>JARBWK010000005.1:36269670-36869670 GCA_030556195.1 Anolis apletophallus
TAGTAAAATAAACATATACATTAAAACAAACATTAAAAAAATACCAAACCTTAAAACCGCTTATTTTAAATCACATAATCCAATATCATAGTTCGAGGCCATCCCAGGTTGTCATTGCGCTAATCTATATTCTCATATTGCACTGGTAGATTACTAACTGAATGCTTGGTCCCACATCCACATCTTTAGCCTTTTCCTGACTGTTCAGGAGGGGGAGGAGGCTGATCTAATTTCTTTAGGGGGAATTCTAAAGCTGAGCAGCCATCACTGAGAAGGCCCTGTCTTTCATCCTCATCAACCACACCTGCAAAGGAGACGGGACTGAGAGTAGGGCCTCCCCAGAAGATATTAGCTGGCTCATAGAGGGAGATCTGTCCGAACAGGTAAACTAATTAACCCCATTCAGGCAGATGAGATGGTTTGAGATAGAACTAGATACTGGGATATTGTCATCTGAAGGGCTGTAAACAATACATTGCATTGTTGTTTTTATTGTTGCTGGGTTTTTAAAAATGTGACAAATTTTGTCAAATTATCTGTTATTTTACTTACAATATTTGGTATGGCATGGGAGGAGGTCCATGGGGATGGTATCATGACCGCAACCTAGAGATATCATTGGGACTAAATGAGCTGCAGGTTCTTTTTTGCCTCTAAATGTTTGCAAGTTCAATTAAATCATAGTGCAAACGTTGCAGGGACATCCATTAGAAGAGACAGCGTCTGGGCTGAGATGGTCATACTTTGGCCATGTCATGAGAATACATGATAGGCTAGAAAAGACCACAATGTTTGGAAATGTGGAGGGCAGCAAGAAAATAGGAAGGCCATATGGCTAGATTCATTCAAGGAAGCCACAGCCGTGAATCTGCAAGATCTAAGCAGGGCTGTTGCTAACAGTGTGACTTGAAGGTCTCTCATGCCTGGGGTCTCCATAAGTCAAAACCAAGTTAACAGCAGTTTGGAAAATCAAGATTTCGATTTAGATGATGTGATGACTTCACTTCTCCTTGATAAGACTGAGGCTTATTTTGGCTTCAGGCAGGGTGGAACTTCCTATTCAATCCCACCACTGCCACCACTTGTGACGTTCTGGGCTGGTGACCAAATCGTCCACTTGCAATGAACCTTTTTTTCTATTACCAATGTGGACCCGTCACCCTTGAGACTATGCGTTCTCTACTGGATTCCCCACACTTTCTATGAGGAGTCCTTTATGTATTTTTGCTGCAAACATATACTAAGAGATCTTCAGTTTGAGACAGAGATGCTTGTTTTCAAAGGAAACAGTAACTTGGTTTATTCATATCGTTCTTGTGACAAATGCATAATGGTTTCAAGGATACAAAGCTTGGTAGTTACAAGATGTGTATACTTCTTAGTAAGACGTTACAATAGCACATGCCAACTGATTCCTGACTAACTTTAGTCTGACAAAGAGATTCCCACTCTATTGTCATCAACCTCCTGTTATCAGTTACTATCCTAGCTATTCTCTAGCTAGTTCTTTAACTGGGTTCAACTAACCACTTAATTCCAGCTCCCTGACAGGTTTCCTCTGGCTGCAACTAACTCCTAACTCTGCTACCTCTTCCTTCAACTCCCACTGCCAGACTCCAACTGCCAGACTAATTTTTAAAACCAGAACCTTTCCTTTTTAGTGACAGTTGGCCCCGCCCCTTTTCTTAGCTTGGAGCTAGGTTGCCATAGCAACGCTTGGAGCCTGTGTCCTCCTTCTAACTAATGGTGACCTTATCTAAACCTTATGCATTTTACCTGAGCATTATTTTACATATGTCCATCTGTAAATAAACAGTTACAAAACCAGTTCATAACAACATATTATATAGATTAAAATTCAAATATTTACACATTTACTTGTGGAGCACACCGCCATTTTAACACATCACCACAGATGGTGGGAAATATTGTGAGATAGTTGCAAGAGACAGTAGTTCCTGGTTGCAGGAAGAGACTGAAGAGCAGAAGGTCCTGGGGTTAGTGGAGTTAATGAAGTTTGTCACCACTAGAACTGTCATGGCTTAATACTATGCAGCCCTGGTGTTGTAGTTTGTTGAGGCACCATCACTCTTTGGCAGAGAAGACCTTGTGAAACCACAATTCCCATTTTCCATAGCATTGAAAGATGACAATTCAAACTGCATTCATTTGACAATATCAATGCAGATTTACTCTCTGCCACCAGCCCTACTGGACCTGGCCCATTTTTCTAACATTAGGTGAAACACAACTAAATTTCAGAACAAAGTTTACCCCCCCATTCTTGTAATTCGGAATGGAAATGACTTAATGTTATGGAATAGTGAGAGCTGTACTTTTACAAAGTCTTTTGTCTTCTCCACAAAAGAGTGCTGATGCCCCATCAAACTACCATTCCCAAGGTTCCACAGCATTGAGCCATGGCAGTTAAAGTGGCATCAACGTGCATTAATACTAACGTGTAGATGCAATCCCTGCTGGAGAACTGAGATCCAGGATTGGGGACTGTGGTGCAGCTGTCTGGGAATCAGCTGCATAAGATCTCTACTGACCAGAAGGTCATGAGTTCAAAGCCTGACCGGGTTGGGGTGAGCTCTCAAGCAAATTGTGTAGCTCAAGTTCAAAGCCAGCCCAGGTTGGAGTGAGCTTTTGGGCAATTGTGTAGCTTGTTGTCAACCTTTGCATGGCGTGGTGACGCAAGGGAGGAGGGCCGGCAGTGTGGCTTCTCTCCGCCTCCTCCTCCCTGCCTGGCGATGCCACGCCAGGGAGGAGGCAGAGAGGAGTCCCGCCGCCGCCCCTCCTCCCTTGTGTCGCGCCAGCCCCGCTGAAAAGGGGTGGGCGGTGCGCAGGACACGCAGTGGGAGGGCGCCTCTTTCTCCTCCTCGCCCCACCCTGCTTTCTTCAATCCAGCGAGGAGGCGGGGAGGGGCGGAGTAAGGAGCGGAGCCGATCCTCCCTCCCTCCCTCCTAAAGCACAGCAAAGAGAAGGGGCGGCACGCATGCGCCCTTTTTTTGGTGATTTTTTTGGAGGATTTTTTTAAAACTGGGGGTCCGGAACCGCTGCCCCCCCAAATGTGCCACCTGAGGCCATGGCCTCGGGTGGCCTTACGGGTAATCCGGGCCTGGATGTGGCCCGCCGGCCGATTCTGACCAGCCCGGGGAGAAGGGCATCGGGGGCAGAGCCAAGATGGCAGGCACTCCTGAGATGGCAGGCACTCCATGGCAAGGTGATCAGCCAATCAGGAACGCCTCTGACAGAACAGCTTGGAGTGAGAATGGGTGGAGGCCTGCAGCCTCTGATTGTCCTCTGCTCTGCTCTGCTCTGCTGTGGCGGCGGCTGGGCCTGCTTTGTCATCCTCTGGGCTGGGTCCATTGGGCCATTCCATCTTGGAATCCTTCCTCTCTTGAGGATGTCAGCCTCCATCTTGGTTCGCACCTTGCCTTCTTGAATTTCATTTTATTTTAGTGTTTTTTATTATTATTTTATAATAATTTAATAATAATATAATAATACAATAAATAATATAACATAATGTTATATTATATTATAATTTCAATATATTATAATGTCTATATATATACTATAATATAATAATTATGATATTAATACTAATAATTTATAAATATTTCTTGATATATTAATGTTAATATTAATGATGTGTAATATATAGTAAATATAGTAAATATAGTAAATAAATAAATAAATAAATAATGTAGATTAGAATGTAGTTCAGCCTTTAGGTACGGCCCTCCATAAAAAATTTTGGCTCTCGTGTGGCCCCTTGGAAAAAATAATTGCCCACCCCTGGTCTAATGTGATCCGCCCTGAGTCCCCTGCAGGGTGAGAAGGGCGGAATAAATATAAATAAATAGCACTGAGCAGGGCCGTAGCCAGGATTTTGATTCGGGGGCTGAGTTTGTTCGGGGGCTGAGACTGGGTGGAAGAGGGTTTACCCTAGCAAACCTTTTGTATTGTTATCCCAATAACCCCATGAAGGTGGGATATGATGAGCATGGTGATCAGATCATGATATGAATAAACATAACAGTTTAAATAATGTACCAGTAAGGCCTTCTCGCGGACCACCCTGAGAATTTCGGGGGCCTGAAGCCCCCTTAGTCCCGTCCCCCCCCCGGCTACATGCCTGGCACTGAGCCATGGCACCGAACTGCACTACTTCTACAGTTCAGATGCAACTTATACTTAACCTCTATTTGTTTAAAGACGATGCTCTGATTGCTGTTCCTTTCTCAGGGTAAATGCAAGTTCAGGTTCCATTACACTGAGCCAGGGGTGCTCAGAACGGTGATCGCGATCACCAGGGTGATCTTCGGGCTTCATCCTGGTGATCTTCAGGCACCTGACCAGGTTTTTTTGCTGTTGGTCCTCTTCACGTGCCCCTGCACGCTGCAAAGAAGTCCTCCGTCGTTCCTCCTCCCTGCTCCAAAATCTCCAGAGTCCAAGAGGCAGAATGGGCCCCCTCTTTTAGATTCCTCCTTCTCCCTCCGTCCTTCTCCAGCCACTCAGAGTCATAGGAGACCAAAGGCCTGAATGACGCGATGCATGGCTGGCCCCGCGCACATGCGCAGAAGTGCCCATTCTGCCTCTCTGACTTCTCGTGAGCACTTGGAGGCGGTACGCATGCTGGCAGCGTGGAAATAGGAGCAACGACGGAGGAGGAGGAGAAGGACGCTTTGGGATCATTTCCTTACCGCATCTCAAAGGTCGGTCTCTTTACTTTGGGGTGGGTGCTTGATTGTTCTATGGCAGGGGTGCAATGGTGATTGGGATCACCAGGGTGATCTTTGGGCCTCATCCTGGTGATCTTCAGGCCCCTGACCAGGTATTTTGCTGTTGGACCTCTTCACGCGCCCCTGCACACTGCAAAGAAGTCCTCCGTCATTGCTCCTCCCCACTCCTTGCTCGCGCGCCACCTCCAAAAGCTCCAGAGTCCAAGAGGCAAAATGGGCCCCCTCTTTTGGATTCCTCCTCCTCCCTCCGTCCTTCTCCAGCCACTCAGAGTCGTAGGAGACCAAAGGGGGCGGGCCTGGATGACACGATGCATGGCTGGCCCTGCGCACATGCGCAGAAGTGCCCATTCTGCCTCTCGGACTTCTCGTGAGCACTTGGAGGCGGTACGCATGCTGGCAGCGTGGAAATAGGAGCAACGACAGAGGAGCAGAAGAAGGACGCTTTGGGATCATTTCCTTACCGCATCTCAAAGGTCGGTCTCTTTACTTTGGGGTGGGTGCTTGATTGTTCTATGGCATGTCTCTTTGTTTATTTTTAATGTTTAAAAATGGCCTTTTAGCTCCAAAGCCTCTCTGCTTTCTTTGTTCCTTGAGAAATATATGTTGGGGAATATGGAAATGTGGGGGAAAAGGGGTGGTTGGATGTATTTTTGCATGCCCCTTTGTTTACCTTGTTGAGTATTAAATGGCCTTGCAGTTCAAAAGCCTCTCTTCTTACTTTCTGGCTGATAATATGTGTGGTAATATGGCAGTGTGGGAGAAATGGGGTGGTTGGATGTATTTTTATGCTCTGTTTTATATTGTTGTTATTAAATTGAAATGTTGATGTTTTATAACTTCATTTTATGTAAACTGCCCCGAGCCTGCTGGAAGGAGCGGTACATAAAAATGAATAATAAATATAAATAAATAAATAAATAAGCAAATAGTTATACATTTTACATTTCTGGGCAGGTGATCTTTGGGACTTGGTTTTTTAATCAGTAGCTCCCATGCTGAAAAAGTGTGAGCACCCCTGCACTGAGCCATGGCACCGAACTGCATGACTTCTACAGTTGAGATGCCACTTATACTTAACCTAGATCTGTTTAAGGTCTGGGCTCTGCTCACTGTTTCAGGGTAGGTGTAAGCCCGGCTTCCATAGCATTGAGCCATGGCAGCTATGGTTTGACACCGAACTCTGAGAGATGGAGAGCTGAGATCCTTCCCGGGGTGGGTGGGGTTCTGCTCAGTGTGCCTGCAGCAGACTCCCACCGGCAGTGTCTCTTCCTCCTCCTCCTCCTCTTCCTCTTGGCAGAAGAGGCGTGTCGGCGGCTTGGGCGTGTTTTCAGGGCGGGGGGCGTCCCTG
Organism: Anolis apletophallus; assembly: GCA_030556195.1. Lineage (NCBI taxonomy): Eukaryota > Metazoa > Chordata > Lepidosauria > Squamata > Anolidae > Anolis > Anolis apletophallus. The sequence continues at coordinate 36,275,770 of JARBWK010000005.1, forward strand.
CTTCCCCTTTCTTTCCTCCCTCCCTTTCTGTTCTGGCTGCGGAAAGCAGCAGGTGTCGAGCGCGCGAGAAGAAAGCGGCGCCCAGGAAGAGGGAGGGTGGAGTGTCCCGCGGGCCGAGCGGTGTGTGTGTGGGGGGAGGCCATGCGTGGCGGCGGGTGGTGGCCATGAAGCGGCAGAACGTGCGGACGCTCTCGCTGATCGTGTGCGTCTTCTCCTACCTGCTGGTGGGCGCCGCCGTCTTCGACGCGCTCGAGGCCGAGGCCGAGACCGGGCAGCGGCTCCGCCTGGAGCAGAAGCGCGGCGACCTGCAGCGCAAGTACCGCTTCAGCGCCCAGGACTACCGCGAGTTCGAGCGCCTGGTCCTCCGCAACGAGCCGCACCGCGCCGGCAGGCAGTGGAGGTTCGCCGGCTCCTTCTACTTCGCCATCACCGTCATCACCACCATCGGTGAGTCGCGCTCTCTTCCGATCCTTGGGGATACTCTTGAGAGCCACAGGGCGCTCTCCGTTGGGCCAAAGCACGCTCCTTTGGGAGACCCCGAGCTCTAAAGGAGCAAAGGAGCTTTGGCCCAACGGAGAGCGCCCTGTGGCTCTCAGAGTGCCCCAAAAGTCACACCTATGGTCCATCGTGACATCCATCAATGGGAATCCTTCTCTGGTGCTCCCCTCCTCCCTTTGTTTTCCTTAATGCTTCATACAGCCCTGCCTTCCCCTCTCCACTGCCTTAGATTAAAGCCAGCCACTCATGGGTGTGTCCAGCAATCCTTTGGGGATCTACCTCTAGGGTCAGGTGGCCAAAGAACTTTTGCACCCTTCGTGGTTGAGTCCAACATCATAGCCGTGTCTACATATGTGAGGGGAAGTCATAGGGAGGAGGGAGCAATGGCTTCAAACTACAGGAAAGGAGACTCCACCTGAACATGAGGAAGAACTTCCTGACTGCGAGAGCTGTTCAGCAGTGGAACTCTCTGCCCTGGAGTGTGGTAGAGACTCCTTCTATGGAGGCTTTTAAATAGAGGCTGGGTGGCCATCTGTTGGGGGTGCTTTGAACGGGATTGTCCTGCTTCTTGGCAGGGGGTTGGACTGGATGGCCCACAGGGTCTCTCTTCCTGCTCTATGATTCGATGATTCTATCTATAATCTATCTATCTATCTATCTATCTATCTATCTATCTATCTATCTATCTCCTTGCCTAGATATTTGACACCAACTGTCATCCATTGGATTTGGTAAATCAGTGTTTCCCAACCGCTGTGATGCGGCACAGTAGTGTGCTGTGACGGACCTCCTGGTGTGCCGCGAGAAAAGCTCTCTGCCCCCCTTCCTTCCCCCTTCCACCTGCCGAACTCCTGCTGCTTGGGGGAGGAGGAGGAAGGGCCGGGCGACGGTGAAGAAAAAGAAGAAGGGGCCGGGGCGCCACCTCCTTCGGCCATTTCCACAGCCAGCCTCCAATCCGCCATGACTCCTGCAATGACTCTCGCCCCTTGCTCGCTGAAGCCGCACAGAGGAGGAAGCTGGGGGGAGGGGGTGGGGCATGGCGTGGCCTGGCTCCACCCCTCCCCCGGCTTCCGCTCTCCCACAGCTTCTCCAGCCTTGAGGGGACAGTGCCAAGCCAGCATTGTGCTGGCTTTGCCACCGCTGGCTTGGCATTGCCCCCTCAAGGTTGGAGAAGCTGTGGGAGAGCTGAAGCCGGGGGGAGGGACAGGGCATGGCTCCGCCTGGCTCCGCCCCTCCCCTGGCTTCTGCTCTCCCACAGCTTCTCTAACCTTGAGGGGACAGTGCCAAGCCAGCATTGTGCTGGCTCTGCCACCGCTGGCTTGCCATTGCCCCCTCAAGGCTGGAGAAGCTGTGGGAGAGCTGAAGCCGGGGAGAGGGGGCAGGGCATGGTGCGGCCTGGCTCCTTCCCTCCCCCGACTTCAGCACTCCCAGCAGCTGCTCCCAGCAGGCCACCATCCCCCCGCCGTTCTTTACTGTGTTCGAGTGTCATTTTGTGTCATTTTGGTTGGTGGTGTGCCCCCGGATTTTTTTAATGTTAAAAGTGTGCCGCAGCTTAAACAAGGTTGAGAAACACTGCGGTAAACCATCTTAGCTTTTTAATCTAATTTTTATGAGTTTATTATGTGATAAATGTGTGTGATGTGTTGTTCATTTAAGTTTAATTTTCGGTTATTTTTTGGTTGTTTTATAATTTTATATATTGAGATTGGTGATCTATTGTTTGATTTGTTATTTGTTTGTTTTCAACATTATTATTATATTATACTTTATTTATACCCCGCCCTTCTCACCCCAATGGGGGGACATACAATGCTACATTACACATATAATAATAAACATGACATATCATTATTAAACAATTAGCATATCAGCTTAAATATACAGTAATAAAAATAACATATCAATTGAACAATTCAAACATAAATCCAATAAAACAGCTTAAAAGTAAACATTCAATCCCAACCAAATCATTGAATGTTTGCCACTTTATTACTTTTGCCCTGAGTTCCCTTGGGGAGATAGGGCAGGCTATAAATAAAGTATTATTATTATTAATCCAATGCTCTGAACTCTCCCCCACAAGGTGCTGAACTTTCTTCTATTTAGAAACAAGAAAAAGCAGTATTAAAAACCTGGCATCCCAACGTGGCCTTTCCCACACTATGGCAACCTGTGGGTGTTAGTTTCTTACACTGGAAAAAAAATCAGCAAGAGGGCAAATGGCCAAATGCTACTTAAAGCAAATTGTGTGAAAACACAGTGGGTGGGAGTGGCTTAGAATCAGCTGCTCAAGGATGACAGCTTGACATATGGGCTTAACTATGCCAATGATCCACAGGTTTTGGCCAATGCAAAGATGCATTCCATTGCCAAGACCACCAGGACTCTTCCTGTGCCTTCTGCTTCCTCTTTCCCCCTCTGTCAATCATGCATTCTTTCTGCAAAATGTTCTCGGACAAAGAACCAACAGTTTGTTTATTTATTTATTATTTTGACTTATATACCACCCTTCCCGAAAAGGCTCAGGGTGGTTCACAGCAATGAACAACAAAACACAACATACTTGAAAACATAATAAAAACAGATTAAGACCAGAGTAGGGGTTACAGCTTAGAGACTGAACGCCTGACGGAACAGGTTGGTCTTACAGGCCCTCCGAAAAGCCTGTAGATCAGTTATTGCTTGTGCCTCCTCCGGGAGGGCGTTCCAAAGGGTAGGCGCTGCTACAGTCGATGACAAGCGGCAGATCTTAAGTGATGGAACCTCTAGTAGGTTTTGATCCATAGACTGTAGTGGTCTCTGGGGAACATGCAGGGAAAGGCCGCCCTTCAGGTACACTGGCCCCAGGCTATGCAAGGTTTTAAAGGTTAGCACCAGCACTTTGGAGGCAATCCGGTGCTCGATAGGGAGCCAGTGCAAGCGCTGTAGAATTGGTGTGATGTGGCACAATAGTGTCACTCCAGCCAGCAGTCGAGCTGCAGCGTTTTGCACCATCTTCAGTTTCTGGATTATCGACAAACGAAGGCCAATGTCCAGTTACAGTAGTCCATTCTCGAGATGACCGTGGCCTGGATTACTGTGGCCAGGTCATCACCGAAAAGGTAGGGCGCCAGCCGCCTTGCCTGGTGCAGGTGGAAAAACGCTGCTCTGCTCACGGTGGAGACCTGAGCCTCCATCATCAGCAAAGGGTCCAGTTGGACCCCCAGGCTTTTAACCAGAGGTGACGGCTAACCACCTCACCATCCATTATTGGCAGCCGGAGCTAAAGATGCTTGGCCTGGATGAAGTGAACTGACTCCGAAGATATTGAAAATAACACAATTCCTTTTCTAACAGACAATATGAGATGTTACCGAACAGTCATATTGCACTTTCAAATGTTCTTTTTTTTTAAAAAAAAAATCAAAATTTATTATGTATATGGGAAGTTGCTAAAACAACTGCCAACTATAATTTATCGCTGGTTGTGAAAACAGCCTCTAGTCAGCTTGTTCCATGGATATTGAAAGATACATTAATAATAAGTTATCAAAAAATGGTGGAGACATGGCACATAAAAAACCCCGCTTAAATGACACTTGTTCTTTTCAATAAGCCTGAATAAATGTTCACTGCAAACCTTCATAGTTGTTCTTCTTCATGAGAAATGGGGAAAGTGTAGCTTGCAGGATGCATGCTGTGTCCAAGCCTCCTGACCCCACCAAAGCTCCTGGACATCACTCAAAAATATTCTGATGGGAGAAAATGAATATGCCTCAGAAATTAGGCCAATCTCCCTCTCTGCACACTCCAACACCTCGAATCCTCCATGACCAAAAGTGATCGAAAAGTATACGAAGTACAGTCCAAGTCAACAATGTCCACGTCACGTGTTGAAGAAAAGTTAGCAATTTGACGTGTTAGAAGAGGACATTGGACATCAGTTGATCTCTGCCCCAGTTTCCCAGTTTCTTGCTCTGTGCACAAACATCATACAGAAAGGGAAAACAGGGAAACATAATGGATGCAGAAAACAGACTGCTGGCCTGGAGTGAAAAGCACAGAGCAAATATACAAGTATGATTGGTGATCTCTCGCAGGCCAACATCCTTTGGTGAGTCCCAATAAGAGGAAGAATAATTCAATCAGTTGTTGTCTGGTGAGTCAACATGTAGCTAAATCAGCCGACTCAATGCTGTTACTCTAATCAGGGCTAAGAATAGGATTTAGACTACGGTCAGATGCACAGCAATCACATCACTGACATGATGTAATGGATGGCTGTAAGAGACTAGAGCAAAACCTAGAAAAGCAGGCCTCAAGCAGGCTGATCAAAAATCATGTTGAGCTTTAATAAGGGCAGTAAAAAGCAAAAACATATTTTAAAAATTAAATAGAGGTAGTTGTGTTAGTCACGAGGATGGAAAATTGAATAGCTGAATCCCATATGGTCTTTGTATATGAGAAAGCATCATAGTTACGGTGCTACACAGTGATTTCCAGGTTGGTCCACCTTCAAATAGTTGCTGATCAACAGGGGGTTGTTCCCGTATCACTTGGGAAATAGCTGTTTCCAACTCCTCCCATAAATGATCCCCATCGTGACATGCAAAAATGGGGTCTCTGTTGCAATTCTCCCTTGGTTGCATGAGGGGAAGTGGAAACAGGAACCAGCTGTTTCCCAAGTCATAGAGAAATAGGCCCCTGTGTTTGCAGCAGCTGCTTCCTTGTAAGTCAAGATCTGGGTGACTTTCATTATTCCTATGTAGCCCCTAAATCAGGGGTTGCATAGAGACTATGACTATGTAACAGTCAGGAGTGTGCAACTACAGGTTATACATTTGTAATTGCCATACAAAATTCTGGCTATTATTCCCAGTTGGCCAATACTTTTGCCAGGACCAAAGTGCCACAGAAGTGTGCAAACTTTGAAACTGTCTAGGAAAAAAAAATCATGTGAGGTGAGCGGCAGCTGGTGTCGTTCATCTCCTTGTGGCAGTAACTCTATGGACATTAATTCAAAACCAAACAAATAGGTTCAGGACCCTGGAGAGCACCTATACTCATCAAGGCAAAAGGTAGAGTTTCCTAAACAGCCCTTTGAAGAGGCAGCACAGAAACTAGTGGATGGGACAAGAAACAGAATTTGGCATGTTTAAAAGTGTTGGGAGTACAGGGTGTCTGTTTTATAAAATGTGCAAGTACTGTCCCAAAAATTTAACTACAGGGATAGAAGTTCTGAAAGTAAGATATGTTGCACAGATACTCACAAGAGCCTTTCTTTCTACTTACATCATACACTTGAAGGTTGAGAAAATATGTAACAGGCTGAAATCTTGGTTGCAATTAGCTGTTAGCAAATAGAGCATTAAACTTAAATGAAAATAACTACAACTGGCACACTTGGTCAATTTAGGGTGGGCTCTCTCTGGCCTGCTGGTTGTACATTCTTACAAATAATGGCTGGATTGCATTGCTGTGAGCTTTCCAGGCCATGTTCCAGAAGCATTCTCTCCTGACATTTTGCTACATCTATGGCAGACATCCTCAGAGTTATGAGGTCTGTTGGAAACTAGGCAAGTGGAATCAGACAAAAAGCAATCAGGGGACCCATGTTTAGGAGAACCCTGAACCCTTGATGGAGGCCAGATCCATCTTGCCCTTTACACAATTGACCCACACTGACTTTGTTCAAGTGACAGGGGTGAGTCCACAAGTCTTAACTCAAAACCACATCCTCACTCCTCAGATGTGACTTGGCCCACTGACTTGGGACTAAAGCAGTACTTGCGTTGGAGGTCCCTGTGCTTTGTGAGTCACTGAGATTCATCTGTGGTAGGGAGAAGTGGACAAAAGAAGTACACTGAGTAAAGGAAGTCAATGTACTCTTACCCCTTGAGTAGGGGGTGCTAGATTTATTTATCGTATCAGAAGCGAACCAAGGGTATAGTTGTAATGTATTTAAACAACACAAAGTTTAAAAACTTGCCATTATATTAAATGTCCTTTAACCAGAAGCTGGCCACTTGGAGTGCCTCTGGTGTTGCTATAAGAAGGTCCTCCATTGTGCATGTGGCAGGGCACAGACTGCATTATAATAGATGGTTTGCTCTTCTCCACACTCGCAAGTTGTGGACTCTACTTTGTGGCCCTATTTCTTAAAGTTGGCTCTGCATCTTGTGGTACCACAGCACAGTCTGTTCAGCGCCTTCCAAGTCACCCAGTCTTCTGTGCACCCATTTATTAATTATTAACTTTATTTCTACCTTGCCCTTCTCCCACTAGGGGACTCAGGGCGGCCCAGGAGGGAGTCTCTCATTTGGTATCAGCCATGGGTTCAGGTTTCAGATTTTACTCTGTCACTTTTGGACTCTCGCTTGCTGAGGTGTTCCTGCGCGTAACTCTGTAGATCTTAGGAAGCTATTTCTTGATTTAAAGCATTGTTGTGCTGGCTGATATCCGAACAGGGGATGGGCCGAAGATGTCACTGCCTTGGTCCTTTCATTACAGGCTGCTACTTCCCGGTGGATGTTAGGTGGTGCAATACCAGATAAACAGTATAATTTCTGAGCGGTGTAATGCTGGATGTGATAATGCCGGATGTCTCATTAAGAGCCACACCCACTGTTTTAGCGTGGTGAGATGTGTTCCACATTGGGCATTAGTACTCAGAAGCAGAGTAGCAAAGTGCAAGGACAGATGTCTTCACTGAATCTGGTTGCAATCCCAAATTGTGCCAGTCAGCTTTCATGTGATATTGTTTCTAGCACCCACTTTTGCTTGGTATTCAAGCAGTGCTCCTTGTAGGTCAGAGCATGGTCCATGGTAACTCCTAGGTATTTGGGCATGCTGCAATGCTTCAGTGGGATTCCTTCCCAGGTAATCCTCAGAATTTGAGCAGGATACCTGGAACTGGAATTGGCTCCTGTGGTTGGATGGAAGAGAGATCTGCTGAAGTCTTCTGTTCATAGATGCATAGATATTTATTTATTTATTGTTCAATCTTGTATTCCGCTCCTCCCTGCAGGCTCGGGGCGGATAACAACAATAAAATGGGCAGACATGTCGCAGACACGTAGCCCTACAATAAAAACATAAAACACATTAAAACACATGACATCACATCATAGTGAGAAGGACGACCAGGCACTTTCCTAGACCAGTGTGTCTAGTTGAAGGCTCATAGAATCATAGAATCATAGAGTTGGAAGAGACCTCATGGGCCATCCAGTCTAACCCCCTGCCAAGAAGCAGGAAAATGGCATTCAAAGCACCCCCAACAGATGGCCATCTAGCCTCTGTTTAAAAGCTTCCAAAGAATGAGCTTTCATCACACTCTGGGGCAGAGAGTTCCACTGCTGAACAGCTCTCACAGTCAGGAAAGTCTTCCTAATGTTCAGGTAGAGTCACCTTTCCTGTAGTTTGAAGCCATTGCTCCATGTCCTAGTCTCCAGAGCAGCAGAAAACAAGCTTTCTCCCTCCCCCCTATGACTTCCCCTCACATATTTATATGTAATCCTAGATATACTAGGATTGCTCCTTTACAGTTCAGACTCAAATCCAGAATGGATTTACCATCCCACTCATGTGGAAGCTACTTGCTACTACTCTTCTGAGAAAAGTTAGAATATTTGGCACGTTTAGTTCCAAACATTATGGACATCAAGATGAGGACAGCTTTATAAGATTGTACAAAGAATGCAAGCAGGCTCAAATGTGAGGCAATGAGAGGCATGCAAGAGGCATGTGGTTAAACCTTGAAGTTCGTGGAAACGTAATGTATTGACAGCCACAAATGCAACATAAATGGCTCCAACATAAATGGCTTTAAGGTGGGGGGAAGAGATATATTTGTGCTGGTTTAAGGCAATCATTTATGAGACAGAGGCAGCTCCAAGGCAAAAGCAGCATGTCATTGAGTGCCAGGTGCTGGATTATGACAGCAAGAGAGAGCATGTTCTGAGTTATCATTTCTTTGTGAGCTCTTTTTATAGCTATTGGGTTGGCTGTTGTAGGAAACAGGAAGTCCCTGGCTTAGGCAGCCCTTTGGCTGTGTCCACAAAGGTCCATCTCATGCTCTTATGTTATGCAAGTTTCATATGATTAATTTTCTGTGTTGTAGAGGATAACATGAACAGGAACTTTCTGCAAATCAAGGAGGTCCTCTATGTTTTAATTGAGTCTTCATGTATGACATACTGGTATACATGCATGAAGCAGTCATGAAAATGACAGTTAATATGTACTGCACTGTTAAATGCAGGCTTGTAAGCATTAGGCTTGTTTTAGAACCCCAAAATCATGATTCTAAAATCTAATGGGGGGAGGGGTTGATTAGTAATAGAAAGACTTACAAAAAAAATTCCAAAAAGTTCTAAAATGCAACGTAATTACTAACGAAATTCTTAATTAGTTCTAAATTAGGCAAAGCAGGGAAACAGGACTGACACTGTTAAAAGCACAGGGAAATCAAGGGTCAACATTTCCCTTCACCTCTGGAGTGCAATTGACTGGAGATGTAGTACGTATTCCTCCTCCCCCCTTTATTTTTCCCCTTCCCCTCCTTTAGTCCTCCTTTTTTCCTTCTCTACCCCTTTTTTTTCATTCCTTCCTTTGCTCTTTGGTTCCATCCCTCCTTTTCTCTTTCCTTCCTTCCCTCTCCCTTTCTCTACTTCTCCTTTGTCTCTCTCCTTCCTTCCTTTGTTCACTTTTTATTTCCCTTTCTTCTTCCTTCCTTCCTTCCTTCCTTCACTATGCTATCTCTTTCTGTCCTTGCCTTCTTCTCTCCTTCCTTCCACCTTTCCTTCCTGTCAGTTCTCCCCTAACTGTATTCTATGTGTGTATTTAATATTTTATGGGATTATGTCAGCTCACCTCTATTCTTAAGCCAAAGGGGGGGGGGGAGAGCGAATCGCCTCCCCCCCATCCTTTCCTTGCCAATAAACCAAAGTCACAAAAGAGTCTGGAGCAACAAGAACCTGAGGCAAAGTACCAAAATCAGTGTGTACAGAGCTATCATACTGTCTGTTCTCCTTTATGGGTCTGAAACATGGGTCACCTATCGCCAACACCTACGACTCCTCGAACGCTTTCATCCGCGCTGTCTTCGCTCAATCCTAAATATACACTGGACCGACTATGTGACGAATGTTGCTGTCCTTGAGCAAGCAGGGATCACCAGCATTGAGGCCATGCTATTGAGAACACAGCTGTGCTGGGCAGGGAACATCTCTAGGTTGGAGGACCACCGCCTCCCAAAGATACTACTCTATGGTGAACTCACCACGGGTCAGCGCAAGAGAGGCGCCCCAAAAAAAGAGATATAAGGACTTCCTGAAATAACATCTCAGGCTCGGCCAGATTGATCACCAACAATGGTCCACCCTGCCCTCACATCGGGAGGCATGGAGACGCACAACCCACAATGCTGCGGCCTCTTTCGAGAAGACACGGCGAACGGGTCTCGAAGAGAAATGACAACGCAGAAAGAACTGCAACTTGGAAACAACATCACCCAAGGAGACTTTCTGCTGTGCTTTCTGCAACCAAACTTGCCTATCTCAGATTGGCCTTTTTAGTCATCAACGTGCTTGTAAAAAGTGTGGGATGAGCAGGGAAAGGAGGGGATCGGGGCCATGGATCAAGGCCAGAGAGAGGCAGCGAGGGGCGCGGGGGGCATCCTCCTCCTCTCTCGCCTCCCTGCCATAGGCAGGAGAGGAGGAGGCCCCCCTCGCCTCTCTTTCGCCCCAATCCATGGATCCATGGATCGGGGCCAGAGAAAGGCAGGGAGGGCCGCGGGGGGCATCCTCCTCCTCTCTCGCCGCCCTGCCATAGGTGAGAGAGGAGGAGGAGGCCCTCGCTCGCTGATTGGCTAAAGGAAAGAAGGTGGTTTTATGGTACCACCTGGTCTCCATTAGCCAATCAGAAACCACGTTGAGTAAGGGCAAAGAAGCAATCCTACGTCCTTACGACACTTACGCACCAGATACAAAAATGGCGCCGCCCAGTGTCGAAAAAGAAAGGCTACTTCCTGGTTTGCTGGTGAGTTGCGTAAAAACTATAAAGTCCCATTTCTTACGAATCCCTTCCAATATCGATTAATTTTCATAACTTTTTTTTCATGCTTAGTAAGCATCTTGTGGTCTGATACTTAATCTTCTTCCATTGAAATAAAATAACTTTTGCTCTGTGGTAATCAGCATTCTTGCAGAGTTCACTACGTAACATGGCCAATCATGTGACTTAGCTTTGTAATGTTGAAGACTGCTTATGGTTATGTCCAAGAATTGGGAGATGATATGGAAAAAAACGTGTCTGCATGTACAATTTGAACTATCATCTCTGGTCAACGGTTTTTTCAGGTTTTCTAGTATATCAAAACTATCTGAAGTAAAAGCTAAACAAGAAAAAAAATCTGTATTCATTATGGATTAACACTACTTAAGTCATGTCTCTTTCATGCACTTTGAGAAGCACTCTTGCTCAATATGGTTGTTTGGGGACCACTGCTGGCTGTGAGCTATTGGCTGCTGGTGAATTCCCAGGAAAGAAATAAGTGGTTGTGGTTAATGGGTAAAAATATGGTGCCAGTAATTGGCACATTGGGAAAAACATAATTTGGTTCCCCATTAAAAATAGCTTAATTGCTGTTTCAGTCTATAATTCTGGAATATTTACTTCAGAATATTGGAGTCTACATTTAATAATGCATAGCAACAAGTTGCGATATATCTTTCATTCCCAACTGACCATATAAGATCCCCCAAAATAGAATAGAATCAAGTCTAAGCATAAGATCGTATAGTAATCATGTTTGCCATCAATTTCATTAGTCAAAATTTATCCCCAAATGCTTTCATCTGTGGATGACTGCCAAAGTTAATTCAGTAAGAGAAGAATTTTTTCTTTACAAATTGGAAACAATAGGCATCTGTGTAGCATTCTATAAAGGCCATAAGGTGATGGACATTTTTCTCCATAGTTTTAGGACGAAATCCTGTTGTTGCAGCAGCCATTGCAGTTCTTCCAGGCACAAATATTATGCAGTTGTGCCATTCTAACAATGGTCACAAACACAGGCATATAATGCAATCTTGATAAAGCTGATTTTGACCCACTCTATTACTCTTTCATTTTACTATAGGTTATGGGCACGCTGCTCCCGGAACTGATGCTGGCAAAATCTTTTGCATGTTCTATGCAATCCTGGGCATCCCCCTGACCTTGGTGATGTTCCAGAGTCTTGGTGAGCGCATGAACATTTTAGTCCGAATGCTCCTGAAGAAAATAAAGAGATGCTTGGGCATGAGGCAACCGGTGGTCTCTATGAAAAACATGGTTGTGGTTGGCTTCCTCTCGTGCATGGGGACACTGTGCCTTGGGGCAGCTGCCTTCTCCCATTTTGAAGGCTGGACTTTCTTCCATGCCTTCTATTATTGTTTCATCACACTGACCACCATTGGCTTTGGAGACTTTGTGGCCCTGCAGAAACACGAAGCTTTGCAAAAGGAGCCCCCTTACGTCATCTTCAGCTTCATGTACATTCTAGTGGGTTTGACAGTGATTGGGGCTTTCCTAAATTTGGTCGTCTTTAGGTTTTTGATCATGAACTCGGAAGATGAGAGGCGGGATGAGGAAGAAAGAGCATCCTTGAGGAGAGCCAAGAATTACATCAACCTGAAACCGATGGAAGAGAGTGACAGGAGCAGAAATGAGATCTTGCTCCCCATTGAAGATAGGAGCAGTCAAATGAACCTCATCCCTCTGATCCCAGAAGATGCTGAGAGGCAAAGGGGCAAATCTTTGGGCTCCAACACCAGAATCCCGTCCTTTTGCACATGTCTTTGTTACAGACCACGGCTGAACCGGAGTCCAGATCCTCCACACCCAGAAGCTTTCAACGGCCACACCAATCTTGTGTATTATAATTCAGTTTCTTACAAAATCATGGAGGTCTCCCTGGGTGGCAAGGACCACACTGGCCTGTCTTCCCCCAGGAGCACTCTGTCATCCAACAGTCCCAGCTGTCGGGAATGCTCCCGACTCCGAAGGAAGTCTATTTGAAACATGCATGCTCTTTTTTGACTTTTTGTCCTTTCTTTTTTTACTCTAAGCTCTGTTATACTACTGAACTTGTCTTTTGATGATAAATTATTAACTGAGATGTCGGCACGTTGTGCTTGTCCTCCTTTCATCTCTTTTCTCCTTTGTAGGCACATGCTGAAATGGCATCCGAGGCATAGGACTGTCAGCTTCATAACACCCTGCCTAAACCATACTTTTCAAATACTGAGACTGAATAATTTCTCCCCACTGAATATGTCACAACGTTTGTATTAGAAGCCAAGTGTTGAGAAGATTTGAATAATAGAACCCCCACAATGCATCAAGGTTGCCATGCCAGCCATAGAAAGATCTAATTATTCCTTTGGGGGAGAAAAGTATAAAGATAATACCCAGTTACATCCATTACATCTTTACAGCCTTCATCTCTAGACCAGCACTAGTCCTACACTGAAGAATTGTTCAGGCATATCGTCTAGTGAGGTATAGACAGATTTTGTCCTAAAATCTGTTAGTTGTGTTAGCTAGAGTTTACTCACTGAATCAATGATCCAGTGACTCTTATCTAATTTTTTAAAGAAAAGAATTCAGGACTTCTAGTTTGCAGAATTTGTATTCCAAAACCCAGAATTGATTGACAAGAGCCTAATGCAAAGGGCATACACTCAGGGCCCTTCCACACAGCCCTACATCCCAGAATATCAAGGCAGAAAATTCCACAATATCTGCTTTGAACTGGAATATATGGCAGTGTGGACTCAGATAACCCACTTCAAAGCAGATACTGTGCGATTTTCGGCCACGATATTTTGGGATATAGGGCTGTGTGGAAGGGCCTTTAGACCAGACCTTGTTTTTTATTTTTATTTATTTATTTATTTATTTACTATTTTTATATGCCGCCCTTCTCAACCCCGAAGGGGACTCAGAGCGACTTACAGCAAACAACAATACTGCCAGAGTGGCTTACAATATGCATATAACAATATTGCCAGAGTGGCTTATAGCAAACTGAAAAAACAACAAATAACATTACTGTCATAGCACAACATCAGCACTACACACCATATTGCACTACAATACAGTATATCGCAATATTGTTAGCAATATTGCATGTAATACAAATATACAAATTATAATATCACGATTATTTTCTTTTGAACTACAGCCCCCGAATTGGAAATATTTAAATATTTAAATGGTCTCTCCCCAGCCCCTCAATATCCAGTGGGGTTTGCTTACAGGATCCCCTTGGATACCAACATCCGTGGATGCTCAAATCCCCTTATATATACAATGGGGTAGTACAATTGTGTATTTTTAAAATGGCAAAACCAGCTTTTTTGAATTTCTTGGTTATGTATGGTATTGGAAGCCATGGATATGAAGGGCTGTCTGTACATTCTTTATCAGCAAATAGCAGCTATGGTTATTATTACATTTATATTAAAGAATAAATGATATGATAATGACTTTTGTCCCTGTGCAGCAATGCACAGCTCACATTGTGGAAGCACAGAATTTCCAACTTATGGTTTCTCTAAGGTGAACCTATCATAGGGTTGGAAGCAAAAATGTGTGACTTCCCCAGGGTCATCCATTTGTTTTCATGAGGCATACTTAACATTTCTTTTGAAATTTTATGATAGTTCTCCACTATTGGAATCTTTAATCATATTAGTGTCTATATACTTTTTGGAAAATTGGGTTTTTTAAAAATCTGGAATTATTAGTTGTTAAGGATGTATACATTTTGGGAAGATATGCTATTTATTTATTTACTATTTACAACCTTTCTATGCCGCCTTTCTCAGCCTGGAGGTGACTTAAGGCGGCTTACTTAAGGATGGCACAATAGTAATAAAACACAATTAAAACATTTAACACACATTATAAAAACTATGTAAAATCATTAAAACATATAATCACCAGTGACTTCCTATTAACTCATTTTCCATTTGGGATAATACAATATAGAGAGAGAAAGGGAGAGATTGATCACTTGAAACATTACCCTAGGTGCAGGGGGGAATGGGGTGGCTTTATACTTGCCACAGAGGGTCAGCCAATTAGCCTTCTGCTGTTCAATCAGCTGGAACAGTGAATTCCTTTGTGATTGAGACAATGACAACCAATTATGTTTAGGTGCTACTGTATGAAATAGTCAGGATTAGGAATAAGTTCCTGCACCACAAAACAAAGGGCAATTCCAACATATTTCAGGCAAACTTTTTGTTCAAAACGAATAATAGAAGTGTGAAATGAAATCACTAGGTCAGGTAAGCCTTACAGAAGTAAATAAACATATGTTCAATGTCTTAAAGATCACAAGAAGTCTTTCTGCAAAATGCATCCAATGATGATTTCTTTCAATGCCCTTCATTTTTCTTACAATGTCCATTTAGATGTCTAAGCTTACAGGTTTATGCCTTTTTCACATGAAGGTAGCTGGTGAAGTAGTATTATCAGCCCACTACTCCTCTCTGTTTGGTTATTCACACATTTGCTGTAAGGAATTCTGGAGTTACCTACTGTTTACCTGTTGTAGGCAGATACAGTGGGATCAGTTAGAACAGAATCCCATTCATTCTCAATTCAAGCTCTGCTGCATTGTTTGTTGCAGACAGATGTATTTCTCCACTTTTCCTTCACCTAATGGTGATGCTGTTAGACTGAGGATGAAGAGGAAAAAACAGGATGCAAGCCAGAAGCTGAAAGACTTTAGAAAAAAAGATTTCAAGTCAATTCTGATTTATGGTGGCCCTGTCCCAAGGTTTTATTGGCAAGATGTTTTCAGAGGTTTGCCATTGCCACCCTCTTGGACCGAGAGAGTATAACTTGGCCCATGTCACCCAGTGGGTTTCCTTAGCTGTTTCAGAGTTCAAACTTTGGTCCTCCTGATTCCTAGTCCAACGCACAATTGACTATATCATGCTGACTCTAAATTATTTTAGTAACACATCTAAATGCTCTTACTGATTGTGTAGCCATGCCAATTTTAGGTGTGTGTTATGGTTGAAGGCGATGTTTAGGAGGAGCTCTATAAAAGGACAATATAGTCTTTTCAAGCCTTAAGACGTTGGTGATGCAATGCCAGTTTTTCCAGCCAACTCTTGTGAGCAGAAGGGATCCAATTGAAGGTGTTATTCAGTCTGAAAAATAGTTCTGTAGCATCTGCCTGCTGTGTGCCATCTGCACATAACTCTCCACTCCTCGAAATATAGCTCCCAGTTCTTTTTACTGTCACAAGGTTATTCTAACTATGAAATGATCCCACCTTTTTCTGTTATGTTGTCATGACCTGCATGGTAGCTTTAAAGTCATGTCAAAGGTGGCAAACCCACCCTGAGGTTTAGTCTGAACTTTACAGGAGGCACCCAGTGTGCTAAACCTTGTCTCCCAAAAAGGATAGAAACTGGAGCTCATCCAGTGCCTACGGATATGGAAGACGCCAGTCCTTTTTGGATGTAGAACATCCATCACCTCAAAGCATCCACAATCTCTTTTTGAAAAGACTGGCTTATGGATGCAAATAGTTTCCTAGAGTGTTGAACCTCAGCTCCCATCAATACTCAATATTGCTTATGCTGGATAGCGTTGATGGGAGTTGCAGTCCAGCATCCTCAGCCCCGTAGTTCTCACCAAAATAAAGAGGCCATAAGGATTTCCTGGTTTAGCTAAAGTCCTTGTTTGTGGCATATGTAATGAGCTGAAAATATTGTCTCTGGCATTACTTCGCGAATGAAGATTGTTAAGAAAGACTCATCCCACACATTTTATAAGTGCGTTGATGCTTTTTTGGAGGTTGGATGTGTCCTTTGAGCCTGTGCAATTGATTTTTTTGTGGAGCGCAGTGTGCACAGAAGTGGCCTCAACCTTTTAACCAAAGATTCATCTGCCGGGGCCTAGCAAGCTTGGATGGTGGCAGCAAGGTCCTCAGGTCATAGGTTTGATTTGAGTTTCCTTCTCTAGATGGTTGACCTTACAGGGTTAGATGAGCACCATCTGCCCAGGTTTGAAATTAGAGTTTTTCTTCTCTTAGGATGGTTGCCAAAAGGGTAGAGAGCCCATCCTGCCCGTTGACGCTCTTTGTCAGACCCTTCAATTGTGACCTGTCTGGCAGGGATGTCCCCTATCACCTCTTTTGTATATATGGCTTCTCGAGATTCTGCTAGAAGAGATTAGAAATGATACTAAATTAGAGGGTCCAAAGATCAAAAATGAAGTATATAAGGTTCAGGCGTTTGCCGACGACCTGGCCATAATTGTAGAAAATCCCGAGGTAAACTGGACAAGATGGTCGGAGAAGATTGAGAAGTATGGGGAGATAGCCGGACTGAAAATCAATAAGGCAAAAACTCAAATGATGACTATGAATATGAAGGACTGTGACCGATCGAAACTACAAAGATTAACTGGTGTACAGATTACACCAATGGTGAAATATCTTGGGGTGCATCTGACCACCAATAATGCACAACTTTTTAAGAACAACTATGTCAAGAAATGGAGGGAAATAGTTAAGGACCTAGAAAAATGGTCAAAATTAAATCTTTCCATGTTAGGTAGGATAGCAACTATAAAAATGATGGCGCTCCCAAAAATTAATTTCCTGTTTTCTGTCCTGCCGGTCATTAAGAGAGCTGACATATTTAAGAAATGGATGGCTGATATCTCCAAATTCATTTGGGGAGGAAAAAAGCCAAGAGTAAAAATGAAGATACTTCAGGATTCCAAAGAAAGGGGGACTTGCAGTTCCAAATTTGAGGCTATATTATGAAGCTAATTGCTTAGCGTGGGTGGGGGAATGGTGTAAATTAGAAAATCGATGCCTCCCTTAACCCCTGCGAGTTCCCAATCGGAGTAATTTCCTCCTGTTCTCCAGGCTCTCCCTCCGCTTCTGAGGGACAGCCTGGGAAACAGGAGGAAATTACTCGAATCAAGGCCCGAGCTGCTTCCAGCGGCGCTTTGGAAGCAGCCCCGGGCCAGTTTCCTACTGTTTCCCAGGCCTGGGTCGGGTTATTTCTTAGCGGGAAGGGGCCGCCCGCACGGCAGCCCTTTCCCCGCTAAGATATAATCGACCCAAGCCTGGGTCGGGTTATTTCTTAGCGGGGAAGGGTCCGCCCGCACGGCAGCCCTTTCCCCGCTAAGATATAAGCCGACCCAAGCCTGGGTCGGCTTATATTTTCGCGGGAAAGGGGCCCCGCGCGCCTCTCTGCCTCTCTCTAGCCCCGATGCATGGATCGAGGCTAGAGAGAGGCAGAGAGGGGCGCGAGAGCCTTCCCTCCTCTCTCGCAGGCCTGTCATTGGCAAGAGAGGAGGAGGCCCTCGCTCACCCCATCCATGTTTCTTTGCCTCTGATTGGCTAAAGGAAAGGTGGAGTGAAGGGGAGTGTATGTCCACCTGGTATCCATCAGCCAATGACAAAACACGCTTACTAAGGGCAAAGAAACCATATACAAAAATGGCGCCCCGAAGTGCCGTAAAAGAAAGTCTACTTCCTGGTTCGCGACAGCGATACGTAAAACATCAAAAGTCCCATTACATACGAATCTCTAACGAATCCATTTAATTTCCGTTTCATTTTTTCCATGCCTATTAAAGACCACTTCATTAGAAGTGCGCTCATTAAGACCTGGCAGAAGTATTATAAGGATTTCTGCACAAAAACACCGCTGTGGACATCACCCCTCGAAGCCTTCAGAATCAGGCAGCTGGATAATAACAAATGGTTAACATATAGGGATGTGTTGGATTGGGATGGCCAAGAATATGTTTTGAAACCCAGGCACCAACTATTGAAGGAAAACAAAGAAATAAACTGGTTTTCATACCTCCAGCTTGTACAAAAATTCAAGGAAGACCAGAAAAGGGGTTTTAATGAGGAAGAAAGCGAGATAGGGGAGATACTCCTAGGCAAGAATAAAAATATGGTGGGTAAAATCTACAAAAAATTAATTGCCAGAGAGGGAGAGGACAGTAGAATAAAGGACTATATGAATCTATGGTCTAGAAACATTGGCTACAAAATTAATAAGGAAACATGGAGGGGAATCTGGAAAAGAAATATAGGCGCATCGGTGTGCGCCAAATACAAGGAAAGCTGGGTAAAAATAGTGTATAGGTGGTATTTAGACCCGGCAAAATTAGCGAAAATATATAGAACAACTAAACCGAATTGCTGGAACTGCGGAGAAAAAAACGGCACCTTCTTCCATATGTGGTGGCTGTGTGGGAAAGCCAGGAAGTTCTGGAACATGGTGAACAGTGAGTTAGAAAAAGTCTTTAAAGTACACCTAGAGAAGAAACCGAGCAATCTGTTATTGGGTATATTTGATCCTAACATAAAGTTGACTGAAAACGATAATAGAATATACTTGATTCTGACCACGGCGGCAAAGATAACATACGCTAAGTACTGGAAATCTGATAAGTCCCCAACAAAGGATGAATGGGTTCTAAATTCAATTGAGGCCATACAAATGGAATGGCTATCTGAATCAATTAAAGAAAATAAGGCCGAAGCAGGTACAGGCAGAAAACAGGTATTGAAATGCATGCAGGAATACTGCCAAAGGGAATATAACATCACCATACAATTAGAATGGGAGTGACGTCAGGAATAAGAATGGGTGGTCTTTATTAAATGTACCCTGTTAAACTAGATATGCTTTCTCTTCCCTATGCACCGCAGGCATCTTGTGAAGCTACAAGAGGAGAATGTAGGGATCATCGAATCCGTGGTTGTGGAATAAGAAAAATCCACCCACCCAGAACTTTGTCAATTTGTGTCTATGTACCCTTTTTCCGGCACCCTTTTCTACTGTACGTACAGGAATGCCAGTGGCATCCCTCACTTCCCCCCTTTATTTTCCCACTTTTTCTTATGACCCCAACATGTGTTTTGTTTGTGTTCAATTATTTTGTGTAAACTGAATAAAGACTATATTTTTTAAAAAATTGTGACCTGTCTGGCATGGGAGGCCTTACTGGTGGCTATTATGCCACCGCCAGCATAGCTCACAACTTCATTAGCGTGCGCAAGCCTCTCCCCCACAACAAGGGGGATGCCAATGGAGAGGTGAAAATATTGTAAGATGCACAGAATCATCATAATATGATGTTCGTGGAATATGCAAGGGACAGTATTCTTTATATAAGATGAACCTAACAGGGGATTGGGTGGCTGAGTATGTAAATAGCCTTGGTTCACTCTGGGTTTCTTGATCCAGTGGAAATTTGAACTGTGGTCCCCAAATTCATAGTCCAACACTCAAACTACTATGCTACACCAAAGCTCTTCACCTTTTCCAACGAGCCATGTTGGAACTCTAGCTAGTGGTTAGAGTTCAAAGTGCTGTATGTTTTCAGCATAGCATAAATATACAACATGGCTCATTGGAAAAGGTGAAGAGCTTTGGTGTAGCATAGTAGTTTGAGTGTTGGACTATTAATTTGGGACCACAGTTCAAATTTCCACTGGATCAAGAAACCCAGAGTGAACCAAGGCTATTTACATACTCTCAGCCACCCAATCCCCTGATAGGTTCATCTTATATAAAGAATACTGTCCCTTGCATATTCCCACTAGTGGTTAGAGTTCAAGGTACTGTATGCCCATGCCTGCACTACCTTATAAACACTCCCTGGTGAAGGAACCGGACTAGCTTTCCTATCTAGACAGTTCCAGGGTCTGAGAACAACACTAAAGAAAAAAAGTCCATGTCTACGATTTGTTGTTGTGCACCTAGTTATTTACAACTTACAATGTCCTTAATGTGAATCACACAGGGTTACTGCCGGATCACCTCCGTCAATGTTTTGGGAAGAGGAGAAGCACTAAAGAGTGAGTACTATGTGTCCCTACAACAATTATGTGATCAGTACAGAGATTATAGATGTGTATCTGCATGTACATATGCAGGCACAACATTTACCTTCCCTAAGATTGCCAGATGGCTTGAGAAAAACCAACAACAACCAGCTGGCCAGGTTTTGTTTCTTTAACAGGGATTTAATTTGTGGAAATCAGCTAGTGGAGCTTGTCCAGACATAGAGCTAAACCTGATCATCTGTTAATTGCAGCAGATCAAACTGCTGTTAATCATATTAATTAAACAGCTCTGCCAGCTGCTGCCAGTTCAAAAGCTGGCAATCACGGCTATTCCCACTGAGACTTAAATCTCAACAGAATGGTTTAGGCTGGATAAGCAGACTTCGGGCTTGCAATATTTACTTTTCTTGTTTGATTAGTTTTTACTAGAAGCTGGAAATAAACTATCTGGAGCTGGTTCAGGTAGGCGAAAGAAAGAATGGGATATCTCAGAAACCAGGCCCTGTCCAGAAATTTATGATCAAAATAGACTGACACTCAAGTCCTTTCATGTACAAAAATCTACTCCTTAATTTTCTCCAAAGTCTTCATTTTCACAAACTCAAATGGAGATTATTATGAGTTGCGAGACAGCCAATTATGTACTGATCTGAAAAATAACGAGAGATCTACCGGTTGATCCTAATTTACCTTCTGCCCAGCTCTAAGTTAAGTGTTGCTTTATCTCATCTGGTCCTCCAGATCAGGGGTGCTCACACTTTTTCAGCATGGGAGCTACTGATTAAAAAACCAAGTCCCAAAGATCACCTACCCAGAAATGTAAAACGTATTTCCTTATTTATTTATATTTATTATTCATTTTTATGTACCGCTCCTTCCAGCAGGCTCGGGGCAGTTTACATAAAATGAAGTTATAAAACATCAACATTTCAATTTAATAACAACAATATAAAACAGAGCATTAAAATACATCCAACCACCCCATTTCTCCCACACTGCCATATTACCACACATATTATCAGCCAGAAAGTAAGAAGAGAGGCTGTTGAACTGCAAGGCCATTTAATACTCAGCAAGGTAAACAAAGGGACATGCAAAATACATCCAACCACCCCATTTCTCCCACATTTCCATATTCCCCAACATATATTTCTCAAGGAACAAAGCAAGCAGAGAGGCTTTGGAGCTAAAAGGCCATTTTTAAACATTAAAAATAAACAAAGAGACATGCCACAGAACAATCAAGCACCCACCCCCAAGTAAAAAGACTGACCTTTGAGATTCGGTAAGGAAATGACCCCAAAGTGTCCTTCTTCTCCTCCTCCGTCGTTGCTCCTATTTCCACGCCGCCAGCATGCGTGCCACCTCCAAGAGCTCACGAGAAGTCCGAGAGGCAGAATGGGTGCTTCTGCGCATGCGCGCGGGGCCAGCCATGCATCGCGCCATCCAGGCCCACCCCCTTTGGTCTCCTATGACTCTGAGTGGCTGGAGAAGGATGGAGGGAGGAATCCAAAAGAGGGGGCCCATTCTGCCTCTTGGACTCTGGAGCTTTTGGAGGCGGCACGCGAGCAGGGAGCGGGGAGGAGCAATAACGGAGGACTTCTTTGCAGCGTGCAGGGGCGCGTGAAGAGGACCAACTGCAAAAAACCTGGTCAGGGGCCTCACGATCACCAGGATGAGGCCCAAAGATCACCCTGGTGATCCCAATCACCATTCTGAGCACCCCTGCTCCAGATAATACTGAACTGCACCTCCAGCAAAAATAGTCAACACAGCCAATTTTGGGGCATGCTGGGAACTGAAGTCTTGCAACATATGAATGACTTCATGATTCCCATTGCAGAATGAGGATTGTTCAGTGTTTTTTGGGTCTCATAAAATTAATAAGCAAACAAAAACATCCATTATTTTCTTACATGTTCACAGTTTAATAAACTTGTTACACCAGAAGGAAAGAGGGATGGAGAGACTGCAAGGATGCCAACTAACTGAGGTACTTATCCTTCCCAGAGGTACTTCATATCCTTCATCCCAACTCTCCTGCATGTAGTGGAAGTTATCTCCCTCTGTCTCATGGCAGCACCTACTTAACACACACACACAACATTATACTCTTGTTAAAGTGGAATATCAATTCGGAATGACCAGAGTTCCATGATCTTATACTTATATTCACAACACTAGTTTAAATCCTTAAATATGTATTTATTTTGTTAATGTTCCTGCTAAAAAATAGAAGGGGAGGGGACTGAGGCTGAAAAACTCCTGCAAAAAGCGGAGCATGAGACCCAAGAAACTGTCCCTAATGGCTTTAACAACAACAACAACAACAGCAACAGCAACAACAACTTAAGGTAACTAAACACAATCTTACAAAGGGCTGCTTTCCCATTACAACTCTTGTGTTTGGCAATGGGAGCTAATGATAATAATAATACATTTGGGGGACTAAACAGGGTCTTACAAAGGGCTGCTTTCCCATTACAACTGATGTGTGGCAATGGGAGCTAATAATATATATATATATATTTATTATTAATAAATAGTCAATAGTAGTAAACTGCTTAAAGGGCAAGGGCAACACGCTGGTGTCCCCTTCCCTTCCCTTCCGGCCCCCTTCCCTTCCCTTCCCCCTTCCCTTCCCTCCCTCTCATGGACCTTATTCATTTATTTACTATTTATATCCTTCCTTTATTTATTTAATTTATTTTGTATATTTCTATCCTGCCCTTCTCCCCACAAGGGGGACTCAGGGTGGCCTCACATAGGCATCAAATGATGCTAAAAACATACACACACACACACACACACACCATAAAAATTACAATTAAAGCAGCAAAAAACATTTTAAAATATTATATGAATCATCAGTAAATTCATTTAACAATAAATTAACATGCCAGTAAAGCCAAAAACCAAACCAGGAAAATCCAATGTCGCAAAACGCCAAAATTTCTTTTTCAACCCCGAAGGGGACTCAAGGTGTCTTACAGTACAGGCAATAATTCAATGCCTTAAAAACAATATACATTGAATATACAATTAAATAAATATTTCAATTAAAAGTTTAAAAACAAGATTAGAAAACATTTAAACATTTAAAACATTACAATTACTACTATAAACCACGCTATGTGCAATCATAGGCCATTCCAGTAGTCATTGCACATAATTCCAAATCCAGCTATTACACTGTATTATTCACTAAAGGCTTGATCCCAAAGCCACATATTCACTCTCTTTCTGAAGGTCAGGAGGGAAGAGGCTGATCTAATTTCGCTGAGGATGGAATTCCATAGTCGAAGGGCTACCATAGTAAGGCCCTGTCTCTCGTTCCCACCAATCGCGCTTGCAAGGATGGTGGGACCGAGAGCAAGGCCTCCCTGGATTATCTTAATCTCTAAAATGGTTCATGGGGAGATACATTCAAACAGGTAAACTGAGCTGGAACCTTATTTTAAGTCTTGCAGCCCATCCTTGTCTTTTTTTTTTAATCCAGTGGCCCGGCCCACAGGTCAGGAACCACTGGATTAAAAAAAAGTTAAGGATAACTCACTACTATGCAGCCTATCTAAATATCATGAAGGCACCAAAGCCTGGTAGATCTTGGAAGCTTAGCTGAGCCAGCCCTGGTTACTACTTGGATGAGAGACTACTAATGTATATAGGGAGCATAATCAAGGAGCAGAAACATATCTGAGTATTGTCTAAGAAAGCCCTATGAAATTAATGGTTCCCTACCATCTACAGATGATTTGAATATGCAGGTGCATACATACACACACACACACACACACACAAACACCTATTATGCTTGCAACAGCTCAATTATTATGAAATAAATAATTGAAATTACAAAATTATCTGAAAATACATTGCGTTTCCCAGAATATGGCCTTTCGGAATATAGTCATTTTGGACTGTGTTGAATCTCTCCATTTCTATCTGCCTGTTTAATTGTTCTATTTTAATCTTGAATTAGGACACGTTTTTGGTCTACATCTCTCCTGCTGTATCTTGATAGCGTAAATGTGTTGCTAAAAATAGCCACACGTTCATTTATATGTATGGCAGCAAGAACCATTCCTACGAAATGATGCGCTACTACACTGTGGCAAGTGAAGGGCGCAAAGGGACACTGTTGCTATGGCTAGGAAAAATGTAAGTGCACTCTTCTGATTTTAGAAAAAAGATTGTTATTTGATGCAATTGGTGCCATCTTGTGGCTAAAAGGCAGAAGCGTCATTTTTCAAGGACTACCTCTGGAGATTTTAAGAATTGATGGCAGACAAATATGCATCTTAATTAGGAGTTTGCTGGATGGATTAGCAGGTAATTTTAATCTACAGCCTGAAGTCTCATCCTCCAAATAACAAACAAACACCCCCCAAAAAAAAACAAAAAAACCTCAGGGTGATATGTTCAACATAAACATTTCTATGGTGCAACTCAGGATAGTGCAAAATGAATGTGTTGTTAATTACTCTCAAGTTGACTTTGACTTATGAAAACCCTATGAATGAGGCCACCATTAGTCAAAGCTGACTTGAAGTCTGCATTGTCAAAGGCTTTCATGGCTGGAGTCACTGGGTTGTTGTAAGTTTTTTGGGCTGTATGGCCATATTCTAGAAGCATTCTCTCCTGACGTTTCGCCTGCATCTATGGCAGGTAGTAAGCCTGGTTAGGTTTTTCGTTTTCCTATGAAACCCGGAACTGAAGCCAACGCTGCCATTTTTTGTAAGGAAATCCGCCATTTTTGGAAAGGGTTTTCCCTTTCCTAGCTTTCCTTTCCGCCGCCTGAGAATCGCCTGAGAATGGCCCCTTTCAAATCCGGGGGTAAGGCATGGGATTCCAAGCCTTAAAGCTAACGCGCGTTGGTTCCCAGGTGGTGAGAAGGGGTGGAAGGGATGCTCCCCCTCCTCCTCGCCAGCTGGGAACCAACCCGGATTACAGCCAACACGTGTCAGTTCCAAGGTGGCAAGGAGGGGTGGAGGCCATTAAGGAAGAACTTCCAAAACTTACAAAATTTCATTAATTTTATTTATTTATTTATTTATTAATTATTCAATTTTATTTATTATTCAATTTTATATTCCGCTCCTCCCTGCAGGCTCAGGGCGGATTACAGCACAATAAAAAACATACAATAAAACGTACAATAAACATACCATAAAACATACACTAAAACTTCCATTAAAATCAATACAGTACAGTAGTAACTAACAAGGATTACGTTGTTAAATCCAGACTTAACTAAACGCCAACCTGAAGAGGGCGGTCTTGCACGCTCTTCGGAAGGGAGTAAGCTCAGAAATCGCCCGAGTGTGGTCGGGGAGTGAATTCCAGAGCACAGGAGCCACGACAGAGAAGGCTCGCTGTCTCGTAGTGGACAAATGGCAGGCGCGGATCGATGGGATAACCAATAAGTTCAGCTCTTCAGAACATAGTGATCTCGGGGGCACATACGGGGTAAGGCGGTCCCTTAGGTACACAGGCCCTAGACCGTGAATGGCCTTGAAGGTTAAAACCAATACCTTGAAGGCAATTCGGTACTCAATAGGAAGCCAGTGCAGTGTTTTGAAGTTTTTTCAAAGAAAATTTCGGAAATCAGTCCAAAATCAAATCACCAGCTCCCCCTACAGCTGAAGCAAGTGTTGAACCATTTTTTTTATCAACCAGCCCTAGCAGGTAGCCATCCTCAGAAGTTGTGAGGTCTGTTGGAAACTAGGAAAATTGTGTTTATATATCTTTTGAATGTCCAGGGTGGGAGAAACAACTCTTGTCTGATGGAAGCAGGTGTGAATGTTTCAATCGGCCACCTTGATTAGCATTTAATAGCCTAGCAGTTTTCAAGATCTGGCTTCTTACTGCCAATTGCAACATTCACACCTACCTCAAATGGCTAGACCAGTGGTTCTCAACCTTCGTAATGCCGTGACCCCTTAATCCAGTTCCTCATGTTGTGGTGACCCCCAACCACAAATTTCTTTTTGTTGCTACTTCATAACTGTAATTTTGCTACTGTTATGCATCATAATGTATATATCTTATATGCAGGATATATCTTCATTCACTGGACCAAATTTGACACAAATACCTGATACAACCAAATTTGAATACTGGTGGGGTTGGGAGGGATTGATATTGTCATTTGGGAGTTGCAGTTACTAGGATTTATAGCGTATTAACTTTGTTAAAAAAGATTTATAGTTCACCTGCAATCAAAGAGCATTCTGAACACCAATAAAATTTGGCCAAACTTCCCACATAGAACCCCCATGACCAACAGAAAATAATTGAGGCACTGGGCTGATGGGAAGGCACCTCTACTCACTTTTTAGAGGCGCCTTCCCATCGCCCCAGTGCCTCCCTTCTGGCAGCTAGAACCAAAGTATAAATAACTATAACAATAATTATTATTATCTGGGATTCACAAAGGGCCCTTCCACACAGCCCTATATCCCAGAATATCAAGGCAGAAAATCCCACATTATCTGAGTGTGGACTCAGATAACCCAGTTCAAAGCAGATACTGCACACATGCACACAATTGTGCAACTGGCCTTTCCCTAGAAATGCAATAGAATCACAGAGGCCCTTTCCACACAGCTGAATAAAATCTCACAGTATCTGCTTTGAACTGCATTATATGGCAGTGTGGACTGAGATAATGTGGTTCAAAGAAGCTATTGTGGATTATCTGCCTTGATATTCTGGGATATATATGGCTGTGTGGAAGGGCCCAGAATAGAAAGAGACCCCAAAGCCTATCCACTCCCACCTTCTTCCATGCAGAAAATTACAATCAAAGCACCCTCAACAAATGGCCATCCAGGCTTGAAAACCACCATAGGAGACAGGCTCCAAGGGGCTGTCAAACAGAAAGTTCCTTCTAATATTTAAGTTGAATCTCTTGACCCATTGTTTGAATACATTGCGTCCTAGGGCCCTTCCACACAGCACATAACCCAGAATATCAAGGCAGAAAATCCCACAATATCTGCTTTGAATTGGGTTACCTAAGGGCCCTTCCACCCACTGAATAAAACCCCACATTTCCTGCTTTGAGCTGTAATATATGGCAGTTTGGACTCAGATAACCCAGTACAAAGCAGATATTGTTGATTTTGTCTTGATATTCTGGGTTATATGGCTGTGTGGAAGGGCCCCGAGTCTATACTGCTATATATTCCAGTTGGAAGCAGAAAATATGGTTTTTTATTCAGCTGTGTGGATGGAAGAAGGGCCCTAGTACCCAAAGCACCAGAAAACTAGCCTGCCCTCTCCTCAATGTGATGTCCTTTCATATTTAAACATGACTACTATCATTCCCCCTTCTCTCAACCTTATTTTCTATACAAACTAAACGTCCCCAGCCCCATAGTAAAAAGAAAAACAGGCAAACTGTTCCGGAGGCTTTCCTGCGCTGGGAAAGACACTCAAGGAGGAGCAGGGGGAGGAAGGCAGCTCGGCTCCCTGCCTCTTCCAGAAAAGATAGCGACACTAAAACAAGGCAGAGGGAAGGAGAGAAGGGGGGAGGGCCAGGACAACAGCGAGTGCCTCACTCACTCCCCAAAGGAAAGAAAGAGTCCCCTGCTCTGAAATCCTAAAAGGAAAGAAAGGGCTCTCCCTCCCCTCTGAAGAGGAGGGAGAAATGAACCCTCAGGAGAAACCCAAAAAAGCGACGCTTTTCCCGCTCTCCTTTTTGGGTCCCTCCTCGCAAAGCATTGGGGACACTCAGTCAGCAACCCCACAAGGACACAAAAAACACACCGACAGACTCCTCCTCCTCCTGAAGCACCTCCAACACTACACCACTTCCTCACACAGCAACACAAACTCTAATCCAGGAACTCCTTCAAAGAGCAGCCGCACAAAAGCCATCCAACACCCACAGCTGCAAACTCCCATCAGGCAAAGTCCTCAGGCGCCACCAACATACATGGACCCCAGCCAGTCCCAGGCACGCAGGAACTTTTGGAGCCACACAA
The DNA here is from genome assembly GCA_030556195.1 of Anolis apletophallus. Lineage (NCBI taxonomy): Eukaryota > Metazoa > Chordata > Lepidosauria > Squamata > Anolidae > Anolis > Anolis apletophallus. The sequence continues at coordinate 36,304,135 of JARBWK010000005.1, forward strand.
AACTCCCCCCTCCAGCCTGAAAGTGTCCCCCAACCACGCAAAAAAGAGGAAAAGCAGCCCAGTCCCCTCTTGAACAGGGGGCCTGACCTCCACGCCCCTTGGAGGGAGCAACCCAGGCTCCAGCGCCTCACTTGCTCACTCCACGTGCAGCAGCAGGAGAGCCACTGCCTGAAGTAAATAAAGCAGCTGCACGCCGATCACGCCGAGGAGGCCAGTGGCTCCAGCTGAGGGGTCAGTCAGTATGGCGCGGAGGGCAGGTGGAGGAGGCAACCAGAAGGAAGGAAAAGAGGACGCCGAGGGACCTCCCACCGGGCAGTGAAGCGGCTGGGAGAGAAGGGAAAGTGCCTCTGAAAAGTAAGAGCAGGCACCTTCCCATCACCCGGCAGGCAGCAAGAGCCAGCACCAGGGGTCTGGCAGTCGTCCCGGAAGGGGAGGGGCCAAGGGAGGCGGCCCCGCGACCCCTCGAAAATAGCCCCGCGACCCCCCTGGGGGTCGCGACCCCCAGGTTGAGAACCACTGGGCTAGACGCTTGGTTAGACTCCAACAGAAGTTGAATGTGAAACCGATATTAAGAAAGAATCGGTTCCTAGCTGTTTTGGTTATCAGGGCAGAGTTCATAAGTGATTTGTGAGAGACATTGCTTCAGTTGAAGCAACGTCAGATTAACGTTAAGTTCCAACGTCAAGGTCTACCTAGCTCATGTCTAGCACCGGGAATGTGGCACAGCTGGCTGGGTGTCAGCTGCATAAGATCTCTACTGACCAGAAGGTCAGTTCAAGGCCTGCCCAGGTTGGGGTGAGCTCCCGACCAATTTGTGTAGCTTGTTGTCGACCTTTGCAACCTGAAAGACAGTTACATCTGTCAAGTAGGAAATTTAGGTACCATTTTGTGGGGAGGCTAAATTTAACTGATTTCTTGAATGTTAAATTGCCTCTATGTCTGTCTATATGTGTTGTATGTCAAAGGCATTGGATGTTTGCCTGTATGTGTGCATTGTGATCTGCCCTGAGTACCGTGCGGGGTGAGAAGGGCAGAATATAAATGACGTAAATAAATAAATAAATATTCTATGGAATATGACTCTGTTCTGTTCTTGGATTCAAGTGCCTATGCTTCTGTTTTGTTTATGAATTCAAGTGCCTAGTTTCATGGATTTCCTTTGACTTTTTGTTTCTGTTTCCTTTTATATCAATTGGATTACTTTTTACTGTGGATTACGTTTTACTGCTTAGGCTTTTTATAATTTTAAATAAACTGCTTGCTGAATCCTTTGTTGAGAGGTGATTAGCTGTCCCTGATTGTTTCTTGTCTGGAGTTTCCCTGTTTTTAAATGTTTTTCTTTATTTACTGTTAGGATTTTAGAGGTTTTTTAAATACTGGTAGCTAGATAATGTTCATTTTCACAGTTTCTTCCTTTCTGTTGGAATTGTCCACATGCTTGTGGATTTCAGTGGCTTCTCTATGTAGTCTTGGCATGGTAGTTGTTAGAGTGATCCAGCATTTCTGTATTCTCAAATAGTATACTGTGTCCAGGTTGGTTCCTCGCAGGCATGTAGCCGGGGGCTAAGGGGCTTCAGCCTCCCCGAAATTCTCAGTGTGGTCCGCGAAAAGGCCTTACTGGTACATTATTTTAACCTGTTATGTTTATTCATATCATGATCTGATCACCATGCTCATTATATCCCACATTAATGGGGTTATTGGGATAACAATACAAAAGGTTTGCTAGGGTAGACCCTCTTCCACCCAGTCTCAGCCCCGACTCAAAATCCTGGCTACGGCCCTGGTTCCTCGGGTGCTCTGCTATGACTTCTCTGATTTAAATAGACTGCCATTGAAATCCACAAGCATGTGTACAATTTCAACAGAAAGGGAAAAAACCATGAAAATGAACAAAATCTGGCTACTAATATTTTTAAAAAACTCTACAATTATAACAGTAAATGAAGAACAACAATCAAAAACAGGGGAACTCCAGACAAGAAATAATCAGGGACAGCAAATCACCTCTAAACAAAGGATTCCCCCAGGCAGTAAGAAGTCACACCTTGAAAACTGCTAGGCCATTAAATGCTCATCAGGGTGGCCAATTGAAAGATCCACACCTACCTCCAACAGACAATAGTTCTTTCTTGCACCCTGGATACAGATACATAAACCCAATTTTCCTAGTTTCCAACAGACCTCACAACCCCTGAGGATGTCTGCCATGGATTATTTATTTTATTTATTTATTAACTTCGATTTAGTATACCGCTCACTCCGGAGCTCAGAGCGGTTTACAAGGAAGCATAGACACAATGAATATGATGAAACAAGTTAGGCAGTTAAAACACATAAAACATTAAAACATTAAAACAGTTAAAACATGATGAGGCAATGGCCCTCAACAAAGGCTAGAGGGGCATGATGAACATCTGGGAACCATAGGCGATCTGGCGCACAATGGGATTGAGCTAAGGGCCGAACGCCTTCCTGAAGAGCCAGGTCTTCACCGCCTTACGGAAGGGCAAAGAACACGGATGGCCCGGATCTCCTCCGGGAGGCCGTTCCAAAGACTTGGAGCAGCTACAGAGAATGCCCTCCGCCGTGTGGAGGCCAATCTGCAGGTTCCGAGGACGGCACCTCTAAGAGGTTGAGCTCCTCAGAGCGCAGTGATCTCGCAGGCACATAAGGGGTAAGTCGCTCCCTCAAGTACACTGGCCCCAAACCATAAATGGCCTTAAAAGTTAGAACTAACACCTTGAAGAGGACCCGGAATTCAATCGGGAGCCAGTGCAGCTCGCGCAAGAGTGGAGTCGCGCGGTCGGATCTTGAAGCTCCCATAAGGAGACGCTGCGGCATGCTGCACTAGCTTAAGCTTCCGGATCATCGACAGGGAAGGCCAATGTAAAGCGCATTACAGTAGTCGAGCCTAGAGATGACCGTGGCTTGGATCACTGTGGCTAGGTCGTGTTGGGAGAGGTAGGGAGCCAAGCGCTGAGCCATCCGTGTAGGTGGTAAAATGCTGTCCTGCAGGTGCAGCCGATCTGCTCCTCCATGGACAGCTGGGCGCCCAGCCGGACCCCCAGGCTTTTCACCGATGGCTGAGGGCAAAGGGCCACACCATCGAACGTTGGCAGCTGGGTCGCTACCCCCGGACGGCCCAGCCACAAGATCTCCGTCTTCGCCGGGTTCACCCTCAACTTACTGGCTCGCAGCCATCCAGTAACGGCTTCAAGGCAAAGATGGAAATTATCGGGTACAGAGACTGCCCCGGGGTCCAACCTCAGAATGAGCTGGGTATCATCAGCGTACTGATGACACTCCAGCCCAAAACTCCGCACCAGTTGGGCGAGTGGTCGCATATAGATGTTAAATAACAGCGGGAAAGGATGGCCCCTGAGGGACCCCGCAACTCAGCGGGAACCTCCGGAGACCACCCTGCCCCCCACTTCACTCGCTGCTGACGGCGTTGGAGGAAGAAGGGCAGCCAGTTGAGGGCTCTCCCTCTCACCCCCGCTACCGCCAGGCGGTGTATCAAAAGTTGGTAATCGACGGTATCAAACGCTGCCGTGAGGTCCAATAACACGAGCAGCGCCGATCCACCTCGATGCAGGTGAAATGTCAGGAGAGAATGCTTCTGAAACATGTCCATACAGCCCAAAAACCTTACAGCAACTTGAAGCCTGTTAAAGACATCAACAAATGAATGAGAGACCTCCAAGTCATCTTAGCTCAGAACCCATAGTCATGTCTTCTTTGATCATCTGTATTGCAGACTTCTTTTCAAAAATGCTTCCTGCCTTCCCGAGCATTATTGTGTTTTCCAGTGAGTCATGTCTCACGGTGTGTCCAAAGAACAACTGTCCCAGTTTACTCATCTTGGCTTCTAGGGACAGTTCAAATCTGACTTGTTCTAATACCCATTTATTAATATTTTTAAGCAGTCCACGGTATCCATAGACCCCTTGAACTCCTGCTTCACATTCCAAAGGAGGTTATTTTTCCCCCATTAGCTTTCTTCACTGTACACTTTTCACAACTTCACATAGAAATTGGCAATGCAATGGCATGGAGAAGCCAAACTTCAGTATGATATATCTTTAGACTTCAGGATTTTGTCTCATTTCAAGCCCTAGCTGCCTTCTAATTTCTTGACTGCAGTCTCCAGTCTGATTAATGACTGAGCCAAGGCATTAAAAAATCTTGAATTAGTTCAACATCTTCTAAGGAACACATGGTCTGAAATTGGTTTGCAGTGAGGCACAGAATGAATAATACTTCTAATTCAGGAAGAAAGAAAATAAGTCTACATTATGACAGCCAATTACATTGTCACAAAAGGAGAAATGTCTTCTCCAAACAAGGATGCATAACATTTGCATATGTAGCACTCATAGCCACCTCATGTCTCAGCTAATTCAAACAATAGAGTCTCGCTTATCCAACCTTTGCTTATCCAGCATTCTGTATTATCCAACGCAGTCTGCCTCCCACCTGGATCCACTGCTGTTTCAATATATTGTGATGTTTTGGTGCTAAATTCATAAATATGGTAATTACTACATAATGTTACCATGTGTTTTAAAAACATAATGTTTTGGTGCTTAATTTGTAAAATCATAATGTAAATTGATGTTTAATAGGCTTTTCCTTAACCCTTCCTTATTATCCAACATTTTCGTTTATCCAATGTCTGCCGGCCCATTTATGTTGGTTAAGAAAGACTCTACTGTAAAGAGAATTAAGTCTTTTTGAAGTTTTGGGCAGTAAGCTCTGCTGAACACAATTACTTTTGGTGTCTTACATATGTATGATTTCCCTGCAGAAGTGGTTGAAAAAAATGGTCAAATGTTAGTTCAAGATTATGGAAGTGAAATTATTGATGTATCTGTTGCACATGCAAATTTTCAGCCAATGAGTTTCTGTCTAGCACTGATAACATTTGCATTAGAAGTCTTCAGTTGTGCTTCAGTTTGGATAATTAGTTCCATAGCATTGCCATGCAGCACAATTGATGTTCCACATGTAAACATTTACTCTATACAACACCAATGAGAGATCTGAGCCAATGGAAGACATCACAGTGTGTGCATGGCTGGTAGTTCATAGTGTAAATTCTAGGCATGATTACTCCATAATAATTAGGTAAAGGTTTTCCCCTGACATTCAGTCCAGTTGAGTCTGACTCTGGGGGTTGGTGCTCATCCTCATTTCTAAGCTGAAGAGCCAGCATTGTCCATAGACACCTCCAAGGCCATGTGGCTGGCATGACTGCATGGAGTGCATGGATACCACTGAAACATTTTCAATTCTTCCTCTTATGTGACCAATGGGCACATGTCATAAGAGCTTTAACCCAAGATATCTGGTGGATGTGAGATTGCCTTTCCTTTCTGTTAGTTATATCAATTGTTTGTTCTCTTGGGTGTAAGTTGGGCTCTTTGATGAATAAATGTTGGTAATAGGTGTTGGTATTTACACAGTCAGTCCTCCACATTTGGGAGGGCACAAGACCCCTATGAAAGTGGAAAACCGTGAATTACAACAATTTGGGGTTTTTTTCTAATCTGAGAAAACATATCTCTAGAAATGTCAAAGTCCTCTAACACAACCCTATGGTCACCTTTTGCTGGAGGAATCGCACTAGATGCTCTATCAATTCCAAGAGAAGTGTTCTCTCTAAAAATCTTCAGGTCCTTCAGTGCAGCTCTGTGATCAATTTCGACTGGAAGCTGATCACATAATAACACTAGAGGACCTAGGGACCTTTTAACGCGAATCCATGAATAATCAAATCACAATGGATGGGCTTGACTTTTAGAGATTTGGATGGCCAAGTTACTTGGATACAGTATTAGCAACAGCCAAATAGTCAACCCCCCCTTTTTAAATAACTGTTTTATATTTTATTTTGTTTTTATTTGGGAGGGTGTGTGTGCATATTTTTTCAAGGTCCAGCCATCCGTAGGTCCAGATTTCAAGGATTTCTCCTCCTAATCCTGCGAGTCTAGCTCATATTTTGGAGGAGGCAGAGTCAGGATTTTTAAAAAAAACCTTGCTCTGTGTCCTGGAACATTCAGCTGCTCGCAGATATCATCCTATTGTGATGCAACTCATGCCAGCCTTTAAAAAGCTGCAAATTAAAGGCCCCGCAAGCAATGTCAGAGGCTCCTCCGCAGGGACTGAGAACACAGATGACAGGGACAGACTCGCTGCCCAGTATTTCTTTCATGGACAAAAGTGAGTGCTGTGCATATGGAATCTGACAAACCAGCAAGGGCAGGCACCTGGTTGTTAATTATTTGTTGTTCCCGCACTGCTAGGGTTGCTAGGAGATATCGATGCTTGAACCGGCAATTGCCTAGCAACTGCCAGAAGCTGTTGCATTGTTCTTGCAAGTTGGAGATGGGGAGGGAGAGCTGGTGGGGGCTTCTTTCTTCAGCATCCTGCTTTGAGTTGTCAACCTCCTCCTTCCCAATGCTGCGCCTTCCTTCTGTTCTCTGTTGGGTCTGCTTTCTCTTGTACAGTTCCTTCCTCACATCTGCTGTTGGATGTGAATTATAGTCTTAATATTAGTTGCAGAACATTAGTCTTGCAACAACTGAGGCCTTGTCACCCTATACAATTATAGCCTTGTGATTCTACTTTTATTGCCATAGCAATGCCGTATGGAATCCGTGGCCATGTAGTAGTTTGTGAGGCAGTAGAGCTCTCTGGCTGATGATTGTAAATCTCATAATCTCATAGACAATATAGTTAATTATATTCTGTATAAACTCATGCATAAGTTTACAAAGTCCCCCATGACCTTCTGGCAAACAAACTCATCAAATGTGGGCTAGGCAAATCTAAGGTTAGGTGGCTCTGTAATTGGTTAAATGAACGAACCCAGAGGGTGCTCACCAATCGGTCCTCTTCATCCTGGAGAAATGTGACGAGCAGAGTGCTGCAGGGTTCAGTCCTGGGCCCGGTCCTGTTCAACATCTTTATTAATGACTTAGATTAAGGGTTAGAAGGCATGATCATGAAGTTTGCAGATGACACCAAATTGGGAGGGATAGCCAATACTCCAGAAGACAGGAGCAGAATTCAAAAGGATCTTAACACATTAGAGAGATGGGCCAAAACTAACAAAATGAAGTTCAATGAGGACAAATGCAAGAAAAATGAAATGGAAAGATATGGAATCCTGGCTCAACAGCAGTACATGTGGAAAAGATATTGGAGTCCTTGTGGACAACAAGTTATACATGAGCCAACAATGTGATGCTGCAGCTAAAAAAAGCCAATGGGATTTTGGCCTGCATAAATAAAAGTATAGTGTCTGTCTAGATCCAGGGAAGTCATGCCACCCCTCTCTTCTGCCTTGGTCAGACCACACCTGGAATATTGTGTTCAATTCTAGGCACCACAATTGAAGGGTGATATTGACAAGCTGGAATGTGTCCAGAGGAGGGCAACTAAAATGATCAAGGGAATGGAGAACAAGCCCTATGAGGAGTGGCTTATAGAGCTGGGCATGTTTAGCCTGCAGAAAAAAAGGCTGAGAGGAGACATGATAGCCATGTATAAATATGTGAGAGGAAGTCATAGGGAGGGAGCAAGCTTGTTTTCTGCTGCCCTGGAGGCTAGAACATAGAGCAATGGCTTCAAACTACAAGAAAGGAATTTCCACCTGAACATTAGGAAGAACTTCCTAACTGTGAGAGCTGTTCAGCAGTGGAACTCTCTGCCCCAGAGTGCGGTGAAGACTCCTTCTATGGAGGCTTTTAAACAGAGGCTGGATGGCCATATGTTGGGGGTGGTTTGAATGCAATTGTCCTGCTTCTTGGCAGGGGGTTGGACTGGATGGCACACGAGGTCCCTTCCAACTCTATGATTCTATGTATAAGCAGAGGCCAGGTTTTGGGGCCAAAACTAAGGATTTTTATATATTCCATGGAGAAATTGAGGGTCATTTTGTGGAGAGGGGAAAGTGCAAGTGCCACTCCTGAGACAGCTGTCACCATTTCCCCAGTTTCTTTTTAAAAGTGGTGCCACTGTGGAAAGAATAGAGGGGGTCAGTGCTTTTTTAAATTTTCTTCTGAGACAAACTAAGATCTCATCTTTTGCCACCCTTCAAATATAAAGAAATTATTATTGTCTGTTAAGAATTAAGGTACACACTCACATTGTCCCACGGATAATTCTATTTTTTTATTAAAATTTCTAAATCTGAGAATATACAGTAGATGAAAATGTACTAGAAATTTCATAACACAACCCCCCCCCCCCCTTCCCCAGGGTGTGTACTCCACTGGCTGCCAGCCTGCTACCGAGCACAATTCAAAGTCCTGGTTTTAGGTCCTAAACGGTTCTGACCCAGCTTACCTGTCTGAACACATCTTCCCCTATGAACAATCTTCGAGATTAAGATCTTCTGGGGAGGTCCTGCTCTCAGTCCTGCCTTCTTTGCAGGCACAACTAAGATAAGAGACAGGGCATTCTCAGTGTACTAGGTGGTACTCCACCTGCCAGCTCTGGCAATTCAAAGTCCTCCCCCCAATGAAATCTTTATAATCAGCATCTTCCTCCCTCAGTCCTGTCCTTCTAAGATAAGAAAGAACATAAAGACATTGCTATGGAACCAAGCCTTTGGGCAGTAAAGTAATGCAGTATGAGAAATAAATAGATAATAAATTCAATTAAGAATTAGAATGCTTCAGATTACAATTTTGGATTATACAATTTTAATATTATATTAAGATGTTTTTAATGCTATGAATTAATTGTCTGAATGCTTGTTTATGTTCTATGTTTGATATGATTTTAATAGGTTAATTTATAGTTATATGCTATCATTTTAGTTATTATGCTTGGGTTTTGTATATATGTTGGCATTGAATCTTGCCATTTCTTGATATACATCACTTTGAGTCCTCGCAGGGTTGAGAAAAGCGGTGTGTGTGTGTATGCAGTTAATCAATAAACAAATAATAATAATCAAATGCAGTGCAGAGATACCACCCCCTCCACATATTTGTAAAGTCAACTTACCTGAGGTGATGGTTGGCCATGAATGGTAACTTGGCACATGGGTTAACTCTAGATGGGATTAACAACATAATTCAATACAATCAAGGGTAGGAAACCCACTCTTCCACCCATCCTATTTTCTATTTTACTGCTCCAGCTGACCATCAAATTTCTCTGATTCTGTGATCTTTGTAAATGTGAATGCTTGTGATGAGGTGCACAAGTTTGCAGTCTTTTTCAAGAGCTGTAGAAAAGTGACTAGGTCATGTCTCTCGAGTCTGATGAACTTTCTGTTACACAGTATCATATTAATGGTACTGTGTATTGATATTCTGTCCCTTCTCCCCCCAAAAACAGCACATCTAAGAGCTGAAAAGGTTTTAAATCTAGGTGAGGGCAGAGCAGGAAATAACAAACGGAGCTGATCTCAGACATGAGAATACTTACCACCAATGGCTGCTTGACTAGGTGATCTGACCATGTAGTTTTGCTGAGATTGATGAGAGATTCAGAAAGAGGTGTTGTAAGGGTTCAGTTGAGTCAACATTTAAGAATGAACTTCAGTGCGTAAGATTATGAAGGCGGTGGCTTTATCCTTCACATAACTACCCAGTGAGCCATGACAATCTCATTTAGAGTAATGTGCTAATATTAAGTATCTTAAATCCATTCACCTACAAAGCAGCTTAGTCAGCTTGACTGAACATATGAAAAATCGCATTTTATATTCCAGTTGACAAGATACAGAAGAATTTGTCAGGTCAATGGTTCTTGATTCATAAAACTTCCAAATGTAACTAGCTGCACAAATGTAGATTCCAAATGAGATGGTGGTGGACTTAACCTACAGAACACTCACTGGAAATGGGCATCTCTAATACTCGCTTACCATATTATGTTTGGAACAATTAGTATGAAACAGCTGCTTTTCCTGGGCTTTCTATTTTGCAGATTTTGGGAAAGAGGGGGCTTTGAAAATGTGACCCAACTAAAAAATTCAGTGTGGATCAGTGAAAGCCCTTTTTAAGGTTTGGTGTTGAGAGGATGAATTACATTACATGATGGATCACTTCCTGTTACATAAAGAAACAAAGTACATTTTCAGTTTTCTAGTCTTGAGTTTAATATGTCAAATTAGTGAATTCATGTCTCTAAAGCAGGGGTGCTCATTAGGTAGCTCGGGAGCTACTAGTAGATCTTCGGCCCTCTTCCAGGTGATCTTCAGGCCTCACCAGCCGGATGGGGCGCTCCTGCCATGCGCGCACACACCCTGCGCACACGTGCACTCCTGCTGCTGGCTTCCGCTCTCGCGGTGCTTCTTTCGCCTGCGGGGCATTGCAGGAAGAAGGAAGCATGAGGCGGGACCTCTGGAGGGTCGTCCAGAAGCAGCTGTGCAGCCTCCATTGCCGGCGAGACAGGCAGGGCGGAGTGCTCCCTCTGGATGCCCTGCCTTGTGCTTTCTCCTTCCTGCAATGCACCGCAGGCGGAAGAAGCGCTGCGCGGGCGGAAAGAAGCAGCAGGAGCACGCGCGATGGCAAGAGTGCATGGCGGCGACAGCGTGCGGGAGCGCACGGCGGCGGGGGCAGGTAGATCTTTTGGACTTGGTTGCTTTAAGAGTAGCTTGCATGCTGAAAAAGTGTGAGCACCCCTGCTCTAAAGCTTGCAATAGTATGCCTCTTTTTCAGCTGGAACCCTTATCAAGAGATGCTAAATAAGTGTGTATTGACTGAGATTTTGAAAGAACTTAGCAGTTTGTTTTCTGTGTCCTTAAGTGCAAAAGCACACATGTATTTTTAGCTCTCCTACCATTGGCAAGAAACCAAGAACATTGGGAAAAATATGTTTCAAATTATGCACGAGACAATGCACAAGATTAAAAAACTGTATGTGGCTTTAAAAAATGTGCACAAATGCTATTGTGGTAAAAACCGCTGACAGTGTATACATTTAAAAAAACGTGGCTCCAAATGCATACCTTAAAATGTGCACACAAAAATATGTATTTATTGGGTTGCTGTGAGTTTTCTGGGCTGTGTGGCCATGTTCCAAAAGTGTCAATGGCAGGCATCCTCAGAGGCTGTGAGGTCTGTTGGAAACGAGGAAAATGGGGTTTATATATCTGTGGAATGTCCAGGGTGGGAGAATGAACTCTTGTCTGTCTGAGGTAGGTGTGAATATTTCAATTGGCCACCTTGATTAGCATTTAATGGCCTAGTAAGACCTTGAAACTGCTGGGCCATTAAATGCTAATCAAGGTGGCCAATTGAAACATTCACACCTACTTCAAGCGGCTAGACGCTTGGTTAGACTCCAACAGAAGTTGGATGTGAAACTGAAATTAAGAAAGAATCTGTTCCTAGCTGTTTTGGATTCAGGGCAGAGTTTATAAGTGATTTGTGCGAGACATTGCTTCAGTTCAAGCAACATCGGATACACACTAAATTTCCAATGTCAAGGTCTACCTAGCTCATGTCTATTCTACGGAATATGCCTATGCTTCTGTTTTGCTTATGAATTCAAGTGTCTAGTTTCATGGATTTCTTTGGAATCTTTGTTCCAGTTTCCTTTTATATCAATTGGATTAATTTTTTACTGTGGATTACTTTTTACTGCTTTGGCTTTTTATAATCTTAAATAAACCACTTGTTGATTTTACCCAGGTGGTGTGGTGTTTAAAGTCAGAAGTGATTCTGCTCCAGAGCACAACATACGTGTATAAACCCCATTTACCTAGTTTCCAACAGACCTCACAACCTCTGACTATGCCTGCCATAGATGCAGGTGAAATGCCAGGAGAGAATGTTTCTGGGACATGGCCATCCAGCCTGAAAAACTCACAACAACCCAGTGATTCCGGCCATGAAAGCCTTTGACAATATCTATATGCACATATCAATACCCTCAGCCCATGTTACGGAACCTGAATGGGCAAGAATGCTAGTGAGAGTCTGAGAAATATCATGAAAAAGGGAAGACTCCTGTCCTTATTCAAGATGTGCAATACATTTGTGAAAGGACAGACACTCTTCATATGGTCTTTTGTGTATTCTACCATCTTGCCATTAGTTTCAATTCATGTAATAATTCAATTAAATCTTCCAGTTTTTTTAAAAAAAAGTTTTATTGTTATTTTCAACAGTTTCATCAGCTTAACACTAAATTGTAAATTATCCAACCATTTGTGTATTGTCTGGATAAAACTGACAAAGAAAAACAGCACATTAGGTTCTCCCCTTAAAGACAACGGACAGTGTCCAACATGAATGTGCCAGACACTATGTGCTAAGTCACACTTTTGCTGCATGTACAGCGCTGTTATTGTGTACAGGGCAATTTGCCACAGAACTCCCAAGCAGGGAAGTTCATGCACCTTGTTATAATTGCAGGATCTTTTTTTAGTAGAAAACAAAACCTTTTAGAGATCTTACGTTGTACCGTATATGTTCCCAAGAAGCAAAAATTGGTATACTGTAGCACTATAAGGATGAAAAGTATCTTGCTGCCCAGTTGTGCCCACTTGTTAAACTGCTATGAGCCACGGAGAAGAAAACTGATTAAAATAGGTAGGCATGTCAGTGGCAAAACATATCTCGCAAGGAAACTGATATTTTCCAGTTTTTAGAATCCTATGATCCAATATAATGTGAACAAATGCCACTATCTTCACATCTAGCTAGCAAAAGTTAGTCCTCATTACTAAGGGTGCATCTACACTGTAGAATTAATGCAGCGTGAGACCACTTGAGCTGTAATGGTGCAATGTTGGGAAGTCTTGTCAACTGCAGTTTGACAAGGCGTTTAACCTTCTCTCTCAAAGAGTGCTAGTTCCTCTCCAAACTATGGCTCCCAGGATAAAACAGCATTGGACCATTGCAGTTCAAGTGGTGTTAAATTGCATTAATCCAATAGTGTCGTGCAGGCATGGACAAACTTTGGCCCTCTGGCCTTCGGCCCCTTCCTTTTCCCCCTCAGCTGCTTAAGTGACTGTTAGGAATGGTGGGAGTTAAGTCCAAAACACCTGGAGGGCCAAAGTTTGCCCATCCCTGGTGTAGAGCCAGTCTAAGTCAGTATAAAGCCAATGGCAGATAAATTATTCCAGGCTATGAACAAGTCCAGAGATGAAGCATAAATATCATCTGAGTCACTCTTGGCTACCTATGCAAATTTATAAGCATTAATCTGGGGAAAATACAAAAAAAGGGAAATTTATAGCAGCAAGCCAACAAGCGTTTGTCAAACCAAATTGGACAATGTGTGTTAATCAAATTAGGATTCTGAACCAGTCATTTCCATTGATTTTTACCTTCCATGCTGCTCTTTTTCCTGGTTGGCAACTGCAAATAAAGCCAGGTGGAGGCATGCAGTGGGGTTGGATTTGGTCTAGGAATCAGTAGTTGTTGGTCTCTACTCTAGGCTCAGTACTCTGAATTTCACTGACTGCTCCCAAATCCATTATCTACCCATGAAAGAAAATATAATGTTTCATAATATTTCTCAAGGTTACTAGGGCAGATGATCTGAACCATGAGAACTATATCACAATTTTGGCTCTCCAGAAATCTTGGGACTTTTACCCCAAATTATGGGAGCTGTAGTCCCAAACAACTGGTGGGCCAAGTCTCCATTCTGGGACAATATATTGGATGGAAGTACAGGTTTTATAAACTTGAGAAATTCCATTGGTGTTTATCTGTCTCTCCCTCTGGTTGAGGTTAAACTTTAGAACTTTTTGGAATCTATTTTTTCACCATGTGGACTAAATTTATGATGAAAGTAAGTTAAACCAAAGTTATTTTGTTTCCTGTCATTAAGAAGGCAGACAAGCAAAATATTCTTCACAGTATTATTTTCCGTCACATAAAAGTGCATATAAATACTATAATTTTAGTGGTTTGTATCTCAATTTAGGTTTATAAAGGTGCATGTATTTCCCCACTGTGGGTGGTGCCATGTACGATAATAACAAAGGATGGAACAACAGCTCAGGAAAAAGAAACCCATCTCCCTTTAGTTCCAATGAGGTGTCTTTGCCATTAGAGGGCAGAATAGCCATCAGTTTGAGAATACAAAACATTGGCAGTGACAGTACCCGAAACAACTGTGACAAATGCTCAACACTTATCGGAAAATAAGGAGACCTCATACATCTGTGAGCTTCATATTGAACCTTTTGACAACTGTTGCATGAAAGTCAACTACAAAAATTTTATGGCCAGTATATGTATTTGCTTACAGAAACAGATTGGATGGAACCATCACCATAGTACTATCCAATTTTTTCCACAATTATCCAAATAACCAATGCTATTATGGTCTGTCCAAAGCTGATGGCCCTATGAACCACAACTGTCACCACATACTGTACCAGGTATGGTCATCCGCACATCACAAAGGGAATATATTATTGCTTGTATGCCTATTCAGACTCTCTTTATAAAAAGATGTTTTTTTTTCTTTTGTTTACAGAATACAAGATTATGACAAACTAGCTAAGTAGATTTGTTTTCTTCATCTTGAAAATACAACATCAATTCTTTCAAGAAAGGCTTAGATCTTAGGCAAAGATCTTCAGCAGAGATGTAAGGATCAATTGCAAATATATTCTTACACAATATTAATAATAACAATGATAGTTTCAAGTGACGTTCCTAAAGGACTAATTCCTGACAGCTATTTACATCATTTTTTGGGGGACGGGGGATTACAAGTTAATAAAATATAATACAGAATGTCTAATGCTAAATTAATAAGATTACCTAACCCAGTGGTTCTCAACCTGTGGGTCCCCAGGTGTTTTGGCCTACAACTCCAAGAAATTCCAGCCAGTTTACCAGCTGTTAGGATTTCTGGGAGTTGAAGGCCAAAACATCTGGGGACCCACAGTAGAGAAACACTGCACTAACCCAAATAATGTTAATTATGCTGCTGTTCCATTGAATCCATTGTGATTAGCTTGTTTTCCACATATTTTTATTTCTTAGATTATCTGGATCAGGAAAAACCATGAATACATATTGTACCAAGAGAACATTGTTTTCCTTGAAAAATTGGTTAAATTATATAATTTGTTTTTTTAAAATAAAAAAACCCATACAGTATTTCTTATTTTTAAAAGAAAATATTTCTCCAGTGTCAAGATTATTAAATGGCTTAAGTTTAAATAACTTAAAATAAGTTTCATTTTTAAAAGTTGCCCTATGCTTGAAGGTGGTTGGTTACTACTAAACATGCTTTACATTGAGATTCTTATGGCCTCAACATCTACAGCATTTCGCTCTATACATAAACCAATGACATTCCTTAAGCCCAAAGACCTAAGTTGGTTTAAATAGTACATATATAAGGGATCCAGTATTAAAAACATTAAAAAGGTATAATTAATTATGTACAACAAAAGCATTCACAAATCAGGTTTTCTTCCTCCAAAAGTCCTTTTTCCCAAAAGCTGGGAAGCATGGGTTGAGCTAAGCGCAGGCTGGTTTGCTTAATCCCTGATCCTTAAGGATAGCTCTGCTTATATCGGAAGAATGATCTGGTGTTTACAGGCACTAGAAATACAGATTCAACTCCTTACTCCGAAAACAGACTTCCTGAATGCACCTGAGCACCAATATCCTCCAATTGCCTCTGGGACAATCCTGATTCACTTGTTGCCCCACTTTTTCCTTCATGCTTTAAAATATTGCGACTTCTCTCTGTTCCTCCACCTCCCCACTTTGCCCTCACCTTACTTCCATTGCTCCAAACTGATCTCAAATTGCCAAACTACTTTGCATTCATTTAGTTGGTAGGAGAAGGAAAGAGATGGAAACCTGTCTTTCTCAGGAAGCCCAAGCAAAAGCAAACTGCTGCAGACTCTCCTAACGTGTGCGTTTTCATTAATAACATTAGTAATCTTGACCACATTCTGTGTTCCTTCACCACATGTTTCCCAGTGTTAATCTGTGACGTGCTGAAGGGTAAGGAACACTTCCTGTGTAATGAGAAGAATACCTTTATGTTGGAGGATGTCGACATGCTTCCTTATGGGCACTTTTGCTCTTCAGAGTTTAACCTCCATAACTAAGGGACCATTTACATTGTAGAATTAATGCAGTTCAACACCACTGCATTTCCCATTTCCCATGTGAAATCATGGGAGTTGTAGTTTTTACAAAGTATTTAGTCCTGTCTGCCAAATAAGGCTGGGACCAAACTGCAACTCCCAGGATTCCACGGCATTGCATCATTACTTCATCACACTAGAGAATGAATCCACTTTAAATCCGGTTTCTGCCTGCTGCAGAATTCTAGGGTTTGTAGTTTAGTGAGGCTGTTAAAGATCCCTCTCTAAACTACAAAACCCAGAGTTCTGCAGGAGGCAGCAAATGGATTCATTCTCTAGTGTGATGAGGTCAAATTACATTATTTTACTGTGTAGATGCACCCTAAGAGAATCTTTTCTCTCTTTCTGTTTCTACCATATGCATTTGGAGTAAGGGAATACAAAGCACAGCTAGAGGATTGGAAAACCTAATTTTGCATCTGAAGAAACTGTGGATATGAGACCAGTCATCCCTTCTGAAGAGAACAACAGAGCAATAGAGTTCATTGCCAGTATTTTCCTCTTTCTCAAGACAATGGCTGAAGGGGAAAATGCTTTGCTCTTAGTGATGCAATGGTCACAGTTATTAAACCGGAAGAGCAAATAGGATAAGAAAAACAGGTGCCATCACAAAGCATGCCCAAGCCTTAGATCTTCCCATTAACAAGCAGCCAAATTCAGGGTGCAAGTATGAGCTCACAAACAGTCACCTATCTGACACATGCAGATTCTTTCAAACACAGCTACTACTTCCCCATTAAAAAAGCAACAATTAAAATGATCAGATAGAACCAGTGTGTTTTAAACATTTTAAAGGCAGTAAGAGATCGGGTTTGAAATGGAAAAACACTTGCGTTGCAAAGCTAAAATGACAAATAGAGGTTAGACCTAAAGGGTCCCAAGACTTTTTTTAAGGCTACACAATAAGATATCCTACTTCCCTAAAATTTTGGGTTAGTTTTAGAAGCATCTTATCACAAGCAGGGATCCCCAGCATTGAGGCCATGCTGTTGAAAACACAGCTATGCTGGGCAGGGCACGTCTCTAGGATGGAGGACCACAGCCTTCCAAAGATGCTACTCTATGGTGAACTCACCACGGGACGGCGCAAGAGAGGTGCCCCCAAAAAGAGATATAAGGACTCCCTGAAACAACATCTCAGGCTCAGCCAGACTGATCACCAATAATGGCCCACCCTGGCCTCCCATCGGGAGGCATGGAGACGCACTATCCACAATGCTGCGGCCTCTTTCGAGAAGACACGCCAAATGGGTCTTGAAGAGAAACGACAATGCAGAAAGAAACCGCAACTTGGAAACAGCATCACCCAAGGAGACTTTCTGCTGTGCTTTCTGCAACCGAACTTGCCTATCTCCGATTGGCCTTTTTAGTCATCAACGCGCTTGTAAAAAGCGTGGGATGAGTCCTTCCTAAGAATCTTCGTTCGCAAAGTAATGCCGAGAGACTTATCACAAATGCATTGCTAGATGTGATAAAGGTATGTCCTGAAAATGTAAAGTGATGCTTTGGGGACTGTGTGCACTGACACAGAAGAAAAGAGGATCCAGACTGGGACTCAAAGGGATGTTCCTTTTACCACAATCATTTTAGCTCGGTTAGGAGATTCTTAACTGTGCCCCTAGTGGTGCAGTGGGTTAAACCACTGAGCTGCTAAACTTGCTGACTGAAAGGTTGGCTGTTCAAATCCAGGGAGTGGGGTGAGCTCCCACTGCTAATCCTGCTTCTGCCAATCTAGCAGTTCGAAAACAGGAAATGTGAGTAGATCAATAGGTACTGCTCGGGCAGGAAGGTAGTGGTACTCCATGCAGTCATGCTGGCTACATGAACTTGGAGGCGTCTATGGACAACACTCTCAGTCAGACACGACTAGATTTAATGTCAAGGGAAAACCTTTACCATATATATTCTTTCTGCATGCACAGATGCCTTTACCAAAAATGAAAAAGTGAATCACATGTGAATCTAGTACAACATTGTCCAACAACAGTTTGGGCAAGGATAAAATGGCTCCTACAAATGCAAGGACTTCCTTTTCTTCATAGTAACCTAAGAGAAGCAGGCGATGTCCATGAAAAAATAGTGATCTATTATGTTATTGATATGTATGCGTTTAACGGTACTTTCACGTTGTTTTGCATTATTGTATTGTGGTTAATGCTCAGTAGTAAAGTTTTGGTGTTGTATTTCCTTCAAGTCATTTCTGACTTATGGTGACTCTAAGGTGAACCTATCAAGGGCTTTCTTTGGAAAAATTTCTTCGAGGGGAGGGGGTGTCTTTACCTTTTTCTGAGGCTGAAAGGTCACTCAGTGGGTTCCTATGGCTCAAACCCTTGTCTCTGGTGTTGTACTCCAATGCTGAAACCAGGCTGGCTTTTACGTTTCTGGTAAAATTGAAGAATTTTGCAAACTATGGAAAATGAAAACAAACTTGGGGGGAGTACAGGAAGAAATGGACAGAATTGTGCCCTTCCCAGTAACTTTAGGCAAAAGCAAACTGCTCAAGCTCTTTTGCCATATCTTGTCTTCCTCACTGATAACTTTTGGCATCTTAACCACACGCTGATATTGCTTGTCCACTCGTGTCCTAGTTTTCATCTGAATTCTAAGAGAGTTATGCACCAGATGCTGAAATGTGTTGGATATTTTTTTAAAAATGAGTTCTAGGCTACTTTCAATTTGTCTCTTTTGTTCTATTCATTTTACTTGAAATAAACTATTCCTTTGTTCGTCCACAATATAGGAATGTACTTGAACCGGTTCTGTGGGACGTCCTAATTCTGAACTCCATTTCAAAATTTTCAGACATTTCAGAACCAAATCTACTGCTGGGCTGCATCAACAGGTTGTGACAGCAAATATATATTTCAGCCATTTTACTCCTATGTTTCCATCAACATTTGAGGAAGAACAGGCAACTGACTGCCGGACACATGCAAAACAGAACTGGCTGAAACAACATACACATGTTTAAACAATATGAACGTCTGCAGTTTAATTCTCAGGTCTGGAATGTGTTTGCTTCCCTCCATCGTTCATTTGAAGACAAGGTTTTAAAAGTATTAATGGCTACCAGCAACCACTAAATCTAACCCAACCTATTTTAGTTCACAGTTAAATTATACAATACTGCCCAATACTGACTACACACAAATATGAAGAGGTGGAAGCCTGGAGTATACTTTTTGTAAAAAAATTCAAAGAATCTGAACGTATTTTGGCCAGCATGCAACTATCTTCCTTTAGCCCAAATGCAGAAAAAGCTTTACTATGATTTGGAAAATGATTTACGTGGAAATCACAGGCATAGAAGAAATGAGGATAATCAGACTAAAACTGTGGAACGTCTATGACTTTACTAGACTTAAAATTCCTTATTTTATTGTCTATATTAGTTTCCTCTAGCATAGTTCATTACTATTGAGCCTAACTTCAGTCATTGTGTCCCAAACTGTTAAAAACACTACCTATAATATATGACTGTCTAAGTTTCATTCTATAGCAAGTCATGCTTTAGCCATGCTTATTTCATAGTTCACGTAGAGCCTTGATATTACTCAGTGCTGTAATAACAAGACAGGAAGCCATTTCCACACGGTTCCTAAATGTCAGTTCAGGACTTGGCATCTTAAGGGTGTCAGACAAAATCTCCCTTTGGCATCCAAACAGGAAAAACAGATGTGAGAGAGCAACAATAAAAAACCTTGTTAGAAATGAGGACAAAAAGAAATGGGTAGTCATGTACAAAAGGTAGATTTAAATACAGATAGAGTCTAAGGTACCTTCTAAAAATCACTCTTTCAAGAAACTCCAGACACATCTGTGTCCAGGTAAGCTGTTTTAATTCAGCTGTGCATTCGGCACTGTCAAATATATCATCCAACTATTCTAACACACATGAATTACTCTGTTGAAAACTAGTGTCTTCATAGCTCTATGCAGAATATATATACATGTATATCTATCTTTATGTTAACATAAAGTATTTACATCATTCTTCTTCTTTTTTTGCATTTAAATACCATCCCGAAAGTCCATCTTCAGTGACCAGGACATTGGCATAAGAGACTTGGGAAGTCGCTTTTGCTGCTTACAATCCCTTGATGGTAGTCATTACAGCTTCAGAAGATTTATATTAAGCTGTGTTCAGAAGTAAAGCTTTTACCTGCTGCATCACCCTCTTGTTAGTGCAATTGAAGACACACCCATATCGACTGAATCCAGAATGAATACAACGCGGTGAGTAATCGTGCCAGATGGAGGATCAATAATGCAGCATGGGCACAATGTCTACACATAAGTCATACACATATATTATACAGGGATTTGCATATAGACAAAATGCCACGTAAAATGCCAATGTTATTCCCCCACCTTCCAATAATTTAAAACTCATTCACATTGCAAGGAGTTAAAAAGTGCCTTTAGTGTCACGTGTGAAAATATCCTTCTATGTCTTTAACTGCCTTTTGGGTTTGAGCTTTTGAAAAACCCAGTTCCTCCTTCCCTGTTGCCTCACCTGACAGGTATATTACATAAAGCTGCATCGGTGCATCACTCTTTTCCTTTATCTATGAAGATTACACGATCTCCTAAGCATATCTTCCAGGTGACAAATAGAATGTCACCTTCTGGGCTATCCATCTTTCAAGGAAAACATAACCTTTAAGACTAGAATTCTGTTTGCAATGGTAGAATAAAATATTGCTACCTCAAACCAATCTATATTGCAGAGCAATGTGGCACATCACAAGATATGCAGCAGAAAATATAAAACTTGATTTGAATATGGGAATATGAACACAAGAGAAAGCAAAAGCTGAGGTCAGTTATGGCATGAGTGTGTGTAAAATGTTCATATCTAACAATGGGCTAGCACTAGCAAATCTTATTTCTGCAAGATTTCCTGTTTGCTTTCAGCAATATTCTCTGTGCAACATTCCAGCTACGAGACTTGCTACAGTCTTTGTATTAGAACTTACTGTTGTAATTAAAGTATATACTTCTAGCAAAAATGCTTCTGTAGTATTGTTGGCCTAAGTCCTGTAGTAGAAGACACTGCTGGTAATTTGGCACAGTGTAAAAAAATCCAGCAACTGCATTTGTATATCAAATAGAACTATGGAACTTGTTCTAAAGAGTGTTGCAGATTCATCTCCCTGCCCCACCTTGAAAAGGAAACAAAAACAGTTTACAAAACCCATAAAGTTTCCCTGAAATTGCTATTTCTTTTAGGACAGATACTTGCTTTTCAATATTTAAGAATTGCCAAAAGTCCTCTTTTTTCAAATTTGTAAAACAGCACTAAGAAAAGGAAAACACCACCCCCAATTTTAAAAAGCTGCTGCAATTTTTCAAGATTTCACATTGCTCTGAAGCAAGGATGTATGGATGACAGTGGAAAACAAAAACAAAAAGGTATGCCTTGTGTATGTCATTCCACAATTAAGATTCATGCCCTGCTGTTCCTCCTACTTGGGTGTAGAAAGGTCACTGGCCTCTATCCTGTTTCCTGCCCAAGGTTACTTGGCTATCCTCACCTTCAGGCTCCCTCAAGGACTGGTTGAAGATGCAATGTGCCTGAGGACAGCGTTCTGGCAAACAAAACCTTGACAGCATGACTTTAAAAACAGAAGCAGTCCCTCAGTCTTTTCTTGCTCATTAAGACCTGTCGCAGCAAGGTCCTACTGTGCTCTCCAAAGAAAGCTGTGAGGACTGGCGCAGCAATGGTGCGGTAGCAGGATCCACCATGGATGATGTTGGGAAAAGCTTGTACCAGCCAACTGCCAAAGTCGACAAGTCCAGTTCTTCCAAAAGAACTCGAGCAACTCCCATGAAGTGTTTGCGTTCCATGCGTCCGTAGTTTCCCCAAACAATCACCTTGGAACCAAGAGGAAAGGGAATCACGATTACTCTGTAACCACAACACATGCATGATAGGAGACACTGTCATAAAGTTTATAACTTCCAACAATGCTTTGAGACAGGATAAGTGCTTTATTTATTTATTTACTTTGCTTCTAGACTGCCTCTCTCAGCCCAGAGGCGACTCGATGCGGTGTACAAATAGCAGGAACTGCTCAAGACAAACAAATCAACAATTATCAATACAATTTCAACATATACAATTTAACATTTAACGTTAAAAACACACACATTATTCATTGATTGTTTCTCAAGCAAGTACTAACTAAGGTTAACCCTACTCATATCCCAAGATAAGACACAATCTGGTGCCTTTAGGATATTTAGGTAGTAAAGGTATAACTCCGCATAAGCTAGGAAACACAAATTGTTGGAAATGCAGGAAACAAGAAGGGACATTTTACCACATGTGTGGTGGTTATGTAAAAAAGCAAGAGAATACTGGAAAAACATACATGAAAAGACACAAAAATATTGAATATAAATTTCCAGATTAAACTGGAAATATACCTGCTTGGAATGATAGATCAGAAACTAGAAAAACAATGGAAAAAATCTTGAACTTCATGACAACTGTTTACATCAAAGTTTAGAGACAAAATGAAATCCCCACAACAGAACAATGGATGCTCAAAATATTAGAAATAAAAAACATGGTCAGACTGACATATCTAATGTCAAAGCATCAAGGAAAAATACAAAGAGAAACAGATTGGAGCCTAATACATGGACATATGATAACAGGAAAAAAGAAGTAAATAGTACAATAAGAAGAAACAAGGAATGAAAAAACTCCCCCAGAGGTAGAGTGTAAAGGAGGTAGTAAAGGTAAAGGTTTCCCCTGACATTAAGTCTAATCGTGTCCGACTCTGGGGGGTGGTGTTCATCTCAATTTCTAAGCTAAAGACGTTCTAAGCTACGGCATTGTCCATAGACACTCTAAGGTCATGTGGCCAGCATGATTACATGAAGTGCCATTACCTTCCTGTAGAAGAAGTACCTATTGATTTACTCACATTTACATGTTTTCGAACTACTAGGTAGGAAGAAGCTGGGGCCTAACAGTGGGAGCTCAACCTGCTCCCTGAATTCAACCACCAACCATTCGGTCAGCAAGTTCAGCAGCTCAGCAGTTTAATCCACTGCGCCACCAGAGGGTCCTAGGATATTTAGGTACATCTACATTAAAAAGAAAAGTGAAGTAGAAGGGCAGCTGGTATCTTTTTTGTTTTTAAACTCTTACATTAACAACGCCGCCGGAGACACGTGCCTTGCGGGACCTGATGGCTTTCCGCAGGTCCTGCAAGACCTGGCTATTTAGGCAGGCGTTTGACGTGTGATGTCCGACGGCGCATGACTAATATTGCCACTCTGCCGTACCACTATTACTCTGTATAAACCAGCTATGTCTGGCTATGTTTTCGTATGATCGTTTTTAAGATGTAATTTTATGCGTTTTAATCTTAGGTGTTTTATATGCTGTTTTTATATGCTGTTTTTATATGCTGTTTTTATATGTTGTAAACCCCCTGAGCCTCGGGAAGGGCGGTTTATCAAGTCGAAATAAATAATAATAATATAAATAGTATACAAAATAATGTGCATTTTATAAACACAGACTCACCACCTAGACCGGAACAAGTATCATTTCCTTCTCCATAAATATATAAATAAGCAAATAAACAAATGTCATATCCAGAATTCCTGTCCAACAAAGTTGCATTGTTTTCCCTTGTCACACTCTAAAATGTATTTAATGAAAACTAAGTAATATGAATCAAATTTCCCCTCTAAGCAGCCACATTTCCATTGATTCTTTATCATTCAAAGCTAGGTTCCATAACTTCCCATACCATGCTTCCAGCATGACATTGGTTACTATCTTCCAACTCCTTGTAATGATAAATCTTGCAACTGTGAGTAGAATAATCACCAATTATTTGTTTTCCATTTTTAAATTCAACTCTGTGGCATCTATTAGTAATGCTAACTTAGCATCCAGGGTAATGTTTAGTCCTATAATACTACCAATTTTCTTAAATATCTTGTTCCAAAAATTCTTCAGCTAGGGACATCTCCACCATAAATGAAAATATGTCCCTTCATGCATGCCACATCTCCAGCCTTAGCACTACTGTGCTTCTTATCAATTTGATGTAATTTAATCGGCGTGGTATACCTTCTCCATATGACTTTATACACATTTTCTTTAATCTTACTGTCAGATTTTTGACCACTCTCCACTTTAGTACCCTTTTCCAGTCAAAATCCATTAACAGCCCTAGATCTCCTTTCCATACTTTTTCTAACAATTTCAATCATATTTCCTCACTTACTAAACCATTGTATATTTTCCCAATTAGCCTCTTCCCAGATATTTCTTGCTTTTTAAGTTTACCTAACCATTCTTCATATTTACTTAACTATCAACATAAAGGGTTTTTCACCTAACCAGTCCTTTTCCCATTTATATAACTGTTGCCTTTCAAACCGATTCAAAAAACCTTGTTGCTCCAACTTGTCAAATTTATCCTTTGAATTTTGTATCAATTCCTTCCAGGAAAGAAGGAATGATCTTCCAGGGAATTCTCCAATAAAACTATTGGGGTTAAGGGAGAAACTCCTGGCCATATCTTATTTTGTAAACAAACCCATATCTCCATAACATCTTTAGTCAGGTTATTATTACACCCTTAATCTCAGTTGCAGGGATTAAAAAAATAAATAAATAATGCACTTTATTTATACCCCGATACCACCTCCCCGAATGATTCGGGGCGGCTCACAGAAGCACTACAAACGCTGAACATAAACATATAGACTATAAAATAATGTGTATAATCCATTTCTGTCTCTCTTTCACTCCCACTCATCCATTATTTGTTAGAGCAAAGGTTCAATGTGGATGCCTGAATACATTAAGCAGCTTTTACTGGGGTTAGTGGCACAGGACCCTATAAAAAAGAAAAGCAATAAATTTTAAAAAATATTTTTTTAATCTGAGAGAATACTTTTCTAGGATTGTCTAGGTTCTCCAGAGCCAATCTATGATTAACCTCTGGCAGATGTTAATCATACAGCCACCATGAGGACCCAGAGATTACTAGAGAATATATACTAAACAAATCAGTGAATAATCAAAAATTCAACCCGCAAATGTGGATGGCAAAAAAATATTTTCCTTTCAATAATAGCCACTCTCAGAAGTTATCAATTCAACTTGGATCAGGAATAGGACACTGAAAAAAGTTTAACTTCTTCCCAATATACTATACCCCTTAATCAAAAAGTTTCTTTTATCTAAATACAAAAAGAAGAATCAGAGATTTATTAATCCCTTTTCTTGGAAGATTTTAAACAGAGGCTGGATGGCCATCTATCAGGGGTGTTTTGATTGTGTTTTTCCTGCATGGCAGGGGGTTGGGCTAGATGACCCATGTAGTCCATTCCAACTCTATTATTCTATGATTCTACCTCTCCAATGTTGCTTCTATTTTGGGCTGTAAGTTTTCTTTAATTGGATGTTAATACATTATTATTAATTGCATTATAGTGCAAAGGTATTCTGTCCCCTTAGTCTTGATTTCTTCAGCAACATGACAACCCCTCAAAGAATACACACACAACACCTGCTCCATGTTGTATCCTGCTCCCAACAAGAGCCATACCTGTACCTGGCTTCGCCTGCCAACCCTAGCAGTGCAACTTTGATGATGATGATGATAATTTTATTTTTATATTCTGCCTCCATATCCTCAAAGAGACTTGGGGCGGCTTACAATGGGACAAGCCCAGAGAACACAGAGTTAAAACATAGCGCAATAAAATAAAGCAAAACAAAACCAAATAGAAACATATCACTATAAAACATAACATCATAAAAAACATTACTACTGTCGGAGGTTTTGGATGCACCCATCTTACCTGCAATACTTTGCCTTGTGGGCTCTCTGGAAAGAGCAACACTTGGTTGTACAGCGGATCTAAGGATTTCCGGGCCACTTTGGTCTTCTTTTTTGCAATGCACACCCCATTTTCTAGTAGATAGGCCTTGATGTAAGCAGCTTGGAAGAAAATACAGCATGAAAGTTTGCTTTTTCACTTTAAATACAAAAGACCTATTTTGGAAAAAAAATTCACATAGAGATATCATAATGGTATTATTGACCAAAATGAGTTTTGAAAGTAACTGTTCCTGCAAAATATTGATAATTTTGAGAGTATTTTAAAAAGTCTGAAAAGGAAAAAGAGAAGTAATATTTGCATAGTTGCTGGGAGGAATTTGGATAAATTATGACGGGCCTTGGTATATATTTATTCTAAGAAGAATAAACTGCAGAGGGTGAGACACCTAAACTCTGATATTTACCTACCCCCTTTTCTTTAGAGTCCCACACTTTATTTCCAAATGTCCAACTGAGGTTTTAAGTGACTGCAATGCTAGTAATTTAGGAACTGGAGTATATATTCAATTATTTTAAGCAGTTTTTGCTTATTTTTAATGCGATTTCAACTAACTGGTTTTAACAATTGCATGTTTAACGCTATTTTAATATTTTTATTGTGTAGGTTTTAAATTGTATTGTTTTTAAGGCTGTGAGCCTCTTTAACTCTCATGGTCCTATATTCCAGGATCTGATTTAAACTGGATTATATGAGTCCACACTGCCAAATAATCTGGGATAAACACAAAACCTGGAATCAGATATAGGGCCTGTCTGGAAGAGCCCTCAATACAGAGAGAAAAGGAGGATACAAATAATAATAATAATAATAATAATAATAATAATGGGGTGAATTTTTATTTGGGGGAATGTTCTTACTTTGCTTCTCTCGTACCTACATGCCCGATGCCAGCTTGTATAAAATTGTTTTCTGGATGTTCCAGTACAAACATGAATTGGTGGCAGATTAGTGAATAGAAAAATAGATAGAAACTATTTTTCTGGAAATAGACGTGCTAGATATAATAGCCTAATCTTCTAGGTTATTCCTTTGCAAAACCAAACATTGCCTGTCTCTATGCCAATCATTGATTTAGCTACTTTGCATCATTTTGTAGAGGCAAAAAGGTAGGAGACCCTTATTACTGGAAGAAGCTTTTTTGAGTAGTTACCTGGGAGGGTTTTGGAGCCAGGTTTTGGGGTTAGTCCTCTGGCTTGAATGATATCTACTTCCAGTTGTCCATTTCGCTCCTGTAAGCCGATTTCCACATCCCCTGGAGAAAAAATACAATGTGAGTTGAAGACAAATATCAATTCTACCAAAACAGTTTAATTACAATAAGATATTTATTAAATTGCTGCTTAGTTTCATCTATTTATTGGCAGCCAGTAGGACATAGTGATTTGAGCATTGGATTGTGACTTGGGGTTGAATCTTTGCTCAGCTATGGAAACTCACTGGGTTTCCTTGGGCAGGTCTTAGGGTGGTTCCACATAGCCCTTTAACCTGGGAGAAATCTCAAAATTTTAAAAACATGATTCTGCCTGTGTTCTAGTCTGCACATGGCTCAGAAATTTACTGTATTTGTAAAAGCGCATGCTTTGGGGGGGGTCCACCCCTTAAAGGGGGAGGGAGCAAAATAACTTACCTGGCCGCCATTAAAGTGCTGCTGGCCCTCTCCTAGTGCATAGAAATGATGCACCAATAAAAGGGGGTAGGAGCGATTTTCCTTCTCCCCCTCTTCTCTTGGCACATCATTCTTACACACCAGTAGAGGGCTGGCAGCACTTTAATGGCAGCCAGGTAAGTTATCTTACTTTTCCTCCGGTTTTTAAGGGGCTTTTTGGAGGGAATTAGAGCCCTCTTGTGTTTTCTGGGCTGATTCAGCCTGGAAAATGTGAAAAGGTTGTGTGGATGGTCCCCTCAGAACTTGCAGAACCTCCGAGGGGGGCATCCAGAAAGCCGCCATACTGGATTTGACCTGGGTCTTTCAGGAAGACCCTGGTCTTTCCAGTATCAAATTAACTTGGCACAAAGCAGGGTTTTCCTGCTTTGTGCCAAAATAATAATAACAATAAACTTTATTGATACCCCACCACCATCTCACTGGAGGGACTCGGGGCGGCTAACATGAGGCCAAGCTTAAACAATTACAATAAAGTGAGAACACATATAAAACAAACAATAACATCAAATGAAATGCTTGATAATAACATAGTAATGAAATGAAAATAACAAAACCATAATAAAAATGGTAAAATGGTAATAGAATTAGACAACCATTTGTTTTTCCCTGAGATGTTGTCTGAACACCCCAGGGGAAAACGTGAAAGGGTGTACACTTTAAGTGAAGAAGAGGAAGAACTTTATTTTTCTACCCTTCCTCCATCTCCCCGAGGGGACTTGGGGCGGCTTACATGGGGCCAAGCACAAAACAACATACAGTTAAAACAGAACAATAAAATATTAAAATAGCATAAAACAACATAAACATTAATAAGCCAACATCATAAGCAACAACAGGACTCATTTTGGGGGGAAAGGGTGCCAATATGCAAGACTAGTTAAATAATAAGATGGCCAATAGGGTGGATAGTACCGTATAGTAGCGTACGAATGGTAACATAGAAATACAGCAATTTAACAGGATCAATTCAACTTAGCTTAAAAATGTAGTTATAAATATAGGAATTTGGAATCAGATCATGATTCATGTCATGATTCAAATCATCTGTCACAGGAGTCATCAATTGAATGCACAACGAAACATCCACGTCTGGATGCACCCTTATTCTCTCAGCCTGAGAGGAAGGCAAAGGTAGGTCCTATATGAACCGATCTTGCCAAGAGACCCCCATGATAGGTATCTCCTTAGGGTTGCTGCAATCTGGAAACCTATGGCTATGTATCCTTGGGAGAATTTTCAAAAGGATGATGAATGTGAAACACTTGTAATACTGGCTATGACAGAATAATGATGAAAATATTTGTAAATATGTGAATTTAGAATGAAAAAGGTTCTCTGGTTGTCTCCCATCCTTGATATAGATGCTGCTACACAAATACATGCTCGCACACACACACACACACACACACACACATATATATATAGAGAGAGAACATTTTCTGTTTCTTACCCATGGAAGTCGTGGCCAAGGTCTGGCGACCCACAAACTGTGCCGGCCCCATACTTCCCAGGAAATCGCTAAATTGTCCAGCGGATGCCAGATGAACGCCACTGAAATTCAAGCTGCAGAATAAATGGCATTATTTCAATGACCCCGCAATTAAACACCCTTAAGTTAATTAGATACATGCATGAAATGAAAAGCTATTTGAAGCTCTGGTCTCACTGAATTTCATACTAACTTATAACATGTCATTCATTTTTCTTTCCATAATTCTCAGAAGATTGTTTCTGTAGCTATTATAATTACATACAAACTTTTATCAGCACAAAATAATCATCTTGGGGAAAATGTGATCTTTTTCTGTATTGGCAATAAGGGTTATTTTTACTCTGCTCTCTGTTTCTTTACAGCAAGAGAAACTAGACATCTATAGCTTGCAGCACTGAATGATTTGCAATTAATTTTTTGCCAGTATGCATTCTCTCTTTGTCCTGTGGCTATGACTTTGGGGAAGAAATCTAAAAGTGAAGAGACCTGCTTTTCCTTCTTTTGCATTCACTGGAAATACAGGAAATGAAAATGTTCAATTCTAACCATCCTCCTGTAATTTAAAATGTTCAAAATAGCTACGAAACAGAAAAGCAAAATAATATTGTAAGAAGTATTACAACTAATGAAATACATCCTGAGTCACTCCTTATTTGTATTATTTTCATTTAGTTTCAGTAGAATTTCTGTACGTTTCTCATAAGGCCATGCTTCATCCCTAAGAATTTGGAAGCAAACAAACAAAAGGTAGTCACACAGTCCATGATTAAAAAATGCAGTATCTACTAATACCTTTTCTTTGCACAAGATGTGGTATGGCGTTTTGTTTAATTTTTTGTCAGAAGCAACTTGAGAAACTGCAAGTCACTTCTGGTGTGAGAGAATTGGCTATCTGCAAGGACGTTGCCCTGGATGTTTTACCATCCTGTGGGAGGCTTCGCTCATGTCCCCACATGAGAAGCTAGAGCTGACAGATGGGAGCTTATCTCGCTCCCTGGATTTGAACTGCCAACCTTTCAGTTAGCAGTCTTGCTGACATAAGGATTTGACCCATTGTGCCACTGGGGGCTCCATGGCGTATTTAATTTTAATCACTCATAATGTCTTAATTTTGCATATATGGGTTTGATTAATTAATCTCAGTCCTCCCACTTTTTCAGTCGCTTTTAAAATATGCAAGTTCCCCCACCGTCACCACGTTTTTGATAGTTCACTTCAATTGCTTCAAATTGAGTTCAAAGCAGAAAAAGTAGTTTGCTCTCAATTGACTCAGCAAGGGAGAAAGGAAGGGAGTGAAATAAGCAAAATGCTATTTTTTTCCCAGTAGGCAAAGGCAAAAACAAACTCTACAGCCTTTCCTAGCTTTGGGGTTCTTCCTCATTAATCATTTTTGCCATTTTAAGTCTGTTAATTGGCCACAGTTGGTCCTGTTTTCATCTGTAACATGTTGGAAGGCGTAAATGATGGTTCAAAGATTAAAGGGCTGGGAAGGACAAAAAGTCTTTGCAAATCAGGTATGTTACGTTGATCATTTTGTTTCTCTCTGTACAATGTAGAATCCTACTGTTTAATGTAGCAGTGTAACTTTACAGCTAAGGGAATAGGAGGAAAAAGATTATGAGCACAGCAGCTGTGAAGGAAAGAAGACACTGCACAGTATGCTAAGAACGGCTAGGTTTTGTCTGAATTTCCACCACTGCATGATCCTGGAAAAAGGGGCAGCCATAAACATTATGCACCAAGAGGTTTCCAGTTATAGAATGAAGGTTTGCTGAAGTGTGAAAGTAGAGGTGGGGAAGGGGTAGTTCCCAAAACATTCCCAAAATTGTCCACATATGGGGCCGAGAGATTGACACTTTTGCACAGACAGGGAAAAAAGTGCCCAAGACACATTTCTGCATTAGGCAGAATAATAAATGCTATGCTTTCAGACCAGGTGCCATGTTCACTTTAAAGGAGTGGTTCCCAACCTTTTTTGACCAGGAACCACTTGACCTGGGGCCACTTTGGCCAGGAACCACTCTCCAACATTAGTACCAAAAGGGTTATGAATAAGTTTTTGGTCAACTTTAGATTCAGTTTGGCGCCGGGAATGTGACACAGCTGGTTGGGTGTGATCTGCATAAGATCTCTACTGACCAGAAGGTCATGAGTTCAAGGCCTGCCCGGGTTGGGGTGAGTTCCCGAACAATCTGTGTAGCTCATTGTCGACCTTTGCAACCTGAAAGACAGTTACATCTGTCAAGTAGGAAATTTAGGTAAATAAATTTGGGGTGCCGATTCAGAAAATAGCATTGGATATACCACATCAGCTCTAGTCTCTGATACATAACGTAAGCCATCCTGTTGTCGCCATCTGCTTGCCCACAAAAAAACATATTTAATAATCTAGAGCTGATGTGGTGGTAGTAGTAGTCTTTCATGGGTAGTCAGACTCTCCCTTCCCGAAATCCTCGTTCCCTATTAAAGGGTTTCTCGAGACCAGTCACTTTCGTTGCCGCATGGTTTTGAGGCAAGGGTGTAGTAATGGTGAAGCTGCAGACCATATTTTCATTTTTGCGGACCACAGGTTGGGAACCACTGCTTTAAAGCAAGGTATACATTTCATTTTCAAATCACACCACACTCCCAGAAGGATTCTGCAAGCAAAGTGTGACTGGCTATGCTGGCTGGGGGATTCTGAGATTTGTAGTGCAAGAATAAACTTTTCAATTCACTGGAAACTTTTCCATTCAATAAGGTGCCTCCAGTTCATGAACATTCTTTTAAAAAGCATATCCAATTTTTCTCCTCCTACGACCTTTGCCTACTAGTCATTGTAATTAATGAAGCAATTTCTTCAGCAGCACATTAATGATTTAAATAAAATTAAATCAAACTTCAGTTTGAAATCATATTTCACTCCTCCACTTCATACAGATGAGTGAACTGGCCCCTGGCTGATGATCCACTGTGTGCTTCATCATCAAATTTAAATGAAGTCAAGAGAGGTCAGGGATTGTTACACCAATGCTGGGGGTCAATAAAAAGCATGCTATAAGTGATCAGGAGGACAGGAGACTAGTCCAGCTTGAGTGTATTCAGGCACAACGAGTCTTAACATATTCTAAGTATATATACTCTCCTGACATTTCACAAGTGAAAAACTGAACGTGTGTAGCCAAGTAACATCAGAGTGGGGTTAAGATGTCCAAAGTTGTTACTGCGGAACAACACATATACTAGGAAAGGCTGCCAGAGTCTACAGCAAAGGCCTCACTTTCTTTAGGCAACTGTTAAACATGCAGGTATATTCTAAATAATTCACTTTCCCAAAGCTGCTAAGATAGTATGTCCATAAGATAGATAGATAGATCTCAAATAAAATCATGCCACAGCAATAGGAGCATCAGCAGCAAAGTTAATAAAAGATAAATAATGAATATGGTTTGATGCATAATAACCATGCTGCTTCAGTAATCCCTTCATGCTTACTTACCCCAACCACTGGAGACCTTGGTGGCACAATAGGTTAAACCCTTGGACTGCTGACCAAAAGGTCAGTGGTTCGAATCTGGGGAGTGGGGTGAGCTCCCATCTGTCAGCTCCAGCTTACCATGCAAGGACATGAGAGAAGCCACCCACAGGATGGTAAAACATTCAGGGTATCATCTTGTCAACATCCTTGCAGACAGCCAATTCTCTCATACCAGAAGCGACTTGCGGTTTCTCAAGTCACTCCTGACACACACACAAAAATCCAACTACTGCCTCCTTGGTGGTCTTCTGTTGTTCAAAGTCAATGTACCGATAGCCCCATGAGTGCTTCCTCGGGCTGTATGATTCTCAACCACCTCAGAGTTTGGCAAAGTTATTTTTCTGGACTGCAACTCTCACAATCGCCAGCCAGCAAAATTATTGCAAATAGGCTGCAGTTTGATGGTTTATTTTTGAGGGTTTGCTTTGTTTTGGCAGGCTGGGTTCTGAAAGCTTGGTCCAAAGAATGAATTCTGCCAAAGCTCTGATGATACCATCAGAAATTTTTTTAAGCCCAGAGAAGTTGTTTTCTTGCCCTGCAACATTCAGATACATGAGAGACATTTGGTTGTACTGGTCATAGAGCTTGAGAAAAATCTGTGCATCTCAATAAATGCATATTCAAAGCCAATTTTGGGAACTTTTATTTATTAATTTCCCCATATGGAAGCTCGATTCCTCAACATGAAATAGATCTCTAGAGCAGTTAACATTAAAAATCATCCCTTTCAAATAACACATTAATTAGCTTATTCCTCTGCCACTGTTTGATATCATTATTCTCATGAGAATTATTTCCAGAATGCTATTTGGAGGATTCTGGGTGTTGCAATCCTAAGCCTTTCTGAGCTTAACAGGCCTGTCAAACCACCAATCAGTTTGATGCCCGGGGGGACCATCTCACTGTGCCAGATTTTCTCCACAACCTCTCCTCTCTGATAATTCGTCAATAGTCTTGACCTGCTTTTAAAATCCTATTTTAGAAAGTGACAGGGAGCTTGAGCAAACTAATGAACACAATTTTTGTGCAGCGAGGGCTGCTTTGAAGAAAATCCCAAGTGGGAACTGTTCTTCTCCAACTTGCCAAATGTGACGCATTAGTATGTGGAAAGCAGCACCGCGAAGCTAAGTTTAGGCAGACCTATCATTAATTTCTTTTCTTGTCCATGTGGAGTTTGTGACCTCTTTTCAAATCTATTTTAAGCTGCTTCCAAGATTTTGCCCAACTGCTGCCACAGAACACCGAGCTCATGTTCAAAGGTTTTGTCTCTCTGTCTTCTATGTTTCCCAAGTTACTTAACCCCAAAGAGCTATTGTCCCATAGCAATGGTGTGGCGAACCCACCCTGGGTTTTAGCCTGGGCTTTAAAAGAGCTATCTAAATAATGAAACTGGATTCTATATCATTGAGCCATTGTCAGTTAAAGTGGTGTGAGTGTTGAGGTTGTTGGAAACACAATGATGCCCAGTGTTTAAAGAGTATTTATTTATTTTGTCTCAAAAACATTGCATAAATAAGTATAAAAATGGTAAAATAAAAGAAACGCAAGCAGTTAAATAATTTTAGACCAAAAATGGGCAACAGTGACCGCATTGTCTGTATCTTTAAACAGTTCTTCCTCTGTGCATGAGGCAGGGCATTGTGGGCAAGCATACAGAGGCAGAGTTGTTCATTCTGCTCCACAGTCGTACAAGGTGGAGGATTCTTCACCTTGTGCCAGGTTGTCTTCTGATCTGCCCACTCCACTTCTGAGTCTGTTCAGGGACTTCGAAGTTGCCCATTCTTGGTTTGCAAGAACAAAGGCTATTCAGGTGTATAAATCAATACAATAAACAGATTATCATAAAATCAATTCATTGAATTACAAACCATGTAAATATCAATGCAAATATCAATTACCACAATGGGATACTTGGAATAATTACAATAGCAAAGTCGCTATATTAATGCAATAATAGTGTCAATACAATTCAAATAATCAAAGGCATCATAGCGCACATGTAGATTAAACAATATAGACACACCCGAAAAGGTTGGATCGACAATGGCTTTTAGCTGGGAAGTGCTGTTCGGCAATGTTACGGACGAGCGAGAGCAGAGGGAATGGCTGTCTTCTCATGTTCAGCGCGCCAGGTCAAGGGGCACTTCGCCAGTAGCAGCCGTCCCAAAATGCTTTCCCCTGTGGGCCAGCACAGCGTGGCGGTTCACTTCATGACTTGATCTAATGTTAAAATGTGCTTCCTTCCTCGAGAGTACATGTGAGTCCGCTGATTTATTACTTTGCGCGTTCATGGACTTGTACTGTGAGCGCATCAGCAGTTCACAGGCCTGTGATCGGGCGTATCCAACTTCGAATTCTTCTTTTTGGTTCGGATGACGTCTCTCCCGTGCACGTTTGCAATGGTGCAGATCCAGCGTAGCCGTCACAGGCACCTGAGTAGCGAGAGAAGATGCAGTGAGATCAACCTCTATGGTCCAGGTACAGGGAAATTAGCCAGGAATGCTGTAATAACTATCATTTTGTTACCATGAGGATGAGGTAGTGGCCACACACCCTCTCGGACGAGAGAATTGTGCGGGCCACTTACCCTAAATCCTCATGGTAACCAAATTGTTAGAATAGTTAAATGTTATTGGCCTTTGGTCTCCAGCATTCCTGGCTTAAAAGATTTCCCCATGGTGGCCCACAAAAGGACCAGAAACATAGGGGACATTCTCACTCATACTAGTCTTCCTCAACCTATACTCAAGAGCGCCCTAGTTGTTGGCACGTACCCTTGTGGGTCCTGCACCATTTGTAAACACATTAAACAACAGAAGACAGTCATCAGTAACACCAATAAAAGAGAATTCAAGTTGAAGTCGTATGCCAACTGCCAGTCCACAGGCCTGGTGTACCTACTTGAGTGCAGCTGCCACCTGCAGTACACAGGTTACACCACTAGGAGCCTCCGGGAACGTTCCCTTGAACATAAGTCCAGAATTAAATTAAAATCTACGGACTCCACACTGTACTCTCATTGCACAGAGAGGAAGCACACATTTGATAACATTAAGATCCAAGTCATTGAAAAGGTGAAAGGCCACCCACATGCAGACATGACAGCCCTACTAAGGGAAAGGGAAACATTTTGGATTGTACAACTTGCTACTGAGAACGCTGGGGGTCTTAATGACCCCTTGACCATAAACGCCCTTCTGAACAAATGAAGATAGCCACATTCCCTCCTGAAACCTCTTTCCTTACTCCCCTTGTCAATAAGTACTACAGACAGTGCCCCTTTAAAAGCTCTTCCCACACAATCCTATAAAAGCCCATTGTCGACCCAACCTTTGCCATTTCCGAGATTGGAGTGGCCCGTCCTCCACGCTACGTGAACGACTCTGAATGGTAATACATTTTTGACTTACTCAATATTGGCATGCCTAGTCCCCACCGTTCATTCTGGTCTTGATATATATTATTGTTATCATTATTTAGATTGATTCCCATTGAGGACGCTATTATTTTCGCCTCTGAGGAAGTCTTAATGACGAAACGGCCCTCAGCCGGCTCAGGAGAGAGCTCCCGCCGTCAGGCGACCCTTCCTCCGCTGTCTTCACCCATTCTGTGAGCAGCGGACCCCTTGACATCTTTCCAGGCATTTGCCTAGCTACCCTTCACTTCTTGGACGCCCTGAAGCCTTTCCCGAACTACCTTATCCAGCATCCCTTGCGGGCCGCCATTGTGCGCACCCCCGCACATGCGCAGATGAGTTTGGCATCCGGAGCAGTCCTTGCTGGACTACGACGCCCAGAATACACAGCGACAAGCCATTGCGCCTGGCCGCTTCTTCACCATTGAGTTAGCGTCTCCAGCCTCCCCCGCTTGACTTGGAACACCTGGGAATCCTCCCACCCTGACGGTTCTGACTTTACCATTGTGTTATTGATTTGTATGAACTGTCTCTACTAACAGAAACGATAGATACTTTTCCTTTCTGTTTATAAGACTTCTATATTGTTTAATCTACATGTGCTATGATGCCTTTGATTATTTGAATTGTATTGACACTATTATTGCATTAATATAGCGACTTTGCTATTGTAATTATTCCAAGTATCCCATTGTGGTAATTGATATTTGCATTGATATTTACATGGTTTGTAATTCAATGAATTGATTTTATGATAATCTGTTTATTGTATTGATTTATACACCTGAATAGCCTTTGTTCTTGTACATTACGGTGCAGCCCCCTGTTTTTGCTCCCATTCTTGGTTTGCCCCTGGAGGCAGACCCTCGTGGGAGGGGGGCATCAAATTGGAATTTCCTGGTTTAGCTGCTCAGAGGGATACTCTTGCTGTTGCTGGGGGAACATTAAGAGTTGTGGTTCTCCTGCAGCTTTTCCTTGATTTGAGTCTACTGGGAGGAGGCTGATAGCCATACAATGGATGGTTTTCATAGTGTTCAACCTTATTTCTCTCACCGTATTAAATGCCAGCTATCTTGTAGAGTCTATCAACAAGTGTAGTTTTGAGACATCCTGTGATTATTCTGCATGTTTAGTTCAATGCTATATTCACCTGCTTTGCATGGGCAGACTTGTGCCAAACAGGGCAGGCATACTCAGCAGTCAAGTAAACCAGACCAGGCCTGATGTTCTTTTTAATTTTGGGTCTGCACCCCATGTGCTGCCAGTTATTTTCTGCAGGATGTTATCGCATGCAGATACTTTGTGCTTGGTGTTCATGCAGTGTTTCCTAAAGGTTAGAGTTCGCTCTAAGGCAGACCTGGGCATCTAACGGCTGGCGGGCCGCATGCGGCCCGCTGGCCGATTCTGACTGGCCCGCGGATCCCAGGAAGGAATGCCCTCCCTCCCTCAAGGTTTTGTTCCGAAAGGCAGATTCTGCCCGGAAACCAGTGACGCCAGAGAGGGAGGCGAACTCCCATTGGCGGATCCCGGGCGTTATGGGGGGAAAAGGAAGGGAGGGAGGAGAGTGTCTCTGTTGCTGTCCCTCTCTGTGGCTCAAGATGAACTTCCACCTGACCACTCCTTTCTCTCCATTCCTCTCTCTTTCTGTCTCAGAGGCGAGAGCGACCTGCCTGCTCTTTGGCCGAGGCGCAAGCGAGTGCGCACACTAGCTGACCGGCACATGCACCGCCACACACACTCCCACTCTGAGGGTCTCCTGCCCGTGGCCGCCATGGAGGAAGAGGAAGTTTCCTATGGAGGCGGGGGAGGATAGGAAGAGGAGAGGCTGGGCGACGGAGGAAGTGTGAGGAAGAGGAGGAAGAGGTGAAGGTGGGTTGGGGTCTGTGGGTGGGTATGTATTCCCTGATATTATGTATGTCATTTTTAACCATGGGCATCAAATTGGAATTTCCTGGTTTAGCTGCTCAGAGGGATACTCTTGCTGTTGCTGGGGGAACATTAAGAGTTGTGGTTCTCCTGCAGCTTTTCCTTGATTTGAGTCTACTGGGAGGAGGCTGATAGCCATACAATGGATGGTTTTCATAGTGTTCAACCTTATTTCTCTCACCGTATTAAATGCCAGCTATCTTGTAGAGTCTATCAACAAGTGTAGTTTTGAGACATCCTGTGATTATTCTGCATGTTTAGTTCAATGCTATATTCACCTGTTGGTTATGCATTTACCATTGCTCACTGTTGGTTATGCATTTATCCTCTAGTTTGGAAGCTTCAAAAAAATCTTTGTGGCACAATACTACCCATGAGGAGCGTCCTAAACATTTTGTTAACCATTGTTTTGTAAAATTTTAGTGAATATTATTATTATTAAAGAAATGCAATTGATATTATGTAGAATCTAGTTCAGCCTTTAGGTGTGGCCCTCCATAATATTTTTTGGCTCTCGTGTGGCCCCTTGGAAAAAATAATTGCTCACCCCTGATCTAAGGTGACACTAAGATATTTAGGATGGGAGCAGTGTTCGAGCTCTTGGCCTTCCCAGATAACGTTCAATTTCCTGTTGGTTTCACGACTGCATAGGTGGAAAGCACACACTTGTGTCTTGGCAGGGTTAGGCTTCAGGTGGCTAACTTTGTAATAGCTGGAGAGATTTTTCAGGGCATTGGGGGACATGGAAAGAGCCTCTTCGAGGACTGGGTAAATATAGTTGGGCATCCACTGGGCAACGTTTTGGGGTTTTTTTTGGAAATGGCTAATCTTTCCCACCCAAAAGCACTGCTTTACAATATATATTTTTTTAAAAAATAAATTGGAGGTATGTTTTCTCTTCATCCACAAATGGATGAACACCAAATGTCTTTATCAAGACAATTGCTAACAATTATATTTAAAGAGTTAAAGACCAGCAGTAAAGGTACAGCCCTTTTATGTGTAGGAGATACATCCCTAAACTTACCATGGATCTGAAAACCATATATAATAGTGAGCCCAATAAAATGAATGGCTTCTGCTGGAAATAACCATAGTTACCTTGCAGGTCCTGGAAAATTTCTAGAAAGGCATTTTTTCTAGGAATTTGCTAGATCATCCAGGATGATTCTATGGTAACTTTTTGCATAAGCATACCATAAAATCACCTGGAGGACTTAGAAAATTCCTAAAGAGCACATATTTTGTCAGATACTAGCAGGTGAAATCAGAATTACGTCACAGAATTTCAGAAATCAGAATTTCAGTGACCTAAAATCCTAGCAGGTCCTATCAACCCATCCCAACCTATCATTGACTAATATTCTTAGGGATCACTCCACCTCTTCTCCCTGTTTTCACTCTTTCACTGCTTCAAAGTAAAATTAACTTAGCTCTCCCCCTATTTTAGCATCACATAGCCTTAGAGAGCTAGCTGTAATGAGGTTCCGATAACAAAAAGTTGAGTTTATTTCTTAGAGCCATTGGTGTTAATGCTCCTTAAACATAGCTAGTCACTGCACACATATGCCTCTATCAGAAATGAGATGGAGATGTAAAGGAAGAGTGTGTTGTCAGTCAAAGATCAGTGGTTGCAAATTTCACATATGGCTTTTCAAAAACAACTTTGAAATATATTACAAGGGCGGGTCAATAAGTCCATGACTTTTTGAATGAAACACAGGTTTTTGGATTAAAAAAATCATTTTATTTTTCAACATAGTCTCCTTTGAGCTCTATACACTTTTTCCAACGTTTCTACTATTTTTTTATCCTTTCCAAAAAAATAAGATTTGTCGAGGTCATCAAAATAGGTATTTGTTTGTGAGATTATTTCATTGTTGTAGTCAAATCTCTTTTCGCCGAGCCATTTCTTCAGGTTTGGAAACAAGAAATAGTCCCTCAAGGCTAAATCCGGAGAATAGGGCAGATGAGGGAGCAATTTGTATCCCAATTCAAGGATTGTTGCCATGGCAACTGCACATGTGTGCACCTTTGCATTGTCCTGGTGCAAAAGAACTTTTTTCTTGGCCAAATGCGGTCTTTCCCCCTCCAAATCCTCATTAAATCGACCCAATAAGTTGGCATAATATTCGCCATTGATTGTTTTACCCTTTTGAAGGTAGTCAACGTGGGTTATACCACATGCATCCCAAAAAACGGTTGCCATGATTTTATTGGCTGACAAACCCACCTTGGCCTTTGATGCCGATTCACCCCGACAAACCCACTGTTTTGACTGCTGTTTGGTCTCTGGTGTGTTGTGGTGGATCCATGTTTCGTCCACAGTTATGAAACGGCGCAAAAACTCATCCATATTGCGGTTGAACAACGCCAAACACTCCTGCGAAATTGTCACACGATTGCGTTTGTGGTCGATTGTGAGCAAACACGGCAGCCATCTTGCGGAAAGCTTTCTCATACCCAAGTGATCATTTAAAATTGAAACCACTGAGCTATGTGAGATGCCTATGGCTTCCACAATCTCTCGCACTTTCAATCTCTGATCGGCCAACACCATTTCGTGAATTTTTTCAATTGTTTCGGGCATAGAGACCTCAACTCGGTATCCAGAACATTCGGCATCTTCCGTGCTTATATGGCCACAACAAAATTCAGTAAACCACTTTTTTACCATTGAAGTTGATGGTGCAGAGTCCCCATAGTATTTATCAAGCTTAGCCTTTGCTTGAGTGATGGTTTTTCCTCGCAAAAAATGCTTAATGAGCACACAAAATTCACTTTTTCCCATTTTCTCCTCAAATCATACAGTAGTCTGCTATCAATGGCTGTCAAACAAACTAAATAACGCAGCTTGTTCAAATTTTGATACGAGTCAACTGACAAATGCCTGTTGACAAGAGCAGTGTTGCCCTTTCAGTTAAGAGGCGGGAAATTCAAAAAGTCACCACCCTCGTAATTCATCTACTTCTGATCTTGTTTTGTTTTTGTAATGTAACAATGATTAACTAATTGGAAGCTATAGCAGTCTTGCAACAATAATAACATTTTTAAAGCAATGTTCTAAGCTCTGTAAAGAACAAAGCTTTGTTTTCAACTGCTACTGTAGAGTTTAAAAAGCTAATGAGCAGTTCTTATCCAGAGAGCTGGTAGATGCTGAATTCAAAACTACATGTGGCTTGTGAGTTGGTCGAAAGACTTGCAACCAATCCTTTTCTCCCCCCCCCCCCCTGCAATTTAAGGGATTTGGCCAGAGGACACTGTTTGTAAATAAAGCACTACAGTGTTCCCTTAGTACTTTGCAGTTCGCTTATTGCGGACATGCTGTTTTGCAGGTTTCCAAAAATATTAATTTAAAATATATATCATGGTATTTTTGCTGTTTTGTGTGGTTTTGCCGCCGCCACTCTTCAAGGCGCTTTCCCTCCTCAGTCATCCCTCCCTCCCTCCAGCCTTGAAGGGTCCTTCCTTCCTTCCTTCCTTCCTTCCTTCCTTCCTTCCTTCCTTTCCTTCACTTTATTTTAAGTTTATAAAGACTTAAAATAGTGTATAACTACTAAAATAATGTATAAATATTAAAATAGAGTATCCCTACATCATGTTTTTTCACTTATTGCGGGAGGTCCTGGAACCTAACCCCAGCAATAAGTGAGGGAACATTGTAATGATAATGGCAGGAATATATTGTATTCACCTGTCTTTACAATAAACATATTAATTACAGCACCACAGCTGCTAGCAAACAGCCACATCAGGAGTATTTCAGGACATTATGCCTGACATGACAACTATAGATCTGTCCCAAGTGGTATCTGACCCACTCAGACATCTGAGTACACCCTGGGCCTTATTACTTTGTTGGATGAGATTATGAAGATGAGGACCCTTCTGAAGTTCTGTTGTCATTGGCAGATCACTATGTGATGACCTTGCTGTGACCTTGATTAAGATGATCTCTCCTGGAAGACTGATGAACCTAGATGATTTCCTGATGTCTTTCATGGAATTTCCTGTCTTCTTGAAAGACAATTTGTTAAAGCCTGGTTGACCTCTGTTTCTGTAGGTCTGATTCTGAGCACATTTATGATCTATTAAGATCTATATGGCTCAGGTTGAAGCCACCTAACGGATCGTATCTTCCCACAGTAGCCTGCCCAAGCTGTAAGATCTTCAAGGCAAGTCCTTCTCAGGCGTATTTGGCGGTAAGAAAGGAGTGGACCTTTCTGCTGGCTGCACCCAGGCTTTGGAGCTTTCTTACTAGGAAAACTAGGATAGCTTTCCCTTTGCTGTCCTGCTAGCAAGTGAACACGTTACAGTTCTGACTAGTGATGGAAAAAAATTAGAATTTTTTTTTAAGATGGTGGAAAATCATATTTTAATATTGTTAAACCTGACAAGAAATGTCCATGCTTGAGGACTGCACAAAATTCACATTGTAGTTCTTTGGTGCAGGAAATACCATTTTCTCTGCAGGAATGAATATTACAGCAATACACTGAAGTATTATTTTATCTGCAGA
Organism: Anolis apletophallus; assembly: GCA_030556195.1. Lineage (NCBI taxonomy): Eukaryota > Metazoa > Chordata > Lepidosauria > Squamata > Anolidae > Anolis > Anolis apletophallus. The sequence goes on from JARBWK010000005.1 coordinate 36,346,663, forward strand.
AGATGCTCTTTTCTGAGCAAAACAACCACAAATGAATTTCACACAAATGACTTCTGAACTGCAATGTAGTTTTCAAAGACATTTTCACAGTGGGAATAAAATTGCTGAAATTATTCATAGCTAGCTTTGAGATTTGTTTATTTATCATGTCAGAAGCGAATTTATGGCACAGTTAGAATGTATTCAAAAACATAAACAAAGTTAAAAACTTGAGAAGAAAGAGTATAGTTTTTAGGTTGGAAAAGCGAATAAGTGAAAAAGAACACACAAACCAGCAAAGCCTGCAGCAAATTACTTTTGCCTGAGCCTACTGGAAAGGACAAGACTTTGCCCTATTCTCTCTGATTGCCTCACAGAATAATTGTGTGCAGATTGGTTTTACGTTTTAGAATCAGTTTGCAACTGTTGAGGTAAGATGAGGACAAAATGGGAGGTAGTGGGAGGAAAGCTGGACATGTTTAAAGCATCGGAAAAAGTAGGACGATAGAGGATTCATCAGGAGTGTTTCTGCCAAAATGGGACAGTTGGAGGGTATGATATTCAAATGCCAGTCCAATCAGTGTCTGTATAAGAAACTGGATGGGTGATGTGTCATCCTGTTACAGCCTCAAATGGGGGGTGGGGGGTGGGGAATCATTTGACAGCCTTAACACTCATTACAGCTCAATTAATCAGAGAGTTTCTGATCAACCTTTTTGCCTCTCTTAGCTACTGTCCTAATTGACATTGAATGTTTTCTAGTTTCAGAAATGGCCACAATCTCCAGAATGCTGCACAAAGAAGCATGTGGCTCATAGCAAGTAATGGAAAGTGACATGCAAGTGCTACACAAACAAACTGCACATGTTATTCTCAAGGACAGGTTACACACCACTTCCTTCCTTGCTTGCCTCCAGTCCAAAAACAATGCTCTAGTATCAGAAGTGGCATAATGTGGTCCTTCAAAGGTTGGAATGCAACATCCAGCAACCTTGGTTTGCATAGCTAATGGCGAGGAATATTGGGGGTTGTAATTTAGCAAGGTCTGGAGGGCCACATGATTCCCCACTGTGTTGTATATAAACATATCAGGAGAAAACTCAGAAGGATTTCAAGTGTTCTGTTTATTACGTGCAGCTGGAGAAGAGGCCAATTACATCACACACTTGCCAGAAACTGAAGATCTACCTATGCTGGATGTATTCAGGACTCAAAAGAAATCTCTTATTTGAGCATTCCGAACTCAGAAACTAATGAGAAATAGGAGAACAAAATGTATCTGCATTATATAATTATAATAGTTTGATCCAACTTGAAGTGTTACGGCTCCAACCAACAGACTCCTGAAATCTGGTGATCTATTGATAATATATTTAGTGTGCCCTTTTAGACAGAAGTCTAACTAACCCATGGCTTACAAATATCAGGATTTTTTTTTACGGTGGAACTGCGATAAAGATAGATTGAACTGCTACACTCTGAATATCGACACATTTAAGACCCAAATCTACCTGTCGATCCAAACACTGAAGAAATGTATGTAAGTACTGAGGAGCCCCTGGTAGTGCAGCAGCTTAAACCGCTGAGCTGCGGAACTTGCTGACCGAAAGATGGGTGGTTCGAATTCAGGGAGCAAGGTGAGCTCCCACTGACAGCTCCAGTTTCTGCCAACGAAGCAGTTCAAAAACATGCAAGTATGAGTAGATCAATAGGTACTGTTCTGGTGGGAAGGTGGGAAGGTAACAGTGCTCCATGCAGTCATGCTGACTACATGACCTTGGAGGTGTCTACAGACAACACCGGCTCTTCAGCTTAGAAATGGAGATGAGCACCACCCATCAGAGTCAGATGCAACTAGACTTAATGTCAAGGGGAAACCTTTGCCTTTATGCAAGTACTAAACTATACCCTCCAATTGTCTTGATTTGGCCAGGATAGTCTCAGTTAATTCTCTGCCATCCCACTTTCCAGATGCTTTTGAAGTATTCTAACTACCCCTTTTATCTTCATCTTTCTTCAATTGCTGCAAAATAAATTCAAAATACAAAATTGTTTGCACTCAAATAGCAAGGGTGGAGCAGAAAGGAAGGGGCACCATTTTCCCCAACCCTTTAATCAAGAGGAATAGATAAGTTAGAAGAAGCTGCAGGCAAAAGCCAACTGCTGCAGCCTCTTCTAACTTGTCTATTCCTCTCCATTAAAATTCTATACAGCTTTGATCATGATAGCCGGCATGGCACAGTGGTTTGGACATTGGGTTATGATGCTGGAGACTAGAGTTCAAACCCTGCTTGGCCGTTGATACTGGCTGGGTGACCCTGGGCAAGTCACAGACTCTTTGCCTCAGAAAACCCTACAGGATCATCCTAAATCAGAAATAACTTGAGGACACACAACAATTATATTGATGACACTGTGATGCTACTTGGCCACATGTGTCTAATTTTTCATCTGTAAAATGTTGGGAGGTATCCTGTAAATATGCATGACTGGAAAAGTCCTCATGTTCCCATTGATTCCATCAGTCTATGTTGTCCAGCTAATGCATTTCTTTCTAAAAGCACTGCCTGAATATCAAGCAAAAAGTGGGCGCTAGAAACAATATCATATGAAAGCTGGCTGGCACAACGTGGGGATCACAACCAGATACAGTGAAGAGATCTGCCCTTGCGCTTTGCTACTCTGTTGTGTTCCATACTCTATGATGCCCAGTATGGAACACATCTCACCACACTAAAAGCATGCTAAAAAAAGTGGATGTAGCTCTTAAAGAGACATGCCGCATTATCACAGGGTGTCTGTGCCCTACACCACTTGAGAAATTACACTGTTTAGCTGATATTGCACCACCGGACATTCGCTGGGAAGTAGCAACCAATAGTGAAAGGACCAAGGCAGTGACATCTCTGTCCCATCCCCTATTCAGATATCTGCCAGCACGCCAATGACTTAAATCAAGAAATCATTTTCTAAGATCTACAGAGACACTCGCTGGAACACCTCAGCAAGCGAGAGTCCAAAAGTGGCAGACTAAAACCCAGAACCTCATTCAATGGCTGATACTAAATGAGAGACTGTCCTGGGCACACAGAAAGCTGGTTGACTTGGAAGGTGCTGAACAGAACGCGCTCTGGCACCACAAGATGCAGAGCCAACCTTAAGAAATGAGGCTACAAAGTGGAACCCATGACATGTGAGCATGGAGAAGAGCAAACCACAGACCCCCTATTACAATGCAGTCTGAGCCCTGCCACATGCACAGTGGGGGGCCTTCTTAAAGCAACACCAGAGGCACTCCAAGCAGCCAGCTACTGGTCAAAGCACATTTAATAGATTGCCAAGTTTGCAAACTTTGTGGTTTTTAAAAAATAAATACAATTTAACTGTTTGGTTTGCTCCTGATACGATAAAAAAAATTCTTTCTAATTTTTCCTTTCCAGGGTTCTTCTTCTCCCTGAACTCATGCATTTGTTTCCCATTATTCTGTATATCCTGGATGCTCAATTTTTGATTTTTTAAAATTTTTTGTTGGTTTATATATTAATACTTTTTCAACACATGTCCATTGTGCATTTAGACGTGCCTTACTTTGCTCCATTAAACACTCAGTGTTGCCCAGGTTTGCTATTAAAATGAATTATGGCCAGGGGAAAAACATGTATCAAGGCAAGCTGCAGGTGGGCCTCTTTCTTCCATGTTGCTTTTTTGAGCATAGAGAAGCATGCACACATAATGCCCTGACACCAGTCTCGAGGGAAGCAGCATGGGAACATTTTGTTTTAAGAGCTGAAATTAAACGGATAGAGAGAAGGCACAGCAATCTGACAATGTTTTCCTTGCAGAACATTTTCGGCTTCCTCGCCTCAAACAGGATCACACCTCTCTAACTTCTCTTGCTGCAATCACAGCCTGTTGAGTTGTTCTAAAGTAAGGAAGCCACCTTTGCATTTTGCAACTGAATCATTTCAGAGGTAGTCAGCAGAAAACAAAAATGCCTTCGCAGGTGCCACATGGTATGAGCTTAGAGCAACTCACAAGATTTTCCTCTGGGGCCATTTACCCTGAATCAGCTCTTCCAAGAAAAGCCAGTCGCCAAAAAAAGAGGGAAGAACAATGATCTTAATTCACATTAACCTGGCATATGTTTTGTATTGTATAATACAATACTTGCAGGAGAGACAGGAAAGTTAATAGACTTTGGTTAATGCATGTACTTTATCATTAGTAGGTAAAGGAAAAGGTTTCTGAAATTAAGTCTAGTCGTGGCCAACTCTCGGGGGTGGTGTTCATCTCAATTTCTAAGCTGAAGAGCCAGTGTTGTCCATAGACACATCCAAGGTCATGTGGCCAGCATGACTGCATGGAACACCGTTACCTTCCCACCAAGGCAGTACCTATTGATCTACTCACATTTGAATGTTTTCGAACTGCTAGGTTGGCAGAAACTGGAGCTATGTAGTTGCATAGCAGCCTCTATTATAAAATTCACAGATTTGTAAATTGAACTTTTTCATTTTGACAGTGTAGAAACAGACTTAATTTTCCATGATAGTCATGATTATTTATTTATTATTTACCACATTTATATCCCACCCTTCTCAACCTCAAATTGTTATAAAGGCAACAGTTCAATGCCATATATTAATACATTGTTAATAGACGTTGGTTAAACAAAATTGTTAAAACCAAACCCATTAAAAACACAGCATTAAGAAAATAAGAACATAAGAAGAGCCATGCTGAATCGGGCCTCAGCCCATCTAGTCCAGCATTCTGTGTCACACAGTGGCCCACTAGTTGTACACAGGGATCTCTAGCAGAAAGGAGGGCAAAACCCTCACCTGCTCCCGACCCCCCACAACCAGTACCCGGGGAAATCCTGCCTGCCTCCATCAACACAGAGGTGGCACTTGGATGTCCATTTCAATTGGATATCCATTAAAACATCAATTAAAACCACATGATCCAAATCACATTCCAGGGCCAATCCGAGCCATTAATTTGTAGTCTCATATTGCACTACTCCCACTGCTGGACAAAAGACTAATCCTGAAGTTATGTTTTCAGTTTTTTCCTGAAGGTCAGGAGGGATGGGGCAGATCTAATTTCACTGTGGAGGGAGTTCCATAGGTGAGGGGCCACCACTGAGAAGGCCCTGTCTCTCGTCCCCACAAGGGGGGTAGGACTGAGAGATCAGTGCCTTTATAAAGCCTGCTCTCTTGGGAATGATGTGCAAATATGTTGGCTCTTCCATGCAGCATCAGTGCACAGTCAGGGTGCTTTCATGTTCAAACTCTGCTTAGACAAGAGAGAAGGAGGGAAACAACAACACAGTCCCAAAAGAAATACAGCATCGTAAGAAAAGGTGCTCATTTCTTGTTAAACACAACTGTCTAAATTCAGGTGCTAGTCCACAAGACAGTAGACCCACCAAATTAGTGAAATATACACAAGGGCTGACTCAGTCAATGAGTCACTGGGTGTACTCTTGTTGGGTGTAACAACTGGATTTAGACCCGTGGCATGGAAATCCGCTCTTGGCAAAAAAATTTAAAAAGTTTCAAGTATGCCAATACTATTATGTCTGCAAGAACTGATATAATGGCTCTTAAGCTTTCAAGTATTCAGAGAACAGAGAAGTTTCTGCATGAAGAGATATAGCACCTGCAGTACATTCAAGGCATTCTCTTGGATGCCTTCACAAAAAACTAATTTTCATTATAGTGAAAAAATAATGCTAGTACTCCAGTGTTACCCCTGTATTTATGGGCCTGGTATTCACAATTTACCAGCATCCAACAAATGTATTCTCTTTAGGAGTTTTCCAGATCCTCCAAGCAATTCTATGGCATGTTTCCACTGGAACTTGACCACAGCGTTGTGCTGGAGGATTGAGCAATGTCAAGAGGTGTCCTCTCAGGGATTTTCCTACATCCGCCAACTGTATGGTATGCTTCTACCGGATTCTTTTGTTCAAATGGGGTTTGCTATTATCCACAGTTTTGCATAGGCATGTAAAGTCCTGGAATATACCCGCCACAAATATTGGAGTGGCACATCTGTCTGGGTTCTTGTTTATTTGAAGATGATCACATATAGTCTTGGCCATTTTGCTTTCAGGTACAGGTGACCTCCTTTTCCTCAGTCAGTTGCTAGATATGGAAACAGGTCTGAAGGATTCATGTAGAATCATAGAATCATAGAATTGGAAGAGATCTCATGGGCCATTCAGTCCAACCTCCTGCCAAGAAGCATTCAAAACACTCCTGACAGATGGCCATCCAGCCTCTGTTTCAAAGCCTCCAAAGAAGGAGCCTCCACCACACTCCGGGGCAGAGAGTTCCACTGCTGAACAGTTCACACAGTGAGGAAGTTCTTCCTAATGTTCAGGTGGAATCTCCTTTCTTGTATTTTGAAGCCATTGTTCCGCGTCCTAGTCTCCAGAGCAGCAGAAAACAAACTTGCTCCCTCCTCCCTTTCCCTCACATATTTATTCATGGCTATCATGTCTCCTCTCAGCCTTCTCTTCTTCAGGCTAAACATGCCCAGCTCTTTAAGCTGCTCCTCATAGGGCTTATTCTCCAGACCCTTGATCATTTTAGTCACCCTCCTCTGGACACATTCCAGTTTGTCAATATCTCTCTTCAATTGTGGTGCCTAAAATTGAACACAGTATTCCAGGTGTGATCTAACCAAGGCAGAATAGAGCGGTGGCATGACTTCCCTTTATAGACACTATACTCCTATTGATGCAGGCCAAAATCTGTTGGCTTTTTTTGCCACCGCATCACATGTTGGCTCATGTTTAACTTGTTGTCCATGAGGACTCCAAGATCTTTTTCACGTGTAATGCTCTTCAGCCATGGGCCCCCCATTCTGTATATTTGCATTTCATTTTTATCTGCCTAAGTTGAGTATCTTGCATTTGTCCCCATTGAACTTCATTTTGTTATATTTGGCCCCTCTCTCTAAACTGTTAAGATTGTTTTGAATACTGCTCCTGTATTTTGGGGTATTGGCTATCCCTCCCAATTTGGTGTCGTTTGCAAACTTGATGATCATGCCTTCTAACCCTTCATCTAAGACATTAATAAAGATGTTGAACAGGACCGGGCCCAGGACTGAACTCTGTGGCACTCCGCTTGTCACTTCTTTCCAGGATGAAGAGGAAGCATTGGTGACCACCCTCTGGGTTCATTCAGGGAAACAAGTGTAATGGCTACTAATGTCACCAAGGGTCAGTGACCAACAAAAAAAAGCAATGCTTCCATCTCTCACAGTTTCTAGGATAAACACCCCGGGTTTGCTAAACACATACACCTCACCCTCCCTTTCAACTCACCAAGAGTATCTTTCTTTTCCATCTCGCCAAAGTGACTCATGAAACAGAAATGGATAGACAGATTCAGAAACGTGTCACCTGAACTCTTGGGGTTATTGAGGCTTCTCCTTTGCTCCCAACTATTCTTTTAATAAGCTACACCAGATAATCTTCTATCATCACTAAAGCCCTTTTCATGTATGTAGTTAACAAGGTTATTCAAGGGGCAATTAATAGAACCATTGATCTGTAATTGCCCTCCCACATGTATTAGGAAGTGTTAAAATTAGCTGAACTCACAAGGAGAAAATGTTAAGCACCACTGGTACATTTTGCTTCAATTATTTGTTACTAAGCAATAGGTTTTGGCTGCTGGGAAGGACATTTTTGGATAATATACGATAGGAGGAGGCATCAAGCATTTAATTCCATTTCCAGCTAACTATAATAATCAATGGTCAGATTTTTATTGAGTCAAATCACTCACTCAAAGGGTCGTAGTGTGAGGAATTTAATAATTTTGCCGCTCATTGCACCTGTAGAACTTGCATTCTGCCAGTGGTCACCATTGCACACAGAATGACAAGTAGCATGTGATTCCCTGTTGCTAGGCCAGAGAGTTTTACCTCACCGGCATTCAATATGATCTTGGCCCATGAATCAGTAATGCTAAAAGGCTGCAGCATAAGACCTTTCATTTCAGATATTGGATGGCTCTGAATGTACTGTGGTTTGTCAAAGAACATCAGCATTTGCTGTATCCCTTAATAGCGGCATTAAAGAATTCATATCCTGTGGCTCAGAACAGAACTTTCACAATCTATTACAGGCATCATCTGATTTCTGACAACTTGCATTTTGATGACCCACTCTTTTGACCATTCTAAATTACACCCAGATCCCATATATTTGATATGTGGGCCGCTCTTTCATCATTATTTGCACAACAATTGTGTAACTATGCACTGGTCGTCGTCCCCCCTAGTTGGCTTGGCACCATCTTTTTTGTTCAGTCTGTGTTCAGTCATTCATATTGCATCTTAGACTGTGGATAGTGCATCTCTTAAACAGTACCGTGGGGTATTTGTTCTTATAATTCAACATATAAAATGATATAATACTCTGTGTGTGTGTTTGTGCGTAGATATATATATATATATATAGAGAGAGAGAGAGAGAGAGAGAGAGAGATTTTTTTCAATTGTACAACACCTTCAATTGTAAGATGCACACTAATTTCAGTATACCACCATCAAGAAAAAATCATAAGATTTACCTGCAATTCTAAGGCACACCCCATTTTTAGGAAAAGGTGCATCTTAGAATTGAAGAAATACAGTATGTGTGTATGTATATAATAATATAACAACAACAACAATGCTGTCTTCTGGCATTGTATATTTCTCCCACTACTGTGACTGTTCATGTGTTTTTTGATTCTGTAGCCCACTTGTCGATGGATGTCCAGAATCAGTATCATCTACCGTAGTCCTTTTTATCCTGAGCGACAACCGAGCCAGTATAGACTTTGTTTTGATTTGTTTCTCCATCATGCTAATGGGTTAGATGCTCTTACTTTCACTCCTCAGCTGAGACCTCTCTGACTTGGTTGGGCCTCCTTGTAATTACGCTACTGCCAGCACAGATGTTAAACCCCCTACCATGACAAGGCTCTGGCATAAACCAGTGCAGGTGGTCCCAGTGGTAATTGGTACACTCGGTGCCGTGCCAAAAGATCTCAGCCAACATTTGAAAACAATAAACATTGACAAAATCATGATCTGTCAAAGAAGCCACCTTACTTGGATCTGCACATGTCATTTGAAAATACAACTTGTGATTTTGTGATATGAAATCCAGCATATCTGTATACCTTTATAAAGCGGAATGTTTGTATGTATGTATGTGTGCGGAGGGCGGAAGGGCGGGAGGGCGGAAGGGCGGAAGGGCGGATATGTGGCAGCCACTTTCACAGGCCACAGCGACCAGCGCGGGTGATGGACCTGCACCAAACTTGGTACACATAACCCCCCTAACCCCCTTTACGTCCTGGTACGGTTCGGGGGACATGACCCACGGATTATGGGATTTGTAGTACTTTCAAACACTTTGGTTCCCACAGACCACTGAGGCCACCAAAAAGGACCAATACAGACCACACTTAGCACACACAGCCCCCATGACCCACTCTACGTCCTGGTGCAGTTTGGAGGAGGGTGGACCATGGATGATGGGACTTGAAGTATCTCTACTCACTTCCCAAGTCTGCTGCAACCCTCATCCAATCACTGATCGAGACCAAACTTGGCATACATAACCCCTATGACTGTCTTCACGTCCTGGTGAGGTTTGGGGGAGGACTGACAATGGATGATGGGATTTATAGTACTTTCACACCCCTCTGTTCCCACAGACCACTGTGGCCCCCAACAAACACTGATAAAGACCACACTTGGCACACAGAGCCCCAGTGACCCAATCTACATCCTACTGAAGTTTGGAGGGGGACAGACCATGGATGATGGGACTTGCAGCACCTTCCCTCACTTTCCAAGACTGCTACAAACTTAATCCAATGTCTGATCAACACCAAACCTGCCACACAGAGCCCTCATGACCCACTCTACATCCTGGTGCCCATCGGAGGAGGGTGGACCATGGATGATGGGACTTGAAGTACCTCTACTCACTTCCCAAGTCCGCTGCGACCCTCATCCAATTACTGATCGAGACCACACTTGGCACACATAACCCCCATGAATGCCTTCACGTTCTGGTGAGGTTCGGGGGAGGACTGACAATGGATGATGGGATTTGTAGTACTTTCACACCCCTCTGTTCCCTCAGACAACTGCGGCCCCCAACAAACACCGAGAAATACCATACTTGGCACACAGAGCCCCAGTGACCCACTCTACATCCTACTGAAGTTTGGAGGGGGGGCAGAACATGGATGATGGGACTTGCAGTACCTTCCCTCACTTTCCAAGCCTACTACAAACCTAATCCAATGACTGATCAAGACCAAACCTGGCACACAGAGCCCTCATGACCCACTCTACATCCTTGTGCAGTTTTGTGTGAGACGGACCATGGATGATGGGACTTGAAGTACTTTCACTCACTTCCTAAAAACAATGCAACCCTCATCCATTCACCAATACAGACCAAACTTAGCACACAGAGCCCCCATGACCCAATCTGCATCCTACTACACTTTGGGGGAGGGTGGACCAGAGATGATGGGACTTCCACTACCTTCAGTAATTTCATGATACCACTGCAACTCCCAATAATGATGGATCAAGACCAAACTTGGCACACAGAGCCCCCATGACCCTCTGTACATCCTGCTGCACTTCTCAAATGACCCGGGCACCGCCGGTCCCCAAGCTAGTATGTATATATATATATATATATATATATATATATATATCATTTGCTGTGTCATACTGTGTTTTTGTGTCAGTATAATAATAATAATAATAATAATAATACTTTATTTATATTCTCCTCGGGGACTCAACGGATTCCAACAAACAAAAAGGCAAATATTCAATGCCTCAATGACAATAAGTACAAATATAATAACCCAGAATAACCCCACATAAAAGGCATCTTAAACATAACAGCTATAATTTAAATAAAACGTAATCTATCAAAATGTATAACTAACATAAAACCTGATCATCAAAATTAATTTACAAAAGCACCATGAAGGTTCACACATGGGTGCATTGATTGTATGGCCAACGATGTTAAATGGGCTAATGTGGTCTAACAAGGCCTGAATCAGCAGTCTGATCATAGGGTCTCTTCAACTAATCCTACACACACACACACACACACACACACAGTGTGTTTATGTGTGTGTATATATGCATGTGTGTGTATACAGTATATCACAGTACTAGGAGATAGATAGATAAATAGATAGATGTAGGAGTGGATTCTGCATTTCAACCATTTTCACTTTTTGACAGCGCTCTGGTGCTGAATTCATTGAATAAGTGGGGATGTCTGTACGTACTATGGGGCGATGGTGATAATTATTATTCATCTATTTCCTTCTATATTTTGGTTCCTAAAATATTAACATTATTATCGCCTCTCTAGTCATTGTGTTCTGATAGCAATATTTAGGTTGAGACAACAAAAACCTTGCTGGCCCCCAAAACAGAGCTCAGAAACACTATTGTTGCTGTTTAAATAGTGGGGCTGATCACACTACACAGTTATAGCACTGCCATAGTTTCATCCTAAAAATTCTTGGGCTTGTAATTTGATGAAGCCTTAGAGTGCTCTGGATGAAATTTCTCCAAACTTAAAATCCCAGGATTGCATGGAATGAAAAAATGGCAGTTAGTGGAATAACAATACTATAATTCTGTAGAGTGAATGAGAAAATATCTAGCCAGTGAGGAGCTGCCCCATCATAAAACATGCTTAGTGATAAAAGCTGTTCCTAAATCATTTGAGAAGTCAGTTAATTGCTATTGTAGAGGGGAGGAAATCTCATCTGTGCATGTGCATGTTTAACATGCCTGTTTGAAATTTTCTGGATGCATCTCTGCTTATCATTACTTACTTTCCTTCAGATCCATAGCTGTTCATGCTTTCCTCAATGGATTCATGGCTAGCTTGTCGAATAGTTCGGCTGGGCATTTCAACAGCCAGGCCAGTTTCAGTACTCCGCTGGATAGCACCTTTGAGTTTCCTACCATCTTCTAAAGCAAAGAGAGAAAAGCATGTGGGAAGGAGGGAGAGGGACAGAGAAAGAGGAAAAATTGATTAGGCATTTCTGTACAGCAACAAAATATGAAGCACATGTGACATAACAGAAGGGCTACTTCTTGAAAATGTGGAAACTAGAACAATACTGGAATCTGGAAACTAAAAGCAACTTAATTTTTCTTAGCATGACTGGAAAGAGGTAAACATAGTTTTAGAAGCCCTTTTGCTTGTGGACGAGCACTCTTCCAACTGTTAGTTTGTTTGACCATGAAAATAACTCCAAGCTTAGTACAGCTAAACAAAGCCTCATGAAGAGTCAGGCAATGGCTGAACAAGGCTAGCATTGCCCACCTAAATTACAACAAAGAGATTCAGATATTACAAAAATACTCAAGGAATGCCATGAAGCTATACAGGGTTGGTGGCTACTCATTTCACCATTCATGCACTTGATAAACATGAGAAGGAACCTGGTTCCTGTCTTGGGACAAAAGAAGGAAATATATAAATAAAAACATGCCATGGGCTCGCCAGCGCACAAGCCAAATATTTGTGGAGTGGGATGATCTGCACATGTACATCCAAATATCTCCAAAGAATAAGTTCCTAAATTTTCAACAGATATGCAAAAACACGGATAATAGCAAATCTTATTGAAATGAATGACTTCAGATGCACTAGAAGTTCTAAAAATGCCCAGAGAGAACAACTCTCTAGTATTTTTAGGCCCTCCGGTGTGATTCTGCGGTCAGCGTCTGGTGGAAGCATACCATAGAATTGTGATGGGGAATCTAGAAAATACTTTCTCATGGTCCTCCTAGGACATGTTTTTTCAATGCTGGTTAAATGAAACCACAGGTATTGGATTCATGGATATTGGAGGTGAGGGGGTCAGTGTATATCAGAATGGGTAAAGCACCAGATACAATGTTAGCTAGCACAAAGAGACCCGTCTTTCTCACCACTTGCATCCATAGACACCCAGAGAGAGAGAGACACATACACACACCACCTATTCTTATGCATGTAGTTCTACAGAAATATTTTGCAAACTTTGATACTGTTAACACCTAGAACCACAACTGTTTAAGTACACATGCTTTCTTAGTTTAATCATTATTGCTTAGTGTTTCTACCTAACTCAGTAGTTACTGAGATGTCACAGCAATTAATGGCTACAAACAATAAATTAAGTTATTTACCTTCACAGGTATAATCATAGCAACCAAGCTAAGAACCCCCACCCTCAAACAGATGGAAAGATACAGTTATCCCTGGTATGTACCACTGCAGAATACAGATGGGTGATTAGCATCACTGACATTTCAGGGAAGAAATTCTTGGCATGAATAATACATATCTTTGTTAAGTGAAAGCCTTAGGCTAGAAGAGCTTTCCCTGGTGTCCATTTAAGAATTAAAATAATAAGAGAGAGTGCCATTGTATTTTTAGATGAGTAATATTTAACAAGCAATTTTCCAAGTCTGCTCATTTGGGACTTGAAGCCAGGTTTCCTAAGTCCCACTCCAAAACTCTAGCCACTGGAACAGACTGCTTCGCAGATTGGATAGATTTATGGGGGGAAGGGCTCTCAATTGCCATATAGAGAAGTGATGTTGGAGGAAAAGGTCCTGTCTATAGGTTTCTGAGAGACTCCAGATTAGTTAGTGTGAATTCTTAACGAGAGATGCATTTGGTCTATTTCAGTCAAAATCTCCCCGAGTTCTTATCAAATTTTTAAAATGCAATGTTTCAATATTTATATGTTGACTCCTATTTATCTTTATTGTATTGCCATGTTTTTTCAATGTTATTATGTTTTTAAAAATTGTTTTAACCCTGAATTGTTCATATAGACTGGAAGGGGGGGGGGAATATACCTTTTCAAATAGATAATGAATGAATAAAGCTACTTTGCCTTCTGACAGTCAAATTTTCAAAGAAAGAGACACATTCAGTAAAACAGATGCCAACAGAATGAATAATTCTGATGCCACAACTTCCCTTTCCTAAAGAACTACCCTTCAAAACCACCTTATGAAATTAGCAGTTCCTATTTTCATCATCTGCCCTTCTAGCCTCTGTTTCTTAGAATAAATTATGTTATATAATGAATATATAATGAGTACCATTAGCACTAATTGCTTTGGTTGACGTTGGGAAGCTAAGAAGTTTCTGCTGACATGCAATACTTAAACTATAAAGCTGACAAAGGACTACAAAATCCTTTCAATGAATAAGGATACTGAACCTGCTTCCAAGTGTGCCCTGCTATTGTCATCTTTTCCCCATCAAACTCCTCTCTCACTGACAAGGGACAAATGCCTTCTGGAGATGTGTCTCACCAGGCTCATGATTCTTGTTCCTGTGTGAGGACATTGACCTTGCAAACATGAGTTGACTTGCCTTATCATAGGCAGAATTTAAAGAGAATAGAAGAAGGAAAGGGGCTGTTTTTCTCAAAACAACTTACTACCTATCCCCTTCCCCCTCCTTGGCTGAAAGCCTGTACAGCAAAGTATAGTGTTTCACAGACATTGTAAACTATATATTTTCTCTCAACAACCTCATGGACTCTCTATTTTGCCATTAAAATATCCCTCTCAACCCATGGGCAATGGGATCTGAGAAGCATTTGGTTATGTCTCCATAATCAGATACAGGCTGATGACATCCATTGAGATCCATCAGCTCCTCCAGAGGTGTCAGCAGTTTTGGTAGTAGCAAAGGGAGGTAAAGAATGCCAACCTTCACAACAACCAAAAAAAAGTACATACTTAGGTATACATAGAACTTACCCTTTTCTATGTCACTAACAGGATGCTGGCTCTCCTGTTTAATGACTAGTCAGTAGAGAAATAAATATGGCCTTCCCCTCACTCACGTACTCCTTCCAATTTCTTCCCTTCCTCTCCTTCCGTCTTGAGGAGTAGAGAAACACCCAAGAAAGGCAGTCATGAAGAAAGGCAGAAGAATGACTGAATGGCCTGATTATCTAGCTCTCCCTTTTGAAGCTGATTATAACTCAGAAAGACAAGAGGAACAAGGCAGAAAAGAGTAATGAGCAAATTAGTCCTTTATCTTGTACCTCTTTCTCTCTTAATAGTAATAAACGTTCTAAGGGTGAAAGTTGTTTAACAATGCAAAAGCCTCGCTTAAGGCTCACTTTGCTTGAGATATTTAAGCAGAGGCTTGGTGACCATCTGCTATGGAAGATGAAGCTTCCATAGCAGTGTTTATTTTAAAATTTTAACATTCACATTTGCCCTGCCCAAAATAGTTTTAAATTGTCTGTTGCTGCTTGTGTTTGAGTTTTATTATTTGTATTGTTTTTTATAACTTGTTTCATCATATTCATTGTGTCTATGCTTCCTTGTAAACCGCTCTGAGCTCCGGAGTGAGCGGTATACTAAATCGAAGTTAATAAATAAATAAATAATAAATAAATAATTGCTATTGTTTTGTTATTATGTGTTATTGGGCTTGGCCTCATGTAAGCTGCCCCGAGTCCCCTTGGGGAGATGGGTGCGGGGTATAAATGAAGTTAATAAATAATAATAAGCTGTATCTTTTATTGTAGCCCTACATTTTGAATGTGACTGTTGGTTGGACTGAGTCTCTAAGGTTCTTCCCAATTCCAAAATGTCTCTTTGCTCCAGAAGCAAGAAAATCAAGGAGAAGGGAAAGGGATAGCAACTTGAGCATGTAAATGAAACCTATAGGAGAGGCTGCTCTGAATCCACAGACCAGAGTCTCTAATGTTCAAATTACTCAATGACCAGTGGTGATGCATGATGTGGAAAGCTTGTAGAAAAGATCTGGGTACAGATGTGATGCTTATTTGGAAGAAAGACCATATGCAATCTTATTTATACCACCCCAAATTTTACAGGGTATCACTGTAATAAAGAAATGGCATATTTAATCAATTAATACTACAGCTTGAATTGGGTTGATTGTAGTTCATAAGAAACTTGAATCCTGAAAGGCAAGGTGGCTGCTCCATTACACCAAAACAAAAGGGACTAGAACAGTGGTCCCCAAGAACTAAAATACGGTCTGTAGCCTCACTGTTACTACACCATTGCAACAGAGAAACTGGTTTCACAAAACCTTCTTATAGTGCTGAAGCTTATTAAATATGGCTTCTGTGGGTGAGCAAATGCCGATTACTGGATGGCATACCTTCTATATCAGAAACTAGAGCTAATGTGGTCTATCCTATGCAATTTTCTGAATCAGCACCACAAATAACCAAACCAAATCTAAAGTTGACCAAAAACTGATTCATAATCCTTTTGGTACTAATGTTGGAGAGTGGTCCGTGGTCAAAGTGGTCCCTGGTCAAGTGGGTCCCTGGTCAAAAGGAGGTCGAGGACCAGTGGACTAGAAGATCACCTTTGGTTTTTTAAAATGCTTGTTTTAAGGTGAATGACATTTCTTGGAGACTTCTGGTAGTACCATTCTCCTTCTTTCATTTTGGTGGTAGGGGTGCTCTAAAGATTCCAAAACAGTCCACAGTCCATGGGTTGCCCAAACCTGATTGAAATATAAAATGTTAAACATGTAAGATACAGAAATGTGCAGATACAGAAAGGTGCAGTTAGTTGGAAAGGAAATCCTTTCCTTTTGCAGCATTTATTCTGATTCCTAAGAACTCAGATTGCAATACTATATTGCTGGGAAATATTAACAGCATATACTGCTATTGCGGATATTGTGTGAAGTTTCACAGGTACTTCACAGCGGCTGTATTGTCGCAGTCATTGCCATGACATCTACCCTCTTTCCAACTCACTCTCATTGTTGGCAATGGCAACTCTCAGTCTGCCACAGTGCTGGTACTTTTTGGAGCAGTGTGCAGATGCAGAAGTTGCATCTGGGTTCATGCACCACTTCCTGCATTATTGATTCCACACATGGTCCCTGAAGATAAAAGGCAAGATGGCCCAGCTGCTGCTTCTACTGCAGTTTCCCTTTACAGTCTCCTTTACCCAAAGACAGATGGAAAGCAAAAGTCAGACTAATGGGGAAAAGGAGGAATGCTGAATATGACTATCAGCTAGGAGATTCTGGGAGATGTAGTTCAATATGCTAAGTTTTCCAACCTTTGATGCTGAGCTTCTTTGTTTACAAGGATGGAGGTAAAGAACGTTCACAAATTGTTTTTCCTTTGATACAACAACAACAACCACAACCTCGTCAGCTGTCCTGAGATCTTTTGTTCGTGCAAGAAGACCAAAAAATGTTTGTGCAAAGTTGTGATTTACATATTTGGGTGTGTGCGTGTGCAAAACACAATATTTTTAGATTCTAAAATGCATAAAAATAATTAAATATGTGAAGAGTCTCTTCTAACTCTCTCAGACCTCAATATTTTCTTTTCTCAAATGCAAGAATGAAATAAATGAAGGTTTACATCATTAATTAAACAGTATTCTATCACAATTGAAATATCACAGCCCCCAAAGTGTCCCTTACTTTTGGCAAATCTTGTCAGCAAACACCATACATCACAATTGGCTGTACATAGATTTGTAGTTCTCCCCTGTCACCTTAGCTATCTGCTTGAATTTGGGTTTTGTATGATGGAAGGATAGGAAGAAACGAATGAAAGCTGCTTGCACAGTGCTTTTGTCCTCAGCTCACAGCTTTTAAAGGCATCACTCACCACTCTAAAAACAAAACAAACTTTGACATCCACTTCCCTATAGACTTTTTCATAAATAAAAACTGTAGTGTTTCCTGAACTTCCTGTTGGAAAGGTTTTTGATTTCCAGAGCTTGCACTCTTTATTTATGCATTGATTTAGAAAACTGCTGTGCCTAGGTTTTTCTCATTTAATGTAATTGTAGGCTAGAGATCATCAGTAACAGTGGATGCGGTGAAATATTAGCTGACCATGGTTGCAATTTTAAATATCAACAGGTAAAGGTATACTGAGCTAGAACTACTCAACTATTATGCTAAATAGCCACTTTGAGCATGTGTATGTTATAAGCACAGTGGTTCCCAAACTTCTTTTGACCAGGGACCACTCCCCAACATTAGTACCAAAAGGTTACGAATCAGTTTTTTGTCAACTTCAGATTCAGTTTGGTTATTTGGGGTGCTGATTCAGAAAATTGCATTGGATAGACCACATCAGCTCTAGTTTCTGATACAGAACATATGCCATCCAGTAGTTGCCATCTTCTTGTACACAGAAAACCACATTTAATAATCTAGAGCTGATGTGGTGGTAGTAATCTTTCGTGGGTATTCAGTCTTTTTCCTCCTGACATTCCCATTGCCTTGGAACTATAAGAGGGTTTTGTAAGACCAGTTGCTCTCATTGCTGCATGGTTGTGAAGCAACGGTGTAGTAATGGTGAGGCCACGGATCATATTTTCATTCTTGTGGACCACTGGTGGTCCACGGACCACAGGTTGGGAAGCACTGCATTAGCATGATGCTAACCCTTAGGCTTTAGTGCAGTTAAGGCTTACCATGGATGTACTATGGCATAGCATTTGGCTTAAGTAGAATTGGATCTCTTACCCTCTCACTAAATGTCTAGATGAATGCATTTGGAAAAGCAGATAAACAACGAGTGCAGTATTTAAATGAATTTCTAAAAAAACCGAGGGGGGGATGGGGAGGTAATCAAGTAGCCCAGGAAGTTATTTATTTATGTAAACATAAAATAGCAACACTTTCCCACTAACTATCCTGTCTCTAAGCTTAGCCATCGTTTTCTCTTGCCCTTTTTCCTTTGGTTGACAAACCTGGTATTTTGGCATGTTTGTATCTCTGGCTGAAGTTGGTATTTTCTGCAAAGAATATTTCACATTTATGAAATATTTACATTTGTACCATTTAAAGAACTTCTAACGTGCACGGTGCACCTGACATTTACAGTCTTCCTGGTTGTTTGAGAGTGTTGTAAGTATGTACATCACACCACCTACAGATAATTTTATACTGTGAATTAGCCATTCATTCTAGCAGAACAGGGTTACTTCAGGCAATTCTAGAAACAACATCATGATAACTATTTAGTGTCATCATCAACAATACAAGATGATGGTTGGCATGGTGAATTGCTACCTTCGGTGACCCATCATGTATCAGTAATATGAGTCACCACATCCTTCCATAGCTCAGTATTAACAGGTTCTTCACAAGACATAGCATGTCAGATTTGGACAAGCATCAAAATATGTTTATAAGACGGGCTTAGTGTGCCAAAATGTCAAGTCATGCTAATTTATTCATTCCTTACTGTTTTTATTATCACTTCCCTCCACAGGGCTCTCATTTATTTTACAGTGTTACACTTAATGCTTGAATTTGTAGTGGTATATGATTTCGCTCCTCCAGGAACCCACTTGCTTATTCTCAAAAGCTGGTGCAGTACCATGGTTAAAACATATCCAATAAAGAGAAATTGAACATTGTGAATTTTTGCCATGCATTAGGCAAGTCATAGTCTTCCAGTCCTATTTCTCAATCTCTCCAGCCTGAATTTTAATACAATTGAAGCCCACTTTCTCACAGTGTCCTGTGAATTACTGAAATAATGGGTGTGAAAGACTTAGAGCTATTTAGGGGGAGGTGTGTGTGTGTGTGTGGGGGGGGGCATAGTGCAGCCAGAAGTGTGCATGACTGACTGACTAAAATAAAAACAGAATTCAGAAATCTAATTTTTGTTGGACTGGAGCCTATGTATGATTGCTTATTTATTTATTTACTTGATTACTTACTTATTTAATTCATACCCTATATTTTTTCCCTGTGGGGACTCAAGGAGGTTAACAACCACACACTTTGGTCACTATTTAAAACAAAGCGAATACAAAAATTAAAACTCAATTAAATTGAATTATACTATGTGGATTAGATTAAAATACAAAAACCCTATATGGTTCCAGCCCAGCTTACCTGTCCAAACGTATCTCCCTCTACATCCCACCTTGGAGTTTAAGATCTTCTGGGGAGGCCCTGCTCTCGACCCCGCCTCTAGCGCATATAGGCTTGGTGGGGACGAGGGACAGGGCCTTCTCGGTGGTGGCCCCCTGCCTGTGGAACGCTCTCCCCAGCGAAATCAGGTCAACTACATCCTTACTTTCCTTCAGAAAGAAGTTGAAAACATGGTTGTGGGACCGGGCTTTTGGGTAGCATGCTGACAATGACAATGCTAATTATGATAATGCTGTGGAAAATGGACTGTGGACAGGCTTCTGATTGTGTTGTTGGTCGCAGAATTCAATTCTAGATAAGGCTAGCCAGCCAGTATTATTTTAAATGGATTTAACTTTAAACTAATTTAATGTTTCATTTATATGTAATTACTGTATTTATTATCTTGTATGTGAGGACATCAAATTGTTGCCGACTGTAAGCCGCCCTGAGTCCCCCTGTGGTTGTTGAGAAGGGCGAGGTACAAATGTTTGAAATAAATAAATAAAAATGCATTTTAAACCCCTCCCCCTCGCATGCAAATCTTTTCAATTTTGATGCCATTCTTCCACTTTATTCTTAATTTTCTAGACTCCCTAGTTCTTTATGATACATTCCATCTGTGGTGGCTGCCATTCAGTTTTTCTCCATCTGGGTCCACCGTATTTCTCTTCTGTTCTCAAGCCACAGGATGGAATTAATTTAGTGGCTTTGTAGAAGTATCTCTTTGAGTGGTGCCATTCATATCTGCTAAATTAAGTGGTATCAATTCAAGCCTGAATAGCGAATGGCTGGATTTAAAATGGATTCGCTTGCCTTCCAAGATACCTTTTAAAGCTTCGAAGTGCACTTTCTGCTAATATAGCGAAGTTTTATGTGCCTCCTGACAGAAGTTAAGCAGACTTTGGTTGTGCTTTTCCTGCATGGCAGGGGGTTTGACTAGATGGCCCATGTGGTCTCTTCCAACTCTATTATTCTTTGATTCTATGAGATCATCCATACTTTTAGTGAGCCCTCATTAGCACCAGGTTTCAAATCCAGGACAAAAAAGTGCTACCAAATAGCCAAAAAACTATTGGTCCAGCTGGTGTTGTATGTTTTGCTTTCCCTCTTCTTTCCGAGAAAAACCAATGGCCATAATTATATTGGTGTGCCACAGTAGCTGCAGCCATAGCACTAGATTTTAGCCAAAGTCTTAATATTAGGCCTGAGTTTCATCCACGTTTCTACCGGATTTGAAAACAGTGAAAGTTAGGGTGAGTTACCTGTCTAACAAAAGGTAATGATGGTTAATAAATGACTGAGATGATGTTTGTTCAGTCGCTTCTGACTCTTCATGACCTCATGGACCAGCCCATGCCAGAGCACCCTGTTGGCTGTTGACACCCCCAGCTCCTTCAAGGTCAAGCCTGACACTTCAAGAATACCATCCATCCATTTTGTCCTTGGTCGGCAAAAGCGGGGCTTATGCATCACTATGGCAGTATGGTGTGATAATGCCCCCAGTAGCCTTGAAAGAAAGCTTAGTTGTTATTGAATCGTCACGTGGTTCATTTTTCCTTCCTTAATGTATTCTAACCTATGAGATACGGCATCTACTTAATTATCTGGATATTCTCTGGTGAATTTAGTTCTAATATAATTAGAATAGTGTCACCCTGTTGCCAGGAACCTGTTCAGTCTTCGACTTAACATCTGGCAGTATCTTCACAGATGGCTCTAGGGAATTGTGCTAGGAAATTGCCTTCAGTTACATAATGCATCAAGAAACAGGAACATGCTATCTGGACACACATGTCTATGTGCCTTGCTTTGAAGAGGACCATTCCATTTTGAATTTGAGGAGAACTCCTACATATATGCCAGAGTGGTGTAGTGGTCTGAGTGCTGGTTAGGACTCTGAGAAACTAGAGTTTGAATCCTTGGTTAGTCACAGAAACCCACCAAATGACCTTGGGCAGGTTAAACTTTCTAAGCATAAGAGAAGTCAATGACAAACCTTCTCTGAAGAAACCTTACCAAGAAAACCATGCAAAGCGGCCACCATAAACCTGAGTCAACTGAAGGCACAAAACAACAACAACAGCTCTATTAATAAGTTCCCAATCCAGGTCTTACAATAATAATAATAATAATAATAATACTTTTATTTCTTACCTGCCTCTACTCAATGCTTGAGACAGGTTAGAACAAGAAGAAAGGAGAACCCATCAAGATTTGCCTGGAAAGCCATTCAAATAGGTGCAAGTTAATATGCTCAGTCTCTGTGAATAAGGTGAACTGTAGCACATTTCCATTTAAACGCAGTTAATTATATTTATGCAACTCTTTCTTCTTTATTTCTTGGTATATGTGTCTTTTCTATGAAAAGAAGTGACATTAACATATTTTAAGAATCTGAGTTCTTCTGAACTTTCTCTCAAAAGATTATCTTTCTTTTGCAGATTCAAGCCCCTAATAACTATTGTTTGAGAAATAATTTACATAAACTCTCCTTTTCTTCCAGAAGCTTGCTTCCTCATACAATACTCCATTCTGTTTCCAAAACAATCCTATGTATTAGATTAGTCCAGGAGTCTAAGATTGTCCTCATGAGTCTCACGGTTGGACAGATATGTGATTCCTTCCCCCAATTCCCAGGGACTGTTCATACTACAATGCTCCCTCACTTATAGCGGATGTTATAACCCTGGGCCACCCGCGATAAGTGAAAATCGGCAAAGTAGGGACGGTCCTTTTTCCCCCTTCCCTCCTCTTTCCCCACTCGCTCGGGGAAAATGGAAAGAAAGGAAGCAAGCCCACCTCCTCCTTTTCCCCCTCCTCCTTCCCCACAAAACAGCAAGTCCGCGGAAAGCAAACCACAGAGTAACAAGGGAACACTGTACACAGTAATGGCACCATGATTCCACTTTAGCTGTCATAACAACATCCTATGGAATCCTGATACTTGCAGTTTAGCGAGTGGGGTATTTATAATTCTCGGCTACCAGGGGCATTTATTTATTTATTATTCGATCTTATATTCCGCTCCTCCCTGCAGGCTCGGGGCGGATTACAACATACAGTAAAAACATGCTGCGCGTAACAGAGCAAGCAGCCATACAATAAACATAGAACATAAAAACAATGTACAGTAAAATCAGAGGAATTTCAGCTTCTAAGGTCTCGAGGCATAGGACCCACCAGGACAGACCAGCTTAATCAAAAGCCAGTCTGAAGAGAGCAGTTTTGCAAGCCCTTCGGAACGGGGCGAGCTCTGGGATCGCTTGGGTAGCATCTGGAAGAGAGTTCCACCACACTGGGGCCACCACAGAGAAAGCTCTCTGCCTAGTTGTGGATAGATGGCAGATGTGGATCGATGGAACAAGTAACAGATTCTGTTCTTCTGAACGTAGTGATCTCGGGGGAACATACGGGGCAAGGCGGTCCCTCAGGTACGCAGGCCCTAGACCGTGTAAGGCCCTAAAGGTTAGAACCAACACCTTGAAGGCAATTCGGTACTCTATAGGAAGCCAGTGCAGTTGCCGGAAGATGGGGGTGATGTGCTCCCTCACTGGTGCTCCCACCAGCAAGCGAGCAGCGACATTCTGCACCAACTTGAGTTTCCGAATTGTCGACAAAGGAAGGCCAACGTAGAGGGTGTTACAGTAGTCCAGTCTTGAGATGACCGTCGCTTGGACCACTGTGGCCAGGTTGTCCCTGGACAGGTAGGGTGCCAGTCGCCTAGCCTGTCGGAGATGGTAAAACGCAGTTTTGCTGACCATA
This sequence comes from Anolis apletophallus, assembly GCA_030556195.1. Lineage (NCBI taxonomy): Eukaryota > Metazoa > Chordata > Lepidosauria > Squamata > Anolidae > Anolis > Anolis apletophallus. The sequence goes on from JARBWK010000005.1 coordinate 36,370,403, forward strand.
GAGACCTGGGTCTCCATGGACAGCAAAGGGTCCAATTGGACACCCAAGCTCTTAACAAGGGATGATGGGCTAAGTTGCTCGCCATCCAGGGTAGGCATTAATTTACGCTGTAGAATTTGACACTTTAACTGCCATGGCTCAATGCTATAAATCCTAGAGTTTGAAGTTTGATGAGGCACCAGCAGTTTTTGGCATAGAAGGCTAAAGACATTGTAAAAATGCAACTCCCATAATTCTGTAACACTCAGCCATGGCAGTTAAAGTAGAGTCAAACAGCATCAATTCTACAGCAGAGGTCCACCCTAACACAAACTGTCCTCCTGTTTACAGGAGTGTAGTCAAGTCCAGCTCATTTACTAATATTGTCTGTGAAATGCATGGAAAGAAGTTTGCCAATATATGTACATGCATAAGCACCATGTTCTTCCAATGGCACCAGGCATGGAACAGTAGGTAGACCCTGGAAGCTCAAAATGAGACTCTCTTGCCCCTCCATGATCCCTGAGGCTGCAGTGACCTTTCCAAGTAGTAGAATTCCATTAAGGTTGCCTTGCCCTTTGCATCTGGCAGAACTACTTGACAAATGTTAAAGGCTGCAGAGGGATATTAAGACATAGCAGGAAGAATGGCAAAAAGACACCTATTAAGAAAAGCCAATTCACAATGGAAACTTACTGGGGGAATTAGATGGAGAGTTTTGTGCTTGTTGTTTTCATCTAAAAATGAAACAGCTTGGAGGCCAGTCCAGTGGGCTCTGTTCCCCCTTTGGCACATACGGTCCAAGCTGCATAAGGATTGCTAATGAGCTCTTCCTGCCCAGATTCAACAGTTCGGCTTCAGGAAATGAACTTCCATGCCTACCAAGATCCACCTACACATGCTACATACTTCCACAAACAGGTTTTAGAGCCAAACATCACACATTCAAAATAATGTATCTATTCCAAAGGTTGCAGTCTCAAAACCTCAAAGGCAAACTTCCTCTGAAAAATCTTATCCAGAAAAACCCTATGAAAAGTTCATCATAGAGTTGGCATAAGTTAAAAAAAAAAGTCTGGAAGTCACCCAACAACAACACTATGTCTGGTCTATGCCACTTCACTACAAAACTAGTCTTCCCAAAGAGAAGTTCACACATATGCACAAAGAGGGGATATTTTCTCCAGGGTATCAGATACCTTAATCTGACCTTACTACTGAAACACCTTTTCCTTGATCAGGGCAGGTCACAGAAATCCCATGAATCACAGGAAGGCTTATCTACTTCTGACATTGTCCATTACCTAATAACATAAATTTCATCATTCTACAGTTGCAATTTTATCCAAATCTAGCCTTGACATAAGCTAGGCACAAATAATTATGGTGAAGTCATTTTGACAGATATTAAATCTGAAATCCAGGCACAGGTATGTGTGTGCAGAATGACGCTGCTTTAGTAATGAATCATCAGCCACAACTATTAAATTCATTAGACTTGCGCGTTTGTATAGAATCACTATCTGCTTCTGTTTTTTTTTATTCATAAGGCCCCCATTTTTCATTTTTGAGCTCCTTCCAAAAAGAGGCGCCTTTCCGAATGGACATTTTCTTTCTGTATCCAAAAATACGAAAATTTTCTGTCCATTGGCAGCAATGGGTGGGCTTCCCCAGGCTCCCCTTCCCCGCAGTTATAGGGCTAGAGGGGTGAAAATCATCACACATGGAGGGCACATCTACCACTCTTAGCTCACCAAGTTTTACAACATTTGGAACTCCAATTTTCAGGGGGTTTTCTTTTTATTAATAACCCGGTAAACTGTTATTAGTGTATATTTATAACTGTTTTAAAGTATATGGTTGGTTTTTATGATATATTTTATATTGTGTTTGCACTGAATGGTCGCCTGTTGGAAGCCGTCCTGAGTCCCTCTTCAGAGTTGGCAAAGGACGAGGTATAAATGTTTTAAATAAACAAATAAATAAAATCTCCATTAAAACATTCCCTCTTTCCCCTCACTGGTCCCAACTTCTAACTTCTCTAGCAGCAGAAGGGAGGCAGGGCAGAGCACCATTCCTTCCTGCCAAGTCAAAGATTGTTGTAGTTCAGCCCATGATTGTGCCTGAGCCTAATGTTTATGAGGAAGTGGATCATGGGATTCCTGGGCCAGTGAACCAGCATGAGATTTTGTCTTGAATCTGAGCAGTCTGTGTCTCCAGCAGTTAGTGAATTGGTCACCTAATAGCCTGAATATTTGAGTAGTCACAAGGTAACAGGGTGAGGCTTGTTTCCATTCCATTCCATAACTAATGGCAATACATTTGATAGAAACAGATTTATAGAGTACTAGCTGAACCCGGCACGCGTTGCTGTGCCCTATTTAGGAGATGGGGTAAAGTCTGAGTATGTAAGGGTTTGAAATGATGCTACTTATGGTCTTGGTGGGTGTGTGCATGTGTATATGTGTGTATGTAGTGTATATATGTGTGTGTATATGTATATATGTGTATGTATGTTTATATATGTATACGTGTGTATGGTACTGTATATGTTTGTGCATGTGTACATACACATGAGTGGGGGAAAGGGGGAAGAAGGGGTCTGAGGCTGAGAGGAAAAGAAGGGGTTTGAGGGTGAGGGGAGAAGAGAAGGAGCCTGGGGCTGACGGGGGGGTTAGCCAGAGGCTGAGGGGGAGAAGGAAAGGCCCTGAGGCTGATGGAGGAAAAGAAGGGGGCTGAGGAGGGAAAAGAAGGCGGCAGCAGCGACCCCGGTCCTTTCCTTTTCACCCTCTGCCATCCGGAGGGCAGTAGCGGCGAGGGCAGCGTCCCGACGCCTCATTCCGTGGCGGCTGCCATATTTTCTTGTGGCACTTCGGGCCAGGGAGGGGCTTCTGGGGCTCTCCGGGAAGCAGCTCTGAAAATGCCCCAGAAAACAAAAAGAACATGGCGCCGAACAGCTTCACTGCCGGAAGGCTCCGACGGAGTCATTCCGTCAGGAAAAGGGTCCGGTCGGAAACTGATGCCTCGGCATTGTTTGGGTGTCAGTTTCCGGCCGACCCTTTCCTGACGGATTGACTTCCGTCGGAGCCTTTCGGCCGGACCGAAGCTGTTCGGGCGCCATGTTTTTTTGTAGTTTTCTGGGGTCTTTTCAGTGCTGCTTCCTCGAGAGCCCCAGAAGCCACCGATGCTTTGGAGAGCGGCTGCGGGTCTCCTCTGTGAGGCGGCGGAGGAGGCGGGTTGGTCGCCGCCGGTGTGGCGGTGAAGTTGCTGGTGTGTGGGGAGAGAGGGGATGGGATGGGTTGGGGGAGTCAGAGTGCGCAGTGTGTTTGCTCACCCTCTGTCCTGCGTTGTGGGTGGTGGGGGTTGGAGTGCGCCTGCGCGATGGCTCTCGCTCTGTTCTGCGCTTGTGGCCAGCGCAGAACGGGAGCCAATGGGCGGTTTTGGGGGCTGATTTTGGGGGTTGGAAGGTAGGAAGGTGGGTTTTTTGTGTGATGGCAATACCTTGTGGTTTGTGGGATTGTGTCTCGTTGGATTGGCGTTTCTGGGGGGCGTAGTTTGGCCGTGCATAAAGTCCTTTGCACGACCGTGTCTCCTTTATATATATAGATGCTGGAAACTATTTATGAGAAACAGTCATCAAAACAATCAACAGGGAAAGGCTGGGATATTGCAGAACCTGTAAATTTTCTTAATAATGCAAATAGTGTTTCTTTCTACTTGGTCTAACTGTAAACATTATTCTTGTTTACAGTTGGCGTTGTTAACCAATGAGCATTTCAGAACCCAAAACACACTAGAAATTTTTCATATTAGGCAATGCAGGGGTGATAATAGTGGATGGCTGCAAATCTAATTAATTCAAGGCACAGCTCAACAAATTTCCTGTTCTAAATATGTTCAGATCAACATGTACTCTTTTTTTGACAGGTGCTGTAATAGTGTTATACAGTAATTCTGTCCAGAGTCAGTCAAACTTCAAGAATCAAATCAGCAGAGGACATGAGATAATATAGAGAAATAATCTGGCATACCATTTTGCTACCAGCAACATGTCTCTGAGGAAAATTTACAGCAAGAAAAATTGCATTGAGAGATAATCAGGTGGCCCTCCAAATCTTATTTGATGTCAACATCTGCTGGGAGTTCCAGTCCAACAGCCTTCTAGAGGCTACATGAATCTCACCTCTTGGGGTTATGGATGGGTAATTTCACGTGTATCTAATTTAGTGTTGGAAAATGCCAAAACTGCCCCATGACATAGGAACAATAGCAAAGGCTAATCTTATGGGCAAGATTATTTTCACTGGAGTATATCCCCCTTCCAATACATTTATTAAGAAATGACATCATCATTTACGTCCTGCTTTATCTCTCTAAAATGAGATCCAAAGTAGCTAACAACACTAAATAGTACAATATACAGTTAAAAACTTTAAAAACATACGAATTTGAAAATAGGATTAAACATTTAAATATTTAAAAAGTTAAAACCAATTAAAGCCATTTGAAGTCTGTAAACATACATAAAAATGTTATACAACACTTCCTGGATTGGTCTTAAAAGCTAGAAAATACTATTGAGAACTCTCCAGAACAACACATAGAAGAATAACTGGAACTGTTTAAGTTTATTTAGCTATTGGTTCCCTGGGATTGTACAGAAGACCAGAATCATAATAGGAAGTATGCTGTAAATGATTTATGGTGGAATCAAACAAGACATTTATTGCATTCTTATTTGATCCCACAGTTTTATGGAACATTTAAATATCATCATCAAACTGTCATTGTTCTCTTGCAATTGTCATCCGATTTCTTCCACCCCTTTCGAACAAAAACATGCATTTAGGAACAAAGGGAACGGTGCCTTGCTATAGGCAAGGTTTACAAAGGTTTCTCCAACCAGTTATCCTATAGAGATGTCACATTATAGTTCCAGTTATGCCCATATAATAGTGCCAAGCCCAACGTCATTATATTCCAAAAGGAAATTATTATGTTCTCTATTTTTCAAAATTGTTATTATGTATCTATTTGGAAATCCTGCCTTTAGATGCAGATACTATACATCTCTGTGTAGTATACATACAGTACATAATGACATATCTTGAATATGGGACTCAAGTCTAAACACAGATTTCATTTAAGGTATGGCCACTCATGTCTTATATAGCATGATGGTAATGTTATACAATATCTTTAACAAGTTTGTATGTGAAACAACATTTATGTATACTGAACCATTACAAGGCAAAATGTGTCACTGCATCTACACCGTAGAATGAATGTAGTTTGACACCACTTTAACTGCCACCACTTTAATAGGAGTTGGAGTAATTGGTAAAGAAGGCCAAAGACATCGCAAAACAGCAACTCCCATGATTGTGGCAATGATGATGATATGTTTTTATTCTTTATCTACCTCTCCTTATGGCAGTGGCTCTTAACCTGTGGGCTGTGGACTACCAGTGGGCCACGAGGATGAAAATGTGGTCTGCAAGCCTCCTACCACTTAATTTTTCCCCTGCTCCTTTCACAACGTCTGCCACTCCTTCCCTGTCAGTGACCATGGCATGTGTTCTGTATCAGAAACTAGAGCTGTTGTGGTCTAGCCCATGCAGTTTTCTGAATCAGCATCTAAAGTTGACCAAAAACTGATTTGTAACCCTTTTGGTACTAATATTGGAGAGTGGTCCCTGGTCGAAGTGGTTCCTGGCCAAAAAAAAGCTTGGGAACCACTGCCTTATGTGAGATTCTATGACATGGTTCCACAGGAAGTTGTTCACTTCAATAGTGTTGTTCAATATCCTCTTGTTTTCATATTTCCATGATAAATCCTGGAATGTATCCCCACAGATATGGTGGCCATATTGCATATTAAAAATATTCTGTTCTACTCTGACATGATTGGAATGTGTTGTTTCAAAACCTGAGTATAAAAGCTGTTTCTTTTATGTTGAAATGAATTAATTATTACTTCCTTTATACAGATATGTGACTACATTAAATAGGCTTTGGAGGGCAGAGGCATATCTGCAACTGTTCAACAGAATGAACGGTGAGATCTCTTTTCTCCTATGATATCAAAAAAACATGTATAGATCACAATTTTGAGATGATACAAAAATTGTTAGCATACATGGATGCTACATAACTGGTAAGGCTGAGATGTTACACTTGTAGTAATCAATCATCTTTCATAGACAGCATTCAGAATATAGAGCTTGGCAGAAAAACTGCAGGGCAATTCGAAACATCTGTCAGCATGTAGGATTATGCATTCTTTTAGTTCATGTACTTTCCATTTGTGGCAAGCCATCTCTGTAACCATTAGTAAAGCAATTGAAAGGTCTCATCTGCTAACCAAATCAAATCAAAATAAAAGAGAGATGCTCCACTTGTTCCTGGCAAGGATTATTTTGGATGGAAACTGCAAACATTAATGGTAGGAAGACCATCAAAGCCAAACTCCATTATCGTTGAGCAGATCATGTGCTGAATTGACTCGCAGTAAATGCAAGACATAATAGCTGTAGGAAGCCAGTTTAGAAATGTTCTTGTTGATTTCATTACAATGTGTTCTTATCTTTCTAAGAATAGACTCAACAAAACAAAAACAAAAAAGGTAAACAGAAAGAAAAAATATTTGGATTTTTCCAGCAAAATCAACAGGACACAATATCAGCACCGAACACACACAGAGTTGTTTGGCACTCATTTAGAAAAGCAGGGGTGGGAAAAGATGAGCCTTTCCAGATTAGGGATGCTAACATTCAATTGTTTCATGCTAACAAGTAAGGATAAATAATTTTCACAGTTTTCACCCAGCTGTAGAAAAAATTAATATGTATATGCAGTTCTACCTTGGTATCTGCACATCCCAAAGTAACTGTATATATTCAAATATGTCTAAAAAGTTTATACACTTGATTCTATTTCTTCGAGGATTTTGAGAGATTGAATTTTAAAAAGCTATCTTCAGACAGCCATGTGTGTTTCTGTTACAAACATAGCAATCCTGTACAACAGTGTTTTTCAACCTTTTTTGAGCTGCGGCACATTTTTTACATTTACAAAATCCTGGGGCACACCACCAACCAAAATAACACAAAATGACACTCTTAACACAGTAATACAAATAGTTAATATGTTTTTAAATGTATTGATACACTCACTGTGAAACCTGGGCCTGTTTCAATGAACACAGCATAGATATCCTGACAGGAATGGCAGAAAGACACAAACTTCCCACACAGAATTCCCATAACCAAGAGAAAATACTATAAGTGTTTGGTGGGCATTGACCTTGGGTTTTGGAGTTGTAGTTCACCTACACTCAGAGAGCACTGTGGACTCAAACAATGTTATGTTGTTGTTTGTTTTCTATCCAGAGTGACAATGTTGAAAGGAGGCTCACCACTTTAAGGTCCCTAAAACAGGCATGGGAAAACGTCAGCCCTCTGGGTGCTTTGGACTCCAACTCCCACCATTCCTAACAGCCTGAGGCCCTTTCCTGCTTAAATGGCTGAGGAGGGGGAAGGAAAAGGGCCTGAGGCTGCTAGGAATGGTGGGAGTTGGAGTCCAAAATACCTGGAAGGTCCAAGTTTGCCCATGCCAGCTTTCGACAGAGACCTCTTCCTCCCCCTTCCCCTTCGCGCCCTTTCTTCCCCCTCCTGCTGAACACTTTTTCTTCTACACTGCCGCTTCTGCTGCCATTTTGATCCGAGGGGGCAGCGTGAGCGTGTTCAGGAGGGGAGGGGGGGCAGATGTGACCCATGCGGGTGCTACTGCGCAGACTCGCCCCAGAGCAAAGCAAGGCAAAGCGAGCAGAGCGAGGCTGGGAGGAAGGGAGCCCGAGAAGAGAAGAAAAAGTGTTTGGCAGGAAGGGGAAGTAAGGGTATTGGAGGTTCCAATTTCCCACGGCACACCTGATGATCGCTCATGGCACACTAGTGTGCCACGGCACACTGTTTGGGAAACACTGCTGTACAACAAAACATCTTACACAATGAAACCATCTATCTATCTATTTATCTATTATCTATCTTGGGCCTGTCCAACAGGCGGCCCGTGGGCTGTACACAGCCCACCAGCCCCTTGGATGCGGCCCCCCTACCCTCCTGCAAGAAATCAGCTGTTTTAAGGGAGAGCGCTCCCCCGCCCTCTGCAATGCAATGCAATGGGAGGAGCCGCCGGTGGGAACCAGGAAGTGAGAAGAGGAGCCTTCGAAGGCCCCTCCTCTCGCTCTCCCAGGCTCCCGCCGGCGGCTTCTCCCATTGCTTAATGGGAGGAGCCGCCAGCGGGAACCAGGAAGCAAGAAGAGGAGCCTTCGAAGGCCCCTCCTCTCGCTCTCCCAGGCTCCCGCCGGCGGCTTCTCCCATCGCCCAAGCATTTCGGGTAATATATAATCTGTACGCAAACGGCATACTACTCTATCACACCTTTCCACGTGCTGCTAAGGAGGCTGTTCAGGATCGTCCTGTGGGTTTGGCAGCTGTGATGATCTGGATAAGGGCAAACAAACTGAAATTGAATCCAGACAAGACAGAGGTACTTCTGGTCAGTCAAAAGACTGAATAGGGTATAGGGTTACAGCCTGTGCTGGATGGGGCTACACTTCCCCTGAAGACACATGTTCGCAGCTTAGGAGTTCTCCAGGATTCATCACTGAGCCTGGAACCCCACATTTCTGCCAGAGGAACTTCTGCACAATTAAAACTTGTGCGCCAGTTGTGTGCATACCTTAAGAAGCCAGACTCGGACATGGTGGTCCACACTCTTGTTACATCCCGAATAGACTACTGCAACGTGCTCTATGTGGGCTTGCCTTTGAAGACTGTTTGGAAGCTTCAAGTGGTACAGCCAGATTCCTCACTGGAGCAGCGTACAGGGAGCATATAACCTCCCTGTTGTGTCAGCTCCACTGGCTATCAATCTTCTGCCAAGCACAATTCAAAGTGCTGGCTTTAGCCTATAAAGCCCTAAACAGTTCTAGCCCAGCTTGCCTGTCCAAACGTATCTCCCTCTATAAAACACCTCGGAGGTTAAGATCTTCTAGGGAGGCTCTGCTCTCTGTCCCGCCTCCTTCACAGGTGCGATTGGCGGGGACGAGAAACAGGGCCTTCTAAGTGGTGGCCCCTCAGCTGTGGCACTCCTTCTGCAGTGAAATCAGATCAGCTCCCTCCCTCCTGACCTTTAGAACGAAAGTAAAAATGTGGCTGTGGGACATCTCTGGGATTAAAACAGTGGGAAAACTAAAATATTTAGGAATCTGGATTACACCAAGAAACCTATGTTTGTTAAGGAACAATTACATAGAAAAATGGAAAGAGGTTAAAAAAGAGAAAAAATTGAACCTGTTTTTGTTAGGAAGGATTGCAGCAATTGAAATGAATTTATTCCCTAAAATGCTATATTTGGTCCAGAACGCCCCCATAATGGAAACTGATTTCAACATGACACTGAGGCTGCAATTGTATGTTTTTAATTGTTAAATTGTTATTATATGTGTTATGTTTTGGGGGGGAAGGGTTTGTCTTGTTGCTGTGTTATATTGAGGGCAGAGACTGCCTGTGTAAACCGTCCCGAGTCGCCTTCGGGCTGAGAGGGGCGGTATAGAACGTGACAAATAAATAAAAATAAATAAATAAATAATAAGAAATATGAAATTTTTAAAGGATTGAAATAAAGACATCATAAAATTTATTTGGAAAGATAAGAAACCCAGATTAAAATTTACAATAATGACTTCTTTAAAAAATGGAGGAGGTTTCAGTCTTCCAGATCTTAAACTTTATGAATCATGTGAACTTATTATTATGAACTTGGGTTCGAAAATGGTCAATGATTTACGTAAAGGGTGGCACTCTTATCTGTGGTATGGGGGAACTAAATTGGGAAAAAATGGGAATCATTTTATTAGGTCGTCATTAATTAAGGTGTAGGGAAAATATAAGAACTATCTATTCGCTAAAAATTGAGGCAAACCAAAGAAGGCTGCTAGGATGGACTCATTGGCCGACGTACAAAGATATGTTATTTTTAAAGGGACATTTGAACTGAAAACGCAGGAGGAAATTGCATGTTACTATAAAAATGTATCTTGGTTTCGGCATATACAAATTAAGGAACATTTCAATCGGGATAGAAAATTTGGATTTAATGATTCGGATGAATTTTGGGGTAAAATACTAATAGGAGAAAATAAAATAATTACAAGAATATATAATAAACTTATTGGGTGGGCTACAGAAAGAGAGAAGATTAAAAATTCTATGATTCGGTGGGCAAGAAATATTGGAAAAACAATTCAGTCGAGGGAGTGGGAGCAAATTTCGACTAAATGATTAAAGTATACTTATGCCTCCCTCCAGGAAAATTGGTTAAAGATTTATTTTTAATTTTTTGCAACAGCGGCCAGAATTATTTTTGCCAAATTCTGGAAGCAAGAATTGATCCCTCCAAAGACACAATGGTTGGACAAAATAATAGAAACTAAGGACATGGATGAACTGACTTTTTGGCTTAGACAAAATAATGGGGAAGGAAAGAAAAGGACAGACTGGCAAGCCTTGGAAGATTATCTGAAAAAAGAACACTAAAATAAATGTAATATCGATAGGAGAAATACATGTTGGAGGGAAAATATTTTTGTAAAGATTTTTTAATCTTTCTTTTTATTTTTTCTTCTTTCTGGAGAGGAAGTATGGAATCACAATCAAAATTAAAGAAAGGCAAAGGAAGAAGAATGGAAGTCAAAATCCTATTTTATTTTTCTGTTCCCCCTTTTTCTCTCTCTCTCTCTTTTCTCTCTCTTTGATGTGTTTTTTTCATTTATTTTTCTTCACTGAGAAGTTTTTGCATAATGTTGTTGTCTGTGAGTAGATGTTTGTAGATTGGTGAGTTATGTTATTTTATAATATTCTTTGTAATCATTAATAATTTTTTTAAAAAAATATGGCTGTGGGACCAAGACTTTGGATAGTAAATTCAGTGCAATAAGTGGATACAGAATAAGTTAAATTATGACTGGAATGGCTCATGAACTATAATTTTGATTGTGTGGTTTTTAACAATTGGTTTATATGCTTAGATTTTTTTTTAACTTTTTGGTTTTTAATGTATATGATTATTTTATTTTATGCCTGTTTATGTGGAATTGAATTGTTGCCTACTTGTAAGCCGCTCTGAGTCCCCTTCACGGTGAGAGAGAGCAGGGTATAAATATAGTAAATAAATAAATAAAACAAATAAACCTCTTGTTTAAAACACCATACACCATATAATTTCCCAAAATATTTCGGAATGTATGAATACTGGGAGAGATCTATGCAAAATTTTCAGTCCTGTATTATTCGTACCAACTGGATTTTCAGTCCTGTATTATTCGTACCAACTGGATTTTCAGTCCTGTATTACTCGTACCAACTGGATTTCCAAATCATATTTGGCCAGGAAACAAATATTATTGTGTTCATCCCTACCTTAGACTGTTACTTATAATAGCCAGGCCCTCATAGCTAATGTCAAAGGATGCTGGGAACTGGTACCCACACCTCAAGGTTCACATATTCCCCATTGCAGTTTACTTTAAACAAAAGTCAGTGTGTGACTATACACGTGCCCGCGCACGCACACACATACAAAGGTTGCAAGGCAACGCAAAACATAGAAAGAAATTGCAGTTAGATGTGTTGTATATTTCCTAAAATATATAGGATTCTTTTGCCACTTTCAGCACAAACATAATTCATAATCTATTGCTTCTAAGTTCATGCACACGTACCTCAATTCTTAGATCAGCATGAATTGCTGACACCCATCCAAGCACATCTTATTAACAAAGCCTAGGAACAACATTTACAAGGAAAAAAATGAAACTGAACACATTAGACAATGGCATATCTTGGCTCTTGGCTCAACACCATGATTACATATTCCAGGCACACAACAAGCAAGCAATGGTTCAGTGCTGCTTATTGTCATTTTGTCATTAATTATACAAAGGGAGAGCAATAACAGCAACTATGGTTTTTCAGTTTTATATATTATACTAATCTTTTGGCTTACAAACTTGATTAAAAACAGCTGCAAAAGTTTCACAGTCTTGCCCGCTTCAAGTCATGCCTTCTGGTTCTGGTTTACCAGCTGAGATGCCATGTCATGGCACATCAATTCATTATCAGTGAAATTCTATCTATAGTTAACTTTTTCTTAGAAACAGTTTGGCATGACACCTGAATTCTACCCGGTGTACAAAAGAGGTGTGCATGGATTGGCAAAATGTGGTCAGTACAAGTCTCCATTTCACTGCACTGTATGAGGCCAGCCTTCCTGAGCCAAATTCATTAATAAATCAAAACGACAATAAAACAGTTGGAGGGCAATGAATTATTGAGCAAAAAGCAATTTACTAAGTCAGTTGCAGACCTAAACTACATAAGCTAGGAGGTAGCAAACACAGAATCTAATTTGCCTGGGGGTGCTTTTATTGATGTGCTATAAATTGCAAGTGTAGCAAAACACTAATAGAGATGGGAACAGTGTTGTTGTTTTTTCTTTTTTACTTCATCATTAAAGAAAATATATTAATGGGATTCTTGAGAGAGAGACTGGGAGCGAGTCAATACTCCCTTAATGAGAGAGCATTCTGTTAACACTGTGAGTCCATGAGGCTGAAAACCCGAAATTCTGAAAATACATTCCCTACCAATGTATAGAGTTCACTGATGTAAATTTAAGCAAATTTCTTATCTGCTTTGGTTATTCAGTGGGGTTTAGGACAATTTGAATGTTATTGTCTGTGATATTTCAATGTTACCAAGAAGTTTTCAAAATGGTTTTTAAGGTAGAAGGCAGGTGAGGGTACTTTGACTTTTTCTAACCCGCATCAATCACAAGACAGCCCTAGGATGCAGAAAGCAGACAATTTTAAAGAAACTTGGAAGTTGTTTGACTCTGTACATTGATAACCCTGTCAGATTATTGTAACAGCTGACACAAGTTTCTGAAACACCAGAAAAACTTGCAAAACCTTTCCCCAAGAGAATGAAGCAAAAGGCAGAGTGAGGTACTTAGCAGACGATAACAATAATAATACGAGGGTTGAATGGAAAGTAATTCCTCCACCTTTGTAACTCCTCAACAGATGGCAGTACTGGTATGCGACAGGTACTGGCTTGTTCAGCAGACTTTCCTCTACAGTTCTGTTTTGGTGGGAAGCCTTAGCACTGAACGGATGTGTTGTTAAAGTGCAAAGTATGGAACCCTGTGCAGACAGTCGGTCAATGCAACTTAAGCAATGTGCAGTCATTGAATTCTTGACAGCAGAATCTCCCAAAGGAGATTCATCAGAGAATGCAAACTGTTTATGATGATTGTGTTGATGTGAGTACTGTGCATCATTGAGTGAGCAAATTTAAAGATGTTGAGGTGGAACATCTGACTTGTGTGATAAACAAAGAGTTGGACGTCCTGTGACGGCAACCACCGAGTTTCACAAGCAAAAGGTTGACAGATTGATTCAGGACAATCGTCGTATCACTCAGAGAGAAATTTGTAGCATAATCGGCTTTTCACAAGAATGTGTGGGTCACATTATTGCTTTGCTTGGCTGTTGAAAGATCTATGCACAATGGGTACACAAAACAGAGTGTCGACTTCTTCCATGACGGCTTCAGAAAACTTGTTCATAGTTGGCAGAAATGTATCCAATTGTCTGGAGATTATGTGGAAGAGTGAATAGTGATAGTTAAATAGCACATTCTAAGGATTATGTCTGTGTTTGATTTATTAAAATATTCCCATCCAAACCCTAAGTAACGAAGGTGGAGGCATTACTTTTCATTCAACTCTTGTAGTAAGAATAACAACAGTAACAACAACAATATATGTATTATCCGCCTCTCCTTATGGCTTGAAGCATGTTACAAGAGGTTAAAATAAGGAAATAGAACAGTATTAAGATAGACATCACAACATGCACACAAGACCACACCACTAAAATGTAGGTTAAAATTCACAAATTAAAATGGGCAGTAATTGGACTATGACAGTAATTGTTTTATAGGGATAAGGATTGGCTTCCTAGGATCTTCTGTTTCATGCATGAAAACAGTTTCCTCTGGTTAGTATGCATTTTGTATCTACTGTGTGTGCATGGTCAAAAGAGGACACCGTCCCTCTAAATGAAAATTTCGCACCACTCAAATGATTTTTTTCTTCATTCCCAAAATTTCTAGCATTGTAGTAATTTACAAATTCAATCGAGCCGTTAGAAGTCCAGAAAAGGGACAAATTTATCAATGGAATGCAAACTCAGTCAATGTAAAAGTTTTTGATGTGAGTAATTCTGAATATCTCACTCCATGTAATGCCAGAAATTTGGAAACTAAAATAAAATTTCATAAGGGGGAGCAGAACTTTTATTGTGGGGCAACATCTTCATACTGCTTCCTGTAGCTACACATTCATCTTATGGGGAGTGTAGATTGCCGTTTTCTGATTTTTCTGAAGCTGCTTTCACTCTAGCAATTATTTCAGATCAATATGTGGATTATAGTGACCCCGTTCACTCCAGAGTGCCTACATGGACACCACACAAACTGGCTACAAGCTGCAAAAGAGTCTAGGCAGAGGCATCAGATCTCTATAAACCACATTGGGATCCAGAGTAATTGGCTCAATCAAAATCCAATCTCTTTCCTTATCTCCTGGCAGAGACAGCCAGCTTCCCCAGCACTTGATTCACAGCAAGGCAAGACTGTAAAGTCTATTTTTTCTATGGAAACACTGTGCTTTCATTAGGTTCATTATGTGATAACAAAGAAGACAGCCTTATCCCTTAGAACACCCCAAGCATGGAATACTCTCTTCAAAGAAGTGCAATGGGCACTGGCATCTAGCAACTATGGAATTTGGCAGCAACTCAAATTCTTTATTTATTCAGTGAGGAATTCAATCAGCATACCCTTGGTCTTTGTTCTCATCACCCAATAAGAAACCTGGAGAAATGATTCAGTATTTGTGCATCAGCTCAGTTGTTATGGTTCACAATGATCAATCAATCATTGTGTCTCTGGGATTTGATGCCTGACATCTTTCCTAGAAAATAAAATAGGCAGTTTGGGGCCTTATCATCCCTGATCGTCGCAGAGATCTTGCCTCATTATTTATGAATGTGTAGCTACGTGTTATTTCCTGACCCGATTACCCAAAGCTACCTTAACAGCAAACTGCAACTAGCTTGTTTGTCTCATCCAGCAATTACATCTTTTGGGGTGACCTTATACTTGAAGCAATAGATGCTGCGGATTAAGAAGAGACAACAGTGTAAACCAGGTAAACTTGAGCCCTCCAGGTGTTTTAGACTCCAACTACAGGTGTTTTAGACTCCAAGGTCTAAAACACATCCAGCCCTTCTTATTCTATGCCAATTTGGTTGGTAGGTTACTTTCTCCAACACTATTGATGGGGTATCAGCCTCTACTCCACTTAAGGACAGTAGACAAGATTATGATATGCAGCCAAGATGGGCTAAGTGGCACATATAGTTTAGACCAGACATGGGCCCTCCAGGTGTTTTGGACTTCAACCCCCACAATTCCTAACAGACAAGGGCTGGAAGATGCCATCCTGTCCTTCATCTCTGAGAGAGAAAAACAAAGATCAACCCCCAGGGTTGCTGTGTTCTTTTTAAACGTTTATGTTTCCTGTCAAAGCAAAAGAGTGTTGTCGCTATGGCATTAGTTAGCCTACAATGTCACACAAAATTTCATGGGGAGATTTTAGCTTTGAAGTTGAATGGATCCCTAATATAGAATGTCTAATACTGGTTTCTGCTGGAAAGTGAAAAGTGCCCAAGACATTTCATTGAGATGCAGTTATTTTCCATGCTGTTGTCAATTTGTCACAGATCATAACTGAAAGATCCTATCTGATATCCACAAAACAGAGGCAATCTGAAAGATTCACATAATCTGATTTTGGGTGACACCTTGGAGGGGATCAAATTGATTGTTGATGGTGGTACGTCTCTTAAAACTTCACCCACAAAATGTGTGAACACTGAATGAATTATCCCCCTACATTATCCTTTAAACCCCTCTTGTTTAGATATATCATACCTCTGTTCGCGCCCAGTGTTTATTTTTTAAATTTAATATTACATCTGGCCAGCCATAAGGTTTTAAATTTTATATGTTATTGTTTATATGTGATTTATATTTACTTTGCTGCTTTGTTATTTTTATTGATGTTGTTGTTGAGTTTGGCCTCATGTAAGCCACCCCGAGAACCCTTGGGGAGATGGTGGTGGGGTATAAATAAAGTTTTCTTATTATTATTCTTATTATCATCAACTTTTCCTTTGGTCATTTATCAGGGGGATTTGTGCAAAACTATTTGGTAAGCTTGGCAACTGAGCCACTGTCTCAAGCAGTAAGAATTGTTTACCGATCATTCATAGTCTCCAACTGTCCCTGTTTGTTAGGAACAGTCTCAATAAACTTTATCACCTCTGATTTTCAGCTGTTCTCACATTCTTCCCATAATTTCCTGTCCATTGACAGAGGAGGGCAACCAAAATGGTAGATAGCCTGAAAATTATTCATTCATTCAATTCATTCAATTCAATATTTGTTAATCGCCCTCCATCCCAGTTGCTCTCTCTCTCTCTCTCTCTCGGCATTACTTCGCGAACGAAGATTCAGGAAGGACTCATCCCACGCTTTTTACAAGCGCGTTGATGACTAAAAAGGCCAATCTGAGATAGGCAAGTTCGGTTGCAGAAAGCGCAGCAGAAAGTCTCCTTGGGTGATGTTTTTTCCAAGTTGCGGTTCTTTCTGCGTTGTCGTTTCTCTTCGAGACCCATTCGGCGTGTCTTCTCGAAAGAGGCCGCAGCATTGTGGATAGTGCTTCTCCATGCCTCCCGATGTGAGGCCAGGGTGGACCATTGTTGGTGATCAATCTGGCCAAGCCTGAGATGTTGTTTCAGGGAGTCCTTATATCTCTTTTGGGGGCGCTCTCTTGCGCTGACCCGTGGCGAGTTCACCGTAGAGTAGTATCTTTGGGAGGCGGTGGTCCTCCATCCTAGAGACGTGTCCTGCCCAGCGCAGCTGTGTTTCTCAATAGCATGGCCTCAATGCTGGTGATCCCTGCTTGCTCAAGGACAGCAACATTCGTCACATAGTCGGTCCAGTGTATATTTAGGATTGTGCGAAGACAGCGCTGATGAAAGCGCTCGAGGAGTCGTAGGTGTTGGCGATAGGTGACCCATGTTTCAGACCCATAGAGGAGAATGGACAGTATGATAGCTCTGTACACACTGATTTTGGTGCTTTGTCTCAGGTGCTTGTTGCTCCAGACTCTTTTGTGAAGCCTTCCGAATGCACTATATGCCTTTGATAATCTGTGATCTATCTCTTTGTCAATCTTGGCATCTGAAGAGATGATGCTTCCCAGGTAGGTGAACTGCTGAACGGACTTAAGCACAGATGTGCCTATGCTGACGTGAGGATGGTGGTGTTCTTCCTGTGGTGCGGGCTGGTAGAGGACTTCCGTTTTCTTCAGGCTGACTTCCAGCCCAAACAGTTCTGCAGCTGTTGCAAAGCAGGATGTGAGGCGCTGCAGGGCTGCTTCTGAATGGGCGACAAGGGCAGCATCGTCAGCAAAAAGTAGCTCACGGACTAGATAGTTTAGAGTCTTAGTGCGAGCCCTCAGACGGCTTAAGTTGAACAAGCTACCATCAGTACGATAGCGTATATATATGCCGTCTTCTTCTTGTAGGTCTGCCATAGCCCTTTGGAGCATCATGCTGAAGAAGATTGTAAATAGGGTTGGTGCAAGAACACAACCTTGTTTCACTCCATTAGTTATGAGAAAGGGCTCCGAGAGAGCATCGCCATATCTGACTTGACCGTGCTGGC
Source organism: Anolis apletophallus (assembly GCA_030556195.1). NCBI lineage: Eukaryota > Metazoa > Chordata > Lepidosauria > Squamata > Anolidae > Anolis > Anolis apletophallus. Next base: position 36,388,306 of record JARBWK010000005.1, read on the forward strand.
CCTCATGTAACAGGACAATCATTTTGAGGAACTTGGGGGACATCCTAGACGTTCCAGGATCTGCCACAGACCTTTCCTGCTCACAGTGTCGAAGGCTTTGGTGAGGTCGACAAATGTTACATAGAGTCCTTTGTTCTGCTCTCTACATTTCTCTTGCAGTTGTCTAAGGGCAAAAACCATATCTGTGGTGCTCCTATTTGCTCTGAAACCGCATTGGCTTTCAGGGAGAAGTTCTTCTGCAATAGCCGGAACTAATCTGTTCAGGAGTATCCTTGCAAGGATTTTTCCAGCAATGGAGAGCAGTGTTATACCTCCAGTTGCTCCAGGCGATTTACATAAAGATACAGCATTAAAACAGACGAGTATTAAAATCAGAATTATAAAACCAAAGTTCTGTTAAAATGCCAGGTCTTAAGTGCCTGCACAAAGGATCGCAGATTGCGCATGGCTCTCAGATAAGGGGGAAGAGAGTTCTATAGAACAGGAGCAGTAATAGAAAAGGCCCTGCGTCTCGTACTATCAAGACGTACTTCTCTGGGACCTGATACATACAAAAGATTTCGTTGAGTGGGGTGAGGAGATGGTGGAGAGAAGAGAGACGGTCTCTTAGGTATGCTGGCCCCTGGCCATACAAGGCTTTAAAAGTTAGGACCAGCATTGTGTAGCACCCATGGGCCCGCCCGTGCCACGGGGAGGGTGACGCACCGGGGTCCCGTTGGCATTGGGACCCGCACAGGCTGAAAGGGACTCGGAGGATGAGTTGGAAGGCCCAGAGCAAGATTGGTCAGCCGTGCCTTTGCCCAGTTCACCTGTAGAGAGTTTAGCCTGGGATCTTGAATGGGAGCATTCTCCCGGGAAGGAGCGGACCAGGTGGAGATGGGAGGCAGCGAAGCAGATAGCGGAGATAGTTATGAATTCCCAAATGGCCGAGGTTCCCAGGAGCTGGCCGAGCAGCAGATGGAGGCTAGCAGCTGGGAAACTTCGGGGGAGGCTGCTTCTCAGGAAGATAGCGATACTAGGCTGGAAGAGCGGGGCCGTTCTCATAACAGGCGCAGGGACATAGAGGAGGGCAGGAGGAGCTGGCATCTGTCCCTAGACCGTCACCGTTCGGAAAGTAGAGACTGGAGGCGCCGGGCCCTAGATCGTCGGGGGTCCAGGCCGAGGGATTAAGAACGGCCCCGTGGGAACTGATCCTCAGTTCTCCGGCCACGTCTATACTGAATAGGCGCGAAGCGGAGTGGGACCACAAGCCAACAGTGGTCATCAAGCCTTGCCTTGCCTTTGCCTTGTTTCCTGAGCCGCAGTGGTTTGCGGCACCTCGCCCTGTTTCTTGATTCGCATTGGTTTGCGAAACCTTGCCCTGTTTCCTGATCCGCATTGGTTTGCGGAGCCTTGCCACTTCAAGCTATTTGCTACGTTACTTTGGACTACTTGCATACTTTGAACACTTGCTTATTATTGGACTATTTACCCTTTGGAACTGTTTTTATATACTCAATAAAGTAGTTAGCCTTTGCTACGTCTCCGTGTGTGTGTTAAAGGGGCAGTTCTAAGTCGGCGATTGTGACAGTTGGCCGGAGAACTCCTCGAACCCCTTTCGCACCACGGGACGTACCAGGAACTGCCGGCAGCGCACCCAGGCTCCCATCGTCCCCACTGTCGCCATGGCTAACCTGACCGATGCCCAGGTGCAAGAGATGCAACGAGAATTGGGTGAGCTGCGGACCCGGGCCGGACGGCACCCGGGGGTGAGCCCACCCGGCCGCTTCAGTGGCAATCCGGCCCAGGTGGAGGTTTTTGTTTGCCAAGTGGAACTTTATTTGGAGCAACGCCCCAACGAGTTCGCCAACGATCGAGCCCAGGTGGTTTTTGTTTTCAATCTGCTGGAAGGGACAGCGGCAACGTGGGCCACCGCGTTGATCCGGACGCAGTCCCCCCATACCAACACGCTGCGGGCTTTCCTGGATGCAATCAGGGCAACATGGGGGGCCCCGGTGAATGAGGAACTCGCTGAGAGGGATCTGGCCCGGCTGACGAGTAAGGATCTCTCCCTGTCCCAGTACATCTCCCGTTTTCGAGTTCTGGCTTCCCAGACGCAGTGGGGTCTGCCGGCGTTGCGGTATCACTACATTGCGGGACTGCCTTCGGAACTGCAACAGGAGATGATAAAACATCCTCGGCCCGCGGATCTGGAGGCCGCCATCACCTTGAGCCTTCGGATGGAAGCGGGACTGCAGACCAGGAGGCGGTGGGACAAGGGCGTGATGGAGAAACCGGTGGCGCGGAAGGAAGGGGCTGGACAGTTTCAACCCCGGCAATTGCCAGTGCCGGCCGGCCCGGATGACCCGGAGCCCATGCAGTTGGGTACAGTTCGGCCCAAAGTAGACCAAGCGGAGAAGGCACGGCGTCAGCGCCTCAACTTGTGCTGGTACTGCGGGGGCTGGACATTTTTCTAAGGAGTGCCCCCAGAAACCGCGTGGCAAGATCCCTCGGGCCTCTGCCGCCCTCGGAGGGGCCCCAGAGGCCGAAGAAGCCATTCAGGCGGCGGGGGAAGGGACCGGCCGGGTGTAAGAGGGTTCGCTCACTCGGCCGCCGTCGCTAACCTCCCCCCTGAACCCAAGACTGGACAATTGTTCCTTGTAATGGTCAGTTTGTGGTCGCCCGAGAAGGGGCCGATGATGGTCCATGCCATGATTGACTCGGGAGCGACCAACAACTTCATCGATGCGGACTATGCCAAGTCTGCCGGATTAAATTTTCTTGATCTCCAAGAGCCCAAGGGCGTCCAAACCATTGATGGGAGAGTCCTGAAAACAGGGGCTGTAACTCAGTATACGGCTCCTACCAGGATGTGGACTAGCTCCCATAAAGAGGACATTTCTTTTCTTGTGACCAAGCTCCCAGATTTCCCCATTGTCCTGGGCATTGTGTGGCTCGCGCTCCACGACCCCCAGATCTCCTGGGCTAAGAGGCAGCTAATTTTTTTCTTCGGACCATTGCCAGGGCCACTGCATGACGGCCCGGGCGTGCCTGGCCCAAGAAGTGGAGAATGTGGCTACCCTGCCCAAGAAGTATGCCGGATTTTGGGATGTCTTCAGTGAGAAGGAGGCGGAACGCTTGCCTCCGCACCGGCCCTATGACTGTGCCATTGAACTGCAACCGGGGGCCCCGATCCCGCAGGGAAGACTCTACCCTCTCTCGGAACCAGAGCAACAGGCTCTCCGAGATTTCCTGGATGAGAATCTGCGGAAGGGGTTCATTCGGCCCTCCCAATCCCCGGCTGGGGCTCCGATTCTTTTTTCGTCAAGAAGAAATCGGGAGTTGCGGCTGTGCAATGACTACAGGGAACTCAACAAGATCACGATCTGGAATCGCTATCCCCTGCCCTTGATCCCCGAGCTCTTGGAGCGGATGCGGGAGCTAAGGTGTTCACTAAACTGGACCTGAGGGGGGCTTACAACCTTGTCCGGATTCGCCAGGGTGATGAATGGAAGACGGCCTTCCAGACCAAGTGGGGAAGTTTTGAATACCTGGTGATGGGATTCGGTTTGTGCAACGCCCCTGCCTGTTTCCAACATTTCATGAATGACATTTTCCGAGACCTGTTGGACCGCTACCTGGCGGTCTACCTAGACGACCTGCTGATTTTTCTCCGGATCAGGTGACCCATGATCGCCATGTCAAGGAAGTGCTCCAGAGACTGCGGGCTCATGGGCTCTACGCCAAGCTGGAGAAATGTGCTTTCGACTTGCGTGAAGTGGACTTTCTGGGCTACCGTATCTCACCTACGGGCATTGCCATGGATGACACCAAGGTCCAAGCCGTGGTTGACTGGGCACCCCTGCTAGCAAGAAAGACATTCAAAGATTCCTGGGCTTTGCCAACTACTACAGAAAGTTCATTCCTGACTTTGCCAAGTGGGCTGATCCGATCACCCAGTGTTTGCGGGGAAAGGTGCCGTTCCGGTGGACTCCGGAGGCCGATGTGGGGTTTCGCAAGTTGAAGCAGCTGTTCACCACTCAGCCGCTTTTGCAACACCCCAACCCCCGCACTCCTTTCATCGTCCAGGCCGATGCTCGGATGTGGCGGTGGGAGCGATCCTGCTACAGCCTCAGGGGACGGACTTGTTACCCTGTGCCTACGACTCCCGGCAGCTGACGGCGCCGGAAAAGAACTACACCATTTGGGAGAAGGAACTTTTGGCCATCAAGGTGGCGTTTGAAGTCTGGAGACACCTGCTTGAAGGGGCCAAGTTCCCGGTGGAGGTGCACACCGACCACCGGAACTTGGAGCATCTGAAGTCCCAGCGCAAATTGAACCAGAGGCAACAGAGATGGTCCCTGTTCTTTGAGCGATTCAATTTCCGCATTCACTATGTGACCCCCAAGCAGACCAAGCAAGCTGATGCGCTGTCCCGAAAGCCGGAGTATGTTCGTGAGGGCGACGGGCCGTCCGAGGCCCGGTTGCTTAAAGCGGAGAACTTTGCGGCTGCTCGGGCGCTTCCTGTCAACCCTCCGGTGGCTCCGCCAGCCCCTGGTGACAAGAGACCCTTGAGTGTGCGTGTCCAGGCTCGCCAGCGGACCGACCCGTGGGTGCAGGAGCAACTGACCAAGGGGCCCCCAGCCCCTTTCCAGGTAAAGAACGGGGTACTTTACCACCGGGACTCTGTCTATGTTTCCCCTGGGCCCGAGCGGGAGGACATTCTCAAGCTTTGCCACGATAGCCGGGCCGCAGGCCATTTTGGGCTCTTCAAGACTCTCCAACTGGTCCTACGGGACTTTTGGTGGCTTAAAGTGCGGAGGGATGTGGAGGACTATGTGGGATCCTGCCCTGTGTGTCATCGGGCTAAGAACCAGGGGGGCAAGCCGGCCGGTTTGCTCCAGCCGCTTCCGACCCCCTCTGCCCCTTGGAAGATGATTTCGGCCGATTTCATCACCGACCTCCCAAGTCCAAGGGCTTCACCACGATACTGGTCGTGGTGGACTGTTTCACCAAGATGGGTCACTTCATCCCCTGTGTGGGGGTGCCTACTGCCAAAGAGACTGCTGATATGTTTGTGCAACATGTGTTTCGGCTGCATGGACTTCCACAGAGCCTGGTGACTGACCGGGGCACCCAATTCACTTCCCAGTTCTGGAAGGCCGTCCAGAAGCTGCTGGGGATTGATGTGCGGATGTCCACGGCTCATCACCCGCAGACCGATGGCCAGACCGAAAGGGTCAATGCCACCTTGGAGCAGTACCTGCGCTGCTATGTCAACTATCAGCAAAACAATTGGGCGTCCTTGTTGTCCCTGGCAGAGTTTGCTTACAACAACGCGACGCAGGAATCCATCAAAGAGACTCCTTTCTTTGCTAACTACGGACACCACCCTCGGTTCTACCCGCCGGTGGACCCGTCCGGAGATGTTTCAGAGGCTAAGGATTGGCTTCGAGAGCTCACTGCACTCCAAGACTTGCTACGTACTCAATTGGACCAGGCGAAAGCTGACTACAAGCGAATGGCTGATCGGCGGCGCCAGGAGGGTCCTGACATCCTTGTGGGGGATAAAGTTTGGCTGTCCACCAAGAATTTGCCCACGCAGCGACCCAGCCGCAAGCTGGACGCGAGATTTTTGGGTCCCTACAAGGTTTTGGAGAAGGTGGGGCCTGTTTCCTTCAAACTACAACTCCCAGCGGACATGAAGCTCCACCCGGTGTTTCATCGTTCGTTGCTCGCCCGGGCGAAGGGGTGCGGCCTGACGTGACGCAGCCGCCTCCTCCCCTGTGATGCGGGAGGCGGGGGAGGAGGTCGAGGTGCAGGACATCTTGGATGCCCGCCTCCGTTACAGGAAGTTGGAGTACTTTATTGACTGGAAGGGTTTTGGCCCGGAAGAACGTGCTTGGGTCAAGGCTCGAGATGTTCACGCCCCGGAGTTGGTGGCTCGCTTCCACCGCAAGTATCCTGACAAGCCCAAGCCCCGGGGGCGGCCCAGGGGGGGCCCTGAGGGGGGGATAGTGTAGCACCCATGGGCCCGCCCGTGCCACGGGGGAGGGGTGACGCACCGGGGGTCCCGTTGGCATTGGGACCCGCACAGGCTGAAAGGGACTCGGAGGATGAGTTGGAAGGCCCAGAGCAAGATTGGTCAGCCGTGCCTTTGCCCAGTTCACCTGTAGAGAGTTTAGCCTGGGATCTTGAGTGGGAGCATTCTCCCGGGGAAGGAGCGGACCAGGTGGAGATGGGAGGCAGCGAAGCAGATAGCGGAGATAGTTATGAATTCCCAAATGGCCGAGGTTCCCAGGAGCTGGCCGAGCAGCAGATGGAGGCTAGCGGCTGGGAAACTTCGGGGGAGGCTGCTTCTCAGGAAGATAGCGATACTAGGCTGGAAGAGCGGGGCCGTTCTCATAACAGGCGCAGGGACATAGAGGAGGGCAGGAGGAGCTGGCATCTGTCCCTAGACCGTCACCGTTCGGAAAGTAGAGACTGGAGGCGCCGGGCCCTAGATCGTCGGGGGTCCAGGCCGAGGGATTAAGAACGGCCCCGTGGGAACTGATCCTCAGTTCTCCGGCCACGTCTATACTGAATAGGCGCGAAGCGGAGTGGGACCACAAGCCAACAGTGGTCATCAAGCCTTGCCTTGCCTTTGCCTTGTTTCCTGAGCCGCAGTGGTTTGCGGCACCTCGCCCTGTTTCTTGATTCGCATTGGTTTGCGAAACCTTGCCCTGTTTCCTGATCCGCATTGGTTTGCGGAGCCTTGCCACGCTTCAAGCTATTTGCTACGTTACTTTGGACTACTTGCATATTATTGGACTATTTACCCTTTGGAACTGTTTTTATATACTCAATAAAGTAGTTAGCCTTTGCCACGTCTCCGTGTGTGTGTTAAAGGGGCAGTTCTAAGTCGGCGATTGTGACAGGCTTAGGCAGCTGTGTATGCTGCCTGAAGAAAGGGGACATGATAGCCATGTTTTAATTTTTGAAAGTATATCATACTGAAGATTGAACTTCATTTTTTACTGCTTCTCCAGAGACTAAGACTCAAGCCAATGGATTCAAACTGCAGGATAAGAGATTCCACTTACACATTAGGAAGAATTTCCTGAAAGTATGAGATGTTTGACTGTGGAAAAAACTGCCTTGGATTCTCTCTGGTGGTTTTTAAACAGGATGGATGGTCATTTATTGGGAAGGCTTTGATTGCGTATTCCTACACAGCAGTGGGCTGGACTGGATGGCCTTGAGATTCTCTTCCAATGTTATGCTTATGATTATATGACAGTAGATTGAATAAGGGCAGTGGTTTCCTGACACATATGAGAACACTAGTCAATAATTCCAGCCTCATGAAGGTCCTCTTTCCCATTTTATCACATCTCCTTTCTAATTTAGGTAATATAATTCCCCCCACCCCTGCCACACAAAGGCCATTGCTAAAGCTAATCATGTCTACAGATTTTGCAATTCTATTACTATTCACATACATAACCTACTTGCTTGTGGGTATAAATCGCTGTCCATTGGCACTTCATTTCACGCAAGGGATGAGGCAGACCCAGGCTATAAAAGCTTATGCTACCAACCTCTTTCTCAAAAGTGCTACTAGATGGCTTTGCAAACAAGTTCAGATTTATTTATTTATGGTATTTCTATCCCGCCTTCCTCAGCCCGAAGGTAACTCAAGGCGGCTTGCAAATTGGCAGCAATTTGATGCCACAACAGTAATAAATACAATTAAAATATTTAGAAACACACTATAAAAATCCATACAAAAACCCCATTAAAAACATATAATCACCAATGTCTTCCTGATAATCTCATTTTCCAGTAGCATCATCATCATTTTCCAGTAGTAGTATCATCCAGTATCATCATAATACGGCTATATCTTTGAAACAATCACACAGAAATGAGAAGAAAGTGGCAATAATTTTTCCTATTTGAAAATTAAGATAGAAAAATTATAAATCTTATCTAAGGGACCTTCTTCTATTAGCTGTGCAGGAGATTTGTACACAGCCATTTCCTCTTGTGTTTGCGCCCTTCTCTCCCACATGGGGCTAACTCATGAAAACTAAAGACTCGGGGTTAGAGCCTAACAAACCAAAGTCACCCACCTACTCACACAAAGATAAATGGTAAAATAACTAAGATTAAAAGAAAAAGGCTTGCCTAAGGTCACCAAGTGAGTGTGCGCCAGAGATTTCCAATTCAGGGTCTTATAATTCACAACACAGACTCTCATCCATTATGAAGCAATAATGCCAGCTCTACCCATAACATGTAGTAAGAAGATTTTTCTTATGCAGCAGAGCACCCACCAAAAACTTGCAAGGGTTCATTGCATGTCATTAATCATGCACCATTTAACCTCAGCTTTGTCCCTTTCACCCTGTTCTTTAACATTTTATTTTTAGATCTCTTTTTTCCCCAGTTCAATTTTACATACCTGGCTAATTACATCTTTCAGTGACACATGCTGATGCAACCCACTCAGTTTGGACTAGAGGATGGCTTGATGGATTAAACGTACAATGTATCAACAGTTACCAAAACACTGAAATGTGTGTTATTAGCAGCAGATATTCAAATATAATTCCGCTAGCTAGACAGACCACTGGCAACATATGCAGGAAAGGAGAGCAAATGAATAAGCCATTTGTATTGCAGTTTATTCATGCTGCTCTGAAAAGGTAGAATGCCAGATGCCCCCCCAACACACACACACATACGCTTTCTCTCTAACCAACACAGAATATACCGATTGAGTAGTGTTCAGATTTTTGAAATATCCTGAAGTGAATTAAACTAAGTTTAAAACCTAAAATATTGTCCAGAATCTAGACTACCACTCTGGAACCCAGGGTTTGGATCCGCTTGGCCACAGAAACCATTCTCTCAGCATCTGAGAAGGAGCCCCTGGTGGCACAATGAGTTAAACCCTTGTGCCAGCAGGACTGCTGACCAAAAGTTCAGCGGTTCAAATCCGGGGACCGCTGTGAGCTCCCATCTGTCAGATCCAGCTTCCCATGTGGGGACATGAGAGAAGCCTCCCACAGGACGGTAAAACATCTGGGCGTCCCCCTGGGTAACGTCTTTGCAGACGGCCAATTCTCGCACACCAGAAGCGACTTGCACTTCTCAAGTCACCCCTGACACCAAAAAAAAGCATAACAGAAAAGCAAAGGCAACCTCCTTACAAACAAATATTGCCAAGAAAAACTTATGTTAGGTTCACCATCGGCAACTTGAAGACATACAACAAAAAGTGAATCTGTTTTTCTCTTTCTCACTATATACATATAGGAATTGTGCCTTATCAGATTTACTTCACACCATGTATCAAATATATTTGCAAAGTTGATGATTTATACAGGTGTACTGTGTCATTGTTTTTAATGTGCCTTTAAATAACTTATAACAAACCCATTCTATGTCTTTCTTAGAAATATTTCTTCACAACAGCTATTGCCTTTTTTTAAAGGCTGAGAAAATATGTCTTGCCCATGGTCACATAGTATGTTTATATAACTGAGTAAAGATTTGAACCCTGGATTCCCAAAGTGCTAACTCTCTCATGGATATTGTAGTACTAAAAAGATGTTTCAGGTTCACAGTACTGATCGCATGAATAATACATAAATAAATGAGCAAATCGTCTTATAGAAGAGCTGAAAACTGTGAACCTCCAGATGTTTCCTGGCATACAATTGAATTAACAATTCTCACCAGCATTTGCTGGCCCAAGAAATGGAGCGGAACTGTGAGAATCTAAAGGCATCTGGAGGCCACAAATAGCACAACTCAGTGCTTATGCATTTGAATGACACAAAATCAAGAATGCCACACTGCATTCTGTAAAAAAAGTGCAACAATCATATAGCAAATCTGCAATAGTTCTGCTCTAACTACATGTATGATTATGTAGATAAAGTTATCATACCTGCAAGTCAAAAAAAATCTTATGATTTCACCTGGCACTGGACCACTGACTGCTTTAAATGGTGGCTGTGTATTGTCAGAAGATATTTCTGCTCGGACAAAGCAGGTACCAATTTTTTTCTAACAATTCTATCCACATGTCCCTAGAAAAGTTGTTCCAGAGGCCCAACAATTATTTGTGTATGTATTTAATGCATTTATATACCGCTTTTCTCACCCCTGGGGGGATTCAAAGCAGTGTACAACACGTAATGGTAAAATTCAATGCCAACATATATACAAACCAAAGAATAATAACTAAAATGCTAACATATAACTATATATTACATCTTAAAACCATATTAAACATAGAGCATAAACAGACATTTAAAATTAAAATATAGAATTAAAAACATCTTAAAATAGTATTAAAATCACAAAATCCAGAGTCCTAATCTGAAGCCGTTCCTACTGCATTACTTTACTGCCCAAAGGCTTGGGCCCATAGCCATGTCTTTATGTTTTTTCTGAAGGCCAAGAGGGTGGGTGAAAATCTAATTTCACTGGGGAGGGAGTTCCAGAGCCGAGGGGCCACTACTGAGAAGGCCCTATCTCTCATTCCCACCAGGCATACATGGGGAAAAGGTGGGACCAAGAGCAGGGACTCCCCAGAAGATTTTAATCTCCGAGATGGTTCATAGGGGGAGATGTGTCCAGACAGGTAAATCGGGCCAGAACCATTTAGGACTTTATAGGATAGAGCCAGCACTTTGAATTGTGCTTGGTGGCAGATGGGCAAACAGTGGAGCTGGCATAACATGAGAAAAATTATACCAGTGCCCTTTTCTTAATGGGAGAAGCTCAGAAGATTTTGGGGAGCACAGAAGAGTGGTTTGGGTGTCACATATGGTTTACGGCCTGCCATTATCCCACATCTACTTTAGAACAATATGTGGAGGGCAGGATGGCAACATTCAGATTCCTTGTGTTTTGTATTGATACAAAACTACCTGTGGATATAGGTGCTAACCATTTTGATATTCTGTGCCTGCGTTACAATTTTTTTTTCCTCCTGTGACACTGGTGCAGCTATTCTGAGTTGTCTTTTTCTGGCCTTACTAAAAAGGGATTCATTGGAAAGATATCAGTACTGAGCTTCTCATAACAGCTATGGGTCAAGAAAAATAAAGTCATACCAAGGTGACAGATGCCTTTATAAATATCACAGATAAAATGACAGATGGTAAAAAAAACAAACCAGTCAGCCTGCGAAAACTTAAACATTCCTGATGAATTATTCATTAGAAAAGGAAAGAGAACAAGAGGAACAAAAATAAGGATAGCCAAGAATAGTTGAAATCAAAAGAACATATGGTAATATGCAATTGGTCAAGTGCGCTGAGCAAAAATTGGGATAATGCTCAAGGCACGCAAAGCATCAGTCTGAAGGAAAATATTTTCTTCAAAAATGTAAGATATGAGGTGCATGGACCAAAGATTCTGCACAAATCTTTTGCCACCAAATAGCAATACTATATATTTTATCTATTTATGATATTTTAAACATATGGCAGGTTTCACCTGGAAAGTGACAGGAAACTAAACTACAAATCCAAGGATCCTATAGGATAGCACCATGGGTATTAAAGGAGAAACCCACTCCTTTAAATAGGTGATGTGAAAGAGCCCTATAGATTAGGATACTATATGAAAATTTATTATTTATTTATTTCATACATTTATATCCCATCTTTCTCAACCCCCCCCCCCCCGGGGGGGGGACTTAGGGCAGCCTCACAACTGCCAACCATAAGATGCCCATACAAAGATAATTATAATAACACTTTACATTTAAAAAATAAGTTACAATATCAAATATAAAAACATCCAATTAAAATTACACAAGTTCAAGTCATAATCCAAGTCTGTCCACTGTCAGTCAAGTAAATCATTCTCATTATTATTGCTGCATCTGTTGCTCAAATGCTTGGTCCCACAACATGTTTTAAGTTTTTTTTCTAAAGGATAGCAAGAAGGGGGCCAATCTGATTTAATTGGGGAGAGCATTCCACAGCCGGGGAGCCACCACTGAGAAGGCCCTGTCTCTCGTCCCCACCAGCCGTGAACTGTTTAGGGCTTTATAGGCCAAAGCATGCACCTTGTGTTGTGCTCAGTAGCAGATTGGCAGCCAATTGAGCTGATGTAACAGGGGGTGGTATGCTCCCTGTATGCAACTCTGGAGATAAATCTGGCTGCTGCCCATTGGACTAGTTGAAGCTTACAAACAGTCTTGAAAGGTAGCCCCATGTAGAACATGTTGCAGTAATCTAATTGGGATGCAACAAGAACATGGACCACCATGGTCATGGGGAATTAGTCACAATTTTAGGCCAGCGCTTGGGCACACATGAGAAAGCTAAGGTGATCATCATTTGCAGAGGTTTTCCTGATATGCAGACATGAGAAAGCTCAAATGGCCACATATTTTCTGTCTGAAGGTCTGTCCAAGGGCAATTCTATGTTTGATGGTTTGGTGGTTTAAAAAACCCCTCTAATCTAGATCTGGTTCTTGGATTACAAACTGTAAGAAGGAAGGTGTCCATCCATCTACTTCATGCTCCAGGATACCAGACCTGGAAGGCACAGTGCAACCTAATCACAATCCCCTCTACCGTATTATTCAAAATATTGCAATCATTTCTAAATCCAAATCTGTTTAATACATTCAGATCAATTAGGAAATGTACATTTTATGTAATTCTGGCTGATATCCAACTGAAAGTCAGCAAACAGTTCATAGTAACACAAGATGGCCACAGACTATCACAGGTTTACATTGCCTGTTATTTTTTACAAGGCATAAGTAACATAAGACATTTATTATTATTATTATTATTATTATTGGTCTTTGTATCCCGTTGCTTCTCACCCCCGAAGGGGGACTCAACACGGCTTACATTGCAGCACTAAGGCCGCTACACCACCATACAAAATATGAACAGTAGAACAATATAATACACATCAAATATAAACACTAAAACCATTACATAATCATTAAAAACAGTATCGTGTATCCAAATGTTGTTGGACTGCCACTCCCATAATTGTTCACAACTAACACTTCTAGTCTAGGAAGAAAACAATATTCTGAACAGCTATTAAAAGACATACTACACAAAAGCCTGGTTTCTGTCTTGTAGTCTTTGTATTCCATGTATATTTCATAACTGGAATACCAAAATACAAGTAAGTACTCATTATTATATTTATTTGCATGCTTTATTTTCTTGTTCTGGAATCTCTTGTAACTTCCTTTGTTAAGTTTAGTGTACTTTGCCATCCAAATGTCCCGATTTGGCTGAGACACTCTTATGTCCTCTCACTTCTTCAGCTGCTTTTAAAATGTCCCAGTTTCACTTCCCTACTTCGTACTCATCTTACTTCAATTGCTAAAAACTAGTTCAAAGTGGAAAAAGTAGTTTGCACTAAATTAACTCAGTAGATGAGGAAGGAAGGAAAGAAAAGAGAGGATGCCATTTTGTCCTTTCCAGAAGACTGGGACAAAAACAAACTGCTGCAGCCTCTCCTAATTTGTATGTTCTTAATAACTTGCCATCTTGACCAAACTCATGTTATCCCAGTGTTCATCTCTGAAATGTTGGAAGTTTTGGATTCAAACAGTATTGCGTAATCCCTAAAGAGAAAGGCCTTCTTGATTTCACCATTTTAAAGTGCCTTGCTTTCTACAATGCAGTGAAGTGTGCAAAAGAAGCTGTGATCTGGAAAGGAATCTCTCAAAATATACGTCTGAATTTAAAAGCTATCTATCCCACTGCATATCTCCTTAGCTTCCCGCATGTAAATAATTATTTTGCTGGCAGCTGCACAAGCGTTGGAATCTCAATCTGGAGATTTGGCTATTCATGAGCTTGATTTATGCCATGCATGGAACTTAAAAGACCAATCTTATGACACATCGATGATTAGAAATAGAGGAGGATTGTGAATGGTAAATTCTTCTGCAGTCCGTTTTCATATCCATATGAAGCAGGGCCATTCTATATTCATAATTCTATGGAGCTGAATCCCAGGGTGTAGAATTAATGCAGTTTGACACTACTCTAATGTCCACAGGTCAATTCTATAGAATCAGGGAAGTTTTAGTTTGGACAGCCACCAACACTGCTTGGCAAGGAAGGCTAAAACCTTTTTAAAACCACATCTTCCATAATTCCTTAACATTGAACCATGGCAATGAAAGTGGTATCAAACTAACTTAAGTGTAAATATACTATGAGTGGATGCCACACAGACTGAATCCAGCCATAAGAGCAAATACAAAACAAACCATAGTCTATCACTTTGGAGCTCATAAACTGTGGTTTGTGGAGAAGTGCAAAAAAGGAACTGGAGAGTGGAAGTGAATGGCACTACCTTTCCATAGCGGTGGAATTGCATGGTCCTTAGAGGCAATGTCGATGGCAGCAATGCTGCTGACAGTGTCTCCCTTGTCTGACTAGGATTTGCTGAGGAGTCACAAGGTTGGTGTATAGAGCACCAAACCATGGGTTGAAATTTCATGTGGACCAACTCACAGTGAAGACTAATTACTAGGCCTGTTTGATCCATGGTTCTAAATAGTCCTAAAGTACTTACAAAACAAAAGTTCTGATGGTGAACATTTCAGAACTCTAACAAAACTTTCAAAATTTCATTATAAATGGCAGTTCCTAATTGGTTCTGTCTTAAAAATTGCCAATAATGAAATAATGACATTTTAATAGCGTTCTGAAATGTTCACCACCAGAACTTTTGTTTTGTAAGTACTTTTGAAGCATTTAGAACCATGGATCAAACAGGCCTACTAATTACTAGGTACTTCAAAAGGGATGGGCAGTAACTTAATGGGTATTCATACGCCTTGCAGGCTTGTTCCCTGCTATCTCTAGAAAGAGCTGCAAAGGACTTTTGTCGGGAGAGTTACTGCCACTCAGTCTAGATCAATGTTTTTCAACCTTCTTTGAGCCGCGGCACATTTTTTACATTTACAAAATCCTGGGGCACACCACCAACCAAAAATGACACAAAATGACACTCTAACACAGTAATACATATAGTTAATATGTTTTTAAATGTATTTATACACTCAGTGTGAAACCTGGGCCTGTTTCAATGAACACAACGTAGATATCCTGGCAGGAATGGCAGAAAAACACACACAAAGGTCTTGCTCAACAGCTGGGAGTTATAGTTCCCCGCAATCAAAGAGCATTCTGAACTCCACCAATGATGGAATGGAATCAAACTTTCCACACAGAACTACCATAACCAAGAGAAAATACTATAAGAGTTTGGTGGGCATTGACCTTGAGTTTTGGAGTTGTAGTTCACCTATATCCAGAGAGCACTGTGGAGGGGGGGGGGGAGGGGGCGGGTTTGCGCAGTAGCGCCCGCACGGGTCACGTATTCCTCCCTCCCCCCTCCCACAGAAGTGGCAGCATGAGCAAAGCGAGGCAAAGCAAGCAGAGCGAGGCTGGGAAGAAGGGAGCCCGAGTGGAGAAGAAAAAGTGTTCGGCAGGAAGAGAAAGAAAGGGTATTGGAGGTTCCAATTTCCCACAGCACACCTGATGATTACTCATGGCACACTGGTTGGGAAACACTGGTCTAGATCACAGTGGAAGTCTTCAAATGTTATTGGGCTCCAAGTCTCTTTAGCTCCAGCCTGGCAGGTCAGTGATGAGGCATGATAGGAGCCATGGTCCAATGGTTTACAGTGTCCACAATCTGGGCATAGATCATATTGAGCTAAACCAATTACCGTGTTTCCCCGAAAGTATGACACCCCCGATTGTAAGACGTATCGGGGGTGTCAGAGGGGTCGGCTTATATAAGCCGTACCCCGAAAGTAAGACGTACCGCGGGCGGCATGGCGTGACTTCCGCCGGCGCCTTCTCCCTCTCGCTGGCGGCGGCTCCGCCCCATCTCCCTTCAGTGAAGGGAGGGGGCGGATCCGGCGAGAGGGAGAAGGCGCCGGCGGAAGTCCCGCCCGCACGGCGACTCAGGCGCTTTTCACCGCCGCCCCGCTCGTGTTTGGAGTGCGGGCGAGTGGGGCGGCGGCGGGGAAAGACCCCTGAGTCGCCATGCGGGCGGGACTTCCGCCGGCGCCTTCTTCCCTCTCGCCGGCGGCGGCTCCGGCACTGAAGGGGGGGCGGAACCGGCGAGAGGGAAAGGCGCCGCTGGGAGGAAGAGGAGGAGGATGGAAAGCGCCGCTGGAAGGAAGAGGAGGACGATTCCGGGCCCCTTTTGAGCCCCTCTGGGAGCCTCTCGTCGCCCAGCCAGGAAGCCACCCCATGCCGCCCGCAGTAAGTCTTACTTTTGTCTTACTTTCGGGGTACCGTCGCCCAATATAAGACGTACCCCGAAAGTAAGCCGTAGTGGGGATTTTGGGGGTCAAAAGAAGGTAAGACGCTGTCTTACTTTCGGGGAAACACGGTAGTAATCTCTCTCAAGAGCAGACTACTTCCTAAATTCCTGGGAGATCATCAGGCCTGGATTATAAGAGTTCTAAACTAATTCCCCAAAGTCGAGCAAAAGAAAAATAGCAGCAGTACTATGATTTGGTTCGCTACCTTCCATGGAAGATTATAGGTGCCCTAGAAACAAGGGACTGCTTTTGTTGAACCAATTAAATTATTTAACATAACTAAGCCCTGGGGAATCTGAATTCCACAATCCGTTCCATTATTTCTAGGGGTGAATTAAAAACATAATGCCTCCCTTTTCCCTTTAAATAATAGAAGGCATGCCGGAAGCAGGGATGTTGGCTACGTGAAAAGCATGCCTTTTTGTATACACTTAATCCTTCTGGGTCTTTCAAAACTGCTGGCATTTGTTTGTGGAAGTAATTAATGAAACTCCTTCCTAAATGGTGGTTATTATGTGGCTATTAATACACAATGACATCAGTCACATCACTTTTGGAATGATTCACAGATGCAGAACTTGTAGGTGTTTGATAGATGGTTTGTCAAAATGGAACAGTTTTAAATATCATCCCGCTCTGTCCTAGATCTTTTACAAAATAAAAATAAAAGTAGACTTAAAAGGCTGCACACCTGCAGGAATAATGGCACAATTGGGGAGAGTTCAGGACAAAAACCATTTCATGCTTTCACTGTAAATGTTGAACTTGTTGTATGATGGCCCTCCAAGTGTTGTGTCTTGGTGGTTGATACATAGGTGACTGTGGAGCCCCTTTCTTGATCCGCATGTTCTTTCACAGTGAGGGCATCAGTTTCCAAGTGGAAGGTGGTCCTGATCACGGTTGGCTTGATGCACCTTCCTCTTGGCATGTTTCTCCTTTTCACCCTCCATTTGTGCCTCTTCAAATTCCACAGCACTGCTGGTCACAGCTGACCTCCAAGTAGAGTGCTCAAGGGCCAGGGCTTTGCGGTTCTTGGTGTCTATGCTACAGTTTTTAAGATTAGCTTTAAGTCCATCTTTAAATCTCTTTTCCTGTCCAATCAGCATTCCATTTTCCATTCTTGAGTTGGGAGTATAGTAACTGCTTTGGAAGATGGGCATTTGGACAACATGGCCAGTCCAGCGGAGTTGATGGCATAGGAGTATTGCTTCCATGCTGGTGGTCTTTGCTTCTTCCAGCACACTGACATTTGTCCACCCGTCTTACCAAGAGATGTGCAGGATTTTTCATAGGTAACACTATAAATATAAGATGTTCTGAGTTTTTGTCTTTTTCGTCAACTCAAAGAAGGTGGAAACCAAACTGGGTCAACAAATCATGATGACATCCAACCCAAAAACAATAAATCTACTGATTTAGTCTTGACTTTGCTTTGCAGCTCCAGTTTCTTATTAACGACCATACTGGTCTCTTCTATGCAGCTGATCAAAATGATATACTGTAAGACTACACCTGCCTGTGATCGAGACTATGGCAAGGTGAGACATAATCCAAAATTTTTGTTTTGTTGAACTGACTGCTCATTAGCTGGCAGATTTCACATCTCATTTCTTCTTTTTCAAATCATACCAGCTTTCACCATGGAGAAAACCATTCATATTAGTCTTGTCTTGGCCGTTATCCTCACATACAATATTTGTGACAATTTGCAGCCTTAAAGCTGCTTTTAAAATAATTGGCTTTTATCCTGCATCCCCCCCCACATTAGAGCTGGGAGGGGAATTAGAGGTGGCCAGAAATGCTTGCTGGGAGGTTAAAAGGTGGGAGCTGATCATTTCCACCAGGAAGTGGGCACAGTAATGGTTGATTACTGTAATTTTCAATTTGTCAGAGTTTTTAAAGTAACTTACATGAGGTTACGGTCAGCATACTAGTATACCCAGGGCCGTAGCAGGATTTTGATTCGGGGCGCTGAGTTTGGTTCGGGGGGCAGGGTCTACCCTAGCAAACCTTTTGTATTGTTATCCCAATAACCCCATTAATGTGGGATATAATGAGCATGGTGATCAGATCATGATATGAATAAACATAACAGTTTAAATAATGTACCAGTAATAACTGAGAATTTCGGGGCTGAAAATAAATGCCTATAAGTACACCGAATAGCTAAAGACACCTTAGGCCACCAACTTAACATTTAAATTTAGATTTAAAGGAGAGCCAAATAAATTAATGGGTTAATGGCTACTGTCAAAATTACCAGGTATCCAGTATCTGATACAGAATGTTTTTTCCATTTCAGTTAGGGTGAAAATCCAAATCAGAGGATGCTTTAGTGAACACATCTGTTTGTGGGTTTCCAGTGGTCAAGAGCAGTAATGGCAACCCTCTTGTTAAATTGTGGTTCTTATTGTTGCATGTACCTTAAAGGAGATTCTAACTTATAGCAATCTTACCTCAGTGATTTGTGGCCAGATTTACACCCAAATGACCTGTTTTCCCTTTCATAGAATCATAGAGTTGGAAGAGAATCAGTCCAAGTCAAAAGCAAGAAAATTGCACTCCCAACAGATGGCCATCCAGCCTCTGTTTAAAAGCCTCCAAAGGAGCCTCCGCCAAACTCTGGGGCAGAGAGTTCCACTGCTGAACAGCTCCCACAGTTAAGAGGTTCTTCTTCATGTTCAGGTGGAATCTCCTTTCTTGTAGTTTGAGCCATTGTTCCACATCTAGTCTAGCAGAAAACAAGCTTTCCCTTTGACTTCCCTTTACATGCCCATCATGTCTCCTCTCAGCCTTCTCTTTTGCAGGCTAAACATGCCCAGCTATTTAAGCCACTCCTCACAGGGCTTGTTCTCCAGATCCTTGATCATTTCAGTCACCCTCCTCTGGACACATTCCAGCTTGTCAACATCTCCCTTCAATTGTGGTGCCCAGAACTGGACACAGTATTGGACACACTTCTCCCTCATACCATGTTTCTTACAGGAATGACCTTGGCAGTTCCCACCTTGGTTTTTAAAATCTCAGATATCTGTTCATTAGCTGAATCCACGAATGAAAAACCATCCTTCTTCCCAGTATCACGAGCTGTGCAGCACATCCTATCATCCAATGTTACAAAGCATATGCAGAAGCATGACAAGCCACCATGGCAGGGCCTATGATATTGACAATCATGTTGTGTGGGATATTCTATGAATTTCAGTGCAGAAAGATAGCTTTTAATGCAGTAGTTGGCATCACAACATGCAGTTCAATCTTGACACATTTGCTGAATGCTGGAGGTAAAAAATGATTTTTCAAAGATACATCTCCAGCGGCTTCAGGAGAACATGACATTTAGTTTTTCTAGGCTGTCAATGGGGCACAGCTAAGTGCTGAAGAAACCGATGTTACTAGCAAACATTTGAGTGTGTTCCAAAACAGCAAAACCCAGTTAAGGATTGTGGCTCTTTTGTTTGCATCTGTTTTCTAACTTAGTCTCATCCATTTTGACCTGTACTAAACACCTCATGGGGAAATAAAGCCAATTATTAAAGAAGAATGAGATAGTAAAAACAACAATTCACCCCAGCAACATTTGAAGTACGCCTGTAATTTTAAGAAAACACACAATATATGCAGAAAGAACGAATTCTTAGTCATATCGGTTTTCTAAGAACATTGCCAGGAGTATGTTGTTCCAAAATAATAGTCAGCCTACTACTTGAACATTTTTCTTTCATCCTTTCAGTAATACAAGATTCCTGCTCTTTCAGATGATTTCCCCTTTTATTTTATACGTAAGTCCACAGACCACAAAACATGAGAATGTTAATGCATTATGCAATTCTTCAAGAGAAAGCATGGTGTAGAGGTATGAACATGAGACTATGACTCTGGAGATCAGGGTTTGATTCCCTGTGCCACCATAGAAGTCCATTGGGTGACTTTGATCTAGTCATACACTCTACATTACAGAAAATAGGTTCACCTTATAGTAATCATAAGTCAGAAACTTTTTGAAGGTACACAACAACAATACAATTCCCCTGCCAGCATGGTTTGGCCTCTAGTCAATTAAGAGAGAGTATACTGCCTATGACCCAAAGGTAAATTTCCACAAGCCCTGATCTCATAAATCACAGAACCAGGCCATTATTTATATTTAAAAGGTGATAAAAGTGATTATTGTACCAGTGTAGAATTGCCCTCAAATCAAGATTTTAAATTAAAAACACATTGTACACATTTATTTATTTATTTATTTTAAACAGGCATTGGTTTGTAGTCTGGGTCTGAATCACATGAGTTACTCACAACTATTTATTTATTTATTTATTTACAGTATTTATATTCCGCCCTTCTCACCCTGAAGGGGACTCAGGGCGGATCACAATACACATACAGTATACACGGCAAACATTCAATGCTGTTTTTGACATACAAGGCATACAGACAGACAGAGGCCATTTCAGCAGTACTTCCACTTCGGATCCTCCTGGAGGTTGCTCGATTCGGCCACAGGGGGAGCTGTCGCTTCGTCCACTATGATGCCGAGCCTTTTTAAAAACTGTAGCATTTCCTCTTTGCTTCTCCGGCATTTTTATGGTGTCATAAATTAGCCTCCCCACTTTAAGCGGTCCCTAATTTTTCTACTCACAGCTGTTTTCAAATTGCTTAGGTTGACAGTGAGCTGGGAAATTTCTTTTTTAACAGATTTTTAAAATAAAAAATCAGCTATTAACAATCGGGCGCTCAACCCCGACTCGGGCTTTGAACTTGCCACCTTTTGGTCGGCAGTGATTTAATGTTGTGCTACCAGCTCGTGAAGACCATTGACTGAACTGTTGGTGATTGAACAAATAAGTTTTATTTACTCAATAGGCCTAGTCACATTGGGTCTAACAAGAGGATTCTGGCTTGAATAGCACTTTTATGAGTATTCTATGTATAGTTATGAAAGATGGATAGTAAAGACAACTTAGAAGAAAATAATCAATTTATCGGAAATGTGGTGCTGGAGGAGAATCCTATGGCTTGTATTGCCTGACAAAAATGAAAATAAATTGTGTCCAATAGCAAATCCAATCCTTGACTCTCCCAAACTGACGCTATCCTGTTTTGTCCAATACATGAGATAGCATTATCTATTGGGAAAGATGACAATGCTTGGCAAAGTGGAAAGCCATGGGAAAAGAATAAAGCCACACAGCAGATGAGCAGACAATCAAGGAAACCAAGGTGTTCCTTGAGTTGTTCTTTGAGCAGTTGTTAAAATCTGAGGGAACATAGATATCTCATTCATAGGGTCATGATGTCAAAGTTGACAAAATATTTCCACTCAACTGAACAAATATCTCCACTCAACTAAATGTGCTTCAAGCAGATGTGTATAAAATGGCTTCCCCGGAGGCTATTTTGATTTCTGATTAAATCAACCCAAACACATTCCATCTTAGTGTCTGTTTATGGAAAAGTAAATCATGAACTATATAAAATTTAATTATCAATTAACTGTTTGATGGATTGTAGCTTCAGGTGTACAGAAGGGAAAATCCGAGAAAAAACCTCAAAGATCTTTTATTAAAAGTAATGCTGTTTTTGGAACAACAAATTCAGAATGGAAATATCTTATTTGTCCAATAACTTGTTAATGAGCTAATGCAACAAATGTGAAAAACCCTTTACACCTCCTTTCTGTTTACAAATAAATAGGAAGAAATTATGCAAATACAGGGAAAAGATCCTCCCTAGAATTGGTACATATGGGGGGGGGGGAATCTATTATCATAGATGTAATACACCCCCGTCATAAACTATTTATGTATCTGAGATTAAAAAATAGCAATGCAAAGGTCCTAGCAGGACCATCTATTATGTCAAATGTGGCAGCAGGGATTGAATTATTTATAAATGCAATGATTAAGACCTGAATGAAACTCAGGACTGAGCTGTGGGTAAGACAGAAGGGGAAGCAAATCTTATCGAAGGGTCATAAATTTATGTGACAGGAATGCCCCTCAGCCAATGTTGTCAATAAGTAACTGTCATCTCGTATCGCATCAGAACCCTGTCTTACTGTCTATCAAAACACTAGCACTAATCTTTGCAAAGTGATGTATGGTTAGGCCATACCAGTCATAATTGTTTGATATCACTGCATTTGTAATATCTCCATTTTACAGCATCCTGCTATTTGTAATTTGGCACTTTTTTTGAAGTTTCTGTTAGTAAGTCCTTATACATTCCTCTGAAATACAAATCCCAGGAATCAATAGAGATGAGACATAACAGTTAAAGTGGAATCAGACTGCTATAACTGTGAAATGTAACCTTTGCCCTGTTATTTGCCTTCAACACCCATTAGCCCAAGTTAATGCAACCAGTAGTAAAGTATGATTGATTTCAGATTGTATGCCTTGGGGGGGGGGGGGGTTTTTCTGTTGTTATATTTGTTAATAATAATTTTCAGTGATGGTGGTATGTGAAGAAATAGTATTTATAGTATGATGGGAACTCAAGCTCAACAACATACGGAGCGAAGACTGCAGATGTTCACCTAAGGAAGGAAAGTTATTTAAAGTACTGGAAGTTGAGAAATGTACAGAAGCAAGCTCAATGAACCACTCTGAAAAGGAGCAGTTTCAGGAGTGCGTCCTCCCCATGAGACTTTAAATGTTGCACAGCGAGGAGTCTAAAATCATGCAGGGTGCCTGTAGACATACAGCAATCTCCTCTCTTCAAGCCTTCTCCAATATTTGGAAGAACCACAATAGTTCTAGTTTTTTGCATGCTTTTTCTCAAGAAATTCACTTCATTTTTTTCTTGTATGATTTGAAACATAGGCAAAGCAATTTTTGTTCCATTGGGCTTTAAACAGTAGAGTCATGTGTTACACAAAGCTTAGAAATGAGTCCACAGGTCCTCAAATCCCCTAGCCCAGCATGAATGGACACTGCCAGTAGCCATATTTCCTGGGGAGTCTGGAACAAAAAAAGTCAGTAATCTAAAAATGTAACTTTACCAAGTGCTGATATTACATATTGAGCTATACATTAGAGCAGTGTTTCTCAAACTGTGCTCCTCCCATTGTTTTTCACTTCAGCTCCCACAATTCATAACAGTTGGTAAACTGACAAGGATTTCCAGAAGCTGAAGTCCAAAACACCTGGAGCATAGTCTGAAAAACACTGGATTACAGCATTGTGCTGTATGTGTATATTTTTACTACTGGCTTGTTGGCTCATTTGTAATTTTTTTTTCACGTATGTTCAAATTTAATTGGGTTTACACTTGTTTTAATTTTATGTTAGAAAAATTTACAAGCGAGTCTACAAAGTCTTCAAAATAAATTATAAATATACAGTAGAGTTTTAGTCAAGAGGCAGTGTGTGTTTTTTGCTCAAAAGGAGGTTTAGACAGTGGCTAATTGGTACTGAAAATATATCAATTTAACTGGATGGAAGTGATGACAAATTCCTATTTCAGCATCTCTTCATGCTTCTGCCTGATGGATTACATTGTCAACATTCCCTGTTCTACTGGTTAACCAACATTCCTAACTTTGTTAGCGATCTTCCCCCTTCCTTCCTTCCTTCCTTCCTTCCTTCCTTCCTTCCTTCCTTCCCTTCCTTCCCTCCCTCCCTTCCCTCCCTCCCTCCCTCCCTCCCTCCCTCCTGGATTATCCGTGTCACTTCCGTGAAACCTAATGAAGTGTAAGAACATACAGATGTGGAAGCTTCTGCTGATATCAAAGTGCAGGCAAAGTACCATGGGATCTGCACGTTTCCATGGAAATGTCCTCACAGAGTGCAGCTTTTTGACACGGACTATTTTATTACAGACGGCATCAATACGACTTGAATCAAGCTGCCTCTAGAGTTCACCACAATTACAGCAGCAGCTGACAACCAAGTCAAGCTGTTTGGGTATTGGATCCCAACCAACTTGGCAGCTTCAGGGCTCTAAAGCACATAAAGAAGCTTTTAAAGGAACGATCTCATAAATCTCCATGTGATACAGCACCTACTATTTGCAAGATTGAACATTAGCTCCAACATTTTATCACCCAGCCTTAACTTGTCCTCTTGTTTAATCCTTCAAAACATGTTACTTAAAGAAAGGAAACTGGACCTGTGGCTTTCTAGATGTTTTGAACTTGAACTACCAGAAGCATAGCATAGCTTCTATGAAGTACAGCATAGCAAGGAGTCATGGCGATTACAATCAAAACATCTGGAGAACCAGTGGGTTATCCAACTCCTACTTAACACCCCACCTTCCTAAGACACATAATACCACTGTAAAGAAAGATCTGGTGCAAGTGTCTTGCCTAGTGATCAATTTCATCTCTCCTCCACTTCAATTATGAAATGCAAAGATACAGCATGGGGGGACGCATTGCTTAAGAGCAGTACATGTGAAAAAGATCTTGGAGTCCTCGTGGACAACAAGTTAAACATGAGCCAACAATGTAATGTGGAAGCTTAAAAAGCCAATGGTCATGGCACCCCTCTATTCTGCTTTGGTCGCCTGGGCACCACAATTGAAGGGAGATGTTGACAAGCTGGAATGTGTCCAGAGGAGGTTGACTGAAATGATCAAGGATCTGGGGAACACGCCCTGTAAGGAGTGGCTTAAAGAGCTGGGCATGTTTAGCCTGCAGAAGAGAAGGCTGAGAGGAGACATAATGGCCATGTAGAAATATGTAAAGGGAAGTCAAAGGGAGCAAGCTTGTTTTCTGCTGCCCTGGAGACTAGGATGTGGAACAATGGCTTCAAACTACAAGAAAGGAGATTCCACCTGAACATGAGGAAGAACTTCTTAACTGTGAGAGCTGTTCAGCAGTGGAACTCTCTGCCCCAGAGTTTGGTAGAGGCCCCTTCTTTGGAGGCTTTTAAACAGAGGCTGGATGGCCATCTGTTGGGAGTGCTTTGAATACAATTTTCTTGCTTTTTGGCAGGAGGTTGGACTGGATGGCCCACGAGGTCTCTTCCAACTGTATGATTCTATGAAAGGGAAAACAAGTCATTTGGGTGTAAATCTGGCCACAAAACACTGAGGTAAGATTGCTATAAGTTAGAATCTCCTTTAAGGTACATGCAACAATAAGAACCACAATTTAACAAGAGGGTTGCCATTACTGCTATTGACGACTGGAAACCCACAAACAGATGTGTTCACTAAAACACCTTCTGATTAGGATTTTCACCCTAACTGAAATGGTATCAATGGTCATGGCACCCCTCTATTCTGCTTTGGTCACCTGGGCACCACAATTGAAGGGAGATGTTGACAAGCTGGAATGTGTCCAGAGAATAGCGACTAAAATGATCAAAGGTCTGGAGAACAAGCCCTATAAGGAGTGGCTTCAAGAGCTGGGCATGTTTAACCTGCAGAAGAGAAGGCTGAGGAGAGACATGATGGCCATGTATAAATATGTGAGGAGAAGTCACAGGGACGAGGGAGACTAGGATGCGGAACAATGGCTTCAAACTACAGAAAATGAGATTTCACCTGAACATGAGGAAAAACTTCCTAACTGTGAGAGCTGTTCAGCAGTGGAACTTTCTGCTCCAGAGTGTGGTGGAGAGGCTGGATGGCCATCTGTCAGGGGTGCTGGATGGCCCACGAGGTCTCTTCCAACTCTATGATTCTATGATTCTAATTAGGGTGCATCTACTGTAGGATTAATGCAATTTGACACCACTTTAATGGCAAAGACTGTGTTATGGAAACATCAGAGTTGTAGTTTTACATGGTCTTTAGCCTTAGCAGTGAGAGCACTGATGTCTCACCAAGTTATAAATCCTAAGATTCTATAGCATCAAGGCAGGGTAGTTAAAATGATGTCAAACTGCTTTAACTCTACAGTGTAGACACACCATACGAATTTCCAAGGATAAGTCTTTTCTTGTGAATAAGACAAAGTGGAGACCGAAAGCATTTCAACTGTTTTTTGGGCAATGCATTTTGAACAGGAGGAAAACAAACAAGTAAACAAACATACGGTTTCTTTACAACACCCAAAAATCACTGGGCACTAATACTGACAAAGAGGTTTCTAGTCACCAAAGGCAATTTGATGCTTCTTCGGGTAGCCCTGAAACATGAATATTCAAGAGCAACCAAGGAAAGAAGTAAAAACAAGTGTCAGCCATACAACCGCAATGAATTATGATCATTTTGAATGATACCGCACAAGAGTACTATGATGCTGAATTATGATCAGTCACTTTGACTATGCACGAACACTCAACATCTTTGCAGATGTCTCATGTGACCAGCTGCTAAGTGTTAGTCATGCCATTCTTGAACAAAAAGCCTAGGAGGCAGAGACATTTCGCAAACGTTTAATGTAATTTTTTTGTAAAGAATTAGGAGTGTGTACATCTTTGAGTAGGGTTGCAGTGCCCAATACCTCTAGGCTGTCTTTTGTTAAAGTAGCATTGTGATGTTAGGCAAAACAAAGAATGTAACTCTTTCATTTGACACTTTAAAACAGCAGGATTCCTGAGTTTTTAACAACTGTAATATAGAAAGATTTCTACAGTCACAGCCTTTTCCCCTGCCAGGAAAATAATCTTTGCCTGATGAATTTTCGCCTTTCTATCCATCTATCCACCAGATGGAAATACTACTGATAATAGTGAAGTATTTATCTGTATTCTGCCAGTCTATAGATGTAAAACACAGACTACATTCTTCAAAAATTCTCTTTGCACGTTTTAATGTTGAATGTTCAGTTGGTAATATATTTGCTGAATTACCAGCAAATATTTGATAGAGGCAATTGTCTAATACCAATTCAGTGATATTAGATATAGTCCAGGAAAATTAGTTTTTTGAGTATTTAATTATCTTGACAAAAGCAGGAGTGGGCCAAAGTGACTGAAAGAGCAAATGTTATGCTTGGAGAGCTTCAAATGTTACTTTTAAAAGATAATATATTCTTGTAACTCATGACTGAGCTAGAAAAGCAATTCACTGCCATTATGAATTATGTGGTTAGGGGGAAAAGTAACTTATTGGACTGTTACTTTTTCATTTAGTTTAGATCAGTGGTTCCCAACTTTTTTTTTAACTAGGGACCACTTTGACCAGGGACAACTCTCCAACATTACTGCTATGATGGCTACGAATCAGTTTTTCTCCAACTTTAGATTTGATTTTGTTATTTGGGGTGCTGATTCAGAAACTTGCATTGGGTAGACCACATCAGCTCTAGTTTCTGATACAGAACATATGCCATCCAGTAGTCGCCATCTGCTTGCCCACAGAAAACTATCTTTAATAAGCTTCAGCACTCCTAAGAGGGGTTTATGAGACCAGTCGCTGTTCTTGCAACGGTGTAGTAACAGTGTGGCTGCAGACTATATTTTAGTACTTGCGGACCACTGGTGGTCCACGTACCACAGGTTGGGAACCACTGGCTTAGATTAACACTTTTTATACATATAACATGGTTTTAAATATAAAACATCACACCCGTGCTGCGCGAACTGCACTGGCTTCCGATAGAGCACCGGATCACCTTCAAGGTGTTGGTTTTAACCTTTAAGGCCTTGAATGGTCTGGGGCCAGTGTATCTAAGGGACCGCTTCTCCCATTACAACCCACCACGACCACTGCGATCCGAGTCCCAAAACCTCTTGGTGGTGCCTAGTCGGCGATCTGTTCACCTGACCTCAACGCGGAGGAGGGCATTCAGTGCCGCCGCCGCCGGTGCTGTGGAATGCTCTACCCCCGCAGTCCGAGCGCAGGCTGATCTGCTAACATTTCGCAGGGCCTGCAAGACCCTCCTCTTCATCCAGGCATTTGGTGCTTAGGCCTATGTATAAAACTGTCCCCATGCTACGATTGCGTGCTGGTTCCGGTGATTTTAGTGTGTTTGTTTTACCCTGTTTTTACATGTTTGATCATTTTCAATGTGAGTCGCCCTGAGCCTACGGGAAAGGGCGACTAATAAGTCGAATAAATAAATAAATAAATAAATAAATAAATAAATAAAATTGATGCCATAACATGTGAAAATGCATCTAATGTCTAAACACATGTTCAAAAAGGAACTTCTGAAAGGAATTGAAAAATTCTACTATTACACCATGACATAATCTTGCTCTTGCTCAATTTTTTTTGAAATGTTTACATTCTTGAAATTTCACTGATATGTGACATACCACAGAGGACAGGATCAGAATTCAACATGAGCTTGATACTTTTTGGAGAGTTGAGCCAAAACTAACCAAATGCCTTTCAACAGGAATAAATGCAGGGTATTACATGTAAAAAGAAAAACACGAAATATGCAAATATAGAATGGGTAATACCTGGCCTGAAAGCAATACAAGTAAAAAAGATCTAGAGAGCTTAGTAGATTGCAAGCTGAACATGAGTCAACAGTATGACGCAGCAGCCAAAAATAAAAAGAAGCCATCGTAATTCTGTCAAAGGGAGTATAATGTCCAGATCAAAGGAAGTACAGTAATAGTTCTATTATATTCTACTTTGGTCAAATCTCACCTGGAATATTGAGTTCAGCACTCCCAGACTAAAATGTGTCCAGTTAAGGGTAACCAAGATGATCAAAAGTTTTTTAAAAAACAAAAAAACAGGCCTTACGACTGGCAGAGAAGGCTCAAGACCTTCTAACGCAGTGGATCTCAACCTTCCTAATGCCACAAACCCTTGATAGAGTTCCTCATGTTGAGGTGACTCCCAAACATAAAATTATTTTCGTTGCTACTTCATAATTGTAATTTTGCCACTGTTGTGAATCGTAAAGTAAATATCTGATATGCAGGATGGCACAAATACCCAATACGCCAAAATTTGAATACTGGTGGGGTTGGGAGAGATTTTATTATTATTTGGGAGTTTTAGTTGTTGGGATTTCTAGTTAAGCTACAATCAAAGAGCATTCTAAACTCCACCAATGATGGAACTCCCATGACCAACAAAAATTACTGGAAGGATTTGGTGTGCATTGACCTTGAGTTTTGGAGTTGTAGTTCACCTACAGCCAGAAAGCACTGTGGACTCAAACAGTGATGGATCTGGACCAAACTTGGCATGGATACTCAATATGTCCAAATGTGAACACTGGTGGAGTTTGGGGAAAATAGATCTTGGCATTTAGGAGTTGTAGTTGCTGGGATTTATAGTTCACCTACAATCAAAGAGCATTCTGAACCCCACCAACAGGAGAATTGGGCCAAACTTCCCAGACAGAACCCTCATGACCAACAGAAAGTACAGTGCTTTCTGGTGGTCTTTGGTGACCCTTCTGACACCCCCTCATGACCCCCCTAGGGGTCCCGACCCCAGGTTGAGAAACACTGCCTTAGGAGAAATGACTAAGGGAACTGGGGATGCTTTGCTTGAAGAAGAGAAAACTGAGAGGAACAGTAGCTATCTTTAAATACTTAAAGAGATGTCATGTACGAGTAGAAGATGTAGCAAGCTTGTCTTCTGCTGTTCCAGAGCTGGGAACACAAACCCAATGGATTCAAAAAGAGATCCTACCTTAACATTAGAATGAACTTCATTAATGTAAGATTTGTTCAACAATGGGATAGGCCTTAGAACATAGTGATCTCTCCCTTCTTGGAAGTCTTCAAATAGAGGTTGCACAGGCATTTTAGTTACGTATTTCTTCATGGTACCATGTTGTACAAAATAACCCATGTGGTATCTTCCAAGTGTACAATTCAAGTATCCTCACAACTTTGGGAGTTTTAAATTCATTTTTTAGTATTTCTGTATAACACAGAGTTCTTGGTACATTTTGGTAAGACATAGCCACCTAGGGTTGCCATATGAATAAGGGACAGGCACCTAAAAATAGGGAAATTTTCACAAAAATAAGGAACACTTCATAAAAACTTGAAAATCACCATTTGTTTTTCAAGTATTTATGTAGTGTCCTTCTTTTGTGAAAATTTCCCTATTTTTAGGTGCCTGTCCCTTATTCATATGGCAACCCTATAGCCACCTAGCTTGGACTTTTCCAGGAATTTCTCCAAAGTCCAATTCAGGAAAGATGCATCAGTCAGTAGCTTTCAACTTATGTCTTCTTATACTGTTTGAGGTTCAAAGTAATTTATATAGTAGTAAACAATATTCACTGACCTTCAGACACCCTCTTGTCCAGTTCCTTGTAAAGACTGCGATTTCATTGCTTACTTTTATTTTGTCTCTTTTAAAAAATAATTTAGTACTATTTCACAATTTTAAATATGGAGGGATGAGAATAAAACCATAATTAAATTTCCCTCAGTGGATTCCTTATTTGCTTATCAAGGAGTCATCTGCATTGAACAAGAAATGAATACAACTACAGTATAAGTTACAACTAAGGAGCTGTGACAGATACCTGCCCTTTTCTCTCCTTTGTCCTTGGCTGAATTAACTAAGTGCAATTTTTTTTTGCACTTTGAACTCAGTTTTGCAGCACTGGAAATAAGCTAGGGAAGGGGGTAATGTGGGAGGAGGATGAACTAGGACATTTCAAAAGTAGCTCAAAAGTGAGATGACAGAGGAATAAAAGCCAAATCTGGGGAGTATGAATGCACTAAAAAGGTGTCTGGCAAACAATGTCATCTGGCTCCTCAAAAGCTTGAACTCCAGTCAGACAGCCTGTCTGGAAGCAAAATAGTACAGAGCCACGATCCATCACAGATAACATTATGGGGCTTATGGCTGGGCCAAAGTAATGTCTCTACTTAAGGCAGCTCCTCGTCTGTTTAAAGTAGTATAGCTTATTTACGTAACAGGAGGCAATTTATTTAATAACCATCTTATGCAACATCTGTACCAGGGATTTCAGCTGTTGCACCGGCACGATGGATCTGGTCTCTTAAAAGCACCCTTAGAAGCAGAGAAAAATAATGAAATAAACCCAATGGGATTTGCAGTGATCTTTCTCTAGATTTCCCTACAGCCTTCTCTTGTTGCTTTTTTCCCAATAGGGAGGCAAAACAGTTAATGAGTCTTCAGTTAATGACTATTCTACATTTTTATAGTGAGAGTGAATAACAAAATTGAGGCTTTTCAATTAAGGAGCATCTACTGTATGTTGTGCAGCTATGCTATTCGGGAGGAAAGGAAAAAACAGCAAATAATCTTTACCCAAACATTTTCCCACTTTATTGGGAATGAGTCACTAGAAATTCTTGGATTGCAGATCCGAAAATGCCTCGCCACTTTTGAAAGCTGACATTATTGTCATTTGGGGATGCAGTTAGGAACCACTGGTTTAAACTGGTCCGTTACATTTATATCCTATTTTACCTCCAATTAATTATCTTGGATTTCATTCTTCCTGCCTCATCCTTACCACTAACCTGTGAGATGTTCCAGGATGAGAGATAGAGATTCTCTCAAGGTCATCCCACATGTTTCATGACCCAGTGAGGACTGGGATCTGTTTTTTTCCAGAGTCAAGTCTAGAACTCTAACCAGTTTCCATTCCTACCACCTCATAAAGTCAATAATATTAAGTAGGAAAAGG
Source organism: Anolis apletophallus (assembly GCA_030556195.1). Taxonomy (NCBI): domain Eukaryota; kingdom Metazoa; phylum Chordata; class Lepidosauria; order Squamata; family Anolidae; genus Anolis; species Anolis apletophallus. Next base: position 36,420,120 of record JARBWK010000005.1, read on the forward strand.
GCTCACCATTCCAAAATTGTTTGTATTATAAACAATTTAATAATAAGGCATTGAATACTTTGCTGGTTGAAATATGGCAAAAACCCTTGAGTAGTTACAATACAAACTTAACATTTAAATGAAATAGTTATTAGAACACCATCTCCCATGTTTGATAATGAGCCATGATGATTATGTAATATTTCTAGAGGTGACTACATGTTATAAAAGTAGCTATAATAGGGAGCTATCCAAGGTGCTGAACTCTATCCTCAAAACAGACACAGGAGTTGGGTTTCTCCTTCAATTTTGATTTGGTTCACCACCAGACTGACATGAAAGTCATGGCTGCCACTAAATTATTTATTTATTTATTTATTCGGTTTTGTATGCCATCTTTCCCCGAGGGCTCAGGACAGCTTACAGAGAGTATAAAAACACACTTTAAAATAACTGAAAAAATTAAACTCTAAGCTAAAAACTATAAAATTATTTACAACTGGTTAACCAAATCAGACCCCAAAAATTACAGTTGTACCCAACTGCTATAATTCTGGAGTATAGATATATTGTCAAATAAAGGAAAGATATTTCACAAATATGCTAGGGGATGATACTTATGATTAAACTTGAGATCAGCATGAAGACATTGAGAAGATTCAGTTTAATAATAACATCAACAATGAACAAGAACCATAACTGAGGTGGTTGAGAAGATGCAGTTTAATAAATCAATGAAACTAAACACAAATCCTTGTTTTTACAACTGGTTGGGGAGGAGAGCTTCAGGTGGATATTGGGGGTCTTCAGGTGGATATTGCTTACTCTGAAAATAAATAATGCCATGTTGCTTATAATAATAATAATAATAATAATAGATAGTCTGGCCACATGTATATTCACCTATGTTCAACATTACAGATATAAAAAATGCTATATAGGGTCCCAGTGGTCAATCACTGAAAAAGAAACTCTTCCTGCACGGACCCAATGAAATGAATTCTACATAACACTTTAAAACAACTTGATTGGTTGAAGTATCCAAAGTGCTGAACAGCTGTTAAGAAAATATAATTCTCTCATTCAAATTGCTTAATTTGGGTTTTTTCCCACTGTAACACTTAAAAGGCAGCAATATCAAGCAGAAATCCAGATTGCAGTGATCAGAATTCAAGGCTTGGTGATTAAACACAGTCAGATGGAAGCTTCTGCTTAAATGTGCTGTCAATTTCTAGGTTTTTCCTCATTTGAAAATGTGCACAAAAAACATAAAATGTTGGCACTAACACTTTCTCCATTTATCCTTCACATTGGAAAGAACACTGGAATAGCAATTAACCCAGTTGAATTTTTTTTGATAATGCTGAACACTATTTTTTACTAAGTAAAATACAGTTATTTTGTTTAGATTGTAAAAAAAATGTCCAGACCCGGAAATGTAGGCATGGTTTCATAGACCTCCAAACAGTCGACTGTCAAATTATCTGTAGTACGATTTCTTGTTATCTATATTTTTATTTTATGCAAGAGTGACTATAACCTGGCCAAGAGACTGAGCTATAAATAAGCAAGGTCTTCATTCAGATTTTCCCTTTGCATGAACTTACTAGGTGGCCTCAAGCAAAACATTGCTTTGGCCTCGGTTTTCTCATTTGCAATATGGACAATACTGACCTATAGGATTTTCATAAAGATTTTAACTAGGTAATGCACATAAAATGCCCAGAGCACATAAAAAGGCTGCAAGTGGTTAGAATCCTTTTGAACCGATTTATGCACAAAACACATGCATGTGGCTCATTCTTTTAAACAGTAGGTTTATAATGGGAAAGCAGTGGTGTGATTTTGACTCGCTTACTATTAAATTGCTTTTCATTAAATTTAATTTTGATATTATAACATTTCATGTTTGTATCTCTCTCTCTCTCTCTCTCTCTCTATATATATATATATATATACTGTGTGTATATATATATATACTGTATATATACTGTATATATACTGTGTATATATATATATATATATCTTGCGGGAAGCCACCTTGAGTCCCAGTTTGGAGGGAAATGCAGGATACCAAGTAAATATTCTCTCTCTCTCTCTCTCTCTCTCACACACACACACACGCACACACACACATGCAATTGTAAATAGGAAACATACAGTATTGCTTCGCAAATTCATGCAAGTAAGCAATTCTTATGATAAGTATGCAACAGCAGTAAATGAAATGCATGCGTACCTCAGACCTAATACATGCAAGTGATGGAACTACAAGCATTTCAAGATTCCTCCCAACAGAAAACTGACACACCAAAGGATTTCTTTCCTCTGCGTGTGTTTTGATTTGTTTTTCAAAAGCTGGGAAAGCTATAGTTTTGAGTTAATAAATATTGCATGGGACTTAATTTTACATGAATTGGAAGTGGCAAGAGAACAGTTGCTCTTCGACGGAAACATATCCAGGGATGCATTCATATAAGAACAAGCTGTCAGTAATCCAATCCAAACAAACATTATATTCCTGCCCACGTTTTCTTCCTGAATATCGGTATTTCACACATGCAATTTAAGAGTGCTTTCCAAACACCCTCACTAAAATTGTTCCTGGAAATTGCATGTTTCCATATTATTTATATTATGGCTATGATTATTATCATGATCATCTGGAATCCTGTTGGTAAGTCCCAACTAGAGTAGATCCAATAAATAAATGGTTGTTGAATGCTAAATTAACACATAGATAAATCTCATTGTTTCAGTGTGTCTACTTTAGATAAGACAAGCAACCAAATTCAGGCTAATATTATTACTCAGCTGATGGCGTGCAAGAAGATGAATTCAATGACTGTTTTGGAGCCATCTGGGACTTAATGCATTTTTAACACATTTTCAGCTCCTCACTTGCCACTTTTATCCCATATCGTCACACACATTTGAACGTGACTTCTTCCCAACATTTCAACCTCTGTCCAACAGGCAATCATGTCTTTCATCACCTTCTCCTTCTATCTGTTTGTGCAGCTGTGGCAGAGCTGTTTCTTTCACCACCTCTGCTCTCAAGGGGAGACTGCCTTCTTGCTTTTATCGACCTTGGAGGAATCAGTGAACTGACAAAGAATTCCCTTTACCTTGTCAGTTTCATTGGAAAACAGAGAAATGGAGATCAGAGCCAATAGTGATAATGGTGGTGGAGAAATAGAGATGGAGAACATATTTCTAATTATTTATTTCCAGGTAGAAAAAATAGGGTCTTAATACTCAAGAAACCCTGCCAGGAAGAATAAAAATAAAAATAAACTTTATTTAATACCCCGCCACCATCTCCCCGACGGGGACTCAGGGCGACTTACATGAGGCCAAGCCCAACAACATATTACAATAGAATAAAAAGTAAAACACAATAACAACACAATAAAATACATACAACATATGAATACAAAAACAATATAAAATACAAAACATAATCATACACAGTAAAATAACAATGAGCGGGCTGCAAGTGAGAGATAAAATACTAAAATACTAAAAACTTCATTCCACCTGTGATAATGGCAAGGGCAAAAGGAGGGCCTCCCCCGAGGATCTAAGAACTTGGGCTGGTTCATGGAGAGAGATCCGGTCACGAAGGTAGGCGGGTCCCAAACCACTTAGGGCTTTGTAGATGATAACTTGCAACTTGATTTGGGACCAGAAAACAAATGGCAGCCAGTGAAGCTCCTTAAACAGGGGAGTTGACCGTTCCCTGTAATTCACCCGTTAATCTGGCTGCTGCACATTGGACGAGTTGTAATTACCGAGCCGTCTTCAAGTGTAGCCCCATGTAGAGCACATTGCAGTGATCCAGTCTAGAGGTAACTAAGGCATGGACCACCATGGTCAAGTCAGACTTCACGAGGTATGGTCGTAGTTGGCGCACATGTTTTAATTGTGCAAAGGCTCTCCCGGCCACCGCCAACACCTGTGCATCCAGCCTCAGTGTTGAGTCCAAAAATAATGGGTCAGCAAGAATTTTCTCTTGTTAACTTGTGTTGTTGAGGACTTATTCTTTGGGTGGTGGTACTGGTGGGGAGTATGGGGTTTATTTTGGTTAATCTTGAAGTTCCGCATAGTTAAAGCAATGGTACTCCCCATTGTAACCTATGGTTGTGATAACTGTACCATAAGGAAGGCTGAGCGAAGGAAGATTGATACTTTTGAACTGTGGTGTTGGAGGAAAATTCTGGGAGTGCCTTGGACAGTAAGAAGATCAAACCAGTCTATACTCCAGGAAATAATGCCCAGCTGCTCACTGGAGGGAAGGATATTAGAGTAAAAGATGAAGTACTTTAGCCACATAATGAGAAGACAGGGAAGTTTGGAGAAGATAATGATGCTGGGGGGGAAAGAAGGAAAAAGGAAGAGGGGCTCACCAAGGACAAATAGATGGATGGATGGATGGTATCCTTGAAGTGACTGGCTTGACTTTGAAAGAGCTGGGGGTGGCCACGGCCAAGAGGGAGCTCTGGTGTGGGCTGGTCCATGAGATCACAAAGAGTCGGAAGTGACTGAACGAATAAACAACAACAACCTTGTTGTAAGTTATCTGAGGCTCCGTGACAGAATATACATTTTTTAAAATTAATATAAATAAAACCTAATACTAAAGACAACACTATTCCAAAGAATCACTGTGCCCTGGACAGTTTCTATGCTTATTACTGTGAAAAGCATTAGCTACACTGAGTCCCAATCCTGAAGAAAGATGGAATATAACTCAAGGTATAGATGAATTAACTTTATTACGTAACATTCTTACTTCAAAACGCATAGTAATATTGTGAAACATGAAAGGTAGGTTATTTTTCCCCATTGTCTGTGATGAAAGTACAAATCCCAATCAGGTGCCAAAAGTGCCATTAGGTCAATATCTTCTGGAAAAAAATTAATCAACGTTAGATCTGTTCCAACAACAAACATTTGCCAGTGAGCAAAATGCACGTCTCACAAGTGTCCAAAGAGAATGCAATACTTCAAGCCAAGCGGGCTTAACTGTACTTTTATCAAGACATCAAATTAACATTTCATTATGGCCAACAAACACGTCAGAGTCAATCAAGCCTGTCATCCCATCATATCTAAGCAACACAGTGTAAGACACTTGGTAGGATGTGATAAGATACTGAGTGCTTTGAAAAGTAGTTAATACTATGGTTTCCGAATCAGTGGGATTCTATTTCTATGATGAAGAAGACAGCTAAGAAGACTTTCCCTGCATTCCAGATGAAGACGCAAATTGGACCGGCAGCTGAATTTTCATTCCATGCTGGCACTTCCATCACACCTGAGGGCTGCCAGTAGCCTAGTTTAGGGAATGTGAACAGGTTGCGGAACACATGTAGCTCAGTTATTCGAGGGAGCAGAGAATCAGACACCTGAGGCTCTTTACTGATCCAAGCAGTTTGGTCCAATCAATCTGGCTTTGCCTTTGAAGGTTTTAACCCATTAATGTTAGCTCAGGATTTGGAAATATTTATAATATAATAAGAAATTTAACTGAATCAATCCTATAACCATGGGCTTTTTACTGGGATTATGCCACTTTTGAGAGCCAAAGTGGACATGTGGTTAGCAAGCGAAATTAGGACCAAGGAAACATGAACTCAAGAACCAACTCTGCTAGGGGGAAATCTTGTTTTCTGCTGCTCTGGAGACTAGGACATGGAGTAATGGATTCAAATCTCAAGGGGGGGGGGGGATCTACATTCGGAAGAACTTCTTGACCATAAGAACAGTGAGCGAAATGCACATCTGTTTGGCAACAGAACTGTTTGGCAGTTGAATATTCTGCCTCAAACTGGTGGAGTCTGCTTCTTTGGAAGTTTTTAAGCAGTGGCTGGATGGCCATCTGTCAAGAGTACTTTGATTGTGTTTTCCTACATAGCAGGGGGTTGGACTGGATGGCTTTTGTGATTTCTTCCAACACTAAGCGTTTATGATGCCCTTCGGTTAGCCCTGAGCCAGCCACATCAGCGTTTTAGTCCAGCCATAGAATCATAGAGTTGCAACAGTCCTTCTGGGCCATCCAGTCCAACCCCCTGCCAAGAAGCAGGAAATTGCATTCAAAGCACCCCAGAGGAATGGTCATCAAGCCTCTGTTTAAAAGCCTCCAAAGATGGAGCTTCCACCACACTCCGGGACAGAGAGTTCCACTGCTGAACAGCTCTCACAGAAAGTTCTTCCTAATGTTGAGGTGGAATCTCCTGTAGTTTGAAACATTGTTCTGCATCCTAGACTCCAGGGCAGCAGAAAATAAGTCTTCTCCCTCCTCCCTTTGACTTCCCTCACATTTTTATACTTGCCCATCTTTTCTTCTCTCAGCCTTCTCTTCTGCAGGCTAAACATGCCCAGCTCTTTAAGCCGCTCCTCACAGGGCTTGTTCTCCAGATGCTTGGTCATTTTAGTCACCCTCCTCTGGACACATTCCAGCTTGTTGACATCTCCCTTTAATCTTGGTGCCCAGAATTGGACACAATATTCTAGGTGTGGTGTGACCAAGACAGAATAGAGGGGTAGCAGGACTTCCCTCGATCTAGACACTATAATCCTATTTATACAGGCCAAAATCCCATTGGCTTTTTTAGCTGCAACATCACATTGTTGTCTCATGTTTAACTTGTTGTCCACAAGGACTCCAAGATCTATTTAACATGTGACATTGAGCCATTCTGTATCTTTGCATTTCATTTTTTTCTGCCTAAGTGGAGTATCTTGCATTTGTCACTGTTGATAAAAACAGTGTGGGAGAAAACCACATAAACCATCCCAAATTGGCTAAAGAAAAGGCAGGCTACAAATTTGACATATACTGTCTTTTCTGTCCCATATATTCCACACACACTAACAGTTAGTGATTATCTGAAGACTAAGTATATATATTTTGACAGAAGAATAATACTATAATGATGATTTCATCATAGTTATAAATTCCATTTTAAATTATAAATTTATGTGAGGTGTCGAAGTTGTCCCTGCAGCATTGTACTGCTCACATTGTTGAAGCACAGAGTTGCAAACATTTGTCATGTGATTTCACAACACTATTCTACTGTTGGAATATTTACTCCTGTTAAGAGTGTATACATTTTAATTGCCCTTCTGGGGTGAGAAGGGCAGGTAAAAGTACTGCAAATAAATAAATAATAAATAATAATCCAGAATTATTATAAGTATGTATGCCATTATGATATGAACTGAAACCATACATTCATATTTAGTTGGCTATATTACAAAACTGCTATAACTGTTAAGGTTTCTTCCAAAAAGATTTGAGAATTTCAATATGGGGACAGAAACAGGAGCTCTCTGAAAAGGGGTGAGAAACCTCACCAAAGTAATTTGAAAAGAGGGAATTACTACAAAATGAGTATACTCCATCAGTGAGTCAACCTTTTCACTATGCTCTCAAGCTACACCTCCAATGCCAATATTATTTGTGCTATTTCACTACAGCACTAGTTGAGACTATATATTCTTAAATAATTGTCCTAAAATAGAATGTTGTGAAGAACTATGGAGCAAGTTCTTCTTCCCCATCCAGAGTTAATTTTCACTGAGATTAAACATGCTTCAGGTAGCATTTTTGTTTTAGTTTCCATCTCTAAAACAGTGAGTGTTGGAAAGCAATGAGTGTGCAGTACTGTAAGCTTGCCAGGGTTGAACCATGAAAAGCCATAAATATACTGCTGGCTATTAGGAAGCTGCTATAAGCTCCCACACAGACGATCAAGAAGATGAAGATGTCATTAGTAATCTATTTTACATGCTATACATGTTCAGCAATATTTGCCTATATGCCATAGGCACTCTTCCCTTCATTCCCTTTTATGAAATTCTCATGTGATTTTATTCTATCTGCTATTTTCAGGACCTCTCAGTGGATTTTGAAGTGGAGATATAAATGATAGTTAATAATAATACACTTTATTTATATTCTGCCCTATTTCCCAGATTACAGAACACAAACACAACAAACATTCAATGCTGTTATGCAATTAACAAAGACAGACAGTAAACAGAGGTAAAGGCTTCCCATCTGAAGGCTGTGCTCAACTTCAGCCATGGGAAGGTGCCGACGCTTCATCTTCCATGCTAAGGAGCTTTCTTGTCCATAGATGCCCTCCCAATCGAATTGCTGACATGTCCGCACAGGCATATTTTATTACTTCTCTGACAGAGTGGTACCTTTTTATCTACTCACATTGCTGATTTTGAACCACCAGGTAAGCAGGAGCTGGGCTGACAGCGAGAGCTCACCCCAACCCGGGCTTGAGCTATCAACTTTTCAATCGGCAAGATTTTCTGCAGATGGTGTTTTAACCCATGGTGCTAAGCCCATCCCTTAAGAGCAGCCCTACAACAAATCTGTCCTGATTTGACAGGGGCCCTTCCAATTAATCCTCTGATGCCCCACTTTTCCAGCAGTTTTTAAGATGTCCTGGTTTCTCCTTCTATTTCTCTTTTTTGTCCTTTGCTTACTCCCATTGCTAAATCTATGTAATTTGTACTCATTATCTTGGGGGAGGGGTGGGGAAGAAATACGTATTTCGAATAGACTCAGGTAAAAGCAAATTGTTGCACCTTCCCCTAGACTATGTATAGTTTTTCTTTAATAATATTTTGCCACCTTGGCCAAACTCTGATGTTGCTTGGTCATGAACGTCCTGGTGTTCATCTGTGAAATACTGGAGGGCATGCTGCAATAGTTTCATTGCTCCATTGACTCTTGAAATAAGTTTTAGGGCTTTCTCTCGTAATCATTTTGCTCTCTATAAAATGATCTTAAAAGTCTATTTGGTGGAGATATATACTTTCTTAAGACAACAGAAAGATTGAGAAATGGGATTCTTGTAGCAGCAAGGATAAATTTATAGGTTGCTTTAAAAGCAGATGCTATGTAGCTCAGCATAAATTAGACTGTCTGCTCAACCTTGAGGTTGAAATTTAGTTCATGATCTTTTTCCCCCCAGCTTATTTCCTGTTGAAAATATAGCTGGGTATCTTCAAGGGGAAGGAGAAGACATCACCAAGATTGAAGCTCTACTAGCAGAGATAGAAGTTTAGTTATGAGATGGATTTCTAATGATCGCTCAGCTGTGAAATCACTTCACCAGAAAGTCTGACTTCTCTTTAGGCCTTGATATGGTTTGGCATAGATTTAGGTACACACTGTCTCCATTTAATCACTCAGGAGGCAAAGGAAGTAATTGCGGTGTCGGAGTAATACCAGTGTATTTGCATTGTGCGACAGGCAGATTTGCAAGCACAATTGCTCATGACAGATGACATGGTTGAGGTCAAAATACAATGTCAAGGGAATGGGCCACGGTGGGAGCAGAAGGGGAATTAATATAAAGTGATGGAGAAAGCAAGACATAGCATTACAAACATACAGAAGATGTTACATGATAAAATCAATATTAAACCTTCTGTAGGCCAGCACTAAATCATAGGGATGAGGGCCAGGCACTTTGGCAAGCCTAGCCTCTCAGGTCCTTACTAAGAAATGTCTGCTTTCATTGTAAAAAATACTCTGGGGCAGCAATGCAAACTGTTCCTCTGCAGCATTTGTGGAGTGGCTCATCACAAGCAGTTTTTGTTGTTATCTCAAATCAGTAATCAGACAAAACAGAGTACTTACATGTATTCAGACTTTAATTATTTTGCCCTGAACTAACCTGTGATTTGCAGGTGTGGATGGTACTACACTGAACATGTTTATTTCCCAGTGTCCACATGCATAATTGATTTATGCTCTATACGGTCTAGGGAATAATGGTCAAATTGTATGGGCTAATATAGTTATTCAGTCAGAGTATCTGAACATAACTGACTTGGCTTTTTCCTGAGGGCTTTTTTTTGTCATAATCAAAGCTGTCTGAAGAGAAGATAAGTGAAAGTGGAGAGAGGCAAACTTTAAGGTACAGGCACAATTGAGACTATAGAGTAGTACTAAGTTTCAAGTACAAGATCTCATTGTGTTTACTGATGTAACTACTTTCCACAGTAAGGATCAAAACATGCAGGTGCATGAGTCCTTGTGGATAAAGCGTTTCCAGTTTTTGTCTCCACTCAGAACATGTCCTTTAAAAAGCAAACAGGTTTTAATTACTTACTGAAAGCACTACCAGCCTAAAATATTTATATTGCTAGGGAAATCCATTCCACACATATTTATAAAACTATGTTGAGGGTTGCTCCTAAACTCAGAGGAGATAAGAAAGTTGGAAACTCCTAGTACTATGACTCTTCAAGTCCTGGCTCCACTAACACATTCATTTAGGTTCAGCCAATTTGTCTGAGGCTGCTTCCAGATGAAATTAAAATAAAACACAATCAGCAAAACAACTCAGCCTTAAATGTGCCCTTGACTCCTTCTAATCCAGCCTAAAAACATGGATTGGTAGGCAGGCTTCTGGCCTCGAGTAGGCTGAAATGGGCCCATATTAGGTTGACACTGGCATTTTAGTTGCGAATTGAAGGCAGCTAGTTTTAACTACAGATGGTCTGCATTTTAAATTGTGTTTTTAAATTTATTTTATGTGTTGATAGTGGTTGTTTTTATAATTTTTATGTGATATTGTTTTTATACTCATGTACTGTTTATGTTATATACTCAGAAGTGTGCCTTGTAAGCCACCCTGAGTCCCTTTTGGGAGATGGTGGTGGGATATAAATAAAGATGATGATGATGATGATTATTATTATTATTGTATTGTCCTATATCAATTTATCACCTTTAAAAGACAAAAATTAATTCACTATTTCTCCCTTGCTTGGTAGCTCTCGTGACAGCTACCAATCTACCAACCCTTTCATTGGAAATTTCAGCACAACCCAAAATGCAAATCAGGGTGATACCTTTATCAGGCTGGTGAAGATGCAAAATACATCACACTCACTTTCAAAACACACTGGATTCTTCATCAGACACAGATGCTAAAATGTGACACTATTATCATAATAGTAACTTTCTCCCAACCTACTCTACCAACCATCACCTGCATGGGGAGAAAGCAGTCCAGTCTACCGGCGAATAGAGCACTAGTTAATGTTTCCTATATATTTGGGGGTGGGGGGTGGGAGGAAGGTGAACCAGAAGAGGTTACATAGGGTGCATCTACATTGTAGAATTAATGCATTTTGATGGCACTTTTTCCACCATAGCTATCTTTTTTAAAAAGTAAATGGCATACAATTTTGCAAAACAAGACTCAAAATGCTCCCTAAAGCACTTCACTGTGTCAAAAAGTAACAAGTAAACATTACATATCACACCCACACAAAGAGCAGTGTTGTCACTTGTTCATGTTATTTTGAAAAACAGCTGGTTTTAGACAGCCATTGCCTTCTCGAAGTAACACATGTGGCAACACAGTAACCTCAATCTAGAGTTCTTTCTCTGTAATTGTATTACTTTAAGCACAACATCATACATACAATCAACTGAACTACTTACTGTACATACACTCCAAGCTATTTTGTTCAAATGTAGGCCATCAGATTAAGTAGTAGCTGAAAGATCACAATCTTCAATCTTCTGCCTCGCACTGAATGTTTACATCTTTTGGACTAAAATGACTTTTTTCAACATTTGGAGGAATTTGACTTTGACTACTTTAAAAATCCAGAAAATAGAGGATCACATGTATAGTCACAACAATGTCCTATTACCAACATATACCTTATATTGATTTACAGTTTTCTCTTACACCACACTACATTCATTAAGCGCAAATTCCCTTTCAGTCTCATATACACTGTAAAAGTATAAATAAATAATAATAATAAACTGTATTTATACCCCGCCACCATCTCCCCAATCTCCCCGATGGGGACATGAGGCCAAGCCCAATAACACAATACAATAAATGAAATCAAAATGCAAACAATAACATAATAAGTTACATAAGGCATAAAAATACAACAAACAATGTAAAATTAAAATAAGATCATACATAGCACAGTAACAGTGAGTGGGCCGCATGTACAGGATAAAACACTAAAGCTAAAAACACGGGGTGAGATATGGGTGGGGCAGATTTATTCGTAAGGGAGAAACTCTTCAGGAATGGGGTTGAGAGGAGTCTTTGTACAGGAGAGGCGGTGTACTCTAAGGACAAACATTAAGGCAATATCAGGTTGTATGGTTAATCACCAAAGGCGCAATGGAAGAGCCAGGTTTTGAGATTATTCTTAAAACTTTCTAAAGTGGGGGCTCGCCTAATCTCACCAGGTAATATATTCCACAGTTGGGGGGCCAATGAGGAGAAAGCTGGAACAGACAGGTGCCTCGGTGACCTCCTCTGGCACTGCATTCAAACTGGAGTCCAGCTCAAGACATATCGGAGCAACTTTACCTGCAAAATGGTGCGCAAAATCGCGACACCAAGTTGCCGAGTTGTCAAGGAGCCCCCCAACCTCAGGAGGCCAGAGGAGCTCCCTAACAACCTGAAACAACTCCGATGGTCTATTTGCTGCAGACGCTATGCGGGCAGTCGAGAATGCTTTCCTGGCTGCTCGCAAAGCCGCGGAATAAGCCTTAATAGCGGCTTTAGCCCGTGCTTGGTCAGATACGTCGCAAGACTTCCTCCAGACGCACTCTAGACCACTCCTCCAGAGCTTCGACACAGCCAGCTCCTCGGTGAACCAAGGAGTTGGTGTAACTCTGCGCAAAGAGAGGGGACGTTCGGGAGCGATCGTGTCAATGGCCCTGGCCAACTCGCTTTATACTTTATGTCCTTTGCTCATTACTTTAAAAAGAAATCTCCAAAGGCAACAGGTCCAAGATCATAAATCAACATTTAGGAAGAAAATATGCAAGCAATAGTAGGCTCATATCTATTGATTAGATTTGGAAAAGTTAATTCTTTTAGACATAATTCCTAGTGAGTATGTGGGTTGAAATACTCTAGGAGCTATAGTCTATAAGTAACATGATCCACCTTAAATTAATTGTAATGAAATAGTGTATGAAATGACTTACAAATGCACACATATTTTTATTAACTAATAACTCTTTATATTATCGATAAGTTCAGCTATGCTATTACCAACATAAGAGTTACAGGGCCAGAGAAGCAGATGGTGAAAACAGAAGAACGGCCTGCCTCAGGGGAGCGTGCTTGCTCCATCAATGTTTAACATTTACACAAATGATCTGCCACTGCCAGAAGGGACAGAGAGTTTCATCTATGCTGATGATCATGCCATCACTGCTCAAGCAGGGAGCTTTGAAAGGGTTGAGCAGAAACTTTCCAAAGCTTTGGGTGCTCTTGCTGTCAATTACAGGGAAAACCAGCTGATTCCTAATCCATCTAACATGCAGACATGTGCTTTTCACCTTAAGAACAGACAAGCATCTCGAGCTCTGAGGATTACCTGGAAAGGAATCTCACTGGAGCATTGCAGCACAACAAAATAAGATAAGTTCAGCTAAGCTATTAAGGAGTCATGGTGATGCAACCACTGACCTTTAGGTCTGACCTGAAGACCTGAAGGTCAGCAGTTCTATTCCGTGAGATGGGGCAAGCTCCCATTTGTCAGCACCAGCTTCCCACTTAGGGACATGAGAGAAACCTCCCACAAGATGATAACACATCTGGGCATCCCCTGAACAATCCCCTGTCCTTGCAGACAGCCAATTCCCTCACACGAGAAATGACTCCAATTAACTTCTGACTTGATTTTTTTAAAGCTAAGCTATTTGTGATTTTTAATACTACCTCTTTCATCCTTCATGTTGTCAACAATGGCTGATGTGCTTCTGCATGGTGTTGCCTAGTTTTCATACATATCATGAGCAATGTCTCCCTTGATCTTCAAGGAAAGATCAAATTCCAGAAAAAAATGGGAAGATGTGAGTCTGTCTCCTTTTGTTCCTGTCCAGTATTACCTAAGGTTTCTCTCTCTTCTGACATCTAATACGTATTCAAGGCTGATACATGGCAATGTCCTTGCCATAGATTCAAAGAAGTAGCAGTACAACTTGGTGAATGTTGGCTTTGGGCCATTTCACAAATTTCCTAAAGCCACCTAAGTACACCACCAAAGATGAAAACATTTTGCTGTCTGAATTGAAGAAGCAAAAGGTTCCTCCCCTTTTTGAGGTCAACATGCAAGTTAACCTCAAAAGCCAGCCATGTGATCTTGGCATACAAGGCAGGTATCATCTCTCCTGATACCTAGTGTCCCATCCGTGGGAGAAAAGTTAATAATAATAATAATAATGGACAATAAATTATATAACAAAATATGCTGCACTTCAAAACATCTGGTTTCAACTACCTGCTCACTCTTCGCTGGCTATGGTAAGATTAAGCTATTGCTATGTTGAGATAATTGTAGCTAATCCTGGTCAGTGAGGACTATAATTAAAGTTAATTTTAATGGGTGAATCAAGGAGTAATTCCTTTCTCCTTCAATATTGACCCACCTATGCTACCAGGAAAAATGACCTTACTTTTCAAAGTCAACTGGATACTGGATTCATTTGTCAGAAACATTATCAGCATGATGTTCTAAACTCCATTCCTGACTCCAACTAGATCATAAATTGTGACAGCCAGTGGATGCAATGGGTCCATTCTAGCAACTGCAATCAGCACCTGGATTTAGGCCCATATCATTTACCCAATTAATACCTTTAGGCTCCATGGACTTCAGTGTAGATTCCGTTTAACTTGTACAGCTATATCCTTGTCACCACATAAGCATACTTTAGCTGTGGCTTCTACTGAGGATGTTTATTCTTGGAGCAGTGGGCCTTGCCTCGCAGACACCCAAGGGGGTGTTTTCTTCTTACAAGATCTATGTTGACGTTTGCACAGCTTGGACAGAATGTACAGTCAGAAAGGGATTTTTTCCCAGTTGTATTTAAACTTTTCTTTTTTCATCACTTTATCCAGAAGGCTTGAGGAGCTTAATAGGAGGATTAAGACTTCCACTGTCCTTTTCTAAATACACTGACTTCAGTGTAAATCAAAAGGCAGGGAGTTCACTTGATTATGAGTAAGAATGACCCTTTAATCCCATGCACACTAATTCAGGATCCTAACTTAGTATGCTTCGCGGTGCGTATATACACAACATGTGCAGATGAAGCAGCTGGCAGATCGCTAAAGGGAATCAGGCGGCTTAAATGGGGGTGTCATCCATCACTCATATTGAGTCAGGCAGAGATTGAGTCAGTCGGTGCCTCTGAAAAGCCAAAGCTGTGCTCGCAAATATCTGGTTCATCTTGTCCAATGTCTTGTTGACTAAGAACAGCCACAATCTGCAATTGAGATATGTCCGTCCGTCCCCCCCTCTCTCTATACACACACACACACAGTTCACAGATGCAGAGGGACAAGTGAAAAACCACATAAGCCACACCTTTTATGCACGCAGCCCTGACAACTTCTTTGGCCCCTAGTCCAGCATTTCCCACCAATACGAACCCATTCATACATTAATCTCCTCCACCACCAGCCACTTCATTGCACTATAAATCAAACCCTTTTCCAATCACCTGTGTCCAAAATGCCCTTGACCCACACAGCGTTAAATCCACTGCTTCTCCGCTGCCTCCTTTAACGTGTTTCCCCTTTCATGTACTTCACTATTCACACACAAGAGCAGTTGGGGCAGAGGAAGCAGAGAGAAGAAAAACACCCCAGCGTGAATGACCTTCTCCATGGGTGGCAGCACGCCAAAAAACGTTTTAAAAAAATCTCCTCTGGTTTCATTCATGGTCTTTTACCACAGCTGGAAATGTGTGGGAGAAGCTGGAAGTGTGGAAGCAACTCCTTTGCATCACGCTATTATATATTTAGTTCAGTGAAGAATGACAGTCAAGGCAGGAGTGGGTAGACGTTTCTGTCTCCCAGCCTGACCCCACCCCAGCCTAGAGTCTGGTATTTATTCATTCACCTTTCATTTAATGGATCTTCCTAAGGACAAACGTAGGCACAAGCCACTGGATTTGGTTCTTATTCTCATTTGGCTGAGGAAAGAGGTTGAAAAGGTACATCTGAAGAGGGGAGCACAGGGGATCCAACACACTACCATGCTGCACTCAGGCTTCTTGTATAGCAGTGTTTTCCTATAAGTCCCACCACCTACAGCTCACTTTGCCAAGACTTTGAGGGGATTTGTAGTCCAAACTGTCTCAATTTTGGAAGCCTATTGAATACCCCAGCTTAATTATACCAAGCACAATTCAAAATGCTGGTTTTAGCCTCTAGTGCAGACCTGGGCAATTGCCGGCCCTCCAGGTGTTTTGGACTTCAAATCCCAGAAATCCTAACAGCTGGTAAACTGGCTAGGATTTCTGGGAGTTGAAGTCCAAAACACCTGGAGGGCCGGCAATTGCCCAGGTCTGCTCTAGTGGCGCAATGGGTTAAATTCGGGGAGGGTGGGTTGAGCTCCCTCTGTCAGCTCCAGCTTCTCATGTGGACATGAGAGAACCTTCCCACAAGAATGGTAAAACCGCAAACATCCGGGCGTCCCCTGGGCAACATCCTTGCAGATGACCAATTTTCTCACACCAGAAGTGACCTGTGGTTTCTCAAGTCGCCCCTGACATGGAAAAATGTCTATAAAGCCCTAACGGTTCTGGCCCAGCTTACCTGCCTGAACTTATCTCCCCCTATGAACCACCTCAGAGGTTAAGATCATCAGGGGTGGCCTTCCTCTCAATCCCACCACCCTCAGAAGCGCGACTGGTGGGGATGAGAGACAGGGCCTTCTCAGTGGTGGCCCCTCACCTGTGGAACTCCGTCCCCAATGAAATCAGATCAGCCCTTCCCCACTTTCCTTCAGGGAAAAAACCTTAAAACATGGCTGTGGGACCAAGCATTGAGCAGTAAATGTAGCAATACAATAATGAGAGTCATTTAATGTGACTGACAAATGGACTATGATTTGGATTTCTGTGATTTTAATTGATGTTTTAATAATGGATGTCTTAACTAATTGGTTTTAATTGTATCTGTTATTTATAATTGTGTGTGTTGACATCAAATTTGCTGCCTGTTGTGAGGCCACCCAGAGTCCGCTTCAGGGGGGGGGGGGGTGAGAAGGGCGGGGTATAAATGCGGGAAATAAAAAAAAATTCATAAATTATTTTCTCCCTTGTCGCTCCAAACCAGGGTCAGGCCCACAGGCCTCCTTCCCTCCTCTTGCCACTCGCCCCACTATTCCCAGTTGTCCTTACCTGCATCCTCCTCGTCGAAGCTGTTCATGCAGGGGAAGTAAATGGCCAGGGCCTCGAAGGAGGCGGACAGGCTGAGGCGGCTCTGCGACCGCTCCATGAAAAGCCCCGAAGTCCCACCACTGCCTCCGGGGGCTTCGGACGTTGGCAGTGGCGGCGGCTTGGACAGCTTCGACGTCCCATTCTTCACTCGGAGCACAGCCCGCGGCGTCTTGGCTGCTGTGGAGGGGCCTCAGGGAGGCTTGGAGGTGGGCTGGAGAGAGGAGCGGGGGACGGGGACCCCGAGTGGCCCACAGAAGAGGAGGAAATTGGGGGGGGGGACGACGAAGAGGAGGAAGGAGATGCTGCTGAGACCGGGAAGAGCGGAGGAGAGTGGTACCCAAGGGATGGAGGATGCAGGGATGAAGGTAGATAGAGGGGAGAAAGGATGCTGATGGTATCTAAGGGAGGAAGGATGCTGGTGGTACCCAAGAGCGAAAGGATGCAGGGATGAAGGCTGTGAGTGGTACCCAAAGGAGGAAAGGATGCTGGGTGTCAGGGGACCTTTTCCATCCAGAGGCTGTTTCAAGAAGAGGCTCAAGGAGGATGCAGCTGCCCTCTCCCTCTCTCCCTCTCTCCCTCTCTCCCTCTCTCTCTCTCTCTCTCTCTCTCTTGCAGATGTTCCTCTTCTGTCTCTCCAGGAGCCTCTTCCAAGGAGGCTTGCTGAGGAAGATAAGGAGAGCCACCTGCAGCCACTCCGTTGGGTCTCCCGGGCCCCCAAAAGGAGAGAAAGGCGAGCCGGGCTCCGCTGCTCTCGCCTTTCCGCGCTCAATGGCCCTTCATTCAATCCGGAGTCCAGGGGCAGGGGTGGCCGTGACGTCACTGCTCGGGAGGCAGCCGAGCCAATCAGAGCAGGGGAGGAGGGGGGGGGGCTCTCCGAGGCTGATAGGGAGTGTTGGCGGCGGCCGGCGTTGCCAGGCGAAAAAAAGGACGGAGGGCGCATGCGCTCTTTTCTCCCTCTCTTTCTCTCCCCCCCTCCCCTTTTGTTAAGGACCTGACAGTGCCTCAATTTGGGAGGGTTCAGGAGGTGCAAGACTCATCTCATGAAGACATTATCCCTGCATTTGGGAGATTCATTAGTGGGAGGTTCTTCATGACAACTTTGGGTGCATTTACACCAGGCATGGGCAAGCTTTGCCCCTCCAGGTGTTTTGGACTACAACTCCCACAATTCCTAACAGCCGGCAGGCTGTTAGGAATTGTGGGAGTTGGAGTCCAAAACACCTGGAGGGTCCGAGTCCCTTATCCTGACCATTAGGGATCACAATTATTTTAGAATCGCAAAAGACCTATATTTAGGATTTATTTTATTTTTTTGCTGTGAAGTAACTTGAAGGAAGTCATTTTGTCTTCAGAGTAGATGATGATGTAACTAATGACAAATGCAAGATACTCCACTTAGGCAGAAAAAAATTAAATACAAAGATACAGAATGGGGGACACATGTCTCGAGAACAGTACGTGTGAAAAAGATCTTGGAGTCCTCGTGGACAACAAGTTAAACATGAGCCAACAACAGTGTGATGTGGCAGCAAAAAAAGCCAATAGGATTTGGGCCTGCATCAATAGGACCATAGTGTCTAGATCCAGGGAAGTCATGCTACCCCTTTATTCTGCCTTGGTCACACCACACCTGGAATGTTGTGTCCAAATCTGGGCACCACAATTGAAGAGAGATATTGACAAGCTGGAATGTGTCCAGAGGAGGGCGACTAAAATGATCAAGGGTCTGGAGAACAAGCCCTATGAGGAGCGGCTTAAAGAGCTGGGCATGTTTAGCCTGCTGAAGAGAAGGCTGAGAGGAGACATGATAGCCATGTATAAATATGTGAGGGGGGGGTCATAGGGAGGAGGGAGCAAGCTTATTTTCTGCTGCCCTGGAGACTAGGACATGGAACAATGGCTTCAAACTACAACAAAGGAGATTCCATCTGAACATTAGGAAAAACTTCCTGACTGTGAGAGCTGTTCAGCAGTGGAACTCTCTGCCCCGGAGTATGGTGGAGGCACCTTCTTTTGAAGCTTTTAAACAGAGGCTAGATGGCCATCTGTTGGGGGGTGCTTTGAATGCAATTTTTCTGCTTTTTGGCAGGGGGTTGGACTGGATGGCCCATGAAGTCTCTGGTACTGCATTCCAGATGGATAAACTCAGTCAGGGAAGGGCACCTCTACATTATAGAATTAATGCCACTTGACACCATTTTAACTGCCACAGTTCATTGCTTATGAGTTGTGGAAGTTGTGGTTTGATGAGGCACCAGCTGACTGCTGACTGACACAGCCTTGGGATCACAACCTTGCACTTTGCTACTCTGCTGCTGAGTAGGCATGCCCAGTGTGGAACACATCTCACCACGCTAAAACAGTGGATGTAGTTCTTAATGAGATATGCCACATTATCACAGGATGTCTACACACCACACCATTGGAGAAATTATACTGTTTAGCCAGTATTGCACCACCTGACATTCACCAGTAAGTAACAATCAATAATGAAAGGACCAAGACAGTGACATATGCGGTCCATGCAAAACATGTGAACATAGCATTGAACGAAACATGCAGAATAATCACAGGATGTCTTAAACCTACCCCTGCTGATAAACTCTACAGGCTAGCTGGCATTCCCCCGGCCCCGATGTGTGTGGGGAAGTTACTGTTAAATGTGAGAGAAATAAGGTTGAACACTTTGAAAGCCATCTACTACATGGCTACCAGCCTCCTCCCAGTAGACTCAAATCAAGGAAAAGCTTCATGAGAGCCACCATTCCTCCTGGCATCCCCCCAGCAACAGCAAGGTCAACTAAACCAGGAAATCCTAACTGGATGGCCCCCCGCAAGGGTCTTCCTCCAGGGGCAAACCAAGAATGGGCAACTTGAAAGTTCCTGAATAGACTCAGAAGCAGAGTGGGCAGATCAAAAGACAACCTGACAAAATGGCACTACCTAAAAGAATCCTATAACTTATGTGACTGTGACTGTGGAGCAGAACAGATAACTCCGCATCTGTATGCTTGTCCACTGTGCCATGCCTCATGTACAGAGGAGGAATTGTTGGAGGCTACAGATAATGCCGATGCTGTTGCCCGTTTCTAGTCAAAAGATATTTAGCTGCCTGTGCACCTTCTAGTTTTACCAGTTTTTACCAGTTTTATACTAATTTATGCAATGCTTTTGATACAAAATTTAAAAAATCCGGTCCATCCTCTGTTCAGATATCAGCCAGCACGCCAACATTTTAAATCAAGAAATATCTTTCTAAGATCTGCGAGATACTCACAGGAACACTTCAGCAAGCAAGAGTCCAAAAGTGGCAGAGACTGGATGAGACTCTCTCCTGGGCACACAGGAGACTGGGCGACTTGGAAGGCACTGAACAGGCTGCGCTCTGGCATCATCAGATGTAGAGCCACCCTTAAGATATGGGGCTACAAAGTAGAGTCCTCAACATGTGAGTGTGGGGAAGAGCAAACCGCAGATGACTTATTACAATGCAACCTGAGCCCTGACACATGCACAATGGAGGACCTTCTTACAGCAACACCAGAGACACTCCAAATGGCCAGTTACTGGTCAAAGGATATTTAGTATAATGCCAAGTTCTTAACTTAGTTTGTGTTTTTAAGTACATCACAACTGTACCCTCAATTTGCTTCTAGCATGATAGATAAATGAATAAGTAGAAAAAGAGGAAGACTGTATTCCAGGTGGATAGACTCAGTCAAGGAAGCCACAGCCCTGGTTTGCAAAATCTGAGCAGGATTGTTGGCGACATGGTAACTTGCAGGACTGTCATAAGTTGAAGTCAACGGTAAGTTGAAGTAAACTTGAAAGTGGATAACAACAACAACTTGAATAGTCCAAAAGCAAGGAATAGCATGGCCAGCAACGTATGGTGACCTAGACCCTTTGTATGTTTCTTGAGGTATCCATTGTGTGACATAATTATTACTCTAAATACTAGATGGCTGAAAAAAAACATCTGTATACAACTCTATGCAGTTATATTGAGTTAACTGATGTTACCTTCCTGGTAACTGGACATAGGTGTTTGGAAAAATTAGCAGTTACAACAAGCTGCTAGAAAAGTAGTTTCAAAACTATTTTATTTATTTATTTATTCATTCATTCATTTATTGTTTCGATTTGTATACCGTCCTTCCGGTTTGGCTCAGGGCCGTTTACAGTATATTCAATTAAAACAATAAAACCATACAATATCAACATAAGACAATTAAAACAGATTAAAACTATGGGAACATGATTGTAGCATCTGAGTACTGGCAATAGACACATTATTCATTCATACTATATTTCTTTATCTGTCCGCTCAGTCAACCCTGATGATGAACATGAAAACGTTCCTTAGAAAAAGACAAAAACTATATTTTGAGGAAAAAATAATTAAAGATGCATAATTAAAATCCAATAATAATAATAATAATAACAACTTTATTTTTGTATCCTGCCACCATCTCCCTGAAGGGACTCGGGGCAGCTTACATGGGGACAAGCTTAATCAAACATGGTTTAAAATATAACACAGTAAAATTTATAAAACAACATCATAAACAACATAAAACAACCATCAAACAAACAACCAATAGCCTGATACTGTAAACAAATACTTAGCATGGGCGGGCAGGCTGGTGCGATTCAGTTGCAAGGACAGGACTGATGAATAAAGTGCAGGAGCCAGGTGATAAGTTAGGACTAAGAGGGCACTATGAAATAGAACACTATATCTATAGGGCAGGGAGCAGTAGTAAAGTGCAAGGGCAAGCTGGGGGAAGGAGGTTTTATCTGGTGAGCTGCTTAATCAAAGGCACAGTTGAACATCCACATTGTTAGGTCTTTACAAAAAGTGGCCAAAGTGAGCGCCAGTCTAATCTCCCTGGGGAGAGAGTTCCAGAGTTGGGCAGCCACCACCAAGAAGGCCTTTTCTCTCATCTCAACCAACCACACTTGTGATGGGGTGGGAACAAAAGGGAGGACCTCCACAGAAGATCTTAGAGATCACGCAGGTTCATAGGTGAAGAGTTAGTTGTGAAGATAGGCAGGTCTTGAACCGTGTAGGGCTTTGTGGGTAGTAACCTGAACCTTGAACTGAGACTGGAAACTTATCAGCAGCCAGTGCAACTGTTTGAACAGGGAAGTTGACCACTCCCTGTAATTCGCTCCAGTTAACAACCTGTTCACCAACCTTTCAACCAATTGCAGTTTCTGGGCTGTTTTCAAAGGCAGCCTCATGTAGAGTGCATTACAGTAGTCCATTCTGGAGATAACTAAGGCTTGGACCACCATGGTCAAGTCAGATTTCTTGAGGTATGGATGCAGCTGGCACACAACCTTTAATTGTCCTAGAATCATAGAATCATAGAGTTGGAAGAGACATGGGCCATCCAGTCTAACCCCCTGCCAAGAAGCAGGAAATTTGCATTCAAAGCACCCCCAACAGATGGTCATCCAGCCTCTGTTTAAATGCCTCCAAAGAAGGAGCCTCCACCACACTCCCTAAGTCATTCCCTATAAGGCTTGGTTTCCAACTGGGACAGGTTTATGGTTTTGTAATATTGTATTCTCCATCCCATGTGGGAATTAGGCAGTGGAACAAGGGCAGCTTTCCTATCAAAAATGGACTCTTTTATTCAGTAAATGATAAAATCTTTTTGTGAGTGTCTTCGTTCCTAACTTTCAACTCAAACCAGCTCTCAGTATCTGAATGAGCAGTCAGAGGTCAGGGTTTCAGTGCCACTGATAAACACACCAGCTACATTTTTTTGAACCTTTCCTGAAGGCCACTTTTCAACTTCCCTTCTTTGCTCATCCAGAAAGGCTGGCTGTGGATCAAAAGTACCAGCTGTCCTCAGAAGATGAGCATTGCTCACCCAGGAAACTCAGAAGTAGTGTAGGCACACTTGCATCATACACTTCCATTTGCGTGGAGGGATATCTACTGAGATACTGTGCATGACAAAACCTCATATGGAAAATAAGATGGGAGTTATTAATCACTGAGATGGTTTTCCCAGCAGCAAGCAGATGCCACAAAGAAAAGGGTCCAATATTCAAATGGTTCCCCACCACAAATAATTTCCAAGCAAAGGAGGATATAAGAACAGAAAAGCATGATATGGGAAACTTTGGCAGGATATAAAAAGAGAAGCTGGCATGATGGCAACTACACCCTAAACAGAATGCTCTTGAAATCCAAATTTTGTAAGAATTGTGCAATGAGATGCCCATTGTGTCAGTTCCCTGGAGGAATAACAAGATATAAATATTTAGACGCCAACAGCAATAGCAACACTAAGAATGTGCATGAGATGCTTTACAGAGTGTCATAAGAAAAAAAGTTCTCCTTTCCAAGGAGCTAACAATCCAAAACATTGGGGAAAACAATAGCAGGCAAGAGAAGAGTTTAGACAAATTTCATTGCAATGCTCAATGTATTTGGGAATAAAGGTTACATTTAAAAAACCCACTAGAGGCTATGCAGAAGAGCTGTAGTTTGAAGATGAATGTCAAAGAAAACTCCCTCTGAACACATCTTGCCAAGGAAACCCTATGATAGGCTCGCTATAGGGTTGGCATATCTGCACAACAAACATCTAAAGAGCTTGGAAAACGTTTGGACTACACTGGACATGAACATTGTGAATCCCAAAATAACATTTTCGTTTTTTGAGAAAACACTCATCTTTGTGCAGCTGCACTTTCCCTTGGACTCTTCCTAATAGAGGAGAAAGACAAGCTGCTATGTTTAGTTTTAGTGAAGGTCCAAAGATCAGTAGTGTCTCTAGAAAGAGTTTCTTTTCTTTCGTGTCAGGAGCGACTTGAGAAACTGCAAGTTACTTCTGGTGTGAGAGGATTGGCCGTCTGCAAGGATGGTGCCCAGGGGATGCCCAGAGGTTTTGATGTTTTACCATCTTTGTGGGAGGCTTCTCTCATGTCCCTGCATGGGGAGCCAGAGCTGACAGAGGGAGCTCATCCACACTCTTCCTGGATTCAAACCTGTGACCTGTTGGTCTTCAGTCCTGCCGGCACAAGGGTTTAACCCACTGTGTCACCGGGGGCTCCATTAGAAAGAGTTGAAAAGAATGTTGTCTGAAACCTTGAAAACTCCTGCCAATCTGAATATAGCTTTGAAAGTGTGTTGTCTTACAGCCACCATCATTCTTAGCCAATGGGTCTACTGAAAAGCATCCGTACATCCTGGAGGGCACCCAGTTGTATACATCAGGGAACAAGAAGGCCCAGAGGCCTGAATCAGTAAAAGGCCATTTCCGACATTACGATGCTTCATCTATAGCTCTAAGCAGCATACCAGCAGCTGTTGGCATCTCTCCCAGCCATTCCTCTTTCATATTTCCAGCCAATCTGCAAAACCACAGAATGATGAAGAACTTGGCAGTCTACAGATGTTAAGGTATATATATAATTAGGATTTGGCATTGATTTAAAGAGCTGATGTTGACAGGCAAGTGTGCACAAAAGAAAAATAGCAAACAACATACGATGCTGCTTTATATTAAGACCACTGTTCTATCTAGTTCACTATGCAAATAAACCATTGCTGATGTAGTAATCCAAGCAAGATATCCTCAGGTTTGGGACAGAATAACAAATTTACAACCTTTGCTTTGCAAATATTGATCATGAATCTAGCCCAAGTTACACATTGACACCTGTGGGCTTGCGTAGAAAGCTTTGAGAGTATGTATAATTTTTATAACATGAAAAGTGTTCTATTCACCATTTACAAATTGCCACCTCCTGCTGGCTTTCTGTCTGTGAAATGGGAGTAACAGCAGCCCACCTCATAGGCTTGTTGGTGGTAAAGCAAATACTGTGCTGCGTATCTTGATGTTTTAAAAATAAGTCTCTGTGCTGCTTCTGAGAACTTGGAAGCGGAACTGGATTTGCAGACCTCTTGCTGCTTTCACTAAATCCACTGCCAAGTTTGCATCATGGAAGATATCCAACAGTTTTGAAGTACAAAGTCTTCTCTTTGTTACCCACAATATCCATGTGTTGATTCAAGTTACTGGGATGCATGCAATGCCAACTGAAAGTCACATGCCTATTGTCTGTAAACATACAAAGGGTCCAGGTCACCTTACGTTGCTGGCCATGCTGTTAAAGCTCAATGAAACCACCCTTAAATGTCAGATTTCTAGTACAGCAGGGGAGAAAGGAAGTGATTATTTAATGGTGAGTTCCAGATAATTTCTTCCTGCAGTTAAAGCCCCATTTCCTTTTACGATAGCCTTTCTGAAGCTGAAATCTCCTGGTATTGTCTACAAACCTCATTATCACAAGATAACAGACCCAAATGGTTGGGACTGATGAAAGCTATTGTTACGTGATTTCAGCTCTCCTAAAATCATGGGTTCAAACACCAACAGGCTGAAGACAAATTTAGAGGCTTTATTCTCAATGGTCAGAGAGAACGTCAGCAGCAGAGACAGCACTCCAAAAGAACAGACAAAACTCAAAGCAAACACACAGAAATATTGTGTTGTCGAAGGAAAGGGGGAAACCATTAAATTGAACAAAATCTGGCTACCAGTATTTAAAAAAACTCTAAAATCAAAACAATAAATAAAGAACAACACTCAAAAACAGGGAAATTCCAGACAAGAAACAATCAGGGCCAGCTAACCACCTCCCAACAAAGGATTGCCCCAGGCAGTAAGCAGCCAAACCTTGAAGGTGCAAGGCCATTAAATGCTAATCAAGGTGGCCAATTGGAACATTCACACCTGCCTCAAACAGACAAGAGCTCTTTCTCCCACCCTGAACATCCCACAGATATATAAACCCCACTTGTCTAGATTTTGATTCGGGGCTGAGTTTGGTTCGGGGGCTGAGACTGGGTGGAAGAGGGTCTACCCTAGCAAACCTTTTGTATTGTTATCCCAATAACCCCATTAATGTGGGATATAATGAGCATGGTGATCAGATCATGATATGAATAAACATAACAGTTTAAATAATGTACCAGTAAGGCCTTTTCGTGGACCACCCTGAGAATTTGGGGGGGGTGAAGCCCCCTTAGCCTACATGCCTGCACAGATATATAAACCCCACTTGTCTAGTTTTCAACAGACCTCACAACCTCTGGAGATGCCTGCCATAGATGCAGATGAAACATCAGGAGAGAATGCTTCTGGAACATGGCCATACAGCCCAGAACACTCACAGTAACACACAGAAATGTTTATAGCACTTTGACGGCAGTTTGAAACAAAGGATTTCTGTTGCCCTGAGTTTCAATTGGTCCAGGCGTGGCAAGCTAAGATCTGCAGGCTGGTTAGTTGGGATGCACTATCCGTCGTTGGTGCCAATCGGTCTCTGAGTTTTGGAGGGAAATTTAATAAAGTGCCATTATTATATTTGAAGACTTGTGTCTGTTTACTGTGAAGGGTGTGGGTGTAATGGAAGAGCAAAATATTCTTCCAGTGTCATGGTCTGACCACCATCTGATTTGTTTAAGATTTGCCGTGACCTCTAACCTCCACAGGGGTGGTGGACCCACTAAGATTAGAAGTTATGACAGGGCAAAACAGAAAAGGTAATGCAGGTGAGCTGTATGTCCCAATGGAGCCGTGTCTCATAATTTGGGGGTCTAATTGTTCGATAACCCTTTGGCCAACATTTGAGGATTCTGAGTTTGGAAGATTTGTGGGACTATCATATCTTTGTGTTGTTTCCTAATCCTCTCTCCTCACAGACTTGATAGGTGGCTAATGCAGGGTTCTTTCTCCAAAATGTTACACTGGATTTGGTATTATCTCCCTAGGACCACTACCTGACACCATTATTACCAAATCACAAATCCAAACAATGAAAACAAATTGAAACCTTTTACTCTATTCTGGGTTTTAAAGAAATGTACTTCTCTTTTAATTTTGCAAGTTTAATGTTAGGTTGGAGCCCCTAGTGGTGCAGTGGGTTAAACTGCTGAGCTGCTGAACTTGCTAATTATAAGGCTGACAGTTCGAATCTGGGAAGCGGGATGAACTTCTGCTGTTAACCCCAGCTTCTAAAACCTAGCAGTTTGAAAACATGCAAATGTGTGTGGATCAATAGGTACTGCTCTTGAGGGAAGATAACGGTGCTTCATGCAGTCATGCTGGCCACATGACCTTGGAGGTGTCTACAAACAATGCCGGCTCTTTGGCTTAGAAATTGAGATGAGCACCACCCCCTGGAGTTGGATACGGCTAGACTTAATGTTAAGGGGAAGCCTTTACCTTAGTGTTAGGTTATTCTTACTATTTTTAAAAATTAATTTTTATTGAGAGGGTAGGAATGCTCCTAGACGGTAGAAGCAACCCCGAAAGCAAAAGACAGCTGTAGATATTTTGCTGTATTATATAAAAAGAGGGAGAACAATAAACATAGGAAAGTAGGAAAATTATTATTAACGGTCCTTATTAAAAATTAATCTGTAAGCTACCCTGATGACATTTTATAATTTTGAAGTATTCCTTGCCCTTTGGACTTTCACTAGCCTCAGGCTTTTTGCTTTATACGTTGTTTCTGGAAAACTTGAGCTTCCATCAAGCATGCCAAGGCTTCCTTCTCATAAATGAATGGTGCAGTTCTGGCTCCATAATCAATATCACTCACAGCCTGACAAGAGAAATGCAGGTTGTGAATTGCCTTTCATGACTCCAAGCCATATTAAAATGAAGATATAAAATTGGGAAAGGGTTGGATACGCCTTCTACACAACAATAAAGACCTCAGATCTTCATCATCAATGTTTAGCTGATGCTACCGTTTTTGTCTCATCCCCTGCAGATTGGTCATCTTTGAGATAAAAGCTTAGACTGCCGTTCAAAAGTTTCCCATGTAATGTCACAGCATGTTCTCACTTCTGTTTTCCTTTTGAAGAATAATGGTTTTGTAGCATTTAGTTTTGTAAAGAAAAATGGTGGGATAAATATGGGAAGTGAATTTTGAGCTGAATGTTATCTATTTCTGAAAATGAATAGTTCTGGGTAAGTTCATTTTTCAAGTTATAAATAGATTTCTCTAGAAGAATTGATCCAAAATAGGAGGTGCTGGCAAGGCCTTTTCTGCAAGAATAATTTGGATGCAGAGACTTGGCAAAGATTTTTACAAAATCTAAGACAGCTTTGTTCTATCACGTCTCTGTTCTTGCAATTCTTTATGATTTGCTGCCAATCTTATCAAATAGGCATAAATAAAAGGTATTTTTTTAATTTTAGGCCCCTTTTCCAAAATCAGAGTGAGGAGGTAATTGAACAGGACTAGAAGACAAAGTAAATAACTAAGCAATGCTCGAGCTTGGTGTTATATATATATATATATATATATATATATATATATATATATTCATCTCTAAGGGTGGCCCAAAGTAGTTGGCTATCATTATAGTTACAATTTCAAGGGGAAAACACTTTGTTTTATCTTTATGCAAAAGTGACTAATGTGGCAGTATCAGAATGTTATGAACTATTGGCAAAAAAAATTGGGAGGAGCTGAAAGCGAGGAGGAACTAAGGAGCCTTATAACCAAAGTGAAAGGTGAAAGTGCAAAAGCTGGGTTGAAGTTAAACATCAAAAACCAAGCTTAGGGAAACCAAACTGATTGTAACTGGCATATAGAGGGAGAAAACATGGAGGCAGTGACAGACTTTGTTTCTAGGCACAAATATTAATGCAGACGCAGACTGTAGCCAGGAAATCAGAAGGTGTTTACTTCTTGGGAGGAGAGTAATGACCAATCTTAGTGAAAAAGTGAAGAGTAAACTATGGATGTGGGAGCTGGTTCATAAGAAAGGCTGAGCAAAGGAAGATAGATGCTTTTGAATTGTGGTGTTGAAGGAAAATTCTGAGAGTGCTTTGGACTGCAAGAAGATCCAACCAGTCCATACTCCAGGAAGTAAAGTCGACTGCTCATTGGAGGGAAGGATATTAGAGGCAAAGATGAAGTACTTTGGCCACATAATGAGAAGACATAAAAGCTCGGAGAAGATAATGATGCTGGGGAAAAAGGAAGGGAAAAAAGGAAGAGGGGCTGACCAAGAGCAAGATGGATGGATGGATAGTATCCTTGAAGTGACTGGCTTGACTTTGAAGTAGCTGGGGGTGGCCACGGCCAACAGGGAACTCTGGCATGGGCTGGTCCATGAGGTCATGAAGAGTCTAAAGCAACTGAATGAATAAACAACAATTGGCAAATGTTGTCCTTTCCTGAATACTCAGGTAAAAGCAAACCGCTGTAGTAATAATAATAATAATAATAATAATAATAGCTTTATTTTTGTATCCCGCCACCATCTCCCCGAAGGGAGTCAGGTCGGCTTACATGGGGACAAGCCCAGTCAAACACAGATTAAAATATAACACAGTAGAAATTCACAAATACAAACATCATAAAACACAAACATCAACAACAATCAGCAGCCTAACATAGTGGCCATATACTGAGCTAAGAAATGAGGACAAGGCTGGTGGGAAAGTGCAAAAGCCAGATGATAAGTTTGGGCTAGAAGGGCCAAGTCAATTTGAGCAATACAACTATAGGGCAGAGACAATGGTAAAATGCAAGAATCAGTGAATTGTGACTGGAGAGGTCAAAATTATCTTGTGAACTGATTAGTGGAACATCTACGTTGTTAGTTCTTTATGGAAAGTGGACATCTTTCCTAGCTCATTTGTTCTTTCTCATTAATAACTTTTGCCATCTTGACCAGAGTGCCACATTGTTTTGCCACACAACTGTGAAGTGCTGGAAAATTTCATCCAGTAAAAAGTGTAAGAATTTTATAAAGTTAAATTTCAAATTACCCCCTGAAGGAGGTTTATGAGAGCACATACAAACCAGAATGTGTTGGGCTTTTTATAAATAAATCATTCACCCCTTGAACCCTCCCTTGAACCCTCCAAAGAAGGGGACTCCATCACCAAGAGTACCAAGAGTACCTTGAAATGTGTCTTCTGTTTTTCTGCTGATTTTATGGAGTGCTGTGTCCAGTTCTGGGCAACAGAATTTGTGAATGATATTGACAAACTAGAATGTGTCCAGAGAAGGCGACCAAAATGAACCACAGTTTGGAAACCAAGCCCTATGAGGAATGGCTCGGAGAGTTGGGTATGTTTAGCTTGGAGAAAAGAAGGCTGAAAGGGGATACAATAGCCGTGTTTAAATATTTGAACATATCAATTCATATATTTGATTCATAACAGTAGCAAAATTACATTTATGAAGTAGCAACAAAAATAGTTGGGGGTCACCACAACATGAGGACCTGTATTAAGGAGTTGTGGCACTCTGAAGGTTGAGATACACTGATTTAAAAGTTGTGATGCAGATATTCCTGTAAAGAAGTGGCAAAGTCCTTTTTTTAAAAAAATGTGTCAGATGATTTAAAGACAGCCTTCCTCAAACTGGCCCTGTCCAAATTTGCTGATCTATAGCTCCCAGGATCCACATTCTGCATAGCAACATGCTAGGCGATGGTGGAAGTTATCAGATTTGGAAGGTGCTAGGTTAGGGAAGCCCGCTGTACAGAAATCAATCCATCGAACTGCATGTGTTTCTTTCTTGGCTCAAATTACGTATAGATTTAATAGTTGCAGTTAAGTCATTTCCCTTTCAGCTATATTGCTTGATTTCTATTAGTTAATCACTTACCCCATTTAGCAGATTGCACCATTCTTATTCTGCCAACAACCTGCATTGTATACATTATTTCATTATTCAGATTTGGAACCCCATAAATATATTTACCAAGTGACCCTCTAAAGTCCAACATTTTTAAAACAGGACTTTGCAGTTGTGAGCTTTGTGTACCTATGGAAACAAATATTTGCTTGCATTTGCAGAAACAGAAGTTGCTATTTTTTAATAAATCTGACCCACATAGCTTTCTTTAGCAAACACAGAACAGACGTGTTGTGCTATATACAGAAGAATATGGAGGTGGGGAACCATAATAAAGAGTTTGCGGGATGCGGTTGAATGGGAACTGGATTATTGTGTAGACAAACCGCTTCCTTCATGTCTTTCATTCATTCCCACTCATGTCCCTGGCAGTGTCAGAAATGAAGGCGATATTGGAAAGATTGGAGCAATTTGAACTGCCTGAATTTTAATGAGAATTATTTTTCCACGGAGCATAATAATCACATTGACTGGATGATAATTCCGCTCCATTTTCTATATGAACAGGCTCACCTACTCACTTGAAGTTGTAAATTGCCCATTCTTTTTTGACCTGGCAAACACCACTCTAGAATGACATGCAAAGATCATGAGAAATGACTAGAATCAAGAAATCACTTTGGCACAGATAAAAATCTATTAGATCATTAGGCAACACTTGGGTCATCTGGTTGTGTAAATGGTAAGTGATTGGCTTTGCCTTGGCTTTCGAAGGGTTAAGTTGTTGACATTTTACAGCACAGGGAGCATTGTAGAATGACTGCAGTCTTTAAAGGCAATGGCTCAATGTAGGGCTGTATCAAATAATTCTATTTCTTGGTATATTCTCTTTCAATCATCATACAAAGTACGGTTGCAATGGAAACAAAATCATGAAGATTGCATTCGCAAGTCTCAAAATTATAATCCTCCCATGGAGTCAAGGTCTCCGGTTTGTCCAAATAATCAATATTTTCAATAATGTATTAATGGCATATAGTTCATAAGGTGGTCAACCCAGATTGGTCGCAAGTCTCAAAATTATAATCCTCCCATGGAGTCAAGGTCTCCGGGTTGTCCAAATAATCAATATTTTCAATAATGTATTAATGGCATATAGTTCATAAGGTGGTCAACCCAGATTGGTCAACGGTCTAGCCGTTTCCGCCATCTTGGCTTCGTCGGGACCTTCAGACCAATGCTCCAAGAAATAAAGTTTCCAAAGTGATCTGGGAATTGTCTATAAAAAGCGAAATAATACATCATATAGATATACATTGTATCCTATCTTATAGTCTAATATACACTCAAACGTTCAAGGAGAACTAACAGAAGTATAGGCTGTCATACATACCACGTATATAATCAATAATTCTCTCGGTTAATACCATCAACAATCTTGCCGGATAGGGAATGAAACTCAAAAGCACTCATTATAAGCTATGGTATCCTGCATGTTTAACAAAGTTAATTTACAACAAGACTTCACCTATTGTTAAACAATCATTAAGGCCTGATTGCCTCATGCTGGGTTTCAGGGTTGCTTCAGTTCCCAGTTTAACGATCCAAAAAGCCTCACGTTGTAAGAGTTTGGTCTTAATGTCCGTAAATGGGGTCGGTTTGATTCTTTCTAAAACTACTACCTTGAAGTCCTCAAAATGATGTTGTTCCTTAAAATGACAATATAGTATTGAATTTTCATTTTTAGTGCGGAAGCGTGAGCGGTGTTCCGAAATTCTTGTCCGGAGTTCCCTTCCCGTTTCCCCAACATAAAGTCTATTGCAGCCACATTTTAAACAATATATCAAATTCTTACTGGCACAGGTTGCCCATGTGCGTAACTTTATGGTAACCCCATTATGAGGGCTGGTGATCAAATCTTGTGTGTCTATGTGTTTGCAAATCGAACATCTTCCGCATCTATTTGTATGGTTGGGAACGGTTAACTCCGGAGTGATCTTGGGGCGGTGATCCGCATGAATCAACATCTGTTTAATACTCCTAGTCTTTTTGAAGGCAACGATGGGGGGGTCTCTCTAATCCCGGGATCGAGTCTATTAAAGGCCAGAAATTCTTTACAATTTTGGTAATTTCTTTGGAGTGGCGCGTATAAGTGATGGGCCAAACAGGGCGGTTCAGTGCTTTAGGCTTTTTTTGTACCAGTAGGTCTTGTCGCGATGTAGCCGTGGCCTTCCTATGTGCTTGTTCCAAAATTCTGCGGGGATATCCTCTTTGAGTTAATTCTCTTTTTAGTAAGGACGCTGAGGCCTCAAAATCAGCCACGTTGGATGAATTCCCTTTTAGTCTTAGGAGCTGGGAGTAGGGTAAATTATTTTTTACCATCAAACACACGGTCGCAGCGGCCCTGGAATTAGGATACATCCCTAGAAAAACGGCGGAATTCCTGGTTAATACCAGCCCTACGACACCTTTCTTTTACATATTACCAAAACGCATAAAACGTGTGGCTATCCCCGGGCGCCCAATTGTCGCGCGCGACCAACTCAATTTTGCAACCCCTAGCTATTTTTTGGACAAATTCCTACAACCTTATGTGAAAAGAGCACCAGCATATATCAAAGATACGAGAGACCTCATCCAAAAGATAGATGGCTTACAAATAAAACAAAATGAGACCTTAGTCACAGGAGATATCACATCGCTTTATACGAATGTCGATCTGACACTGGCGAGAACTGTTATTTTCAAACTTTTAGACTCTAGACCCAGGCCGCATTGTCCCCCCACTGCCTTCCTCATAGAATTGCTTGACTTTATTTTCGATTATAATTATTTTCAGTTTGATGGAGAACACTACTTACAGCAATTCGGAATTTCAATGGGGCTCTCAGCAGCGCCATCTATTGCCAACATTTATATGGCAGCACTGGAAGAGGAACACCTGACTGGAAATGTCAAAACTATACCCATTAGACAATACTATCGGTATATAGATGATGTTTTCTTCCTCATGGGGGACACTGGCAAAATAGAGGATATCTCACATTACTTTAACTCGTGGAATGAACATAGTGAATTTTCTTTTAAAACCTCAAGAAATGCCATTGACTTCCTGGATGTGACCATTTTCGTAGAAAATGATAAAATCAAAGTAAAAAACTTCATCAAACCAACTAAAAAGAATGCATTCTTGCATTACAGCTCTTTCCACACTCAGGCCTTAAAAATAATTTACTTTATGTTGGGGAAACGGGAAGAGAACTCCAGACAAGAATTTCGGAACACCGCTCACGCTTCCGCACTAAAAATGAAAATTCAATACTATATTGTCATTTTAAGGAACAACATCATTTTGAGGACTTCAAGGTAGTAGTTTTAGAAAGAATCAAACCGACCCCATTTACGGACATTAAGACCAAACTCTTACAACGTGAGGCTTTTTGGATCGTTAAACTGGGAACTGAAGCAACCCTGA
Organism: Anolis apletophallus; assembly: GCA_030556195.1. Lineage (NCBI taxonomy): Eukaryota > Metazoa > Chordata > Lepidosauria > Squamata > Anolidae > Anolis > Anolis apletophallus. Next base: position 36,454,487 of record JARBWK010000005.1, read on the forward strand.
AACCCAGCATGAGGCAATCAGGCCTTAATGATTGTTTAACAATAGGTGAAGTCTTGTTGTAAATTAACTTTGTTAAACATGCAGGATACCATAGCTTATAATGAGTGCTTTTGAGTTTCATTCCCTATCCGGCAAGATTGTTGATGGTATTAACCGAGAGAATTATTGATTATATACGTGGTATGTATGACAGCCTATACTTCTGTTAGTTCTCCTTGAACGTTTGAGTGTATATTAGACTATAAGATAGGATACAATGTATATCTATATGATGTATTATTTCGCTTTTATAGACAATTCCCAGATCACTTTGGAAACTTTATTTCTTGGAGCATTGGTCTGAAGGTCAGCGAAGCCAAGATGGCGGAAACGGCTAGACCGTCGACCAATCTGGTTTGACCACCTTATGAACTATATGCCATTAATACATTATTGAAAATATTGATTATTTGGACAACCCGGAGACCTTGACTCCATGGGAGGATTATAATTTTGAGACTTGCGAATGCAATCTTCATGATTTTGTTTCCATTGCAACCGTACTTTGTATGATGATTGAAAGAGAATATACCAAGAATTAGAATTATTTGATTTTGAAAAGCTACTTCTGTGTTTGGCATTCTTTTGCTCGTTCTTTTTGGATTACTCCGAGAACTAACGCCTCTAGATTTCAATGTAGGGCTGTAGCCAGGATTTTCATTTGGGAGGGGCTGAGTTTGATTGGGGGGGCTGAGTCTGAGTGAGAGGGGGTCTACCCTAGCAAACCTTTTGTATCGTTATCCCAATACCCCCATGCATATGGGATATATTGAGCATAGTGATCAGATCATGATATGAATAAGCATAACAGTTTAAATAATGTACCAGTAAGGCATTCTCGCGGACCACCCTGAGAATTTCAGGGGGGGGGTTAAGCCCCTCAAGCCCCCCCCCCCCGGCTACATGCCTGGCTCAATGCAATGGAATCATGGGAGTTGTAGTTTTACAACAACTTGGGGGTTGCAAGCAGACACAGTGAAGACATCTGCCCTTGCGCTTTGCTACTCTACTGCTGAATACGCATGCCCAGTGTGGAACACATCTCACCACATTAAAACAGTGGATGTGGCTCTTAATGAGACATGCTGCATTATCACAGGATGTCTATGTCTTACACCATTGGAGAAATTTTACCGTTTAGCCAGTTTTGCACAACCTGACATATGTCAGGAAGTAGCAGTCAGTAATGAAAGCACCAAGGCAGTGTTCTGGCACCACGAAGTGCAGAGCCAATATTCAGAAATGGGGCTACAAAGTGGAATCCACAACATGTGAGTACGGAGAAGAGCAAGCCACAGACCACTTACTACATTGCAGCCCTGCCACATGCACAATGGAGGACCTTCTTACAGCCACACCAGAGGCACTCCAAGTGGCCAGCTACTGGTCAAAGGACATTTAGTATAATGTCAACTTATATTTGTATTTTTAAATACTTTATAACTGTACCCTCAATTCACTTCTGATATGATAAATAAGGCTTACAAGGTCTTTAGCCTTGTCTGTCAAGGAGATTCCATAGCATTGAGCCATGGCAGTAAAAGTGGTGTCAAACTGCACTTTTTCTACAGTGTAGCCTCTAGGTGCCCTTTCTCACTACAAAATTATAGTACTATGATTCCACTTTAACTGTCCTGGTTGTATTGTATGGAATTTATAGTTTAGAGAGGCAATAAAGCTCTCTGGTTGAGAATACAAAATCCTATTCCCTCAACAAAATCCCAGGAATCCGTAAGATGTTGCCATGGCAGAGTGTACACCCCCTCCCCCCTTTTAAACGCATGTTCTTTCCTTTATGCGACCTCCCTTTGAAAGAGATTTCTCCCTCACAAATAATTTACCTATCTAACCCCCTGTTTTTATCTTTCTATTTTAATCTGTACATGTGGCCCACTCATTGTCCTGCATCTGAAATGGTTTTATTTTTACTGTAATTTGATATTGATTGCAGTATCTTATCGTGTATGTTCTATGTAATTTATTATGTTGTTTTTGATTGATTTTATTGTGTTGTTATGTTGATGGGCTTGGCCTCATGTATGCTGCCCCGAGTCCCCTTTGGGGAGATAGTTGCGGGGTATTAAATAAAGATTATTATTATTATTATTAAAGTGGAATTGTAGTACTATAATTGTGTAGTGTGGAAGAACCCCAGATGTTGAACCGCATCTCATATCAGCCATAGGCAGCATCACTAATGACAAGCAGGTAATGGGAGTTGCAGTCCAGAAACTTCTGAAAGACTAACATATTTTTCATCCCTATATCAGGGTGAGATATTATAAGGAATTTTTAAAAAAATGCATTTGTCAATAGAAGACTATAAAATAATGCTAAACATTCCCTGCTGAGTGATTTAGTTGAATGGATACAACTCTTATTGATCTGAATGGGGATTTAATAGTAAGCATTGTATAGCCTGTTCCAAACCCACACAGTCATATTTCAGTGTTTAGAGCTACTGCAGATTGTCAGATATGAGAGTGTTTGCTTATAAAGAGGATCGATATATGAGTGGGAGAAGTATCTTGTGTGGATTAGCTTAATTCTTCAGCTGTCGTCAAGGTTATGGAAAATGTCTGAATTTTGGGTAAGACCTGTTCTTCTTTCAGCTGCTAACAACAAAAATAATCCTACTAATAACAACAGGCAGGACTGAAGACTGAAAGGTTAGAGGTTCGAATCCAGGGAAAGTCCAGATGATATCCCTCTGTCAGTTCCAGCTCCCCATGCAGGGACATAAAAGAAGCCTCCCACAAGCATGGTAAGACATCCGGGCGTCCCCTAGGCCAGTGTTTCCCAACCAGTGTGCCATGAGCGATCATCAGGTGTGCCGTGGGAAATTGGAAACTCCAGGAAGGGGGGGGGGGGAGTCTAGTGTGTTGAAATATAAAAACCCTAAGAAACCTACCTCAATAAAGGCACAAAATTACAAACACCCCCCTCCCCACCTGTTGTCTACTTGGTCTCTCCCTCTCAATGCATTGGGAAGGCCCACCTCCCTTTTCCCAAGTAGAGACCTCCTCTTGCCTCCTGGGGGTTCTGTGTGGGAAGTTTGGCCCAGTTCTATCATTGGTGGGGTGCAGAATGCTCTTTGATTGTAGGGGAACTATAAATTCCAGCAACTACAACTCCCAAATGTCAAGGTCTACTTCCCCTGAACTCCATCTGCGTTCATATTTGGGCATATTGAGTATTCATGCCAAGTTTGGTCCTGATCCAACATTGTTTGAGTCCACAGTGCTCTCTGGATATAGGTGAACTACAACTCCAAAACTCAAGGTCAATGCCCACCAAACTCTTATAGCATTTTCTCTTGGTTATGGGAGTTCTGTGTGGGAAGTTTGTGTCTTTCTGCCATTCCTGCCAGGATATCTATGTTGAGTTCATTGAAACAGGCCCAGGTTTCACATTGAGTGTATAAATACATTTTAAAAACATATTAACTATATGTATTACTGTGTTAGAGTGCCATTTTGGTTGGTGGTGTGCCCCAGGATTTTGCAAATGTAAAAAGTGTGCCGCGGCTCAAAAAAGGTTGGGAAACACTGCCCTAGGCAACATCCTTGCAGACATGCCAATTATCTCACACCAGAAGCGACTTGAAGTTTCTCAAGTCGGTCTTGATAAACAAAACAAAACAAAAACAGGATATACAAATGCATTCTTTTCTATCATCAATACATAGGAAAGAGTACATGGCATATAATGCACCATGGTTGTCGGCAAAATTATGTTAAACATCAATTACTGTAGTGTATTAATTGATGCACATCACTGGAAATAGTGAAGGAAGGGGCATAGAAATACAATTGGTTTAAGTAAACATCTTTAGGAAAGTATAGCCAAAACTGAATATCATCTGCAGCAAACCTAATGAAAATATGGGGTGCAAAATATATATATATATATATAAAGAAGCTTGAACAGGTTAGACTTATCTTAACCCCAGGCTCAGCAGCAAGTGTTTAAAAAGTGCTGGTCTAAGCAGCTGATTCTGGTTAATGAGCACTCTATTTTTATCTCTCCTCAAAACATTAAATGGTCGGTCACATGGGTCCAATCAATGAAAGCTTCCAGTGCTATTTATAGGCAGAAGTACATTTCTTCTAGGCTGGTTCATTGACTAAAAAGCTTCCACAGACCAAAGAAGCACATCTGGGTAAATCTACTAAATAAAAAAAATTAATAATGCTTCTGTTTGTATAACTGCCGTGTGCAGAGTTTTGAAAAGTTACTTTTGGGAGCTGCAAATCCCAGAATCCTCAAAATGTAGTATTCTGGGAGTTGCAATCCAAAAAAGGTAGCTTTCCAGTGGTCAGGAATAGAAGGAACAAGAAGTGGCATACTTTTTTCTTTCCCCCCGTAACAGCTATATACTATCATGACATTTTATAAACAATGCCAGGATCTAAAGCAGTTGCTGCTATTTAGGGAAGAAGTAAGAGTTGTGCATATATATACACACATATCTGTATCTTTTGCCAGCTTGCCACTTGCAAGTTATCATTGGCTGATCCCTTTTATGTCATGGAGTGAACTGTTGACGGAAGGGGTCAGTTCACAATTGTCAGTGAATAATAGTTCAGATTCAGTAATGAAATGGAAAAGGCAGTGTTGCCGAGCAGAAATAATCCCACTGCGCCTGGGACCAAGACGTTGGAACTGAGGGAACAAAAGGGTAGAACTGGTATGTGCATTGCAATATCTAATTCTGTCTATAGGATTCAGAATCAATGGGTTTCCCAGAAATAGAGTTGCTCCAGAGCAATAATAGCATGTAGTCAGACATATGAAGTGGTTGAGGACATTTTGTTGTTTGAGGCAAAGGACAAGATGTCCCTTTTCCATTCCACATACAGAGGACAGATGGGCCTTAAATTTTATTTCTGCACTGCTAATGAGATAATATCCTGAGTTAGAACAAGAGTTGCAAGAGGTAGCTATCCTGTGGCACTCCAGACATCATTGGAGTGCAGTTCCCATCAGTCCTAGTCAGCTTAGCCAAAGGGGAGGAATCCTCGGAACTATAACCTAACAATGACTGAAGGCTTGTAGGATTCCCACCCCTGGTTTAGGGAGATGAAAGACAGGCTATATGGCACACACAGCTCTGCTGTCCTCCCAACAGAAGGGATTTAGAGAAATGGTCAAGAAGTTTCTGCTATTTCAACATGTGCCACCCGAGGCAGTTGCCTCAATGTGCCTAATGATAGGATTTTACTCACATTCCCTAAAAGGTAAACCTAGCTGGAGGATGTGAGACCAGCTTAGAATAGAAGAGTTTATGAGGGATAGCCATAAACTCCTTTATCTGTGCAGAACTACAAACAACCCTTCACACTAACTAGGGTTAGAGGCACAAGACCACCATCAACATCTCTCTAGAAATGTCTAGGTCCTCCAGTATGGTTCCATGGTCACCTTCTGCAGGACTGTAATCAAATCCATAAATAATCAAATCCACAAAAGTGATATCTGCAAATGTGTAATATAAAAACAGGATCGTTTAATTGGTTATTCATTGTGCAGCCTAGCTACTGTTAATGGTTATTTCCCTTTAAATATTTAACAACATTGCACCAAATACTGATTAGAAGCACACTTAAAATGTTAAATGTGATTGAACGCAATTTTTTTTCCATGTCAGGAGCGAATTGAGAAACTGCAAGTCGCTTCTGATGTGAGAGAATAGCCATCTCCAAGCACTTGCCATGGGGATGGCCAGATGTTTTACTATCCTGTGGGAGGCTTCTCTCATGTCCCTGTATGAGGAGCTGGAGCTGATAGAGGGAGCTCAACATGCTTTTCCCAGATTCAAACCGCTGACCTGTTGATCAGTTTAATTCCTTGTGCCAATGGGGGCTCAGCCTTATGGTTAGGAATTTGGGTCTCTTATCTCTGAAGCATGCCTGGGTAGGCTTTGACAAGCAGCTTGATTGTTCAGGTTTAAGCCAATCCTCTTTTCATTCTGTGATGACCTGCTTTACATGTGAAAAATTAATATGAATCTGAAGCTGACAGACGGGAACTCACCCCACTCCCTGAATTCGAACCGCTGACCTTTTGGTCAGCAGTTCTGCTGGAAAAATAGTTTAACCCATTGCACCACAGGGGGGTCCTATTGAATTGGATACATCTACATCATACAGTCACACTACTAAGAAGGTGGAGTGGATACTCAGATGTAAATCCAGGTTAGTGTCATCTAATATGCAGGTTGAATCCCTTTAACTGAAAAAAGAGAGTTCTTAAATGGGCAGGCACATAAAGCCATGACTTTGGAGCTGTTGTGAAAAATTTAGCAGCCAACAAAGCTGCCCAAGTAATTTAAATCCATTTTTCCACAGGGAACATTGACTGTACCAGAAATATTTTAGCACTTGCTGTCTGCCTGCTTTCCCTGTTCTTGGTTTGAGGTTTGTTATGATACTGTGATGCCATGTTGTTAGGATGCACAGTGATTTCTATGTAGTGAACATTTAAAACACTTAATACCTTTGAAGGGAAGAATGGTAGAAGGAAGGCACCCCTGCTGGATTTCGGCAATTAATCTGTGTAATTAATAGAATAATGATTTAATTATAGGGCTTTTTCACAGCTGTTCTTTGGGAACATTCTTGGTGGAACAGGCTGTTTTTGTACTTCAGTATTGCAACTGTTTAAAAATGTATCTGCATTTTCAAAAATAATTGAAGGATGAATATATCAATGGGTGAGTGTGACTGCAGCATATGGAATGTTAAGAACTGCGCCGCCCTTCTGCACTGGGATATCAGCTGATGGCTATCAATTCTTAAAACAAGAAGCAGCCATGGACCCATTCTCTAGAAGGGGTGTTTCCCAACCAGTGTGCCGTGACACACTAGTGGGCCGTGAGCGATCATCGGGTGTGCCGTGGGAAATTGGAACCTCCAATACCCTTTCTTCCCCCTCCTGCCGAACACTTTTTCTCCTCCACTTGGGCTCCCTTCTTCCCAGCCTCGCTCTGCTCGCTTTGCTCTGGGGCGAGTCCGTGCAGTAGCGCCCGCACGGGTCACATCTTCGTCCTTCATCCCTCCCCTTCTGAACACGCTCACGCTGCCCCCTCAGATCAAAATGGCAGCAGAAGCGGCACTGTAGAAGAAAAAGTAAGTGTTCGGCAGGAGGGGGAAGAAAGGGTTTGGAGGGGAAAGGGGAGGAAGAGGTCTCTATCGAAAGCTGGCATGGGCAAACTTGGACCTTCCAGGTGTTTTGGACTCCAACTCCCACCATTCCTAGCAGCCTCAGGCCCTTTTCCTCCCCCCCCCTCAGCCAGTTAAGCAAAAAAGGGCCTCAGGCTGTTAGGAATGGTGGGAGTTGGAGTCCAAAGCACCCAGAGGACCGAAGTTGTCCCATGCCTGTTTTAGGGACCTTAAAGTAGTGAGCCTCCTTCCAACATTGTGATTCTGGATAGAAAACAAATAACAACATAACATAATATTGTTTCAGTTCACAGTGCTCTCTGGATATAGGTGAACTACAACTCCAAAACCCAAAGTCAATGCCCACCAAACTCTTATAGTATTTTCTCTTGGTTATGGGAGTTCTGTGTGGGAAGTTTGTGTCTTTCTGCCATTCCTGCCAGGATAGCTATTTTGTGTTCATCGAAACAGGCCCAGGTTTCACACTGAGTGTATAAATACATTTAAAAACATATTAACTATATGTATTACTGTTTTAGAGTGTCATTTTGTGTCAGTTTGGTTGGTGGTGTGCCTCAGGATTTTGTAAATGTAAAAAATGTGCCGCGGCTCAAAAAAGGTTGGAAAACACTGCTCTAGAAGACGAAGAACCCACAACTTGCCCAAGCTGCATCTACACTGGAGAATGAATGCAGTTTGACAGCACTTTGTTATTACTCAGTGCTATGGAATTATCAAAGTTGTAGTTTTATACAGTGTTTAAAGAGTGCTGCTGCCTCGCCATAGCATTGAACCAAAGCATTTAAAGTGATTTCAAACTGAACTCATTCTACAGTGTAGATGCATTCTTTATCCCATTCTAGGCTCTTTTTTAATAGAGAACTTTTTTTGTGTCAGAAGCAACTTGAGAAACTGCAAGTCGCTTCTGGTGTGAGAGAATTGGCCGTCTGCAAAGACACTGCCCAGAGGATGCCCAGATGTTTGATGTTTTACCATCCTCGTGGGAGGCATCTCTCATGTCCTCACATGAGGAATTGAAGATGACAGTGGGAGCTCAACTGCTCTACCTGGATTCGAACCACTGACCTGTCACAAGCGTTTAACCCATTGCACCACTAGGGGCTCCCAATAAAGAACTGAGATGTTATGTTGCCCGATTCTTGTACTCCCCCAATATTGCTTTTTTGGAGTTAGCTGTAACTAAAATTAAAGCAGTTGCTCCGCTCGGCTACTTTCATTGCTAATTTCCAAAGCCATTTTCTAAATACTACTATGTTTACTCAGAATAAAGGCCAGTTCAGTGCTCATTATAATTTTCCTTCTGACAGCATCTCCTCTTTTATTTTGTTTTACCTGTTCTGCACAACAGTGGCTGCCATGAATAACCTCTTGCTTAATCTTTCTGTTTGTATTCCACTAGAAAAAGCAGGTTTCTTCAACTTTTAAAAAATTGTATGTTCCATTCAAACTTTTAATTGGAATCATCCCTCTGCATTTACAGTTTTGATTTTTGCGGGTTTGGTTATTTATGCATTTGATGAAAAATATTCTTGGTACAAATCTCTAGGTTCTCTTGTGTGACTTTATGGTCAACTTCATTCAGCCATGCTGGAGGACCACAATTTTTGAGACAACTTCTTTCTAGGAATCTCGAGGTCCGCTAATGTAATTCAGTGTTCAGATTCCAGTGAAAGCTGACCATCAAAATGTGCTGGAGGACCTAAAAAATCATAGGGAGATGTTCTCTCAGATTAAAAAAATAATATCTTTATTTGCAGCTTTTCATATTCATGGTGGTCCCATGCCCCTATCTGCAATAAATATGGAGGGCTAGCTATAAAGTCAAACAAACCCCCAAAACATAATGTTTTACCAGTCTACAATAGCTATGTTGATATTGGAAAACTACATGGAATTGGCTTGGATAGAAGAATTAAAATAGGGGAATGGCTGTAGCTGAATGTTACAAGACATCATTTCTATTTTAAAAGGAGCTATCCAGATGCAATTCATCACTGACCATTCTATTACGAGTTGCTGGGAATTGTACATCTAAACCACCCCACCCCAATTGGGAAGGTTACTTTTTTGGACAACTCCCAGAATCTTAAAAACAGAGTGTAACTTTCTGATGTGGTAGAACTATAGTTGTCCACACATACCAAGTTTGGATAGAGGCAGACCTGGCCACTGGGGTCAACTGAACCTGAAATGGTGATGTTTGAACAAGTTCCATACCACCTTATTTTCAGTAGCAGTACAGCTTCACCTCAAAAAGGCAGTTCCTGGACCTGTGAAAGCCATCTAACTTCACCAGCTCTGCTTTTTGGGGTTCAGTTTCAGTTTATTGAGCTCATCTTGCCCATTGCTGGATGAGGGGTAGTTGTTGGGCTTTAGGGGCCTGAGCTTTAAGAACAGTGGGAGAACTGAACAGAACAGTTCAAGAAAATCCCAGAACATTCCTTCTTGTGCAGAACATACCAGGGAGAAGTGGAAAATATGATGGCCTTTGGAATGAGGAGAGATAAACAGAGGATAATCTTCTAAGGAATGATTCCTCATTTAAAAGCAAACAAAGAACAAGGACTCCGATTAGGAGAAAATGCAGCCTTAAACCATTCTGGGCATAACCATATGCCTGGCTTTAGACTCATAAGAATTCATCCGTGCAATATTGTGAGGGGTGCCATGACATATCTCTTATAATTCAAGCATTGTCAGGCTGCCGATGACACAATTTTATTACCATATTGCTTTACATAACAATCCTATTGGGCTCCAGTTGTAACTGGCAAAATCTGATGGATAATTTGCCTGCGTAACATATTTGGAGAAGCGCTAGGCTCTCCTGTCATTCTTCGACTATGTTTTCCTTAACCTTCCAGCTGACTATAGTATATTGTGTTTCAGCTGTTTAAAACTCTGCCACGTGACTGGGAAATGAAACAGGGGGAGTGTGTCCCTGTTGGATCTGCTGGACCTCTCAGTGGCCTTCGTATCCCATAGGTTACTACGGGAAATATCATTGATTTGACTATGCGAATCTTTGTTGCCAGTGTGATGTCTCTACTTTTTTTAAACAAATTTTATTGGTTTCTTGAGGTTAAAAGGGAAAAAGGTGAAAGAGAAGAAAAGAAATAATAAAATTACAGAATGCAGAAAAACAGAATGAAAAAGGTAATAGACAAGATACAATATTAAAAACAGTGATAAAGAATGGGGGTGTGGAAATACATAGTGGGTGTGAATCTCGGAGATTGGGGATAAGGGTTGATTGGATCCGCGCTTCACACAGCAGTTATCATTTTTGTTTATTGGTATTTGATTCTTTTCTTTTCTGTTATTTTTCTTATATATTTTCTGATTTTTTCTTAAATCGTACCTATAGTATGTTATGAGGAGAAAAGGAGAAAGGCAAAAGTTAAACCTAGCTGACTATACTATATATTCAATTCTATGTTACAGTTTATTTTGCAATACTCGTTAAGAGGAGTCCAGTCCCATTTTGAGGGTGTTCGTGTCTTGTCACTATTTTCCCTCAAGGATTCTGTTAGCTTTTCCATTTGGCTAGTTTCTATAATCTTTTGGAGCCACTCCTCCTTGGTTGGTTTGTTATCAGTCTTCCACATAAAGGCATAGAGGAGCTTGGCTGCTGTTGTTATCAAAATGAGGATCCTTTTTTCATTTGGTTCGAGGTGATGTCTCTACTTTTGACTATTTTATCAAGATTGGTCACTGTTCTCCTCCCAAGAAGCAAGCATCTTGACTTTACTCTAAAGTTTCTCAAACTCTACTTCTCCAGATGTTTTGGACTTCAGCTCTTACTCCGCTGTTAATCTGCAATTCTTAACAGATGGTAATCTGGCTGGGATTTCTGGGAACTGAAGTCCAAAATACCTGGAAGAGAATAATTTGAGAAACACTATCTTAGTCTATAATCCTGCTGGCCATGATAGTAAGAGATGATAGGAGTTGTGCCGACTCATCTGAAGGAAGTCTGATAGGAGTAGGCCTTGTTAAACTCCTGTGATGTTTTATTGTTATCAGTTGTATTCAGTGTTGTTATAAATTCATCTTTATCACTATAGTATGTCTTCCTATAGTGAGAAAACAGCATGCGGATCTAGTTTACTTTACTTACTTAGGTGATCCCTCGTTGTCCAAGTATGACAGCCTTCCAAGTGTCAATTTGGAAGGTGCCTGTGCGTGAGGGTTTTTAAAAAATGTGTGGAAGTCGGTGCACAACCAATCAACACACAGTCTTCAAAGAAAGAGGATCCCAACCAGTGCCATGGTTAACATGACGACGGTGGCTTCTCAATCCGTTGCAGCCTTATTCCGCCTTCACAGCCGCTGTAACATGTACCATGTTATCTTCCGCCTGATCTGCCATTGAAGTCTTCATATTGTGCTTGGTCTGGAACCTCCCCTGTGGCCCCTCCTGGGAGTACATGACTCTGATGGTTACGATCACAGGTTCATTAGAACATGCAAGCCCTCTCACCATAGCAAGATGACAATCCATCAAGGGGGATTGTCTAGGATGGTGTAGTTATTTGAATGTTGGATTATGGTTCCAGAAAACAGGGTTCAAATCCCTCCTTGGCCAGTTGACCTTGAGTAAGTCACAGCCTCAGAGGAAGGTAATGGCAACCCCCCAAACTTGCACTTGATAAGTTCATCTTAGGGTTTCCAAAGATCAGAAATGACTTGAAGGCACACCACAAGAAGTGTATCCCTATCTTTTTCTTTTATTCCTGTCATAATTTTGATCTTAGTTTGGTTCGGGGGGGCTGAGACTGGGTGGAAAAGGGTCTATCTAGCAAAATTGTTATCCCAATAACCCCATTGGGATATAATGAGCATGGTGATCAGACATGATATGAATAAACATAACAGTTTAAATAATGTACCAGTAAGGTCGCGGACCACCCTGATCTTTTCTTTTGATTCCTGTGCATTGTCTTGAGAGTAGTTATTTGGAAAGCTGACAGAGAAACAAGCCAAATAAATTGATTACTATTTGACATGGTTGGCTTTCATTATTTAATGCACTAGGAACCCTTTTAGAGTTGAAGAGCAAGGCATAAGAGCACATCAGTAATTAATGTACTGTATTTGTTTGCCCCAAGAAAACTTCAGCAGGTGGCAGAACAAGCTGTAAGGGCTTCAGTGGAACAGATGTGGCCTGCATCAACTTGAAGTAAGTGAAATACACATTACCATCAATTAAGATAGGAGGGATGGGTGCTATATGACCATTACATTGAGTGTAAAATTACCTACCTCCTGCATTGATACAAAATACAATATACACTCATGGCAGGTTATAAATAACAATCTAGGTTTTGGTAACAGGGATTACAGTAATTTGAAAGAGTAACATGCAATCAATACCTATGGTATACATAACACTTTTTGGGCATATATACAAAACATACACTCTGATAGTACTGCTTTTTCTTTGAGCTATTTAGGATGGGGAGGTGATTCAGTTCTATTACTTCATTTATATGTTGATCATCTATAAATTAGGTAGGCAGACTGTGAGCATAGAAACAGAAGCACAAGCCATGCCTTTCCCCATGCCTTAGGAAATCATCCTATTTTTTATTACTGGAGCCCCCAGTGGATAGGAAATGCATCTGAGACTGGGTGGAAGAGGGTCTATAAATGTAACCCCAGTTTATGAGCATGGTGATCAGCCCCAGTGGGCAATGGATTAAACTCTTGTACCGGCAGGACTGCTGACTGAAAGGTTGGCGGTTCAAATCCGGGACTAGGGTGAGCTCCCCCATCTGTTAGCTTCATTTTCTCATGCAGGGATATGAGAGAAGCCTCTCACAAGATGGTAAAATCCAGGCATTCCCTGGGCAACGTCCTTGCAGACAGCCAATTCTCTCACACCAGAAGCGACTTGCAGTTTTTCAAGTCACTCCTGACATGAAAAAAAAGTCCAATGTAATTCTACAACAAAGAGTGATAGCTGGACCACCAAATACTTGGGTGTTCTAGGGATTTAGCTATGGGGGGGCAAATAAAAGCACTGCTAACATGTTGAATTTCATAGATCTTGATCAGGGTGGGGAGGGGTTGTGATGTCTATGTTGTTTGTTGTTGCTTTGTGTTGTTGTCTTTGCACTTTTTGTATATTGCATGTTTGCACCTTTGAGTGCTTTGTGAGCCACCCCAAGTCCCTCTGGGAGATGGTGGCAGGGTATAAATATAGAACATCATCATCATCATCACAATTCTGCCCTCCAGGTGACATCTTCCTTTACACCAGTGGATCTCAACTTGTAGGTCCCCAGGTTTTTGCCTACAACTTCCAGAAATCCCAGCTGTTAGGATTTCTGGGAGTTGAAGGCCAAGACATCTGACGACCCACAGTTTGAGAACCATTGCTTTAGACCCTATAGCATTGTAATTCAGTTCAGCCATTAGAAATACAGTTCTGGCTTCTAAAGAAAATAGGTGGACAAAGTTACTAAGAGAATTTGAGCATGGAAACACAGTGGACCCTTAGTATCTGCTGGGATTTTGTTCCAGGATCCCCTGTGGATGCCAAAATCTATGGATGCTCAAGTCTCATTCTATACAATGGCATTGTAAAATAGTTTCTCTTATATAAAATGGCAAAATTAAAGTTTGCTTTTCTGGATTTTAATATATATTTCAAGGAATGAACAATTGAATATCTCACTCGCTGGAAAGCTAAATATTTGGAGACTGAAGGAAAAATTCATTGGGGTGCAGAATTCTTATTTGCAAAAGCAAGGCCCTCATTTTGCCCATCTTCTTCCATGGCTACACCTTGTTTTTGTATTTTAGTTCCCCTAATCCCTTACATTAGGTCATACAGGCAGAGAATCATGAGAACTCCAAAACATAACAAGGCCAAAAGTTTTGCACATCATCCATAATATATTGCACACCTTAAGCAGAAAGACATACCGATGTAGAAATAATCCCCTTTCCATAGGTTCATCCAGCCTAAATGCCATCCTCCTGTCAAATATTCATTTTGGCACTCTTCCCAGGATGGGTCATGCAGATAATGAGCAGTTTCATGCTAACGTGACAGGACAAAAGAAAACATAGGTGGCAGGCAAGGCTGGAACTGGAGAGAGGTGGAGGGAGGTTGCCCCAGGCATCATCTCATGCATTGTGACTTCTCCCTGCCTTCCCTACTCCGGTTAGCAAGACTTTCACGTTGGCTGAATTGCTTTGCACTCTGTCTTACTTGTATAATTAATGACACTGTTGCATATTGTCAAGCTGAAGTTTCTTTGCAGTTATACTAATTACTTTACTTACTTAGGCGATCCCTTGTAGCTCAAGGATGATTGTCTTCTAGATGTGTTGTCTTGGCGGTGGGTCCGTAGGTGGCTGTGGAGCCCTATTCTTGATCTACATGTTCTCCTGCAGTGAGGACATCCGTTTCCAGACAGAAAGCGGTCCCAGTCAGGGTTGGCTTGATGTGCCTTCCTCTTGGCACATTTTTCCCTTTCACCCTGCATTCATGCCTCTTCGAATGATGCAATACTGCTAATCACAGCTGACCTCCAGTTATTTTTTGTTTATTTATTAATTCAATTTGATATACCGCTCTCTCTGACACCCAGAGCGGTTCACAGGATTAAAACAAGTAAAAACACATAAAATGCAATAAAACAGATTTAGAGCACTCAAGGGCCAGGGCTTCTTAGTTTTCGGTGTCTATGCCACAGTTTTTGAGGTTGGCTTTAAGCCCATCTTTAAATCTCTTTCCCTGTCCACCAACATTCTGTTTTCTGTTCTTGAGTTCAGAGTAGAGTAACTGTTTTGGGAGACAGTGATCGGGTTTTCAGACAACGTGGCCAGTTCAGCGGAGTTGATGGCAAAGGAGCATCACTACAATGCTGGTGGACTTTGCTTCTTCCAGCACGCTGACATTTGTCCACTTGTCTTCCAAAGAGATTTGCAGGATTTTTCAGAAGCAGCACTGATGGAATCATTCCAGGGGTTGCGTCTGACATCTTTAGACAGTTCACATATTGCAGGTGTATAGCAGAGTTGGGAGGACAATAGCTTTATTAAAAAGCACCTTGGGTATCCCTACGGATGTCCCGGTCCTCCAACACTCTCTGCTTCATTCAGAAGAATGCTGCACTCACAGAGCTCAGGCAGTGTTGTATTTCAGTGTCAATGTTGACTTTTGTAGAGAGGTGGCTGCCAAGGTAGCGGAAATGGTCAACATTTTCTAATGTTACACCATTAAGCTGTATTTCTGGCATTGGAGAGGGATTGGCTGGTGACTGCTGGAAGAGCACTTTGGTGTTCTTGATGTTCAATGAGAGGCCAAGCTTCTTATATGCTTCTGCAAAGGTATTTAGAGTGGCTTGTAGGTCTTCTTCTGAGTGCCCACAGATGACATTGTCATCAGCATATTGGAGTTCTATAACAGATGTTGTGATCTTTGTTGAGGCTTTCAGTCTGCTGAGGTTAAATAGCTTGCCAAGTTATACTAATGTTGCTGTGGTGATTGTGGTGGTGGTGATGATGATAGAATCATAGAGGTAGTCTCTTGTAGGGTGCATCTACACTGTAGACTTCATGCCGTTGGACATCACTTTAACTGTTGTAGCTCAATGTGATGGGATCTTGAGGGTTGTAGTTTCATAAGCTATTTAGCCTTCTCTGCCAAAGAGTACTGATACCTCACCAAACTTCACCTCCCAGGATTCCATAACATTGCGCAAGAAATGGCAAACTGCATTGATTCTGCAATGTAGAGGCACCCTTAAATTCATGGGATTAAAAGGGGAATGTAAACATTACTAACCAGTAACATAATTTTTTACATGTAGTTTGGCCCAGTGGAAATATGACAGATAGATGAACTATCACAGTACTAGAGAAGAATCACTCTTGTCTTAGGTAAGAAGTAGTCACATAATGCTCAGCCAAAACAAACAAAAAGGTATTTGCATAATGTTCTCGGTGAGATTGTAATAAATGGGGCAATAAATTTCTGGACAGAAAAATTAATTCCTTTGGGCCACTATATATTGTGCTTTGTCAGCATTTCAGCTCCTAG
Organism: Anolis apletophallus; assembly: GCA_030556195.1. Taxonomy (NCBI): domain Eukaryota; kingdom Metazoa; phylum Chordata; class Lepidosauria; order Squamata; family Anolidae; genus Anolis; species Anolis apletophallus. The sequence goes on from JARBWK010000005.1 coordinate 36,470,768, forward strand.
GCAGAGTAATAAAAAGATCCTGCTGATGCCGCTGCATTCCCACTATAGAACTATCACTCAGACTACTTGTTATGCACCAGTATGACGTCAGCAGTGTGCCTAACTAACTCTGCTGTCAATCTGCTTGTAATGAAGGATGGAAATGTTTGCAACCCAAGATTCCAGACCTGTCTTCCTACTTTGGTTTATTAAAATTTTCATACTATTGCTGCTAAGTACATGCACATTCTTGTTAAACTAATATATGAATAACACTGCCCAACACACATTTTAGTGCCTTAAATGTTAGGGCTGGTTTTGGATATATTCTACCAAAATGGTACCAATTTTCCTCTATCAGCTCTAGTTTTTGAAATACATATGCCATATACCAGTCGCCATCCGCTCACCCATAAAGAATCATGATAACCATTTCTAAGAAACTAGAGCTGATGCAGTCCATCCAATGTAACCTTCTGAATCAGCACCTCAAATAACCCCAACCAGGACACCAACACATTATTTTGTTGGGCTGTGTAATTTAATGTAACATTTCAGTGTAGATAGCACTTGACATTTTTCAAAGGTACAGTTTCCTGCCCCTGGGAACATAAATCCAACATTTGAAACAACAGAGAAAGGCAAAAAATGTGTAAACATGAGGAATCATAGGCAATGGTTTCAGCTTTACAGATAACAGGTTTGTTCCAGGGTAAGTTATAGTAGGCAACCTTTCCTAACTTGGTGACTTTCGGATGAGTTGGTCAAAAAGTTCCATCAACATTAACTCATATGAAATCATTCTGGGAAAGGTAAAGCTTAAGGCAGGATTTGAAAGGCCTAATGCCTTACAAATATTCTGGGAAGCAGTACAGATTGAAATAGCTAAATGCCACTTTCTTTAAACTGCCAAATTAATAGCAGTTAACAAAAACAACAATATCCTAAAAAAGAAAGCCTATTCATCCCAATACAGCATAGCTTTTCCATGTAGCAGTGCTCATCTCAATATATTTTCATATATCATATTGCAACCAGAGCTTGGGAATGTTACTTTTTGGACTATACTTCCCTGAATCAAGTAATTGCAAAGCAGTACTACTTTCAAGTTTTGATCATAGCAGAGAAACACTCGACTGCTCTTCCCAAATAATGTGGGGGCTATCACGTCAATGAAACAGCAAATTTCCTTTCAGTTTGACTCTAAATTTCAAGGGAACTAACCAAGGCTTCTTCTACACTGTCCTTATCTCCCAGGAACCAATCCCAGGTTATCTGCTTTGAACTGGATTATATGATAATCTGGGATAAGCAGATAATCTGGGATCAGATCCTGGGATATAAGGGCAGTGTAGAAGAGGCCCAAGATGCTGAATATATTTCCCCCATGCACCAGAATCACAGAGTTGGAAAAGACCACAAGGGTCATCCAGTCCAACCCCATGCTGCAACACAGAATCAAAGTACCCCAACAGATGGTCATCCAGCCTCTGCTTAAAAATCTCCAGAGGAGGAGGCTCCATCACATTCCCAGGTAGAATGTTCCACTGCCAAACAGCTCTTGCAGTTAGAAAGTTCTTCCTAATGTTTAGATGGGACCTTTTTTCCTGCAATTTGAATCCATCGTTCCATGTCCTAGTTTCCAGAGAAGCAGAAAATAGCTTGCCTCTTCCTCATTGTGACACCCTTTCAAATATGGCTATTAAAAGGGCCTCTTCCTTTTCCTCTCAGCCTGGGCAAACTTGGGCCCTCGCTCCCTCAGGATCGGGGTGAGAGAGGCAGCAGCGGAGGGGGGGCTCCTCCTCCTTTTCTTTTGCTGCTTCCAAGAATAGAATACCCACTCCCTCCCTCCCTCCCTTCCTCCTTCCCTCCCTCCTTCCTATTTGGAGAGTCCCATCTAGAATTCAGTGTGGTTTATTCAAGTTTTGCCTACAACTCCCAGAAATCCCAGCCAATTTACCAGCTGTTAGGATTTCTGGGAGTTGTAGGCCAAAACCATCTGAATGCGCATGCTCTGGCATACGAATTACTAACGAATTTCGTTAGTACTTAAGTTACATCTCCGAAATTTTTGGGAAATTTTTGGTAAGTCTTTCTTTTACTAATCCAAAAAAATCCCCCCCCCCCAATTTGATATAAGAATTGCCATTTTAGGATTCTAAACCATGCCTAATGGCTATCATGGCCCCTCTCAGCCTTCTTTTCTCAAGGCTAAACATTACCCAGCTCTCAAAGTCTTCCCTCATAGGATTTGGTTTTCAAATCTTAGATTATTTTAGTCACCCTTCTCTGCATGTTCTAGCTTTTTAGGGGGTCATTTGTCAGGATTTCGTTGCAACTAATTAAAGCAGATATAAGCAAAGCGTGGTCCATGTGTCCAGCAGAAAGCTGTTTTGTCACCCTTGGCCCCTAATGAATCCTCTATTCCAGTGATTCCCAAAGTGGGCGGTACCACCCCCTGGTGGGTGGTGGGGCGATCTAGGGGGGCACTGGAAGGCCCAGGAGAATTTTGGGGCACTGAAATGTAAGGGGGGCGGTGGTGTGAGTCAGGTGACAGGCTACCATCCATCTCTCCCTCTCTCTCTCTCTCTCTCTCTTCTTCCCTCTTCCTGCTCCCTCCTCCTCCTCTTGCCAAGCAAGGGATAATAATAATAATAATAATAATACCTTTGGGGTTCCCTTCCAACTGGTTGAGTCTTAGAACAACAATAATAATGCCCTTCAACATATTTAGTGAAACGTGGATTCAGTGCAGTAACCAATTTATTAACAAAAAAAGAAACCGATTGCAAAATAGTCAATCGCGATGATTTGAGATTACTGCTGACGAAAATAGAGCCGAGGATTACTAGATTGGTAGCAGCATACCAGGTTCATCCTTCTCATTAAGATGATTTCGAATGTTTTAACTTTTTTGTATTACCTTTCTATTCTAAGTTCAATAAATAGTTTCATAATTTCAAACTTCAATGTTTCTAATTTACAACTTTCTTTATTATATTTTTTTGAAAAAGGTAGAAATATTAATACATATATCTTTCTGTTTAATTGCTATTAAAAATTTTAAAAATTAATTTCTAGGGGGGCGGTGAGTAATTTATTTTTTTTCTGGAAAGGGGGCGGCAGGCCCAAAAAGTTTGGGAACCACTGCTCTATTCTTTTACTGGTCAGAAAAAAGTTCAATCACTTCTCTCAGAAGTTTCCAAGAGCAGCAACTTACCTTATAAATAAGTTGCAGATCCTATGTTACTGCTTAACATCAAAAGTATAAATTCTTCAAAAACAGTTGACTTCTAGTCTTCTTCTTTCAATCCTTCTTTCCTTTACTTCTCTTCTTTTTTTGCTAGTAAAAAAAACTCTCCACCCTCAAGAGCAGCCTGCCCCGAGATGAATTTCTGAGCATGTTTCAAAGGCAGAGAGGAGTTGCCAGATTAGTTTACCCTTAGTATTTCTCCAAGCCTACAGTTTTATGAGTCTACATGTATAGTATATTGAAAATGCATTCTACTGGTCTTATTATTTGCTGCTATAAAGTCATGTACAATGTTCTCTCACTTATTGCTGGGGTAAGGCTCCAGGACCTCCCGCAATAAGTGAAAAACCGTGATGTAGGGATACTCTATTTATTTTAATATTTATACATTATTTTAGTAGTTATACACTATTTTAAGTCTTTATAAACTTCAAATAAAGTGAAGGAAAGGCCCTTCAAGGCTGGAGGGAGGGAGGACTAAGGAAGGAAAGCTCCTTGGAGAGCGGCCATGGCAAAACTCCACAAAACAGTGAAAATACCATGATATATATTTTAAATTAATATTTTTTAAATCCGTGAAACAGCGAGTCTACAATAAGCGAACTGCGAAGTAGTGAGGGAACACTGTACATCTGTTCATTACTGTTTTATAGGTAGAGTTTTGGGTCTTCTTTAGACATATCTATAACAAAGCTCTGAGGGGAAAGGCCTTTTGGGATCATAACTAACAGTTTCCCTTTCTCTAGCATGTCCAGTAGATGAGGAATTTTGCCAACTGTGGTCCAAAAAAGTTATGTTTTAAAGCTCTGGTGTTTACTGGTGTGATTGGTGCTGTGTTTGCAGTTGCTCATAGGCTGCTTTGATTTTTTGGAAATACTTGCATCCATATGGTTCTTCTGTAAATGTGTAATGTATAAACTAAGCACCTTTCAAGAGTCATTATCCCAAAGACCTGAAGTAGATGCACCAAGGAGCCTTCCACACAGCCATATAACCCAGAATATCAAAGCAAAAAATCCCACAATATCTGCTTTGACCTGGGTTTTTTTTTATTTATTTATTTATTTATTTATTTATAGTATTTATATTCTGCCCTTCTCACCTCAAAGGGGACTCAGGGCAGATCACAATGTACATATACATGGCAAACATTCAATGCCATTTTTGACATACAAGACATACAGACAGATAGAGGCTATTCAGCAGTTCTTCCACTTTGGATCCTGGAGGTTGCTAGATTCGGCCACAGGGGGAGCTGTCACTTCATCCACTATGATGTCGAGCCTTTTTGATCATAGTTTTTCCTCCTTGCTCTCTGGCATTTTTATGGTGTCATAAATTACCCTCCTCGCTTAAGCGACAATGCGCTGGGCCATTTTTAACAGCTTTTTAAAGAAAACAGCTATTAACAGTTCAACCCCGACTTGGGCTTTGAACTTGCCACCTTTCAGTCGGCAGTGATTTATTGCAGTTGATTAACCAGTTGTGCTACCAGCCCACCTCTGAATCCACACTGGCATATATTCCAGTTCAAAGTAGATAATGTGGGATTTTATTCAGCTCTGTCGAAGGGGCCTAAAACACACCAGAACAGCACAAAAAAGGTGAGGTGACTTGCCCAAAGTCCTATCGTGAGACCTTCGTAGAGATGGAATATGAACTTCAGTTTGTCACATTCGGCTTTGTATAATGTTTTACATAAAACATTTTTAAAACTCAGAGGCTCTATAATTGTATCTACATTTTTTACTTTTTGATTCCAGTATTGGTGGCGGGTTCTAGGAAATCCCTGGCTTGCTTTGACAGGTCAGCAAATCCCTCTTGTGCTCTAAGAGGTGACCGACTTTCCTTAATCTGCATAGTGCCTGATTGCATAACTGGGATGCTGAACAAAATAGCTTTCATTTAATCTTTATTTCCTTCTATCACTAGCTGGGCAAATCAATTCCTGGACAGACGCTGCTCCTGCTGCTGCATATTGCTGAGAACACACGGTGGTGGTTGTATTGATCTCAAAGAACCAGCAAAATGAAATGGAACAGTAGGTATCAAATGCCAACAAGGTTTCTGATGTGCCTTCTAATCAAATCCCAGATACAGATCTTAACCAAAAAATATGGTAAGAAGCGCAAGTATTACACTGTATCCACTGCAGTCAACACATGGCACCGGGAATGTGGCCCAGCTGGCTGGGTGTCAGCTGCATAAGATATCTACTGACCAGAAGGTCATGAGTTTGAGACCTGCCCGGGTTGGGGTGAGCTCTTGACCAATTGTGTAGCTTGTTGTCGACCTTTGCAACATGAAAGACAGTTGTATCTGTCAAGTAGGAAATTTATCCTGATAATTATGGCCTGGTATCTAGGGTTGCCACTTTTTGATATAAGAATAAGGGATGGGTACCTAAAAATAGGGATTTTTTCCCAAAAATAAGGGACACTTCATAAAAATTGATGATTTTCAAGTTTTTATGAAGTGTCCCTTATGTTTGTGAAAAATTCCCTATTTTAGGTACCTATTCCTTATTCTTATATCAAAAAGTGGCAACCCTACTGGTATCTGAAATCCCACATATAGATCTTTTTTTTTTTTTTACAACTTGCTTCTATTGTTGGTGGACACATCATATCTATTGCAAGGTTTAATAAGCCAGTAAAAGTATAATGTGGTTACCAGATGCCCTGAGTCTTTTTAAAAGGAAAAGAAAAAAAAGCTGTCTGGGAAATTTTAATTGTCATATTCAATAGAACCCCTGCATGTGCTTTGTCACTCAGCTATCAGCTATATGGCTCACTGGATGCTACCTCATTCATGTCACATCTATATAGCTAATGGGCAATGTAATTCCCATATGAATATTACTTTTTCATGGAGGCCAGGAAACTTTACTAGAAGACCAGCACACATTCACCTCAGCCCTGTGTGGAATATACAGGGAGGGTGGCCTGTTTAGTCTTCTGCAGCCAAAAAAATAACATGGGGCATTGTTGCACCTTAAATACTGTTTTATTTCCATGTTTATGCATGCATCTCAGAGCCATTTATTTTTAATGTCCACACAATATTTATATACATAAAATCACAATTTCTCTGTATGTCCACATCGCCCCATGTGATTTTTTAAAAGATTTTAAAACAAATCCAGAAATACTTCCCACTCGAAGTTATTGTATGTCCATAATCCACCCTGCCTCAAATACTAAGAATCGTCCTTAATCTTTGTCTCACAATATGCACCACATGTTAACCTTGCTTTTTAATAGTAACCTAATCAATGTAAACAACGTTTTTTGCAATGTAAGCTGTGAATTGGTAAGAAGGCAGCTATTGCTGGCTAGATCACTGATATCGTATTACTAGCCAAGCAATTCAGGTCTAATAGGGGTCCAATTTTCATTAGTTTCCGAAATAGGTGAATTTCATTCTCTTTTTTTCTTTTTTTGGTTGAAACCTCTTGACACGAGAGTCTAAAGATGCCTTCTGTCATCAGGATTTCATTTTTCAGACTGTCATACCTAAGGAATTCTGCAGATGCTTTGAACCCAAAGTTCTACTCGAGTAACATGAGCTCACTTAGATTGGTTTTATTGATTTTCACCTTGATAGTGGGGCAGACCAAGGGCAAGATGGATGGATGGTATCCTTGAAGTGACTGGCTTGACTTTGAAGGAACTGGGGGTTGCCATGGGCGACAGGGAGCTCTGGCGTGGGCTGGTCCATGAGGTCACGAAGAATTGGAAGTGACTGAACATATAAACAATAACAGCGCTGTGTAGGTCTCTCTATGTGTGGCCTTGACAGCAGTCTTTTCAAGACAACCTTAAGTATTTAGGAAAGTACCAGCCTGTATTGACAGTCTATGTGGAATTTGTCAGGTGCAGGACTTGTAAAGAAGGGATCCATCAAAAGGAAAATTATAATAACCCATACTCACAATATCATAGTGACCTAACTCAGATTCCCCTGCTATGATGTGTAATAAGCACAAACTCTCCGTAACACTGGTTAAGAAAACATCGGTGCTCCAAATGTACTTCACTTCCAAGTAGCCCGATCAGGTATGACCAAGAGTAACAAATTTGTCAGGATTGTCCTAAACTTCTTGAGGCCAAGGCTTTCTCAGTCTTGCCATAAAAATAACTCTATGGTTTCTGTTGGGGTTTCTTGTTACTATCTCAATATTCCATAACAATGTCAGAAGGGCCATGCTGGGCCAGACCAAGATCTATCTATTCCCGCACTCTGTTCACATAACAGCCAACCAGTTGTCCGTTGGAAGCTCACAACAAGACTTGTAGAAAAGGGCATGCTCAGGTTCCCCAATATTTGGTATTCAGAGGAAAGTCATATTCAATCTGATCATGGTGGTTATATAATGACTAGTTTCTGACAGCATCATCATTGATGAATCATAGAATCGCAGAGTTAGAAGAGACCACATGGGCTATCCAGTCCAATGACCATACTTCCATCTTGTTCACCTGTGTGATGCATCAAGTACTTATTTAACGTTAATTAATTTAATGTTCAATAAATGCAAGCACTTTAGCTGCCAGGAGTTCCCTCTATTTTTTGGGAAATTGAACTTTTTAAAAATCCATGTGTAGTGGACCTGTTTTGGGTATCAGGAGAACAGAAAGGCTATACAAGGTAATCGAAACACCTCCACGGCATTTACTCATTCAGCATAGCTTGTTCTACCTCATTTACACACCCACCACAGGGTTCTAAAGACCTTCAAAATAGTTTTTACCATTACAGCTTGAACAGCCAACACATTTACATTCAGAGTTTTAAAAAACAGGAAGTACTGTTCTTATGTATTGAGATAAAGAGAATGAGACATGGATGGAAGCACTATTCATACACTCCTTGACCTATTCTGAGAGAAAAGCTAGTAAGACACAATAAAATGTTCTAAAGATTCACATTCCTTCTCATGGCCATCCTGTGTGTTAAAACCAAACTATAAAAAGCAATGTATAGTCATATACATAAAAACTGACTTTGTGTGCTTTTCTCCTTCGGCTAGCTTGCAGTTCTCTGTTTAATGCCTTCCTTATATAACTCAAAATATTTTATTGGATCAGATATTTTGGATTTTGGTGTGCTCATTCTTCTTCCTTGGAAATAAAATGTTTTTATGTTGAAATGTTAAAAAGCAACTACTTTCTGAACAGACATGGAAAAACAACATCCTCCTCCACCAGAGAAGCCTGTTCTCCATCTCAGAGCTGTGTCAACACCCAAATATATTGTGAGGTTCTTTGTTCCTGGACAGACAGGAAGAGGATACATTGGGGAAAAAAGATCCTGTAACACAGTGGTTCCCAAAGTGGGTGGTACCGCCCCATGGTGGGCGGTGGGACGATCCAAGGGGGCGATGGGAGGCTCGGGATAATTTGGTGGTTGGTGAGCCCCTGTAAGGGGGCGGTGGCATGAGCCAGGCGACAGGCTCCCCGCAGGGCCCACCCCCTGCCTCTCTCTTTGAGGCGACACCTCCTGTTCCTCCCCTTCAGGCCGACATGGAGGGGCTCGAGAGGCAGCACGAGAGGGAGAGGAAGAAGGAGTGGCAGCAGCAATGGCGTTGAGAAGAGGAGGAGGCCAGGAGGCGGCAGGAGAAGCCAAGGCTGCGGAGGAGCCTTTGGACTGGACCTTCGTCGACATGGACCTGCCCGCCACCATCGCCAGCATCCTTCCCCTGACTGTCTTCTTCCCCAACAGACCCTGCAGGGTGAGACCCCATAGGCTCGCCTGCCCCACGTTGGCGTTTTGTGGGGAACCATGCTGCAGAGGTGCTTCTCTGGCAGACTTGGGCCCTTCCTTCAGGTGTTTTGGACTTCAACTCCCACCATTCCTAACTGCCTCAGGCCCCTTCCCTTTACTCAGCTGCTTAAGTCCAAAACACCTGGAGGAAGGGCCCAAGTTTGCCCGTGCCTGGTTACCCTCCATTAAGCAGCTGAGGGGGAAAAGGAAGTGGCCTGAGGCTGTTAGGAATGGTGGGAGTTGAAGTCCAAAACACCTGAAGGAAGGGCCCAAGTTTGCCCATACCTGGGTTAGGGGCACATTTCAAAAAAGCAGAATGCCAGGTCTAGCTTGTTCGAAACTGGCCAGGAAATGAACCCCCCAAGTATTATTTATTACTTATTTATTTATTTATGCTATTTCTATGCTGCCTTTCTCAGCCCAAAGTAGGTGAACTACATTTCCCATAAATCACTGTCAATTCCTCCCAACCTTCTCCAATATTTTTTGTTGGTCATGGGAGTTTGTGTGCCAAGTTTGGGGTCTCAGCTGTGGAAGTCCAAGCTGAATTGGTCGAATGTAATGCAAATCCCATCATCCGTTGTCCATACTCCCCCAAACATATTGTTTTTGTGATTAATCACTATGCTTTAATAATGTTCAACTTGTAACAATGAAAATACATCCTGCATATAAGATATTTGCATTAAAATTCATAAGAGTAGCAAAATTATTTATGAAGTAGCAATGAAAATATGGTTGGGGGTCACCACAACATGAGGAACCTTTTTAGGGGTCACGGCATTAGAAAGGCTGAGAACCAATTCATTAATACATATTTTTTTCTGTTTAATTGCTATTAAAAAATAAAATAAGATTTTTAGGGGGGGGGGTGCTGAGTAAATTTTTTTCTGGAAAGGGGGCAGGAGTTGAAGACCAAAACACCTGGAGGGCCTGTTATAGATAATGGGATATATCTCCTCCAACTACATGAATTGCCATTCTTTGTCCATGCCCACGCTTTTTTCCTCAATCTGGTTCCTACCACAAAAACAACTCTGTCTGTGAAAGCTATTCATTCACTATATCTCTGAAAAGCTGCTTCATACAATTTGAATTCTCCTACACAGAAAACAACCCAAGGCAAAATAGACGAACATTGTGGCAAATAATAGATATAAAAATATGTATTATTAAATTATTTTGTTTCATTGTTGAAAGTGTTTTTCTTCTCTGACCAGTTAATCAAATTACATTTTAATGGAAATCCATAATGCCTCTCCCTATTTCCCTTCTCTCAATCTCTTCATTTCCTGGACTGCTTCACAAAGAGCTTCTCTCATATTAAATGAAACTAATAAGCAAGTCCATTAATGTTAATTCAGAATATAAAATCTATGAACTGTTTCTCCTACTGTGGAGAAGGTTTGACAGGGAAATAAGGTTAATTTTGCCCTTCTCTGGTATTTTATTCCCAATTTTTCTTTTAGAAGCGAAATCCCCCAGAAGATGGACACATTTAGCACTTCTAATCAGAGTTTGCAAATTTTATTTCCATAATTTCTCAGACAGGATGGCTAAAAATATCAGACTCTTTTGCATTTTCTATCCTTAATATTTTTACTTTTTCATTTCACTTTATTTCTTGGTTAGTCGCTCTCCACCGGAGTGCTCCAAGCGACTTACAATTTAAAATAAAACATTACCCAATATAAACCATTGAACCATAGCAGTGGCATTTAACAGTTAAATCTGATTACAAATTGAATGCACAGCCAAAAAGCCAGGTCTTGAGCGCTTGTGCAAAGGATCTCAAATCCGGCATGGCTCTAACATATGGTGGCAATGCGTTCCACAGAATTGGAGCAAGGGTCGAAAAAGCTCAGCACCTTGTGGCTTCAAGACGAACCTCCCTGGGGCCCGGTACACATAGGAGATATAGAATGTTTGCTATGTTTCAGCAAAGATAGACTGATATCTTAAAGGCTGATATGTTTGTTATAGCATAAGATTTTTTGGATGGGAGCTTTTTCTATGTTTTTCTCTCTGCAACATAATTTGTTGCTGCAATTATGTGCAATAGAGGTTAGATAAGCTACACATGTAAAGAACGACTTGTACTAGGAGAGTGGATCGCTTTGCTCAGATGCACAATATTAGAATATTTAAGTGACATGGGAGAGCATTGGGAGGAGCCGGCCTTCCTTAATGTTTTGAGTCAAAGTGTAGTATTTTAAAATTGTAATAATCGTATATGATGAGGAGAGTATGTATCCCATGTCAAGCTGTATGCATCCAGCCCTAAAAAAACATAAACTGATTATACTCCAATGTAATAAGGTCTTTAGTTCCCTCAAGGGCACTGAAAAAGCAGACCTCTGTTTCATGAGACTCTAACATATGGTGGAAAGGGGGAGCCTATGAGTGTCAATCACTTTGGCATTGATACAGTATGAAGCTGGTGCCAAGATCCTACATCACAGCAGCATAGAGTAAATAATGACTAATAGAATTATGTTTTACTTCCATTAAGCAGGATAACGCTGCAGCGCAACATATGTGAATCACCGCTAAATGAGCAAGGCTTAACATTGTTGTTCTATTGCCGTGTGCAATGGGATGTACATAAGTGCAAATCTAGTAACCCTGCCTGATGCGCATTGGTATGTGTTCTGCATACTGACCTCCACTATCCTTCCTGTCATCTGGTTGCAACCTTTGTGCAATGGATGTATATAATAAACCATACACCTGAATTAGAGAGATGCATAATGTCAGTAACAGAATGTTATCAGAGTCTGTAACTACCTATGTAACTTTGCTTTAAAAATCCTCCTGGTAAATACTAAAGTATTACATTCATAATAGTTCAAGAGAGCATTATTAAAATGTACAAAAGAATATTTTTGACATTTTATTTTAAAGGTGAGAGGACAACCATTAACCTCTTCCTGAGAACAAATTGGCAAGTGGAAATATTCATGAAAGAAGCTTTTCTCACCTCTGGAACATTATGACATGACAAACTACACTTGTCAATATCTCTCTTCCACACAAAAGGATGGGAGAAATCTGCTTTTGTCACCACTTAAGGTCATGCACAGCAAACTTAACAATAAAAATGCCACTAAGTTACTAAAGTATGTTAATTAAATTTACATTGAAATTGAAACAGATAGATAGATAGATGTTACTTTATTGCATTTTTAAAAAACCTTAAGATTGCCGGTGAAAATAAGACCTTTCCCGTTCCAGTCTCTGAGCTTTCTAGAGAAAAGATCAGCTGCATTAATTTTGGAAAACTACATTTCTCATATTCTGACCCACTCAAAGAGGGTGAGTGACATTAAAAAGAATCAAAGAAAGAAAAGGTACTATCTAAAAATAGAAATTAAAATCCAGAGCTATTCCACCATTACCTGCAAAACACTCTGAATCTTACATCATCATCATTACAACTACGAAAAAGAAGGCACAGTTTAGGAACATTTAGTAGACAGAAACTATTCAACAGTGATGCTGGCACTGTGATACAGTGATGGTGGAACCCAATGTACTGCTAGGCTGCATTAACAGGAGTGTGCATACATATCAAGGGTCAGGCATCATCTGGAATACTGTATCTAGTTCTGAACACCATGGTGCAACACTGATACATGACCAGAGGAGGGTAACCCAAATGGTAAAAGACCTGGAATATATCCCATATGAACAGAAATTTAGGGTATGTTTTAGCTTGAAGAAGAAAAGGTTAACTGGTGATATGATAGCCACGTTTAAATATTTGAAAGGATGTCATATTGAGGAGGAGATCCAAAAAGTAGGACACAAGTCAAAGGCTGAAACTATAAGAAAATAGAATCTATTTAAGCATGAAGGAGAACTTCCTGAGAGTAAATGCCATTTGACTGTAGACTAAACCACATTAGAAGGTAATCTCTTTTTCTGGAGATCTGTAAACAGAATATTGGTAGAGACATTGTATGGCCAGTGGGTTGTTGTAGGTTTTTGTATGGCCATGTTCTCTAGAAACAATGAAAATGAACAAAATCTGGCTACCAGTATTTTAAAAAGTCTAAAATTATAACAGTAAAACAACACTCAAACACAGGGGAACCCCAGAGAGGAAACAATCAGGGACAGCTAATCACCTCCCAACAAAAGTTTCCCCCCAGGTTGTAACAAGCTACACCTAAAAACTGCCAGGACATCAAATGCTATTCAAGGTGGCCAACTGAAATATTCACACCTAGCTCCAACAGACAAGAGTTCTTTCTCCCACGCTGGAGATTCCACAGATATATAAACCCAAATTTTCTAGTTTCCAACAGACCTCACAACCTCTGAGGATGACTGCCATAGATGCAGGAGAAACGTCAGGAGAGAATGCTTCTAGAATATGGCCATACAGCCTGTAAAACCTACAATAACCCAGTGATTCTGGCCATGAAAGCCTTCAACAATACATTGGATGGCTACTTCTAAGGAGTGCTTTAGCAATAGATTCCTGTGTAGCAGAAGGACCATCCATGATTCAGCTTCACCAGGAAGTAGTTGGTGGAGCATCATTTTGCTGACTCTCTGCATTCCTTCTCTGTCCCTATCTATCTGCAAGCACTTCCATGATTTTGTTCCATTTCTTTGGATTTACTCTCTGAAAAGACAGAAAAGAAATAAAAGAAGTCCTGAGACAAAACTGGCAAGGAAGGCATGTCACATTCAGAACAACACACTCATAATATTGTGCTTTCTTCTTTGTGATGAGAAAAATAAAAGTAACTAAGGGGGAAAGATTACAGCTTTGCAATAATATACTTAGCCATAGAGGTGGCAGAAATACCTTTAGCAAGAAATATGTTAGTTAATTTTTATATTCAATCTATTTCTTTCTAACAGTCATAAACAATCAGGGTCATCTTGTCATGTAATAATATAAACAAGGATTCCTACATCCATCTGCACTTTTTAAAATACCTGATGTTGAAATTAATAATTATGGACATACACATATGCATTTTCTAAATGCATTTCTTCATTGGAACACAATGTGTGGACTATATTTGGAAAAATTAATGCCATACTGAAATCTTCTTTAGCCCACACAAAATATCCAACCCATCTCCTCAACAAGACAATTGATTTGATTATAATACCTGTATATGCAGATTGTTCAACAGTGTGGGTGGGGGGACATTTAATTTTCAAACTTCCAAACTGGCTATTGATCTGCAACAGTACTATTCTCAAATACTATATATTTGTTTCAAGATAGACAATGACAGAATCTACCCATATTCTAACATAGATTGGCTAACATATATGGAAAACACTAGCTAGCCCAAAGACTAGAAAAGCTTAATATATCTTCCATTCCCGAGAAAAGAAGTTCCACTCAAGCAAAGTAGTGCTCATGATTTTAAAACAATGCCATTTAATCATATATGGAGTCATAATAAAATAAAACAACACACACACACACATATCGATAGCTGGAAAAGTTCTCAAAAATATTTTAATGCTGTGAAGCAATACAGGGAGACCTTAAAACCTATTTAAATGGCATACTTGTTCCTGGAAGCTTCTAGGAGCAACATTTCCCTTCTCCCCCTCCTTCTCTCTCTCCACCCTTTTCTCTCTGGCCAGTAAAATGTCAGTTTGGGGACTTTGGAAGTGGCAACAAAGATAACAATAGATATGGAGAACAAAACAAATTAGGAAAGGTTGAAGAAGCTGGGCTTGTTTGGCTTGGTGAAGAGAAGGCACTCTTTAAATACTTCAAGATCTGTCACAGAGAGGAGAGGTTAGGCCTGTTGTCTGCTATCCCAGAGGGTAGGATCACATCTAATGATTTGACCTAACAGGAGAGGAGATTTTGATTGAATGTGAGAAGGAAATTCTTGATGGTAAGAATGGTTCAGCAATGGAACCAGTTGCCTAGAGAGGTGATGTGGTCTCGTTCTTTAGCTATCTTCAGAAAAAAGCTGGCCAGATATCTGCTGGGAATGCTTTAGCTAGAGATCCTCTATTGAGTAGAGCAGTGTTTCCCAACCAGTGTGCCGTGAGCTATCATCAGGTATGCTGTGGGAAATTGGAGTTCAGAATGCTCTTTGATTGTGGGTGAACTATAACTCCCAGCAACTACAACTCCCAAATGACAAAATCAATTTTTTGAATGATGGTCCCTCCTTGGGTTAGTATTAGTATGTTTTGTGGCCAAATTTGGCAGCAATTTGTCCAGTGGTTTTTGAGTTATGTTAATCCCACAAATGAATATACATATATATATATATATATATATATATATATAGAGAGAGAGAGAGAGAGAGAGAGAGAGAGAGAGAGAGAGCGCAACAGCATGTGTGTCTTTCTGCCATTCCTGCCAGGATATCTATGTTGTGTTCATCGAAACAGGCCCAGGTTTCACACTGAGTCTATAAATGCATTTAAAAACATATTAACTATATGTATTGCTGTGTTAGAGTGTCATTTTGTGTCATTCTGGTTGGTGGTGTGCCCCAGGATTTTGTAAATGTAAAAAATGTGCCATGGCTCAAAAAAGGTTGAAAAACACTGGAGTAGAGGGTTGGACTCAATAGCCCACAAGGCACCTTCCAGTTTTATGGTTCTATGGAGGTGTCATGGGCTGCAAAAGCATCTTTGCAGCGGGAATACTTTGGGGTATACTTTGCCCACTTCTGCTGTAAAGGTTAAAGAGACTGCAAGATTTCTAGTTTAGTGCAAAACACTCAATGTTAACTTAGACTTCAGCAGCCCGGGCGTGCGGCTTCTGTTGCCTCCTCGCGCCCTCCTTCTGGTCGCGGGAGGAGGAGGCGGCCGGTGCCATGTGGCTTCTGTTGCCTCCTCCTCCCGCGACCAGAAGGAGGGCCCAAGGAGGTGGACGGAAGCTGCGCGGCACCAGCCCTGCGGCTTCCGTCCACCTCGCGCCTTCCTTTCGGTCGCAGGAGGAGGAGAAGAAGGTGGACGGAAGGCGCTGACTGCTTCGGGGGTTTCCGTCCGCCGCCTCCTCCTCCCGCAATCGAAAGGAAGGCGCGAGGAGGAAGGGAAGTCCCTTCCTCCTCCTCGTGCCCTCCTTTTGGTCGTGGGAGGTGGAGGAGGCGGCGGACGGAAGCCCCGCAAAGGAAGCCCCGCAAAGGAAGGAGGCAGTGAGGAGGAAGGGAAGCTGCGCCCCGCCGGCGGGCATGCATGCATGCGCACGCATGCCCGCCAGCGGGCTTCCCTTCCTCCTCCTCCTCCTGGCCGCCTCCTTCCTTTCCAAGGGGGCGGCCCAGGCGGCCAGGAGGAGGGCGGGACTTCCCTTCCTTCTCGCGCCTTCCTTTCGGTCGCGGGAGGAGGAGGAGGAGGTGGACGGAAGGTGCCTAGTCTGGCCTTATGGGTAATCTGGGCCTGACTGAGTGTATAAATACATTTAAAAACATATTAACTATATGTATTACTGTGTTAGAGTGTCATTTTGTGTCATTTTGGTTGGTGGTGTGCCCCAGGATTTTGTAAATGTAAAAAATGTGCCGCGGCTCAAAAAAGGTTGAAAAACTGTGGAGTAGAGGGTTGGACTCAATAGCCCACAAGGCACCTTCCAGTTTTATGGTTCTATGGAGGTGTCATGGGCTGCAAAAGCATCTTTGCAGCGGAAAGCCCAGCCCCAGGGATATACTTTGCCCACTTCTGCTGTAAAGGTTAAAGAGACTGCAAAATTTCTGGTTTCGTGCAAAACACTCAATGTTAACTTAGACTTCATATGCTTGCCATTCAGTCAATAAGTTGCACACTCACTCAGAGCGACTCCTGGAGAGAGAGAAATGGAGTGGAAAAAGCCTTTAGACACCATGCTAAGCTCCACAGAGGAAGGCAGTAAGCAAGTTTATTGAGCAAAGAAACAAAGACTGATTTAAGCATCATATGTAATGTGTCCATAGTCTGCTGCAGTTTCTTATTGGATCCTCTGCCCCTCCCCAGTTTGGAGGAGTTATGTAACAGTTTTGCACAGATCAAAGGATTAGGAACAAGCACAGGTTTTCTTAATGCTCTTTACTTATTCTCTGGTCAGTCTTGGGAATCCCAAGCTGTTTCCCTCTGAAAGTGAAAAGATGAGAGTCGGATATTTCAAGAAGGTTGAAGCTAAGTATAAAAGGATAATGTTTGGTCAATGAGCCCTATGGAATCCAAATTGGCATCAAACGTCAAACTAAGGCAAACAAAACTATCAACCATCAGTAGAATACTTACAATCCTATTGCTTGGTCTCAACTAGAGCAGACATATCAAACCAACTGTTGGATGAGTCAACACATAGGTGAGTCCAATTGATTTCATGTATCTACTCAAGTCAGGATGAACTGATTCATACTGGAGATTGACCACTGCTCTCCATTTTGTACTTGATATGACTAAGCAGTGATGTTTAACAACATGCAATGATTAAGCAAAATGGATGAAGACTATGCAAAAAATACTTTTTTTGGTGTTAAAACTGTCACACATTCTCAGAAACCAGGAATACAGCTACATGGTAGAATGAATGCACTTTGACACCACTTTAACTGCCATGGCTCAATGTATAGAATAATGGGAGTTGCAATATTTATCTTTAACTTTCACTGCCAAAGAGTGTTAATGCCTCACCAAACTGTAAATCCTTAGTTTCCATTGCATTGATAGCATTAATTAATTAATTGAATTAATTCTACAATGCAGATGCACAGCTGGAGCTAATACAACTTTTCAAAAGCAGATTTTAAAGTAAGTTGTGTATCTGTGCAAGAAGTAGCTTCTAGCTGGCAAGTTAGCAAGATGCAACCAGATCCAAATATTAGGAGAGGCATTTGCTGGGCTTGCGTGCATCATCCATGAGTCCCTCTGTGCTTTGGAATCTCTACCCAGGCCTCTCAAACATTTCTGGATCAGGATTAAAAGCGTTAGCTTCAAATCTACTAATTTACCCAGAATCTTCTCTATAATAGTATTCAGCAGAAAGCCATCTGGACCAGAATGTTATTAGCTTAGAATAATTTAACTGCTTTGCTAATCTCATCCAATTTTATAAAGTTTGCTCCAGTTTTCCTGCAGTGCATTGTGGGAAGTCTGGCCAACAAAAGCATGCCTACAATACTATGCCAGTAAGCCAGATCAGCTTTGGGAGCCACCTCCTACAGTCAACTAATATAAATAAGGGGTTTGGCTTCCAATGACTCTGACACATTAGGCTAAGGACCTTGGAGCAGATGTAAAATGATTTTCCCATCGGATGGTATGCAAGTTTTGAACAATGCATGGAAAGGTTGTCAATGCATGCTACTCCTGGGATTACAGTGTGAGTAGTGACTTTTATATTCATGTTGGCTACATTCCTGAATTTACACGGGAAAGGGGAAACTGGGACAATAGAGATTTCCTCCAGAAGTTACCATCGAGTCTTGTTGGAACACCTAGAAAATTCCTAGAGATTATATTTGCTAGGTCCTCCCACTGCCTTCTGGTAGAAGCATACCATTAGAATCACCTTGAGAACTTAGAACATCCCTGGAGATGACATATTTTATTAGATGCAGGAAAGTAAACTGCAGGTATTGGTCCTATGAGAATGGGGGTTGTATGACTTCAACCAAGCACCTGCTGCGGCTCATACAAGGTCAGCCCATTCATTAGTGCCGTCCAACTGAATCATCTGAGGCAAGAAATAGGGGGAAGCTGATAGAAGACACAACTGTAAATGTATCATTGTGTGCTCCCTAATGGTGTGAAGTAGAAGAACCCAGTACTGAAGAACCTAGTAAAGTCCCATTGGCTTTTTGGTCAGCCTTTGTAAATGAAATGCAGAAGTGTTTTGGACTTTTTGTTCAGAAGCAATACTTCTTCAGCCAGCTCTGGGCCTGGGATACTCCAATAGGTTGGTGACTTCCATCTGCTGATGTCTCCTCACTTGCCTAGTGGTTCTCCAGAGTTTTAAGTAAGATACTTTCCTAGACTTGTTGAAATTGGCCAAGATTAAATCTAGGACTTTCTTCATGCAATGAGTATGTTCTACCACTGATCTACATCCATGTCCAGGCATTGCTTCAGCTCCTCGCCCTTAGTGTTAACAGAGCTTCCACATCCTGCCCTCTGCATGCACAGGCAGTTGCCTATAATCAGTAACATTGGTACCAATCAATTGACCTGTCCCTTAATTCAGGGTTTTTCAACATTTAAACCAGTGGTTCTCAACCTTTGGGTCCCCAGATGTTTTAGCCTTCAACTCCCAGAAATCCTAACAGCTGGTAAACTGGCTGGGATTTCTGGGAGTTGTAGGCCAAAAACTCCCGGGGACCCACATATTGAAAACCACTGCTTTAGACCTTTTGGTGTGTTTGGACAGAGGTCACAGTCAATTTGGCCGATGGTCAAGGATTCAAGGAGCCGAAGTCCAAAGTATCTGAAGTACCAGTAGACTACAATGTGTGTGTCTCTTTTACATTTTTTTTTACAGCTCATGCCTTTGTTGACCATTTTTCCATTCAAGAGTAGGGAATGAGGGAAGGAGTGCATTCCTAAACACTATCTGGTAGTTGAGGAGGTTTTTTTGTGGGCCATGGAACCTATTCCTCAAAGGGTAGGCTCCTCCCCAAAAGTCCTTCCCTCTTTTCTATAGAGTTGTCTCTCTAGCAAGGGAGCTGCACAGTTGAAGGATCTTCTGAAAAAGGACCTTTTAGTTCTATGGAGACTTCACAAGTGACTGACCCCCGCTTCTCCAACAGTTGTCCTATTACATTTCTATTGAACATGCCTTTTCTGTATGTGAGAAAACACACTGTGTGAGAACAAGAGTCCATGGTAATCATTTTGAGATCAGCCATTGTGTTCATGTTTTGTGTTCATGCTCCTTTTGTTATGGTTTCAGGTGTCACATAGCCCCAGCTCCCAAAGCTGGGTTTTTTTGTATTGATAATCACAAAAATTCATGGAAATAATAACACAGTATCCAAGAATATGCAAAAGACCTCTCATGTTTTACTTACTTACAATGGAAAGTCCCGGTTTCCTTTATTATAGGTTTCTGATGCTTTTAATAGTCCCGTAATCAAATAAAACTATATGACAGGAATGGAAATTGTATGGTCTTCAAGAATCTATAGAAGTATACTTCCCATCACTTTAGCTTCCACAGTGTACCTATGCCGCGCCCTGGGCCTATAAATGAGTGACTGGGATTGCTGTAAAGGTCCTATGCCCAGGGGTTAACGGGTGCCTTCCTTTCAGGGAGAGAGTTACCACAAAGTCCAAGGACCAAGGCTCTTTGAAACAGTTAACAGTATTTATTTCTGAAAAGTCACAAAATGCAGGTGACTGGGAATTGGCAAATTACAAAATCAAAGGAGCCAGATGACAAAATTCAGCTTAGTCAGTCCCCTTTGCTCAGTCCGTGGGCGATGTATGCTGACGCTCTCCTTCTCTTCTCTCTCTGGTCAATAACCACGGATGGCTAAAGGCCCCAGCTCCTGGATTCCTATAAAAGTGAAGGTCGAACGTCCTTCCTATGATGAATCCAGGGCTGGCCGAAGGCGACTGGAGTCCCACACTTTCCTCCAAAACCTTCCAATATGCTTGAAATAAGCAAATGGACTCCAGCAGTTGTTATTTAAAGGGAAATGGCAGGTCAGGGCTGAAGCACCTGAAGACTCAGCCACCAGTCCCTGCAGCGTTGAAATCCCTGGTGGTCACTGAAGTAAACTCAGAAAGGTTTACCCCTTTTATAATCTTCAGAATTGGAGGGAAATCCTGAGACCCTGATTGGCTGGGACTCTGAGGTGACCTTTTGGAGGGAAAATGCTAAGTGCTGATTAGATGGAAACACTAACTTTGGAGGGAAAATACTGGGTGATGATTGGAGGAAGGAAACAGAGAGAATGGGCCCCTCCCAACCAGGGAAAAAATAACAACCCAGCCCCCAAACTGCAACGAGGCCTTGAAACCAAACATGAGGCCTGTAATTTAACACAAGCACATAAAAGTAAGCATGCAAATTCAATATAAACAGGCCAAGCTTAGCGCAGGCCGCAATAGTACCTGTAAACATTTCACAGATGAATACTTGGGCATATTTGTCCAAGTTAGGACGTGGTTAAGATGGTAATAATTATATATGAGGAGGAATGCACAAATCAGGTGAGTTTCCAATGAATTTATTTTGCAAGACCCTACTACTAGGAAAGGCAAGTTTCTGCCCTTCCCCTCTTCCTATTGATTTAAGTGCAAACTCCATCTGTAGTTTTAGCACAAGCTGAATTAAACTAAGTCTAAAAGAGGTGAATGGGAGAATAAGACAGAAACTGAGCATCTTGAAGGCAACTGCAAAAGTGGGATGATAGGGAATGAATCAGGATTGTCCCTGGCAATTGGGACAGTTGGAAGGCACACATTGTTGAGAGATATTGAGGGTTGCAATGCATTTGGAGAAAACTGCACACTCCCAGTTCTGTCCTATGGCTAAATCTTTTTGCATTATTGGGCCAGCATGCTGGGGAAAATTCACCTCATGAAAGTCTGCTTGTGGTGTGAACACAGAGCTCTCATCTTCCAGTGTTGCTGCTCCTGCCTGAAATAACTTTTGCAGTTTACGTGATCCTTTAATAAATGTTAGCATCCAGCCATATATGCCAGCTCATCATGCTCATGCTAATCTTCTCTGTATCGTTCCAATTTTAGTATATGTGCTGCCAAAGCTCAAAAACAGCTTATTCACCCGGATTATTCATTCCCAATAGCCTTAAACAGAGGGCGAAGCAACTAAACAATGGCCAGAAAACAAAAAGATATTTTGAAATGTCATCTTTACACAACAAGGCTTTAAAAGAATCAGTTTAAATTTGATTTACAGTATATATTTGAGTATAAAATGACACAAATATAAGCTGAGGCTCCTAATTTTACCATTAAAAAACCGAGAAAACAGATTGACTCGAGTATAAACCGAGGATGGGAAATGCAGCAGCTACTGGTACATTTCAAAATAAAAATAAATACCAATACAGTTACATTAATTGATGCATCAGTAGGTTAAATGTTTTTGAATATTTACATAAAACTGTAATTTAAGATAAGGCTGCACAACTCTGATTAAACCATTATTCTAACCTCCTTCAATGTAAATGCTTATGTATCCTTCCAATAATAATAGAGTAAAATAATAAATGTAATAATAATCATAGAGTAAAATAATGGAAATGTAATAATAACAGTAATAATAGAGTAAAATAATAAATGTAATAATAACAATAATAAATAGAGTAAAATAATCTCTGGCATTACTTCGCGAACAAAGGTTCTTAGGAAGGACTCATCCCACGCTTTCTACAAGCGCGTTGATGACTAAGGGGGTTGGATGTGTCCTTCGAGCCTATGCAATGGACCTTTCTGATGGAGCGCAGCATGCACAGAACTGGCCAACCCCTTTAAAGCAAAGGTTCATCTGCCAGAGCCTAGAAAGCTTAGGACGGTGGCAGCTAGGTCCTCAGGTCATAGGTTTGATTTGAGTTTCCTTCTCTAGATGGTTGACCATCTGCCCGGGTTTGAAATTAGAGTTTTCCTTCTCCCAGGATGGTTGCCAAAAGGCTAGAGAACCCATCCTACCTGTTGACGCTCTCTGTCAGACCCTTCGGTTGTGACCTGTCTGGCATGGGAGGCCCTACTGTTGGCTATGCCACCGCCAGCATAGCTCACAACTTCATTAGGGTATGCAAGCCTCTCCCCCGCGACAAGGGGGCGTCAATGGAGAGGAGAATAAAATAATAAAAGTAATAATAATAAGGAAGTAAAATAATAAATGTAATAAATTTATTATTATTATTAAAATAGTAAAATAATAAATAATATTGACTCGAGTATAAGTTATGGGGGACTGTTTTTTTTAAAGGACTGAAAAAAACCTAGACTTAAACTCGAGTATATGCAGTAAATCCCATTGTCAGAATCTCATAGTACTGTTGAAAACACTTGTAAAGTACATGGGTCAGAAAGTTTCTGGGTTTGTCTATCAATTTGGGTATATAAAGGATCTTTATGGTGAGTGGCCCCATTTCACAGCTCTCCTGAGTACACAAAGGCACCAAATTGGTATTTATTTATGTATTTATTTATACCCCCGCTTTATTTTCACAAAGGAGACTCAAAACAGCTTGACATAAAAGAATTAGAATGCAATTTAAAATATACAAATATACAAACATCAAAACAGAATTGAACACAAGCAACACTAAAATATTCACAGTTAAAATCCATTAAGAGCATATTCAAAGTTAGCATGAATTGCCAGGGTGCTCCTGAGCATATACTTATATTTGTTTTCAGTACCAGAATCAACCTCATGTTTTGTCCCTATGCAAGAATATTTTTCCTAAATGATACACATTTGATCCTTCCCACCCACCTAGACTTGGCATTCTTCGTTATAGCAGCCCATTTTTGATTTTTAAAAAAAACTCTTTTAGTTATCACTATAATTAAACCACTGGGAGTCTGAAACTCTTGCCAAATCAAGATCTACTATAAATCAATGTTCTGGCTATTGCTGACTCAACCCATAATAAAGATCAGACTATGAATACTAAGGTCTAAAAACTTCAAAAGGAGAAAACTAGCTGTGAGATCTTATGTTTTTAACTGTTAATTGCTAGTTGTTTTATATGGTTAGTGTTTTAATTGTTTTAATTGTATTTTATCTGGAGGGCAGTAACTGCCTATGTAAACCGCCTTGAGTCACCTTCGGGCTGAGAGGGGCAGTATAGAAGTGCAGTAATAAATAAATAAATAAGTAAATAAATAAATAAATAAATAAAACCCATTACAGCAGAAATATGTTTATTGACTGTCAGAAATCAATCAGTGCTGAACTACTCTCCCTGAGGAAGAGGACAATAGTAAACAGAGATAAACAAAAAAAAGAAAGATTAATCAAGGTGCTGCCTCGGCGAAGGCTACACTCCACAATCCCACCAATATGATCTCTTTGGATGGTGGGAGGACTTAAGAACACAGATTGCTTCATGCAAGAGGGGATAGTCTTCCAGATATCATGGATAAAACCCTGATCTTAGGGGAAAGCAGTAGAGATCATGTAAGATTGTTTTAATATGAGAAGTACTTTTGCTCGCTAATCCTTGATATATGCTATTCTTTGTCAACACACTTCATTGGGCATTTCAAGCAGTGATCATTGGGAAAGAAAAACAGGAGAAAATATGTTGACGAACTGTAACCGTAGTTCTGTGAATGGTTGAGGTAGTCCTTGGACTGTAGTGGGATATTGACTGGGAGCCCACAAAAATGAGCTGACAATAAACAAATGCAGGTAAAAAATAATGGTGTTTGGAAATCGCCCATTTCGACACAAATGGGTTCTAGATGCAGAGCGTATAGAACAGGTTAGGCCTTTTACATACATAGGCTTAGTATACTCAGAGACAGGCTCATGGCTTGCACACTTTCAATCTTGTGCCATCAAAATTAGGGCACGCTCTAACACACTGGCCTTTATCTCCAATAATCAAAGTTTATAAAGCAAAAAATAGTCCCCATGATATTATATACAGCTGAAATCTGGGGCATAAGCAAATTACCAATACTGGAACAAACACAATCAACATTTCTAAGACAGATACTTGGGGTTGACATTAAGACCACCGCTGCTGCAGTCAGAGCAGAGCTAGAAATATATTCTGTCAAAGGACTTGCCAAAATCAGGGCCTTTAATTACAGATTTAAAATTTAAAAAATCTCAAAAATAATAGACTTCTAAAATTAGTTAGAACAATCTAACGGTCAAGACCAAGCTTCCTGGTCAGAACAATTAACAAGATTCCTCCGCACCTGTGGATTACAAATTGCCTCCTTAGGCCAGAATAGGGATGCTGAAAGAAGATAGTAATTCAAAGGATCCTAGATATTGAAGCCCAGAAAAATATCCTGTCAAACACAGGATCCTTGAAATGGTTAGGACGCTTTAAACAAAATTTCCAGTGGACACCGTACCTAAAAGCTGATATGCCAAGACACCTAAGAATTGCTTTTACCAGGGCAAGATCTGAACAAATTGAATCCATGGAGAGACACGGCAGATTCAATCAATCCCACATGAAGAAAGACTATCTGTGGCACCCCCGAAGTTGAAAATCTGAACCACACTTTACAAAACTGCAATCTATATGAAAAAGAAATAAAACAATACGTATGGCCTTTTATTTGCAATAAAAAAAACTGGGATACAGCAGCCAAAACCTCATTTTTGTTAGCCAGTTACAACCCCATTTTGACAACAAAAGTTGCCCTTTATTTGTTTAAAGCTGCTAAAAGGAGATCAGAATACATAGATCAGATTGGAGTGCAGTGTAGGGGAGATGAGGATAGTTGATGCATATACTGTATCTACGGCTAAGCTACATTGATGCATATATCTACGGCTAAGCTACATTGGCTAAGCTACTGCATATTTGTATTTTATTTTAAGAGGATTAGGTGTATGTTGTATGTGGTGTTTGCACTATCTGTTTATGATAAGGCAACTGGCTAATCAATAAAATTGTGGGTTCATTCGTTCGACTGAGAGCCAAAGGAAAGGAGATGTGATAAACATGTTCTTGTTGCGGGAAATTTCTATACTTGATGTCCTTCTTGTCACTCTGCAGTGAGTCATTTTTAGTTTGGCTCTCTCTTTCTGTCTCTTTCTCTGCTCAATCACCATCATACAACTATATTTCCCAGCAGTTTTGTGAATCAAGCTGCTAATTGTCTGATTCATTTCTGAAGCAACAACAACACAGCGTCTCTATTGAAGTTATATTTTCCAAGGCTATTGAATAACAATCACACTTCTTGATTAATTAAGACAGCTCAATCACCCGGGGGGGGGGGGGTCTTAGCACAAAGCTAGATTAAGAGGCAGCCATAAAATGTTTCTGCAAAAGGCAATCAGAATGCAGTTGTAATGGAAGCCCTCTCATTCTAAAAGCCCATTAAAACATACCTGTGCATTTTCAGCTTTCTGTTGAACAGCTTAGTCATAATGGCTTTTGTACATGTGTAGTTTGCATTTTGATTGTCTTCACTCTAACAGAGTGATGAGGAATGTTCAACCTTTTAGATACTGAAAGATCAAAATCTGTACCACTTCTTGGGTTAGCTGTACTCTTTGCAGCACATTGGGGCCTGGAGGCCACTAACATTTGAAGGGCACTGTGTTTTCAACTCATGCTTCTTGCACATTTCTATTTTATTGTATTACAGGTGAAATATTTTATTCCATCCTTCTCTAACCAATTATGTCCTTATGGTTAATATTGCCTAATATTTCTTTTTGTTTCAAGAAAGGCTCACAGCAGTAGGCTCCTGGTAGCCAACAGCCAATGTTGTTTGTAAACCAGACAATATGCCTTTACTGTGAAATCAGGGATATACATTTTGCTTTCCAATGGTTGATTCCTCATTACAGGTATATCCTAGGCCCCTTCTACACTGCCATATAAAATCCATATTATTTGCTTTGATTATATAGATTATATGGCAGTGTGGACTCAGATAATCCAGTTTATTGTTTTCATTTTTTTGGTGTCAGGAGCAACTTGAGAAACTGCAAGTGGCTTCTTGTGTGAGAGAATTGGCCATCTGCAAGGACATTGCCCAAGGGACCCCCAGATGTTTCAATGTTTTACCATCCTTGTGGGAGGCTTCTCTCATGTCCCCGCATGGAGAGCTGGAGCTGACAGAAGGAGCTCATCCGCACTCTCCCCAGATTCGAACCTCTGACCTGTCGGTCTTTAGTCCTGCTGGCACAAGGGTTTAACCCATTGTGCCACTGGGGGCTCCTAGATAATCCAATTCAAAGCAGATAATGTGGACTATCTGATTTGATAATCGGGAGTATATGGCAGTGTAGAGGGGTTCTCCATTAACATAGTGGAAATATTTCTGGGTATCACTTCTTTAACAGAAAATCGGGTACCAGAAGAAAAAGCCCTAAATGATTCCAGCCCAGTTTGCTTGTCGGAATGTGTCTCCTCCTGTGAACCACCTCAGAGATTAAGATCTTCTGGAGGGGGGCCCTGCTCTCGGTCTCACCTTCTTCACAGGGGTGACTGGTGGAGATGAAATACTTGGCTCTGGGATCAGGCTTTCAGAGAAGCAGTGCAATAATATACAACAGAGCCTCGCTTATCCAACATAAACAGGCCAGCAGAACGTTGGATAAGTGAAAATGTTGGATAATAAGGAGGAATTAAGGAAAAACCTATTAAATGTCAAATTAAGTTATAATTTTACAAATTAATTACCAAAACATCATGTTTTACAACAAATAAACAGAAAAAGCAGTACAATACACAGTAACATTATGTAGTAATTACTGTATTTTCAAATTAAGCACCAAAACATCGCAATGTATTGAAACATCTGTGCATCCGGGTGGGAGGCAGACTGCGTTGGATAATACAGAACGTCTGATGAGTGAAGGTTTGTTAAGCGAGACTCTACTGTAATATAATTGGAATATGTGCAATGACTATGGAATGATCTTGGACTATAACTTTTGGATGGTGTGATTTTAATATTGAATGTAATTTTAAATGTTTAATATGTATTAATTTTAATTCAGTTGATTTTAAGCTTAATGTTGTGTGTGTTTAAGGCATTTAATGATTGCCCTATGTAAGCCACCTTAAGTCCCCCTTGGAGTAGAGAAAGGCGGGGTATAAATAGGATAAATAAATAAATAAAAACTAATATGTAAAGAATAGAATCTCCTACACAATGAAAAAGAACAGGAGGTGAATATATTTTTGTAAATGTTTTATTCAAAATTGATAAAATGAACATTTAAAATGAAACTATCAGATCAGGTAAGCCTTGAGTGAAAAAAGCAAAAGCATCTGAAATCTTCTAGAGATCACTTGGAAACTTATTACTAAATGCATCCATTATTTATGGATCCCAGCAATTGATCTGCTGCAGCTGATGTTACTGCCTCCGTTGACCATCACCACTTACTACTGCTTCTACTATCAATGTCTATATTCCATAGGATCTGTTAAAAGTATGAATATGTCCATTGCATAGGATCTACTAACAGTAGTAACATGTATTCACTCAAGGAAGACAAGCTTCTTCTGCCTGTTATCTATTTACAGTACATGTCTTTGAAGTGCCTGAGAGCTGCCCTCAATTTTTTAAAAAATTTCTAAAATTCAAAATGCTCCTTCAAACTGACCCTAACGCAGCCCAAGTGGGACCAAAACATGGGGAAATTGCTTCTATCAGGACACAGGGATGCCTTCTGGGTTTTAAAACGTTTTAATTTCCCTTCCGTCAATAGGAAATCTGTGTGGTTTAGGGGTTTGAATCTGGAGACCAGGGCTTGAATGGAGACCAGGGCTTTAGATATGGAAACTCATAAATCTACCATGGGGAAGTCACACACCCTCAGCCTCAGATGAAGGCAAAGGAAAACCCTCTCTGAACAAATGTTGACTTTAAAAAAAACCCTGTGTCAGGTTTGTCATAGGGTTTCCATAAGTCAGAAATAGCTTGAAGGCGCACAGCAATAGCAACCATCGTTAGAGTTGGTTGTCAAACATGTGGGCCTCTTTAAGTGCAGTGAGACTTGTGTGCTCACATGACTCTCAACATTTATGAGTGAACCAAAGCTATTGCCAAGATATGTTCTAGAGCAGAGGTGTGGGATATATGCCCCAACCAGGCTATTCACGAGACCCCAAGGAGAATGAGTGTGTGCGTGATCTAGCTATTCTTTCAATTTTAAGGATCTGTTTCTGAGGCTACAGGAGAAAGTCCCATCATCCTGGACACATATCAAATAGATGAGCCATGTAGTCCCTGAATAACAAAAAAAAATAGCCAGATATTGAAGCATAAATATCTTTACATTAAGAGTACATCAGCATTTTCTTAACTAAGACTAAAATAGGATGGTTTTTACATCAGGCTTAGAATTAGGTGCAAACATTTCTTTGGCAACCAAACCACCTGGATAGGTAGCAAGGGGTGCAATTTTAGACCTGGGCTCATTCCATACATCCAGATTGGGCTTTCTGGAAGGACTATTAAGAACTTCCACTTGGCGATGGGACAGTGGTTGGTTTGATCTGTTCTTCAGCTCATACTCCTGGCTAGGCCCTTTAACTTCCTGACACAAATCCTAGATCCATTTTTAATTACTGCATTTGGCTCAGCCCAAAGTAGTGGACAGATGAAGAATAAAGCTGCTCATTTCTTTATTGCCTTGAGGTCTGGCAACTGGTAGCTGTAAAAACAGGGCTATAAAAGCAGGGACAGCATCTTTGTTTTGCTTTGCATTAGCATTCACCGGCTAGCTACTTCTCTTAAGTGGCTTGACATAAAGAAGAGTGTACTGTTGCCATTGAGAGGAAGTCAGTAAAAGAGATATTCATTACATGAGATGACTCTCCCCAACTGGCTTTCTGCTTAAAGGTACTCCAAAAAATCTACATTTTAGGGTACTTCCACATAGACGCATGTATACACATAAAAACATATGCTACTTCTGGGTTGCTGTGAGTTTTCTGGACTGTATGGCCATGTTCCAGAAACATTTTCTCCTGATGTTTTGCCTGCATGTATGGTAGCATCCTTAGAGGTTGTGAGGTCTGTTGGAAACTAGGCAAGTGCCGTTTATATATCTGTGGAATGTCCAGGGTGGGAGAAAGAATCACGAAAATGAACAAAATCTGGCTACTAGTATTTTTAAATGCTGCAAAAGCAGGACGGTAAATAAAGAATAACACTCTTCGCAGGGGTTGGACTGGATGGCCCATGAGGTCTCTTCCAACTTTATGATTCTATAAAAACTGGAAATCCAGACAGGTATCAATCAGGGCCAGCTAACATCTTCCAACAAAGGATTCCCTCAGGCAGGAAGCAGCCAGATCTTGAGTCTGCAAGGCCATTCAATACTATTCAAGGTGGCCAATTGCCCAAAAATGACAAGAGTTTCCTCCTTTCTGCTGAAATTTTCCACATGCTTGCGGATTTCAATTGCTTCTCTGTGTAATTTAACCTGGTGGTTGTTAGAATGGTCCAGCATTTCTGTGTTCTCAAATAATATGCTGTGTCCATCTTGGTCCATCAGGTGCTCTGCTATGGCCAACTTCTCTGGTTGAATTAGTTTGCAGTGCAGTGCCCTGATTCGTGTTTAGGCGCTACATTTGGTGGTCTCTTTGTAGACTTGTCCACAGCTGCATTGTAGATCATCTGCCTTCTTGATATTCTGGGTTATATGGCTGTGTGGAAGAGCCCTCATATAACCCAGTTCAAAGCAGGTATGAGATCAAATCATGGGATATAGGGCAGTGTAGATCCAATCTACTGAGGTAGCAAGGTATTTCAAAACACCTTTATATTAGATTCGTAAATACACCATTAATTGACTAGAACGAAGGCCCCTTCTACACTGACATATAATCCAGATTACCAAAGCAGATAATCTGGATTTTATATAGCAGTGTAGAAGGGGTCTCAAATTGAGGGGTAGTTCGGATTCTGAAATTTCAGATAAGAGATACCCAATCTGCATACCTCAAAATTTTAAAAAAATCCGAAGATTATGTGGATAGATTAAGGACAACTAAAGTGCCATAATAATGTATTCAACATAGTGTGGATATACCCCTTGGCTCTTTCTTTTTCCCCACCAGCAGAATATTTGACCCTGAAGATCACTGAATTTTCTCAAAGAACAAAGCTTAGCTCTATATCCATTGATTTTAAGTGGCAGATGAACCTTAACTCTTTCTAAAATATTCAACAAAGTGTTTCCAACCAAGCTATGTTCAAGCCACCCTTTTCTTCTCATCCTCCTCCATTATCATCATCTATAATATTGTTTTTGTCTGGATCTACACTGCTCTTTCCCCCAGGATCTGATCCCAGATTAACTGTTCATCTCAGATTATTTGATGGTGTAGGCCCATATAATCCAGTTCATATCAGATAATCCGGCCTTTCCAAGATGGGTAATAATTAATAATGCCCTTGTTCAAAGTAGAAATGGAAGGTGTGCTTGCTCCTCTAGTTATAAATCACAGCAAACTTTCCATCTGGCCTAATATCTATTTATATCACAGCAGCTTCAATTAGAGAAACACCAATTAACTATTAAAAACATGGACTGGTGGTAACTCTGGTTTTTTTATTACTAAAGACTTTATGTCTGATGACGCACATACTCCCCAGAAAATCTTAAAGGAAAACCATATATAGTAGGGCTGGTGAGTCTTTGGCACTTTAGATGTAAAACTATATAAGTTTTGGTTGCCATTTTTCACATTTGGGGCCAATGTCACTATGGGGAGAACACCTCTGGGCTTGTGTGAGTGAAACCGCTGCATTTGTGGGTTGTGTCAAGCCATTTGTGAGCAGTGTGAAAATCAGTCCGAAAACTTTTTCAGTTTTAGCTCCCTTTCCGCCCGCAGTCCTTCTGTCAGCAGACACTTTTTCTTCTGACAGGCTTTTAAAACAGAGTGTTTTTAAATAAATGTGCTCATTGTTGTTTTATACTGAGCTGTTTTAATTGTTTTTTACCGTTTATTGGAGCTTTATCTTTTTAAAGTGAGATTTAAATCATTTAAACAGTGTCAATCATTTAATCCCGTTTTAATATTCACTTTTTGTATGCTTTTAAGCTGTATTGTGCTTTCATACAGTATGCAGCCTTGAATTCCAATTTTGGGGGAGAATATATAATTTTATTTTATAACAATGATATTGTATCTTTGAGCAGATTCAGCAATGCTGTAAATATAGATGCCAATAGGGTAGGCAAGGGCCAAGATTTTTTTTATTTGCATTTTAATGCAAACTTTCTGTACTAGCTAAAGTTTATCGACACTCTTCAATAGCAGACCCATGAAGGTCACATGCCCATTCCTGGTATATAGGATATGTACGGTAGTAATGTTGTGCTTCTGGGGTAAACCTTGACCCATTTCATGTCCTGGCTTTTAGTGGGACCTCCAATCCATTTTTTTTGGGAGCCTCCCAAAATTGGGAGGACAGATATGTGTTTTTGCTCTGAGCTGCCAAAAGATCAATTTTCTATTGGCCCATTATGAGGAGGGGGCTCCCCAGGCTCCCCCTTCCTGATATTTTATGCATTGAAGCTGTATTACTCTAGAGAAGATGTCTCTCTCTCCCTGGGGCGGAGGGATCCTAATCAGCCCCGGCAGATGGCCACTCCGCCACGGCCCCCAAGCCCCCGGGCGAGGAAGGAAGAAAGGCACGCGCGGCTTGGGCCCCACCCTCCCTTCCCGGATCCCAAACAACAACTTTCAGTGCCGGTAGTAGAGGGGGTGTAATTCCAAAGTGTGGCCTACGGTGCCAAAAGGTGTTAATCCGTGCCTGGAAGAGGCACGTGCTTTAGGGAGACATCTTACCTGTTTCTACTCAAGAGATGCAGTCAGATGCAGGCTGGTGCGGGTGTATTCAGGACCTGCACACCATGCACACATGTAGTCTCTTTCTGAGACAAGGAGGTAACAAGCAAGTTCTCATTCTAGAGGAGGCGCTTGGCTGCAGACAGGCACACACACTTTCTGGGCCTGCATGCCACACACACATGCACTCTCTAGCAAAAGTATGATCGCTGGGACCCTACGCTGGTTGCGCAACACGGGGTCTGAATTAATGAGGGAAACATGTGTGCAAGACAGCACAGCAAGTGAGAGACGCAGCTGCGTCAGAGTCGTGGGAATATTGTTCTCCAGAAAGGGGGAGAGGAAACATTTCTATCCAGTTTACCATCTTCGTAAGCCATTGTTTATCATTTAACAGTAAATAACTCTAACATTACTTCACTCGCCTTAAGCACTATGCTTGGCTGTTTGTTGTCCACACCCCCTTTCTGCCCTCCCCTTCTAGTGAACTATCTTGACATGTCTCTGTCACACTGGCATCTCTCACTCGCTCCACAGTCTCGGATTGCGCAAGTAGTGTAGCATAGGGTCCCAGCTATCATACTTTTACCCACTCTCTTTCCAAGGCGAGACATGGAGCGTCAGGTGTTCACGAAAACCAGGTGAGGACTCGGAATCCACTCCCACTTGCTTTTGTGTTGTGCTAATTTTCCTACCGGGAGGGAGCTTCTCATTACATGCTCCCAAAGGTAATGAAAGTAACGAAAGAATTGATGAGATGAAGGAAAATGGTTCTGCACAGAACTCTAATATGTAGTGTGAAAGAACTCTGAGTTATATGAGCTAATTGCCATGAAATAAGACAAGGAATAAGCTGGCTCTCAGAGATGACTAATTCACTATTTGACCCCCATGTATGATGCCTGCCACTCTTTTTGGAACTGAGTTGTTTCCTTTGAGGAGTCAAAGAGATCTTGAAAGTTTGCATAGGACATACAATGCTAGGATTCTTTCTAATCTACTCTTTCTTCCCAATTGCAAAATATATGTTCACACTTTGAATAATACGAGAGTTGGAACTTTAATAGTGGCA
The DNA here is from genome assembly GCA_030556195.1 of Anolis apletophallus. Classification (NCBI taxonomy): domain Eukaryota; kingdom Metazoa; phylum Chordata; class Lepidosauria; order Squamata; family Anolidae; genus Anolis; species Anolis apletophallus. Next base: position 36,504,264 of record JARBWK010000005.1, read on the forward strand.
ACTATTTATTTACATATAATGTAAAAGTGATACATGCGCCAAGTTTTACAGTTCTTAAATATAGTCACCAGCATTGTGTACAACCCATTTCCAACTATATGGAAGTTGTAGGACACTTGTTGCAGTGCCTGTTCTGTTGATAGTTCGAATGGAGTGGTCTACTGCCACAAGAATCTCTGGAACAGTTCTGAAGCGAATGCCACGAAGGAATTAAGTCAAACTCATAAGGACTTAAGTCTGGGAAGTCTCCTGTGTTTCGGGCCAGCTCATGGATTGTATGGCGCTGATCACTGTCTATTAGTGGGGCAACAGCATTCACTTCCACTTTGCTGACACTAGGACAACCTGGCCAATGCATGTCTGCCACATTTTGGCGTCCTTCGTTGAAGGCTTTTACCCACCTTGCCATTGTTCTGTAAGGCAACGCAGATTTCCCGAAAGCCTCTTGAAGACCTTGATGACACACTCGTGCTGTACGACCTCTGGCACATTCAATCTTTATCCAACTCCATTGTTCTTGTTTCGAAAACATAGTGACAACACTTACTTTAGACCACAATACAAGTTTCAGTTCTTTGCATCACTCTGCATGCGTGTGACGTAGGAAGGGTGAGTCTTTTTGCTCAGAGGTAAGGTATGTATTTAACATGTGGTATATGCAACATTATTTGGTTTCATTGTGTGGCGTCTTTACAGCAGTGTTGCCACTATTAAAGTTCCAACCCTCATAAAAAGAGAATCCCAGCCTTTCAAAATCTCATCAAAACCTCAAACCAAAAACAATGTAGAAGTGAGGCAGATTTTAAGCCAGTTTAGTTCTATTGAGGTCATCATCTAAAATGAGAAATAGATTGTCCGTCTTCTATGACTGATTAGGAATAATCAATCAAGAAGGGATTTTTTTTAAACCCTGTATTATATTTTAAGAATATCTCTGCAGCTCTTGTTCTTGCTTTAGCTATCTATCCATTACAGGCATGAAATACACAAGACAGGGCTTAATATAAAAAGAGTGCAAGTCTGGCAATGGGAGGATTATTTTTAATGGGATTCTGAACTATTTAAGAGTCTGGCAGGGCAGAATGAATTCAGCATCTAAAATTATTTCCCAAGATGTAATTAGATGTACTTTTTTAAAAAAAAAATCTGGCTTGAGTTGCATGACGTTCCTTTTTTTCATTTTTTAAGGAACAAATCCTCCTTTATTTAAAAAAATAGAATTTTGTTGGCATCAATGATAGCATTTTGACAGACATTTTAGAAAGAATGGTGGGTGTGATCTTATGCAATCACCGATTCTTATAGTCAGAAGCACACTGTGGCTTTTTTTGTGAATGATCTTGGAGGCGAAGGTAAGAATTGGCTAAATGGGCTTCATATTAATTCATTTTTCTCTTAGCATGCTAGTGATGTTTCTGGTTTTAGTATCTTGCCAAATATGTTGGTTTGTAAGAGCAGGTTGTGATTTTATCAAGTTTTCATTGAATGCTCTTAATATTCAAGGTCAAATTCAATGTTTGTCTTTCCATCTCCACCACCACTTGAAAAATTGTGCACCCAAATGCCATGTTCTAGCTAACATCTGATAACAGAAGGAGGCAAAATAGTAGGGCAGCAGGATAAGGCAGCATCTGGAAGATCACAAGTGAGAGCCCAAAGTGACAGGCAAAACCCGGAACCTCAATCAGTGGCTGAGACTGGATAAGAAACTCCCTCCTGGGCACACTGGGTGATCTTGAAGGTGCTGAACAGGCTGCGCTCTGGCACCACGAGATGCAGAGCTAACCTTAAGAAATGGGGCCACAAAGTGGAGTCCACAACATGAAAATGTGGAGAAGAGCAAACTACAGACTACCTACTACAATGCAACCTGAGTCCTGCCACATGCACAATGGAGAACTTTCACACAGCGACATCAAAGGCACTCCAAGTAGCCAGCTTCTGGTCAAATGACATTTAGCATAATGCCAAGTTTCTAACTTTGTTTGTGTTTTCAAATACATTATAACTGCACCCTGAATTATCTTCTGACACAAATATACCAATTGTCCACCCAGATCTAATAGGGCTAAGAGTGTTTGTACCTCTTGGCTAAAACTAGTTAGTTGTTATACCACATTTCTCCCATTATGGAACCCAAAGTGGTTCACAATTTGAGGTAAACGAATCAATAATACAACAGTTTAAAATAAAACAAAGGTCACATTAAAAGCATTCATTGGAAACAGGATGCAGGATCTACTAGGGTTGGATAGATTTGCTCGGAAATGGTTGAAATTCAGAAAAATATATGAATTTGGACATCTCAAGCAGGTCTTGAACCATGCAGGAAAGGGGGGGGGGGGGATTCTGAATTTGAACCACTTACCCGTTTTTTTTTTGAATTCTTAATTTTTGGATGTCTCCCAAGGTTATTTTAATTTTCATAACCATTAAACAAATTTGGTAAAGCCAAAAAAAAGCATAAAGTAAAGCAAGGGAACTATAAAAAATCTCATTCTTTTGGCAGGCACTGTCAGAAGGGATGCGGTGTGCATGGCTTGTCACAACCATCTTAACTTTAGTTTGGGAAGGTCAGGCCCCCAATGGTAGAGATTGCAAAAGGCCCTGCTGTTAAACTACATTTCCCACAATGCACGGCTGGTCAGTTGCCAAAATGGCTGAAGGACCCAAAAATAGCTGCCTGTAGCAGTCTTCGTCTAAATATAAAATATACTGATTGAATTTACAAAGGAGTCTAAAGAAAGCAAGCAATAAACAACTTTTGCAAAGCCAAGAGAACATAAACTGCTTTAAAAACCCAATCCTTTTACTTTGGTCTGATTGCCATGAACAAGTCACTGGGGCATCAAGCAACAGCCAGCCCGCCCTTTACAATCAGTAAGTAATGATAAAATAAAATGATTGAGTGCATCTGCAAATAGGAATAAACGGATGGATGTGTCTTGAGGGTCCCCTCCAACTCAGTAGAGGAAGCAAATGGATTTCAGGAGAGTTTGGATGGTGCCTTTCTGCCCAGAAGAAGGGGGTCAGTCTAGATGTCCCTTGATGGGGTCTCTACTATGATTTCTGTTCTCCACCAATTTAACACAGTTTGTGCCACACAAACAAAGTTTCTGGAGTAGAACAACTACTTTCAAAGTAAAGACCACCCAATGAAACAGGAAATAACACGTTCAAACCAGGAACAGATTGTATTTATTATTTAAAATGTTTTTATATAAAAAAAACCCTTTGAAACTTTGCCAAAAATCCATGAATAAGTCAAAGATTATGGTGAGCTACCCTGTACGTCTGTAGTGAGTTTCATCAAGATTGGTCTAAAAATGCCCCCCAAATTTAATGTGCTTGTTAATGTGCTTCCACATTAACAAATCGATTTGGAAATTTCAGAAAGTTTCAGGTTTTTGGGGGGGGAAATCGGAAATGGCTTTAGAATTGAATCACTAACGCCCCCTACTTCCAAACTGAGTTTTGAACCTTTTTTATTAACCAAGCCTAGGATCTACAAATGCTTGGAGAAATATTCTCTTTGGGAATGTCTAGGTCCTCCAGCACGATTCTATAGTGAACTTCCAATGGTGTTGTGGAGGATCCAGAGATTCCCAGAAATAATATATAATCAAACCTGGAAAACTTAAACCTGTAAATGTGGAGGGCAAACTGTACAAATATAGCATTAAAAAATCTGGATAATACAAATATATTCCCTGCCAGCAGAAAGAGGGCAATGTAACTCCTTGTGGAGTAAAATTTCTAAAATTTCACTGTCTGGGAGCAGACACCCAGACGGCTTTCTCCCAAGTCCCAGGTTTCACTTTTTCCCACAAAGTGGGAAAACTGAGAGGGAGAGATCTTTAGCTTTGAGCTCCAAGCTTAGCTCAAGAGCTGATGATAAGCATACTGTTCTGCAGCCACACAATCCCCCACATTTCTTCTTCTTATATTAATCAAATCAATGTTTTCTAAGGTTTGACAGTCTTAGGGATTCTTTGTTTTTTTTAATTCAGGCATTTACTTGTAGACACACTAATAAAATTGCTAGGATAGCAATGCATATAAATGTATTACTCTGTATTCACACACTCACCCCTTTAAAAATCACATTTGCTTCCATCCTATATCAGGCATGTATATACTAGAGAAGCTTCCATGCATAAACAATTTAGATAGGTTTGTTTGTTTGTTTTATATTCTATCTTTCTCCCATGCAGGAAGCAAAACATCTTACAGCAATGTAAAACCAATGTCAGCTAAAATCTTATTTGGGAGAATGAAATACAAGGCAAGACATTTCTTTGAATTGTCTTGCCTTGTATTTTCCATTTCTGGTTATGCCATAAAGAACTTGTACACAAAGAGAGAGGAAAGAAGTGGAGGTGTTTTGTGCATAACATTTTTGCTCACCCCATTGCCCAGACACAATCTGTTTAGTGTTGAAATTGAGAGAGAAGACAACAGCTTTTCAGCTGACCTCCTGAGCCATCTGAAGTTCTCACACTCCCCTGAAATGCAAAATTGCCTCATGGAAATGTAGAATTCAATAATGGAATGGAAATTGCTGGGATAATGGAGAACATTTCGTCATAGAACAGACCCTCATTCAGCTATAACAAAGTGCTCTTCATTTTTTTAAGCCTCATAATTTTTTCCATCACATTTGAAGAGAACTAGCCAAGTGAAATCAAGCAATCTTATTGAACATGCCATCAATCATTGGTCTCAGGAATTCAAAGAGATGGAAACAACTAATACTGTCACTTGGACAAAACGGACCTCAGGATGATTGTGTTTCATGCACATTTTATAATAATGCAGGAAAATATGTAAGTTGAAACATGGAATGGCTTAGACGATGCTCCTGAAAAGTGAGATTAACAGGAAGACATTGGTTATTATATGGTTTTAATTGTTTTTGTATTGATTTTAATGTTTTTAAATGATTTAATTGTATATTTTGGATTGTTATGGCATCAAATGGCTGCCAATTTGTAAGCCGCCTTGAGTTGCCTTTGGGCTTGAGAAGGTGGGATAGAAATATTACAAATAAATCAATAAATCATTTAATTTATTTATTATTTATTTATTTATTTATGGCATTTTACCCCGCTCTTCTCAACCCCCGAGGGGGGACTCAGAGCGGCTTCCAAAAGGCATAATTTGATGCCTACATCACAATTGCAGTATAAAACACAATATAAAACCCTCCAGCATTCGACACTAAAATACATTAAAATACAATTATATTCACACATCCTATGCATTCACCTATGTTAAAAACAGTGTTCCATCCGTAAAAGCATTGAGCCCTATTCACCAACTTTCCATTAAAACTACTAAAGTGCTGTCCTGTGCTACTATGCAAACGCCTGGTCCCACATCGAGGCTTTCACTTTTTTCCTAAATGTCAGGAGGGATGGAATTGATCGTATGTCACTAGGGAGTGCATTCCACAGACGGGGAGCCACCACCGAGAAGGCCCTCTCCCTCGTCTCCACCAGCCGCACCTGGGAAGCCGGCGGGAGCGAGAGCAGGGCCTCCCCGGATGATCTTAAAGTACGAGGTGGGATGTAGCGGCCGATGCGTTGGGACAAGTAAGCTGGGCCAGAACTGTATAGAGCTTTAAAGGTCAACACCAGCACTTTGAATTGAGCCCGGAATTGGTCTGGCAGCCAGTGGAGCTGACACAACAGGGGGGTGGTATGCTCCTGTATGTAGCTCCAGTTAGTAGTCTGGCTGCCGCCCGTTGGACTAGTTGTAATTTCCGAACTGTCTTCAAAGGCAGCCCCACGTAGAGTAATCTATTCGGGATGTGACCAGAGCGTGGACGACCGTAGCCAGATCAGACTTCCCAAGGTACGGGGCGCAACGGGCGCACGAGTCGTAACTGAGCAAAAGCACCCCCGGCCACCCCTGAGACCTGGGGCTCCAGGCTCAGCGATGAATCCAGGATCACTCCCAAGCTGCGAACCTGCGTCTTAAGGGGGAGTGTAACCCCGTCCAACACAGGCTGTAACTCTATGCCCTGTTCGGCCTTTCGACTGACCAGGAGGACCTCTGTCTTGTCTGGATTAAGTTTCAATTTGCTAGCCCTCATCCAGTCCGACACAGCAGCCAAGCACCGGTTCAAAGTCTGGACAGCCTCCTTGGTGACGGGTGGGAAGGAGTGACAGATTTGGACGTCATCTGCGTACAGATAACACCTTACTCCGAAACTCCGAATGATCTCTCCCAGCGGTTTCATGTAGATGTTAAATAACATTGGGGACAGAACTGAACCCTGAAGGACTCCACAAGACAAAGGTTGCGGAGCCGAACAGGTGTCACCCAATAACACCTTCTGGGTGCGACCTTCCAGAAAGGATTGGAGCCACTGCAATGCAGTACCCCCAAGCCCCATATCTGCAAGGCGACCCAGAAGGATACCGTGGTCTACGGTATCGAAAGCCGCTGAGAGGTCCAGCAGAACCAACAGGGACACACTCCCCCTGTCGAGTTCCCGGTGTAGATCATCTACCAAGGCAACCAAGGCTGTTTCAGTACCATGTCCCGGCCTAAAGCCAGACTGTACCGGATCAAGATAATCAGTGTCTACCAAGAATCCCTGGAGTTGCGAAGCCACCACAAATAAATAAAGCCGTCATCCCACGGCCCACATCACCAGACTTAACTTTGACCCAGGACAGGACGGAGGTAATTTCAAATGGTACGCAAACCTCTGTGTGCATGCACGCCGATGTCACGCCGGTGTGCGCATGCGCAGGCCAGCTGTTTCTGCGCATGAACAGGGCCAGCTAGTTCGGCACATGCGCCGTTCGTGCGGGCGTAACACCAAGTGGGTGGTGACGCAAAACGCATTCCAGGAGGCCAAAAAGGAGGACGTTTTATAGCCGGAGGCAGGAGGCTCCGCCCCGGCTGCAAAACGTCTTCCTTTTCAGCCTCGTGGGGTGCGTTTTGCATCACCATCCACCTTGACTTGCACCCGCGTGCCGGCCTGCAGCAATGGCACGGCATGCGCCGATTCAACTTGTTGGTGTGTTCCTTCCACGCCGTCCTCCCGAGTCACAAGGGGACTCCTGAGAATGTGCAAAGTTTATGCTCCAAATGCAACACGGGAAGCTTCTTGTGTCACCACGGCAGTGGTTTATGCCAGTTCCTCTCCCCTTTTTACCACGGATGTTGCACCTTAAATCTGAAGGACCCCTCAGTAAGCCACTTGAGACCAGCTGTGGTTAAATGCTTTATTTAGAATAATGAGAAAAGGTAAAGAAATGAAAATATAGTTCAATGATGCGCTCTGCATCCAGTATTGCAAAGCAATAGTCCACTAGAGTAAAAAAGGTTCAATGAATAAGAAATAGTCTTGATGCCCCAATGGGCTAAAATCCAGGAAAGTTCTTGGTAGCAAGGCTTGGCATTTACTTGAGTCCGAGGACTTGAAGGCCCAATGGCCCAGGCTGGAACTTGGGTACGTAGAACTTGGGAAGGTAAACTGAACATTGGCGAGAGATGCCTCGAGCCAAAGGAAAACAGTTTAAATAGGTTCTTTCTCTTGAAGACGCAAGCTGTGTCGGAACTTCTTCTCAGACCCTATTGTTGGGCTTGCCCCTCCCGGGCCTCTCAGCCAAGACTGGAATGTCAGCTCGTTAGTGAATGCACCTGGACTTTCGGGAGGCACCGAGGCCTTTCAGTACCAGGCCTCCTTATCAGCCTGAGAAGAGTAAAGGCTGTGCTTGCTCTTGACCGCCGGTTGACACAGAGACTTCTGTACAGCTGTGCTCTCAGGCCTAGCTGGAATCTTGAAAACAACATGGCTTTGGTCTGACTTAGCTATAGAACCAGGCTGGGGACTGACAACGGAGTAGATGTAATTCATGTAATGGGCTCCGTGGCAAAAGGGCAGCGAACCGGCATATGACAGGCAAATTAGCCTGTATGATGAGGTTGTAGGACTCCAAGAAGGGTCAAAGTCCTTCTTTATTTATTGTTTATTGTTCGTTCTTATATTCCGCTCCTCCCAGCAGGCTCGGGGCGGATCACAGTAAAAATACATGGGCAGCATGCTGTTACGACGGCATACGGCCCTACAGTTTGAAATACAATAACATAAAACCACATTAAAACCAGAGTTACATCGACCCGATACGGATGCGAGGACATGACGTAGTTCTTAAACCGGTGTGCCTAATTAAAGGCCAAGCCAAAGAGGGCCGTCTTGCACGCCCTCGAAACGGGGCTAGTTCACAATAGCCCGAACATTATCTGGGAGGCGTTCCAAAGCACCGGTGCCGCCACAGAAAAGGACCTTTGTCTGGTCGTCGATAGGTGGCAGGAGCGGACTGATGGAATTAATAACAGATTCTGCACATCTGATCACAGTGATCTCGGGGGCAAATACGGGGTAAGGCGGTCCTTCAGGTACGCAGGCCCTAGGCCGTGCAAGGCCTTAAAGGTCAACACCAACACCTTGAAGGCAATTCGGTACTCAATAGGAGCCAGTGCAGTTGCCGAAGGGTCGGTGTACTCTGTTCTCTCACCGGCACTCCTGCCAGCAGCGCGAGCAGCGGCATTCTGCACTAGCTTGAGTTTCCGGATTGTCGACAAGGGAAGGCCAACGTAGAGGGCGTTACAGTAGTCTAATCTCGAGATGACCGTCGCTTGGATTACCGTGGCCAGGTCGTCCCTGGACAGGTAGGGGGCCAGTCGCCTAGCCTGACGGAGGTGGTAAAATGACCCCTACTGACCGCGGAGACCTGGGCCTCCATGGTCAGTGAGGAGTCCAACATCACCCCTAGGCTCTTAACTGACGGGCGAAGGATTAAGCCTTTTCGCCGTCCAGGGTAGGCAACCGGCACCCACCCAGCCCAGGCCGCCCGGCCACAGGATCTCCGTCTTCAATGGAGTCACCTTCAGCCGGCTGGCACACAGCCAACCAGTCACGGCTTCGAGGCATAGATGGAAACACTCGGGTCCGGCGTCCGGCCTGCCGTCCATTCTCAGCAGGAGCTGGGTGTCATCTGCATACTGATAACACTCCAGACCAAAGTCGCGGGCCAACTGGGCCAGGGTTCTTGGACACAGAACCCCACTGGGGGACATCGGGCAACTCGTATTCTCTCAACCTTAAAGGAAGACAGTGGCAAATATCTAAATAATTATGGCTAAAAAAACCTAGGTATGAGTTGACTGGAAAAGACATAGGAATAACAAACACAATACAGGCTGGATATCCTTTATTCAGAAATCCAAAATGCTCCATAATCCAAAATTATCTACATGAGTAGCTGAGGCAATGACACTTTTGCCTTCTGATTGTCCAGTGTATATAAACCTTGTTTTATGCACAAAATGATTAGAATTATTGTGTGTAAAATTACCTTCATCTATATATATAAAGGAGACACGGTCGTGCAAAGTCGTATATAGGCAACGAAACTATAAGTCGCAGAAACACCAAACTCAACAACTGACTGGCCCTGACCACGAGGTACAGACAACAGTAAAAAAAACCGGACCTAGCTACCTCGCAACACCCTAAAACACCCCCCCCCAAAAAAACCAACGGAAATCCCACCCCGGCCTCTGCGCTGCCAGCATGAACGTTTAGAACGTTCACACATCCCAGACAAAGCACTGCGGACCGATCCCAAACACTTCACCACAGAAATACACGCCCTACTCAAAGCCTGCCAACAGCACACCTCCCTACCCACAATCACTAACCAATACACACATACACACACAACACCCTGCCCCCCGTCCCGCGCACATGGCCGCCAAAACGCTGCCACACCATCCTACAAACCGGCAATTAAGCCCACGCCGCAATCTAAATCTGCCCGCAACAGAACTTCGCTCCCCTTCCCACTATCCCTAAACAAAATACACACAATGCACCCTCACCGCATCCCAAAACCCCAAAACAACACATAAACAACACATACACAACATACCCTGCCCCCCTTCCCGCGCACATGGCCGCCAAAACGCTGCGGCCCCATCCTACAAACTTCGCCACTTCAGCCCACGCCGCAATCTAAATCTGCCCACAAAACAACTTCCCTCCCTTCCCAATATCCCTAACCAAAATACACACAATGCCCCCTCACCGCTTCCAAACACCATAAAACAACACATAAACAACATAACCAACCCCCCTTCCAACACACATGGCCGCCAAAACTTAGCGACCACATCCTACAAAGCCCGCGAATCAGCCTAACCCCCTCCCCAAGACCCCACAACAAACACTCCTACACAAAATAAACAACACACAACTTCCTCCGCTTTCCACCACCCCAACACAACAGCAAAAAAACCCAAAATCTTTTCTTACCTTTGCCCAGAAACCTCCCTCAAAAGCTCACCCAGTGCCATCGTTACTCCTACCTATCAAAACTACATCACCCAAGACCCTTAGCGGCAGAATACAGCCACCGTGCCTGCGCACTACAACAAACATAAAAAATCCGCGAATCAGCCAAACCCCCTCCCCACGACCCCACAACAAACATCCCTACACAAAATAAACAACACACACCCTCACCCCTTTCCACCACCCCAACACAACATCAAAAACCTAAAAACTCTCCTTACCTTTGCCCCGAAACCTCCCTCACAAGCTCACCCGGCGCCATCGTCACTCCTACCTATGAAAACTACATCACCCAAGACCCTTAGCGGCAGAATACAGCCTCGCGCATGCGTGCTGTCAGAAATTCTGCCATCTCCTCGCCGCTCCTGGACCCAGCCCGTGCGCCCAGCCCCATGCCCACCTCCTCCGCCGCCTTCTCTACCTCCTTTGCCGCCTCCCAGCAGCTCCCGACCCGAACCGTGTGGCCAACGCCATGCCCGCATCCTCCGCCGCTTCCTCGCCCTCCTCCGCCGCCTCCTAGCCGGTTCCGGACCCGGCCTGCGCCACCACCTCCTCGCCCTTCTCCGCCGCTTCCCAGAGGCTCCTACACCCGGCCCGCGTGGACCGAGGCAGCCACGGCACCGCCCGCACGGCCCGGATCCGGAACCAGCTAGAAGGCGGCGGACAAGGCCGAGGCGGCGGCGCCGCGGCCCGGCTCCAAAACCAGCTGGGAGCTGGCGGAGGACACAGAGGAAGCGGCGGAGAAGGCGGCCACGGCGCCTCCCTCGCGACCCGGGTCCAGAAACGCCTGGGAGACAGCGGAGGCGGCACCAACGGACACAGGACTACACTTCCCAGAAGGCCCCACCGGCGCCGCCCCGCCCTCCTCCAACTCTCCCTCCCACCCGGCTTCCCCTTGCCCCCGCCCCTCCTCCTCCAATGCTCCCTCCCACCCCGACAGAAAGGAGGGAGGGAGGAAAGGAAAGAAGGAAAGAAAAAGGAAAGGAAAGAAAGATAAGTACAGATGCCTGGAAGAAGAATGGACACAAAGGAAGGAGAAAGGGAAAGACGGAGGGACAAAGAGGGAGAAAGGGGAAGGGAACAGAGAAGAAAGGAGGAAAGTTGGTAAACCAGAAGGACCACTGGGAGTTGCACTCCAAAAACACATAGAGCAGCAAAAAAGGGGAAACAGAGAAAGGGAAAGAAAGAGGGGTAAAGGAAGGGAAGGGAGAAAGGAAAGAGGGAAATAAAACAAAAAAAGAAAAATATGAAGAGACAAAAAGAGAGAGAAAAAGAGAAAGAGGGGGAGAAGGTTGGCCACAGTAACAGTACCTATTGCTCTACTCACATTTACATGTTTTAAAAAAAACTAGGTTGACAGAAGCTGGGCCTAATGCTGGGACCTCAACAGAGTCCATGGATTCAATCTGCTAACCTTCTGCCCAGCAAGTTCAGCAACTCCGTGATTTACTCATTGCTCAAAGAGTACAGATTTCACCCTTACATTAGGTCCACTTCAACCAACTCAGGGGAGGGGGGGGGCATTTCTAACCCCACGAGCTGGCATTCCTCATAGATGCCTAGCCCTCACTTACTGGGAAGCTGTTTACGCTCTAAATTGACAGTAAGACTTCATTAACTTGATTTCCCTAACTAGGCCTCACTTACTGGGAAGCTATTTACGCTCTTCATTAACTAGATTCTCCCGACTAGGCTTCAACTCATTGGACATTGTGTATGGCCTGAATTGACAGTAAGGCTTGGCACACCATGCCCCCCATGACCCACACTCCATCCAAATGCAGTTTAGAGAAGGTCACACCGTGGATGATTGGACTTTCTTGCATCTCCTAAAAAGGGCACAGCAACACGTGCCGGGTACAGCTAGTATTATATATATGAGGATAAATAAAAGATAAGTGCATTTTGTGTTTAAACTTGGACTCCAGCTCCAAGGTATGAAAATATTCCAAAATCCAGTAATGGTTGCACACGATTTTTGAAATTCATTTTTAAAATAATGATAAGAAGAAGAAGTTAGATTTGGGGAAATTATTCCTCCAAATGAATATAAAAAGAAATATTTTTGAAATATTAAGTAATTATCTGATTACTCATTATTATTTATTATTATTTACAGTATTTATATTCTGCCCTTCTCACCCCACAGGGGACTCAGGGTGGATTACAATGTACATATACATGGCCATAGACACACAACATATATAGACAGACACTCAGAGACTATTTAACATTCCAGCTTCTGGCCACCAGGGGAGCTGTCGCTTATACCAAAATTAATCAATGTGTTCACTTTAACATTAAAATATCCCCAAATAATATTGTGAGTAGTTTTTTTAAAATTATATTTGATTATTTATTTACAGTAGTAGACTTTTAAAACATCAGATGAAAATGCTCATTTTGGTTTTAAAAAAGGAAATAATTAAATGATACTATGAATATGCTGTATTATCATAACTGATCCATATAAACAGAGAAATTAAAAATCTTCGTCACTTGCTCAATAACTGACTTGTTACAGACTTTATGGGCAGGGAGGATTAAAGGGCTTATGAGAGTATCTTGGGTTTTATATTAAGAGAGATACAAGATTTCTTCTAAACCCTTGGTAATAGCAATAGTGAAAACTATATGTAAGATAGATTCTATTTTGAGGTTATTACAGAGGAAGCATCTATTATTCAGTGGAGGATTATTTTATCTTTCATAAATCAGAGAGAACATTAAACTTTGTCCCCCAAAAAAGCCTTTCTATATTTAAGAATACCATAGCACTTCTGATGGATTGTCCCCCTCAATGGATTGTCACCTTGTTGTGGTGAGGGGGCTTACCTGTTCCAGTGAACCTGCAGGCATATTCATCGGAGACATGCATTCCTGAGGGGGGGGCAGGGGAGGTTCCAGACCGAGCACAATCAGAAGACTTCAATGACGGATCAGGTGGAAGATAACATGAGGGTTATACAAGCCTGGCTAATTCACAAACAGGTAAATCGCAAGAGTGCAAAGGATAAATTGAAACATATCATTTAGTATTCTTCATTAACAAGTACAAAAGTGAAAGTTATCAACATAATTTGAGAGGACACTAATCATAAGTCCTACCGCAACTGTAATGTTCAATAGAGGTCAAAATTGTACATCATAGAAGGTAATCCACAGCTAGAATCCACAAGGTGCTGGGATATTTATATTCCAAGGATCCAATGATCCAGTTGTGGTAGATGCCTGAAATCAGGAGAAAGTGTCCAAAAGCCTAAGTAGGAGTTGGTCGTTAAAAGGAAGAGTGATAGTTTCCTCAGTGCAAATGCTCTGTTCTTGTTAATGAAGAATACTAAATGATATATTTCAATTTATCCTTTGCATTCTTGTGATTTACCTGGAAGATAACATGATACATGTTACAATGGCTGTAAAGAAGGCTACAACAGATTGAGAAGCCACCATCATTATGTTAACCATGCCACTGGTTGGGACCCTCACTGTAAAGACTGTGTGTTTATCGGCTATGCACGGACCTCCACACTTTTTTAATTAAAAAAACCCTCACACACAGGCATATTCCAAGAACTTGGAAGGCCATCATACTTCGACAACAAGAGATCACCTAAAGAAGTAAGCACCTTTCAGATTAACTGGGGGGAAATAAATTTTCCTGAGTCCACTTCAGTCCATGAGCTTTCGTGCAAGAGATGGGAGTCCATGATAGCTTATTTTATAAATTTATTTTACCCACCACTTAATCTCAAAAGTTCCACTTAGTCTCAAAGGTTCTACTACAAATGCTACTGGTACATGGCCATACAGCCCAAAAAAACTCACAGCAATCTAGTGATTCCAGCCATGAAAGCCTTAGACAATACACTTAACACATGCCATCTTCACAAGAGATGTAAAGATTGTAGCTCTACATACACCCATTGTTCCACATTTGTGATTTTGACTTTTGTGGATTTAATTATTCACAGATTTGATTAAAATGCTATTCCTAGAAATCTCTATGTCTTCCAGTGCAATTCTATGGTCATTTCCAGCTGACGTTGGCCATGCTTGGAAGACTTAGGCTGGGACTACACTGTTCTGTATCCGAGGATCTGATCCCAGATTGTCTGCTTTGAACTAGGGTTATATGAATCTACACTGCCAAATAATCTGGGAGGAGCAAATAATCAGGGATCAGAACCTGGGATATAGGGCAGTGTAGATCTAGCCCTAGACATTTTACAGAGCTATTCTCTCAAATAAAGAAATAACAATTTCATTACTCACTGTTTTTCACTTTTACATGGGTCCTGTGCCCCTAACCCCAACAGTCTGTCCCCATATACCCATATTTAACAGTAGATTCAGCATTATCTAAATCCATGGTTAACCAGTAGAAGAACGAGAAGCTTGTTGAAGTAACACAAATCATCTGGATGATTTACAAGAATTTAATATTGTCTTGGACCCAGGGAGCTAGGATGAAGTACCAGACAACATTGAAGCCAAAAAGGGGAATAATAAATCCTTGTCATCTATTTAAAGGAATGTAAAATAGCCTTTAGATTAAGAGAAGTTTCATTAACATACCTTAAAGACACCAAACCTTCCGTCAACAATGAAATCAAATTAGTGAAATACAAACAATCTGAGTTTTGGCTTTACAAATCTAGAGAACTGTTGGAACATCCTCCACTTTTCTATCTTTCATGTGAGGGATCGAGAGGAGAATATTATTACTCCCAAATTTTATTATTTTCTAGATTTATATACTTTTTTTGAATTCTCCAACTAAATCATATATTTAGTTATGAATTAATGTGCTTACATCTTGCTTGCCTTCCAGTTTTTGAACCTGTCACAGGTTTTTCTTGGCAACATTTATGTGTTTCTATTTCTATAAATGTATATTTATTTTGTTTTTATCGTATTTTTAGCACCATTGTTCTGAACCAGGTGGCAACATATCTCAGGGACCAGTGACCTGTGATTGTGCATTTCTCAGTACTCAAATATTTGATAAATGTGTGTTTAATCTTGATTTTGGATTATATTTATCAGCAATTGTCATCCTGGATTGAGATTCTGAGAGTCAAAAATTGTTCCAAATTTCAGTAAAATTTGCCATGTGGAATTGGAGACACACTCAATCTATCTAGGGAAAATGGGTATCATGGTTTCTAACTTTAAATATGTCAGTGGGGAGCAGCGTGGTGTAGTGATTTCAGCACTGGATTATGCCTCTGGAGACCAGGATTCAAAACCTTGCTCAATCATGAAACTCACTGGTTTACCTTGGGCAAATCTCACTCTCTTAGCCTCCGAGGAAGGAAATGTCAATCCTCTCCTGCACAAATCTAGCCAAGAAACTCCTGTGATAGGTTTGACTTAGGGTTGACACAAGTCAGAAATGACTTGAAGACACACAATAACAAGTTATGAACATTATTAAATGATACTTAGACTCTTGAGTTGCAATGGAAAAGTAATGTTTTCATTGAACTGTGTAAAATGAGATATCAGAAGACATTTAGCTGCCTATTGTAAAAAATACATTGCTGGCCATGGAGTCATACTTCATGGCTTAGAGACCACAATTAAGCTTGAGCCAAGTCCCCTTTCACAGAAAAATTGGACACCCTTCTCTTCTGCGGTCAAAGACATTAAACATGGAACTTTCTGCAAATGTTCCTTCAGTCCATCTGCTTGTTCAGTGGATGTATTATCTCCTGCCAGTAGGTGTACAGTTCTGTCTATTCCTATTAAAAGATTGTGCAATTAATATTTCATTATCCCTGAAGCTGTTATAAATATTGCTTCACTCACGTGCATCCAGAGAACACTGATTTATTTCACAGGCTTGAAACAAAAATTGATTATGCTAGAAAACTGTGGCTAAATGTGATTGAATCGTAGGAAGGTGGAAACAAGACAGATGTGAAGGCGTGAGCAATGTTCCTGCCAAAAAAACCCAAATGATAAATGGCTCCTTACTGATTTGCTTGCTACAGTTATGATCACTCACATTCTATGTAAATACAGAGGTTGGGGTGGGGGGATACCCTTCTAGGGACTTCATCAGACACTGCCTTTTCTCTCTTTCTACGCATTTTAAAGTCATTTGAAACACTGCGTCCCACGAAGCCTGTCAAATGATGCCAGAATACTGCCTGTTGTTTCTGAAGTGTGGAGAAACTGAAGGTTTTTGGAGTCTGGGAGCAACCAACTTCAAACATAAGAACATAAGAAGAGCCATGCTGAATCGGGCCTCAGCCCATCTAGTCCAGCATTCTGTGTCACACAGTGGCCCACTAGTTGTACACAGGGATCTCTAGCAGAAAGGAGGGCAAAACCCTCACCTGCTCCCGACCCCCCACAACCAGTACCGGGAAAATCCTGCCTGCCTCCATCAACACAGAGGTGGCACTTGGATGTCCATTTCAGTAGCTACTGATTCCCTTGGTATCCATGAATCTGTCTAATCCTGCCTTGAAGCTGTCCAGGCTGACAGCTGTCACAACCTCCTCTGGAAGTGAGTTCCACAACCCAACGACCCTCTGGGTGAAGAAATATTTCCCTTTATTAGTCCTAACTTTCCTACCTTGGAGCTTTAGGGAGTGCCCCCTAGTCCTAGTGTTGTGTGACAGAGAAAATATTTTTTCTTTATTCACCTTTTCTATCCCATGCATGATTTTATACACTTCGATCAAGTCACCTCTTAAACGCCATCTTTCAAGGCTGAAAATACCAAGGCGTTGCAACCTGATTTCATAAGGGAGCTGCTCCATCCCTTGGATCATTTTTGTTGCCCTTCTTTGTACCTTTTCCAGTTCCGTTATATCCTTCTTAAGGTGCGGTGACCAGAATTGTACACAGTACTCCAAATGTGGCCTTACCATAGATTTGTAGAGAGGCAATACAACATTTGCTGACCTATTTTCGATTCCCTTCCTGATCATGCCAAGCATAGAATTTGCTTTTTTCACTGCTGCAGCGCACTGGGTTGACATCTTCATTGAGCTGTCCACCAAAACCCCAAGATCCCTTTCCTGGTTTGTCTCAGAAAGCTTTGATCCCATCAGTTGATAAGTGTATTTGGGGTTCTTTGCCCCGATGTGCATGACTTTACACTTGTTTAGGTTAAAATGCATTTGCCACTTTGTTGCCCATTCACTCAATTTCGAGAGATCTTTCTGGAGCTCTTTACAGTCAGTTTCATTTTTAACTACCCTGAACAGTTTAATGTCATCTGCAAACTTTGCTACCTCACAATTTACTTCTACATCCAGATCATTTATGAATAAATTAAAAAGTAAGGGTCCTAAAACTGAACCTTGGGGTACGCCACTTCTCACCTCTTTCCATCCAGAGAAGTGTCCATTTATTACCACCCTTTGTTTCCTACAGTTTAGCCAGCTCCACATTCACATAGAAAGCTCCACATTCACATAGAAACAACTAAAGGTGCTATTTTTTAGGTGGGATGGAAACTGTCAAAGAAATCTTCATTTTAGAGGGTTTTAGTTTTATTCTGGGCAGTCTGCTAATGCTCCTTCAGATGGTGTGGGTCTGAATGAAAGAAGTATTTTAAAAGGGTGCCTTAATTGTGCTTCACTGGAAAAGTCTTGAAGGAAAATGACCCCATGGAAAGTGGTGCCTTAAGAAAGGTACATTAACTCTGCTTCAGTGAAAAGGTCTTGAGAGCAAACAACCCCAGGGAAGGTGGTGCCTTAATTCTGCTTCAGTGGAAGGGTCTTGGGAGATTTGTAGTTTAGGGAGAGCAATTTAAACATCTCTGCTGCTAAGTACAAACTGCACAATTCCATCGGAATCATCATGCTTTACCTGTATATGAAAGAGTTCTTAGGCTTTCAAATGCAATTGGTCATCATACAGCAAAGATAGGGTGTTGTTGAACCTTCCTCCACCAAACTGGCAGACAAGTCTCAATCTGGGAGTGGTTTTTTGGGGTACACTCCATTATGGCGAAGGGGTTTAAGGATTGCGTCAACCAGGTAAGATCTCGCAACAGTCAAACATAAACTTGGTTGCTGTGGGTTTTTGAGGCTGTATGGCCATGTACTAGAAGCATTCTCTCCTGACATTTCACCTGCATCTATGGCAGGCATCCTCAGAGGTTGCCTCTGAGGATGCCTGCCGTAGGTGCAGGTGAATCCTCAGGAGAGAATGCTTCTAGAACATGGCCATAAGCCCGAGAAACCTACAACAATCCAGTGATTCCGGCTATGAAAGCCTTTGATAATACATTAAACATAAACTTGCATGTTTTGTCAGGAATAAGGCCCAAGACAACTCTGAAGCATCCAGAACACACATCTTTATGGCATCTCTTAAATATCCCTGGTTTTCATGACCTTTTGTAGATTTGAGCTGAAGTGCAACATAGCTGTGAAAGCAAGCGTCTTTACAGCATATACCATTTCTATATAGCTTATCACCAACGCACTCTGAATCATGCACCTTTGTTTTTCAGAGACTGGATTTCAACCTATAAAGTATTTTACCTACAATGCACTTCAAAGCAAACCACCACCACCCCAACACACATTTCTTTGAATTACAGAATGAAGTCTAATATAGTTTATTTTAGATGGAAAAGTTACTTTTAACAAGAATAGGGCATAATGACATGCTTCAAACCATTCATAGCTGAATAGCAGTGGAAGGAACCTCTGGGTTTCCAGAGCATCAGCCCACTGCTGTCCAGTTATAGATAGCTTCAGCATATCATTGTACTGTATTCGTTTTAATTAAAAGTAACTTTCTAAGCTCTGCTAGAATAACAAGTGTGTTTTGCAGTCACCGCTCTTGAAGTGCTTTCCACTTTATTTTTTTCTTGAGGGTTTCTCCATTTGACTTGTTTCTGTGATATCTTTCACAGTTCAACATGTCTCAACACTTTTATATTCAAAATTAACAATGTGTATATGTGAAGTTAAACAAATAACTGCATGGTGGAGGTAAATGCTGAGCCTTCAGGACTCTAGAGAGGTCACATAGTAAATAAAGTTACTTTTTTGGATGAGAACTCACCGAATTACTGATCAATAAACTACCAGATTGGTGGAAGCCCTCACAATCTGGATCTGGGCCTGTCTAGATGGAGAACATCTAACAGAAATAAAGTAACCATGAGATAATGAATTGAAAGGAAGGGACAAGTTTATACTTCCACTCTTTTAAAATTCTGTCATGGACCCAGTCAATGGAGGGTCAATTACATTAAACGTTGTCATGTGAATTTAAGAAATGCAAATGACATGTATGAGAAGACATGTGTAGCTTTCAAATGTACATGTCATATGTTGGATGACATTTCCCACAAGTCCTTAAGGCTGATCACACTGGCTAGGGCAGAAGAGATTTACACTCCAATGAAATTTGGAGGGTGGTGTAGTCCCCATTTCTGGTATATGATGCTCTTTGGTATTTCTAGGATAATATACAAAAATAGTGAATGAAAAATAATATTCAGAAAAGGGTGGTGGGACAACGTATTGCCACCATCAGCCTCTGATAATTTCTCCCTATTCCTTTGTACCCACTCAGTGATCTCAATAGAAATAGACACACTAGCGCAAGTAGCAAACTTAATTGTGCTTTGGAAAATGCATTGCCCCACAACAAAAGCTCTGCGTTGAAAAGAGAATGTGCAGAGTGTGCACAAAGCAAAAAGAATTGTAATCCATTTATTGTGCAAGTAATAAAAAAACCCCCTTGGTCTATGTAGCATCCTGTTCAAGCAGCTTGAAGAAAGCCAGCATTTTCTGCAATGCTTTTATTAAAAAACCTGTTCTTCTTTGTGGATTTTTTTCTAGTAAAGAGCTTTGCTGACCTAGATAAAATATAGATCAACTCAATAAGCTAGCCAGCCCTTCTGTATAGAACATCCAGAGTTAAAATATCCAAAATCAGATTTCTGTATGCAAAAATCAAAATTCCACCTGGAAAAAATATGTGTAATCTTGGTATCTCCATCCCATTTTTGCATGATACCCATACTATCCACAATATAAACAGCTTGTGTGGCTTCATATTTTAGCTGTGAGGGGTTTTTATATTAAATGGATGAAAACCTGTAGAAACTTAACTTAATTGTGGAACTTCTGGAATAGCTTCCTGAGTAGCACAAACATTTATTGATGAAGGCCAGATAGGTTCTTGGAATCCTTTCCTCTCTCTTTCCACATTTAAGAATTAATTTTGCTTAAAACAACAGGGAAATTACAACAACACACATTGGTTCATGAAAAAGCAGATTTCTTGGAAAGCTCAGCAGAATGATCAACAATGGGCTGCCGAAATTAAAAACCCATCTAAAAACCTATCTCTTCCAGCAGACATATCCTGCCAGTTTTAAACATGAATTTTAAACTTGTGTCCTGTGTTTTAATGTCTGTCCTGTGTATTTAATATGTATTTTACAGAAATACATTTTAATGGGTATCTTTTATAGAATTACATTTTAATAGGTATGCTTCTAGAATTTTTGCAATGTTTGTGTGTTTTGACTGCACCGCAACACTCCTCAGGCCATGAGGAAAGGCTAGTAAGAAATAATAGTAATAATAATTTTTAAAATAGAAATTTGCACATTTACTCAAATATTAGGGAGCTATATTTCGAACAAGTCGCCACCTCAAAGATATGAATCCTGACTACTGACATACTTATGTATTTGGAGAAATTGTTTGATAACCTAATGGCAACAAATACTTTCAAATTTTGATTAGGAATTGCATTTTTCCAAAATTCAGATTTTGCACTCCTAGACATCAGTTCCAAATGGCTATATAAAAACTTTGCTCTATGTTTTGACCACCATAAAAGAGCTGAACACCGTTAAAAGACATTTGTGTTGAACTTTTTATCAGCAGTTCCCGATAGATAATGTCAATAGGTTTGAGAAAAAACAAAACAATAACAGAATATTTTTCCTCCAATACAGCTGCAAATAAAGCAAAGACAAATTAATACAGAAATTTGATAAAATGACAATCATTCCCACTGACATAACACACTGTTGAACTAATGAGACAGAAGGAATGGTTTTGTTCCAAGAACACAGAAAGCAATTCTCTTTTCTAAAGAAAGAATTCTAAGAAAAGCTGAAAACAGACTGGAAAGTAACCTTGAAGCCTATCGATGAGAAGACTGAAAAGCTAAATAACACATTTTGGAAGGTGGGAAAAACTGCAAATGAAGCTTTAGAAGAAGGATGGGTGACCCAGAAAAACCTCACACCTTGAATAAAACTGTGCAAGGCAGAGAATAGGAAATCAGAAGAACATACATTCATGTGTGATTATATGGTGAATTCTGACTGTTAACTGTCTTATGGTTTATTTGTTTTGTGATGGCTGAATATCTGTATATAAACAAAATTTCTGGTTGCTATACTAAGCAGATAAATAAAAGTGACATACAGCAACATAAGAAATAGAATGCTCAACAAAAATATCAAAAGAAATATCTAAACCTGTCTGGATATTGATGTTGAAGCATATATATAAAGGGAGAACAACCAGCTACATTGACTCTCTCTCTCTCTCTCTCTCTCTCTCTCTCTCTCTCTCTATATATATATATATAGATAGATAGATAGATAGATATAGATATAGATATAGATATAGATATAACTGAAAACACTAAGTAATGGAAAGGGAGAACAACCAGCTACATTGAATATATATATATATATATATATATATATATATATATATATATATATATATATTGTCAATGTAACTGGTTGTTCTCCCTTTCCATTACTTAGTGTTTTCAGTTTTATTCTGTAAAAGGCACAGGAGTAAATGCATGGCTACTGCTAGATAATGATATTATGAATAGGTACGATAGGTTATCCTACAGTACTATTGTTGTCGAACGGCTGAATTTAAAGGACCCTTCCCATAGGGGGACTGGCCCAGGCCACCCCTAAAATGCGAGGATCAAGGCCCAAATCTGGATGATCTTCCCAGAACTACAAATCCCAAGATAACCCAGATCAAATGCTCACCCAGATTGGAAGAACGCCACAAACCGAGAGAAGAGTCTAATTCAGCTGAATAGGATGAAATGCCACGCCAAGGTTCCAAAGGCAAAACATAGTCTTTAATGGGAATGCAGTCAAATATATAGAAAAGCAGTAATTTACATTTGAATCGGGCGCCCTCCCCTCCCACGTGTAGCTCCAGCTGATTGGCCGAGCTGTCAAAGTCAGCTGGGCCAGGAGGCGGCCGGCGCGCTTTAACCAATAGGAAAAGGCGCGCCAAGATTCGAACGAGCCAATCCTGGCCGACTATGCAAGGCGGGAAAGGACACAAAGGAAAACGGCTGGGTGAAGGAAGTAACCTGTGGCTGAATGCCTTGCGGCTGGCGAGCCCCCGATGTGAGGGCTCAAGCCTTCCTGTTTATTGTTTGGTTTGAATACCTCAATGGCAGTCTTTTGTCCTGGCCGAAACTCCTTTGTGTTGAGAGTTTCTGGCTAAGCAGGAAGCATGGTTTCTCAGTTCAAAATGGCAAAGTCATAACTTATTGCAGCCGGTAAGCGGGGGTCCGAAGCCCACTTTGGTCCAGCTATGGTGTGGCTGAGTGACTTGGGGTTGCCAGAGCCCATGGGTCCCTTGGGGGTCAAGCTCCGAGGCCAAGGGGAGACACGAGCGGGTGAATCCAGGCCCATAATGGCGGAATCTATGTTCCACAGAACACCTGGCCTTCACCTAATTATTGGTGCAAAGCATCATATGGCCAGAAAAATGTATCATTTGTTTACCAGAGGAACTCTCCGCAAAGGGAGTCCTGGCTGGGTTTGGAAGCATGATTGCTCAGTTTAAAATGGTCCTGAGAAATAGCTATTGGGGCTGGCTGTGAGGGTCCGAAGCTCGCATGAAACAACCATGTTTTGAGTTCTGATTATATGATCGTACATATTCCCTATCATTGGCCAAGCTCCGAAAATGACAGAGACATATGTGGGGAGTCTTGGGCATAAAGAGTGTGGGCCTTACCCCATGAAGAAACCCAACGTCCCTCCCAGAGTTAATATTTGTGCAAGGCAAAATGGATGGAAAAGTGGGTTATTGTGCTCTGTTAAACTCTGGAACCCTCTGCTGAGGGCATTATCTTAACGTTACAGGGACACATAAAGGGAAACACATAGGGGTACAATGTAGACAAGACAACCCAGATGTCCCCCAGCAATCATCCCAATTACTTTCCCATGCAGCCCTTGCTCCCAGAGGAATGATCTTTAAAACAGGCAGCACAATGCTGCTTTCCTCCTGGGAGTTGTAGTCCTCCTTGATGTAACCACTGTCCTTGGGAACTGCAGAGCCTTTGGGGCTTGGGGTGCAAAGGAGTAGCAAAGTCATTGAGGGTCCATGGTGTAAAGGGGGGGGGGAACAGTAAAGGTCCAACTGAAGAAATGTCCTTGAGGAAACTATAAAGTTTGTGATCAGGGGAGAGAGTCCGAGGGGAGTGATCCTGGGTGTGCCCGCTTGTATGGGGCTGAGCTCAAAGTAATGGAAGTAGCAGTGAAGAGTCCATGATCAGTGTCCTTGGGCGAACTTCAGGTCCCAGCTCGCACAGACCCGGGTGGGGGGTTTGCAGCCTCCCTATTCGCACAGATCTCTTCCCATAAACCTCCTGAAGGCGATCTACCGAGGCAAAGGCATCTCCCCTCCCCCCAAAGTCCATGGGTGCTCCTTTGGGCCCCTCTGACAGTTTCCAGCCAGGGAAAGGGACCTTGAGTTCGTTCAGGAAAGAGGTGGCCAAAGCAGAGAAAAAGTGAACTCTGGTACTTGAGCCCCAAGCCCCCCTTGTTGGCAGAAGGCTTGGGGGCCTGTTTCCCCCTTCAGGATCCTTTTAGTCCAAAATCGTTGACTTGCTGCCGGTTTTGGACTCACTATTGCTGCAGAGTTGATGGAACTTTAATGCGAGAAAAGGTGGGGGCCGATTGTCCTCAGATGAACTGAGCGCGCCAGCGGTAGAGTCAAGCCGCTGATTGCAAGCGGCTGCTTTCCCGGGCTTCCCCCAGGCACAGGAGGAAAAACGGGGAGAAGAAAGAGTGGAGACAAGATAGGAGAAGGAAGGCAGAGTGCTTTGGGACAACAACGGGGCAAATTGGGGAAACTTTCAAAGTGTGGATACTGAGTACATTGGTTCCTATGGAGATCTCACTTATCCGCGGATCGCTCCTTCCCCCCTCCCTTTGGGGGCGCTCTTCCCCCCACCTTTCCAAGATGGCGACGGGGCGGGTGAGTCTGCAGAGGTGCGTCTCGCCCGCGCGGCCCCCCTAGCGGCCTGAAGAGTCGGACCGGTCATAGAGGGATGGAAGATATGGTAGGAAAGAGAGGGGATGGGTTTTGTTTATTGTTTTGTTTGTTTTTCTAAAGTGTTTTGTTTGTTTTGGGATTTTCTTTTAGCGGTTGAGGGAGGGACAGGCGTTTCGGCCCTAGTGGTGGGTGGTGGTACTGCAGCCGCCTTGCACAGGCCTGGGTGGAGGTTGGCCAGGCTGTTGTGGCTTGGCGGTATGGAGGAGAGTTTTGGTTTTTGACAAGATGTGATTTGCTTGTGGGGTTGAGCATGTCCTTAAAGATATGTGGGGCTGAGTGGGAACTGGAAGGAATGTTCATGCAATGTTATATGAAGTCTTTGGTGCTCTGGGGACTGAATGGGAAAAATGTATTTGGCTTTTGTCTTGCTGTGGGCTGCTCATGGAGCCCACTGTGTTGTTGTAGTGTGTAAGGTTCTGGTGGGTGCTGGGGAAAATGTCCTGGTTTATTGCTAATGTGCTGTTTGATGTTTTCTGTGTAAATGTGGTGCAGTTGGGGCAATGGGAGGCAATGGTGGCTGGGCTTTTTGGGAGGGATGAAGTTGGTGCAGTGTGTATGGGAAATTGATGGGGCAAAAAAGGTCTGGTACTGGTGCAACTTAGGCCATGGGCCAAGAGGAATACTGGGGACTCTCTGAAGTTAGATCTCCTGGATTTGGGGCTTCCTGATTCGACCATACTATTGTCAGGGGAGCATAACATAATTACTTTTTCCAAAATCCACAAAACTGTGATATCTTTATTGCACCAACTAAAAAGGATGATACACATTGTGCAAACTTTCAAAGCTACACTGGCTTCTTCATCAAGTGAAGATGTTAAAAATTATACCAGAGAAGAAAAGTGACAATGTTAGAGCCATGGGCCTACAGTTTGCCGTAGATCTCAAAATGTAGTCCTGTCTCTCTAACATTGTCACTTTTCTTCTCCTGCCCTTTGGACATGTGGAGAAGCAACATGTGAATTATAATTATATTGTGCTGTCATTTTTTCATAGCAAAATGAAATTTCGGTTAAAAACACTTTAATTGATTGGAATTCTCCAGCACATGCAAATCTTTGGGGAAGGGGAACGCAATCTTTCATAATAGCTCAGATAGTAATAGCAATAAAGTGGGCTGTCCAACAGATAACTGGGAAAGTATGTGGTATGTTTATTAGCCATGCAAAAATAGCTTACATGTATATCTTGGATGCAGATTTCAAAGAATAACTGAATTATAAGCTTTTTATAACCATCAGTGTTAAAGACAGCTCAAGAAAAAAAGCCCCAACATAACCAAGATCTTAGAGCATGACAAAATCCCCAAAAGTCATTTAATACCAGAGGAAATTGCCATGCATTTCTGCCCGATTGCCACAGAGAGACAACACAATGTGGTAGTTTGAATTTTGGAGTCTGACTTTGGGAAACCGGAGTTCAAATCTCAATTGAGCCATGGAAACCCAGTGAACCTTGGATGAGTCATACATTCTCAGCATAAGAAGGCGGCAATGGCAAATCTCTTCTGGAGAAATCTTGTAAAGAAAACCCTAAGATGTGGTTGTCGTAAGTTAAAAACACATGACAAACTTTGAGCCACTTCAATAAAACAAAATGGAACCATCCATAGTTCAGAATATATTTAACCATTACTGTCCTGTTGGTAACATCATTCCGGACCAAATGGACCTACGGTTTGGTTTTCCTTACACAGCACACATTTAAAGGAAAGGGTAGGATTAACTGCCACAAAACGCAGCTTAGGTGGTTTTAAATGGGATTTAAACACATTCAGGAAGCAAAAGTCCATAATTGGCTACAAGTAATTATGGTTGTATTTAATCTCCAAGATCATGTGTCTGCATAGCAACAATGAAAGAGCATGTTCTTCATGTCTTCTGTGAGCTTTCCATGGGCATCTGTTTGACGGCTGTGAGGAGGCAGTGGGCTGGACTAAATGGGCCCTTCATATGTTTTAACTGCTGACAAGGAAGCTGTACAGCTTCCTGTATCCTACCATCCACAGAAGGCTTCCAAATATTAGTCTCATTTACTTAAATCTCTGCCTGTTTGGAAGCCACCACTCCTGATCTTTCATATATTTTCAAAGTTCAAAAAAAAAACCCAACAACAATTAATCCTTCCTTTTTGACATGTTGTATTATGCATCCAGCTCTGCTTTTTTACATGACTCTTGACACCTTGACAACAATTTCCAGATGAAGATCATTACTCTTCAGTTATTTACCATTCTCATTTTAATCAACAGTAATAGGAGTTTAACATCATCACAATAAGCTTGTTTTGCTCAGCTTTTTGCTGGCATTTGAGAACGGTCTGGTCTTTGCATAAAAAACAGTGAATATGTTTATCTGTAATTGCATCAGTGTCACTCCACAAGCTGGTTTGGAGGGATAGTTAATAATTTTGGTGAGCATCATTGCTACTGTTTACAGCCTTTGTCATGAAACATCTGCTAGACCAGAGAAAATCCCTTAAAGCAGCTTGTGAATAATTATTTGGAAATGAATTAAGCCCATATCTAGTTTTTTTTTAAAAAAAAAACTTTGCAAACCCAATTCTAGCAAGTCAGAAAATCCAAGATGTTCCTTTCAGCTTTTTCTATGCAGCTCAATGCATATTACTGTGGAGCAGCTGTTACTTGGGACCAGATTGAGGACCAGTTCTCCAAAACTTATTATATCTTAATAGGCTTGAGATGCAATTTGGGTCTACAAGCTGTGGGCTGAATAATTTATTGAAATATATCATATAATATTAAGGAAATAGAAAAGTAGTCTGCAGGGCCTTTTTGATGGGAAATGTTCACATACTTCATGTTTAAGGTTCCTACAGACTACTGCCTAAAATGATAAAAACAGTTTATATGGTGAGATTACATCAGGTTACAAATGTAATTAGCAAAGCAAGCATTTAATATTAATTAGCTATTTGCATGCAGCCCATTTGCCAAAGTGATGTGATCTTCAGGATGTCAGTTCAAAAATCCAGATTGGCACAATGTGAACACTGAAAGATAATATCTCTCTCTGGCATTACTTCGCGAACAAACATTCTTAGGAAGGACTCTACAAGCGCATTGATGACTTAGGAGGTTAGATGTGTCCTTCGAGCCTGTGCAATGGATTTTTCTGGTGGAGCGCAGCGTGCACAGAACTGGCCTCACCCTTTAAACCAAAGGTTCATCTGCCAGGGCCTAGCAAGCTTGGACGGTGGCAGCGAGGTCCTCAGGTCGTAGGTTTGATTTGAGTTTCCTTCTCTAGATGGTTGACCTTACAGGGTTAGACGAGCACCATCTGCCCGGGTTTGAAATTAGAGTTTTCCTTCTCTTAGGATGGTTGCCAAAAGGCTAGAGAGCCCATCCTACCCGTTGACGCTCTATGTCAGACCCTTCGGTTGTGACTTGTCTGGCATGGGATGCCACCGCCAGCATAGCTCACAACTTCATTAGGGTACGCAAGCCTCTCCCCCGCGACAAGGGGGCACCAATGGAGAGGTAATAATAATATTATAATAATAAACTTTATTTATACCCTGCCACCATCTCCCCCAACGGGGACTCGGGGCAGCTTACATGGTGCCAAGTCCGAACAACAGAATACAACAAAATATAAACAAAATATAAACAAAATATACTGAGCAACAAATAACAACATCATAATTACATGACAACACAGGAATACATTGAGCAGTTTAAAAATTACAATAAACACAATCACAAAGACAATTGGCAGGATAAAAAGTTAAAAACTCAGGGGTGAGATAAGGAGGAACAGGTTATTTGTAAAGGAGAGAATGGGGTTGTAGAACCAAGCTTTCCCTGAGGGGAGGGGGGATGTATATTCCAGGAAAGAAAAAGCAGATCCTTGCATGTTTTGGCAAAAAGTGAGATTTCGTTATTGCTTTCTATCACCATAGTTTCAGTTTATGATTCATATTATAACTGGCAAAAGAATGGTTCACCTAGTTAAAAAAATACCCAGAAAGTCAGGATCATACATTATGGTCAGACAAAAACTGGGGGAATCACATTCAAATCCCCATTTAGTCAAGAGGCTAATTGGATAATCTTAGAGCAGTTACTGGTGCAAAGTGAAGACTTTCTAGTCCAGCAAATCTTTGGAAACTCATTGTTAACAAGAGAAAAGCTTTTTATGTGCTTTTATTGTTAACAAAAGAAAGATTGGTTTCAATCTTTATTTTTAAACACCATTTAAATTTTTAAAAAAATTCTGTTGCTATCTTAATACTCTTTTAATCTGAATTTCTTGTATTAAGAAACTATTTATGTTTATATTGTAATTATTTGTCTTTTGTAAGTCACATTGAGGACCTTTCTGAGAAGAAGGAGGGATATATATATATATAAAGGGATGGATGGATTAAATGACATACCTGTCCATCAGAGAGGTTTCACATACTTGTCACATATCACACCTATAGATCAACTCCACTTACCACATCCTTGCATTGGTGTGTATGTATCCAACGATCTTGTCTCGTTACAGGACAAACACAAGCCAAATAGTAATCATATCTATTAGTTAACTGCCACTGTGGAATATTTTTCTTCTTCCTTTGGCAGAGATATGGCATAAGCTTTAAGTGCAAGATTTCCTGTGCTATGAGTAAGATAAACACAAGACAACAGTCTTCAAGTAGAAGCCGGCAAGCTGTTAATGTACGGTATTCACAATAGCCATTTGTTGTGGTCGCTTCAGAAAAAGATCCAACAGACCATAGTCTACCTTTTCCCTGTCCTGCTCTGTATCTTTTCGCACTATCATCCCCCAGCCCCACCCTTCACACACACACTTCCAGTCACTCAGCTGCCATACATCAACAAGACTTGGTCTACTGCTGCTTTCTCTTCCCTTAGGACAGTGGTTCTCAACCTGTGGGTCCCCAGATACACACTCCTGTGGGAGACTCATGGACAAAGTTATCCAGGACTTCAAATGTTTCACAGGAAAAAATCCCCATGAATTTAGTTAATTTATCATTGGATTATAACGGACTAATTGTTTTACAGGGAATTTAGGACAATATCCCACCTATCTGAACGAGTGAGTTCTGGCTCATGAAAGTCTATATCCAAAGTAAGTGTGTTTGACTAAAAGTCTATTTCTGCAGCAACAGATTAAAATGGTTATCTCTGTGGGTGGCAGATGTTATGAAGCAGAGCTGTGGTCCATGTGACCCTAGACGTTAGAAGCCGGCATTGGATAGCAGGTGGAGTCTGGTCAGATTGGCAAGTGTTGAAGATGATGGGTATAGTTGTTTCTCATTACCTGCAAAGCATCTGTGTCCCCATCCCTGCTTGGAAGATTTTGCACTAAAAATAAATAACAGACTTAGGTTAATTAAGACATAGCCTCGTTACCTCCAGATTGGATTACTGCAATGCACTCTATGTGGGGCTGCCTTTGAAGACGGCCCAGAAACTGCCGTTGGTTCACAGTTCGGCAGCCAGGTTATTAATGGGAGCTGGTTACAGAAAGCAGTCAACCCCTCTGTTTAAACAACTCCACTGGCTGCCAATAAATTTCCGGTCCCAATTCAAAGTACAGGTGATCATCTACAAAGCCCTAAATGGTTCAGGGCCTGCCTATCTTCGAGATCGCATCTTCCGCTATGAACCAGCATGTACTTTAAGATAATCTGGGGAGGCGCTGCTCTCATCTCCGCTGCCATCTCAAGTGTAGCTGGTGGGAACAAGAAAGTGGGCCTTCTTGGTGGTGGCCCCTTGGTTCTGGAGATCTCTACCTAAGGAGATCAGATTGGCACCTACCCTATTCATTTTCCGCAAAGATTTAGAAACCTGGATGTTCCATTGTGCATTTGATTAGGTAGTTCACCAGAGAATTGGATCAATCTCGCCATAGCTCTTTGCACTTTAGTTGGCCCTCCCACCTGTAATCCTGTTACTGTGAATGCCTAAGGATATTACCCTCCCAGCTGTGACCTTAATTGAATTGAAGCAAATCTTGCACTTTCCCTTGGCTCTATCTAGGAACAATTGCACATCCCCTTATCCTTCGACACTCTGTCCTTAATCTTTCAGTCATGATACTATTTTTAAAATGTGTACTGTGATTGTAATGTTTTTCTGATGTTGTTGTTGATTTTATTTTGTTTTTATTTTATTTTAATGTGTATGTTTTAATCTGTATTTTTGGGCTTGTCCCCTTGTAAGCTGCCCTGAGTCCCTTTGGGAATCTTGGTGGTGGGGTATAAAAATAAAGTTGTTGTTATTATTATTATTTTACTGACACCACAGTATGTCACAGCAAACAAGATCTATATGCTGGATTTTGTATCAAAAAATCACAAATCGAACACTTTCCAAGCATCTAGGATGTGTGATGTACTTTCAAATGATGTGCGCAGATCCAAGTAAGGTGGCCTTTTACAGTTGACAGATTATGATTTTGTCAGTGTTTATTGTTTCCCAATGCTGGCTGAGATCTTTTGGCACGGCACCCAGTGTGCCGATGACCACTGGGAACACCTGTACTGGTTTATGCCAGAGCCTTTGCAGTTCGATTTTTAGGTCTTGATAATGGCTGAGTTTTTCCTGTTGTTTTTCCTCAATGTCATCTGGTATGGCAACATCTCAGACTTTTTTTTTCCACAATGCCTGGTGTTTGTGGTTTCAGTCTGATCGAAAGTCCCACAGTATTTTTTGCATGTTCATTTTCCACAACCTGATCCCATCAATTCTTTACTGCTGGCAGGTGGTTTTTTGTGGCATAAGTTCCAGTGAATCATTTGGGCCGCAGAGTTGTGTTTTTGTTTCTAGTCCGTCTGCGCGATTTTCTTGCAACAGCTGAGGATATGGCCCATGGTTTCATCAGTTTCCTTGCACAGTCTACATTTTGGGTCATCAGGTGATATTTTGATCCTGGCCTTAATTGCATTTGTTCTGATGGCTTTCTCCTAGGCTGCAAGAATCAGGCCCTCTGTCTCCTTCAGGGTTCCATTTGTGAGCCATAACCAGGTCTTCTTCTTGTCAACTTTCCCTCCAATTTTGTCAAGGAACTGCCCATGTAATGCGTTGTTGTGCCAGCTGTCAACTCTGGTTTGGAGTGCAGTTTTCTTGTACTTCTTATTATTATTATTATTATTATTATTATTATAAAAGACAGTTGGAATAATACTGAGAAGGCATTGTATATTTCAAATGGACCTGACGCATGTTTTAAAAGGCCAAATCAGTCTGGCTTGTATGCCTAATGTCAATGAGAAGAATGATGGAATATTCACTAAATACACAAATGAATGATATTTGACTTGATCACTGCGTGCATAGTACAGCCTGGAGGCATATCTTTAAAAAAAAGTCACTGTATCCCTATTATGGTAGTTGCGCATCCACTAAAAGTACTACCAGTAATGAATTCAGGCACTTGGAAAAAGCATTTACAATTATCAGACAGCTTCTGAATACAAAACCTTTTGTTAAGATAATATGAGGAAAATATACAAGATTCTCTAAAACTTTAGGATTCTGTGCCATCTGCTGGGAGAATGTGGATCTGCAGTTATTGTGCTATGAACAAGTTCTTGTACCTGTTTTCTGTTGACTTTCAGTCACATGCTACATTACTCACCCCCTTAATGACAGTAAAAAAATTATGAGAACAGTCTCTTATGTTTGTCAAAATTGTCATTTCATACTACACAAATGGCCCTTTACTTAGGACTCAAACTACTAAGAAAAATGAAATGTGCACACAGGTCACATTTATTTATTTATTTATTTATTGGTTCGACTTAATATACCGCTCTCTCTGGAGCCCAGAGCGGTTTACAGAGTTAGATAAAACACATAAACCCAGTAAAATACAATAAGACCAATTTAAAACCCCAGTTAAAATCAATTCCAGCAAACTGCGATGGCAGTAGAAATATGCTGGCAGCGGCACAACAGGATGCTGATAATACTCATTAGTTATGGGCCAAATGCCTGTCTAAATAGCCAGGTTTTTACGGCTCTGCGGAACGGCATTAATTCCGGATGGCTCGTAACTTTTCAGGGAGGGTGTTCCACAGAGTTGGTGCGGCTACGAACAAGCTTTTCTGCCTGTTTTCTGGCAAGTCTATAGACCTTAATCCCAGGCACATCCAGTAGATTGAGCCCCTCTGAGCGCAGTGATCTCCTGGGCACATATGGCCCTTTACTAAGGACTCAAACCTCAGGTACACTGGCCCCAAACCATATTCACATTGATCCAACAGAGTAGCTATGGAGGGGAGAGGGTGCAGAAGAATGAGAGCTTTGTCTTTTTCATAAGAATTCTTCTCCTCAATGAAAATTTTCTTTTATTCCTAAATTGCAGAGAATGAAAATAATTTATCTCTATGACTTTTGTATTCACATCTTCTTGGTAGCTTTGCCTGTCCCTTTCCTTTGAATGACAAAAAAAATATTTCTAAATGCTAAACTGAAATTCTGAGTTACTGAAATGCTTGAAAATGTAGGAAGTGAAGAAAAATTTCATTTGGAGGTGAAGAGTTCTTATGAAGGGACCACACCCGTAGCCTTTTCGTAATAGCTGCAACTTTGCACTGAGCCACAAAACAATATTTAAAGGTTGTTTTTAAATGGCCTATTTTTGACATAATCTTATCAACTGGAAGTTAAATATAGGAGGTTTTGGGTGTGTCTTAGACCACTATGCACTGCTTTGTTAACACTATATTACTGAATCTGATATTTCTGTGGCTGGTCTTCTTCAATCCCAGGCTTGGTCTACTCTTGTGATCTTCACCATTGGTCCATTTCCATTGGTTACAGCTGGGCTATAGCTGTCCCTAACTATAGTCCAAAATTTCTGAAAACAACAGGTTGGGGATAGCTGCACTAACATATAGAGAGGGAAAATTGTGGTCCACCAGATGTTGCTGGACTGTGTTTTCTAACAACTCTAGACATCATGGTCTATAAGAATTAATGATAATTCTTTCTTCAAAAATTAAATAAATGTATATTCAAAGGGAATTTTAGGGCCCTTCCACACAGCCATATAACCCAGAATATCAAGGCAGAAAACCCCACAATATTTGCTTTGAACTGGGTTATCTGAGTCCACATTACCATGTATTCCAATTCAAAGAAGAAAATGTGGGGTTTTATTCAGCTGTACAAAAGGGGCCTTCGTTACATGCAATAATTTTTCAGCATAACAAAGGCAGGGAAATAAAAACACGAAAGGTGGAAGAACAACCACATTAGTTGTCATTTTCTGACCAAGCTGACCAAATATCTGAATAGAAGTCCATTTGTAAATTCACTCTCTATATATTTCTTTCAAATATTGTAAGTATTTTTTAAATAGTTTTTATTGATTTTTGTGAATGGAATAAAGGCAAAGAAAGCAAAGAAAAAGAACTCAGGAGTAATTGTTGTGAAGCTAAATCTTTTTTAAAAGGTATAAAAAGGAGAGAAGGAAAAATATTATTTTGCTTGGTGTAAATTTGCTTCTACTTTCTCCTTTCATAACTATGTCTTTACACGTGTATTCAGTAGTGGTTCGTTAGTTATATAATTATGGTTTTCTCCTCCTCCTTCATATAGGTCTTGAACAATTGCTGTTGTAGATGAGTCTATGAGCAATGATGAAGAGGTCTACTATTCTTGTGGCCATGGTTAGATAGTTTAAGAGTAATTCTTTGTTTGAGTCCATTTTCAGATCTACAATGCCTAATAATAAATATTCAGGCTTCTTTTATATTTCGATTTCCAATATTTTCTGAATTTCTTTGTGTATTACTTTCCAGTATTTTATTGCCTTTCAACACGACCACCACATGTGGTAGAAAGTTCCTTCTAGCTTCTTATTGTATGTATTGTTAGATATTGTATGCATTGGATCACGGAGAAAAATGATCAGAAGTTGTAGACATCCAAAATGTTTTGGTAAGAACAGCTCTGTATGTGTTAACCTTACACATTTTTTAAAAAAAACTTCAATTCCCAAAAGTTTTCACCAAAAAGCTCTTGGGTCAGTACTGGGGTATCACAAGTGCTTGACCAAAGAAGGCCAAATTTCAAGCGGAGCAAGCCAGGCTTTCAGCTCTGTTAGTTGAAGGCCTATCTTAGTGAAAAAGGTGCTTCTTTTTCTGTAACAAATTCTTCAAACATTTGCCAGAAAGGTAAAAAGAAAACCACGTGACAATATACTATTGCTGCTAATTCTTACCAAGTGCTTTTATTTGTAACAAAAAGCATATTCACCTGTATATATTTCTGCATATGATTTGGAAAAGCCAAGGCATCAGAAAGAATTAGGCATTGAGTATCTGCCAGAGCTAACCATATCAATCAACGCAAAAAAAAATCCATGCAATTATAGTATATTAATTGGCTAAACTCAATCTTAATCTTACTGTCACGGCATCTGGAAGATCTAACATATTGAACTCCTCCCAATCTATTTTTTCCTCTTGTACTAGAACTTTGCAGTGGATATGGTAGACTCCCACACTTGGACTCTTTGGTTGGGTACACAAACCCAACAATGAGCTGCCTGGAGGGCATACCTACGCCTTGCTTTCCATACAATTCCACTAATTCATTAATGATCTGGATGTAGGAGTGAATTCTGAGGTAGCAAAGTTTGCAGACGACACTAAACTGTTCAGGGTAGTTAAAAATGAAACTGATTGTAAAGAGCTCCAGAAAGATCTCTCGAAATTGAGTGAATGGGCAACAAAGTGGCAAATGCATTTTAACCTAAACAAGTGTAAAGTCATGCACATCGGGGCAAAGAACCCCAACTACACTTATCAACTGATGGGGTCAAAGCTTTCCGAGACAAACCAGGAAAGGGATCTTGGGGTTTTGGTGGACAGCTCAATGAAGATGTCAACCCAGTGCGCTGCAGCAGTGAAAAAAGCAAATTCTATGCTAGGCATGATCAGAAAGGGAATCGAAAATAGGTCAGCAAATGTTGTATTACCTCTCTACAAATCTATGGTAAGGCCACATTTGGAGTACTGTGTACAATTCTGGTCTCCGCACCTTAAGAAGGATATAACGGAACTGGAAAAGGTACAGAAAAGGGCAACAAGAATGATCCAAGGGATGGAGCGGCTCCCTTATGAAACCAGGTTGCAACGCCTTGGTCTTTTCAGCCTTGAAAGACGGCGTTTAAGGGGTGACTTGATCGAAGTGTATAAAATCATGCATGGGATAGAAAAGGTGAACAAAGAAAATAATTTTCTTTGTCACAAAACACTAGGACTAGAGGGCACTCCTGAAGCTCCAAGGTAGGAAAATTAGGACTAATAAAGGAAATATTTCTTCACCCAGAGGGTCATTGGGTTATGGAACTCACTTCCAGAAGAGGTTGTGACAGCTGTCAGCCTGAACAACTTCAAGGCAGGATTAGACAGATTCATGGATACCAAGTGTATCGGTAGTTACTGAAAAGGACATTCAAGTGCCACCTCGGAGTTGGTTGAGGTAGGCAGGATTTCCCTGGGTACTGGTTGTGGGGGTCGGGAGCAGGTCAGGGTTTTGCCCTCCCTTCTGCTCGAGATCCCGTGTACAACTGGTGGGCCACTGTGTGATACAGAATGCTGGACTAGATGGGCTGAGGTCCGATTCAGCATGGCTCTTCTTATGTTCTTATGTTCTTAATACCAAAGGTGAATCAAATTTGCTGATGCAGCAAGCCCCGATTTTTGCTTCTGACTAACAAACAGCATGTTGTACAGGAGTCATACAAGAAGCTAGCACAAATTGCTTCTTCCACAAGCAGGCCAAAACTTTTCTGTCAGTAGGCACTTAGGAAAGGATAAGAGGCATGATGCCAGGAAGGATACGTGTGGGATTTGGGGTGGAATTTGTGTGTTTTAGATGCATTTTAATTGTATTCATTGCATTTTAATTGCATTTTTAACCCAAAACATGCAGTACTGTTTAGTTGTTTGTTTTTTTAATTTTTGTATTTGCTTTGTTTTAAATTGACCAGTGTGTGGTTGTTAACCGCCTTGAGTTTCCTTGGGGAGAAAGACAGGGAATAAGTAAATAAATGGCACATTGTACAAGAACATATTAAATATACAGCATGTTTTCTGTAGGTGACAGAAGATTTGATCTGGAAGATCTGCCAGCAGGTTTCAGGCGTACCATTAAAGAGACTAGTGGAGAGACTGGCTAGTTGGGACTGCTCTAAATTACTGCAGTTGGTCAGCAGAGAGGGGATGAGGTGACCAAAGGAACTAATCAAGGTCACCTTGACAGCAAATGCAAACTTTTCTAGCTTGCAATAAATTACTTTGAGCACTATGTCCTTGGAGAAGCTGCTGAACAGATTCATTTGCTTCCTTCTGTGTCTGATTGCTCTAGACTGTGATGAGTCATCTAGATCATAGGAACATTATAGAGAGTCAAACTATTGGGTCATATAACAAAGCATGAGCGAATAAAAGCAGTTCTGTACAGTTTCAGACAAGACTGTTTTGTAAACCTACCCAGAGATCCCAACATTGAAAGTGTATACTTTAACACTGAGTGATGGTATGAGAAGGTCCAGCATCCCCCCATAGAAAGGGGAACATAATAAGCATGTTCATCCATTCTGTTGGTTTGCTTACAATAAACAAGTCTCAAGCAGCCATTTGAAGTTCTCTCAACAACTCTTTTATTTCAAGCATGCCAGCAAATCAAATCCAACGGAGCCTCCTGTTCCTCTCTCCCGCTCCCTCTTATCTCCACTCCTTCACTCTCCCCTCCCTCCTTCCAATTACTCCACATGTGTCTCCATGCTTGCTTTGATTCAGACCCTCTACTTTCTCCCCTTTACAGATGGCCTTTCTCCAAAATTCATTTGTCTCTGTTATTAGTCTGCTTCGGAAATTGACCACCAACCTGTTTGAACCATAATTCTTTTGAAAAAAAGGATCAATTCTTCAGCTTGATTTAATTCAGCAAAAACAAATGCAGTTCAGATTTATCATTATGGCTCAGTAAGCCAGAGGTTCTTTACCAATTTCAGTGTTGATGTACCAGAGCTTCATCACATGTGAATATATATGCACGAATACACACACACACACACACACACACACACTTCCATCTTTGGTTTGGGCCTGGAATGCTGCATTCTAAATGTCTGCTTGATATTACAAGCCGCCCTCAACTACCAGATTAAAGGCATGTCTAAACAAGTATGATACATAACACATAAGTGTATTCAATGGCACTGCAAGGTATTATGACAAAGTAAAAATCATTTCTGAAATAACATACTATAATTATCCTACATCAGCATTTCCTACGGTTAGAAAAAACAGAGAAGACATAAGGTTCACAAAATGAGCAATAGTGGTATTTCAAATGAATAGATCAATGAATACTTTCAGATTTGTCACCATTTTCTCTTTTATACTTCACTTTTCTTTATTCCATTTATTTGAATGATACTGCACAAAAAAAGACTCTTCAGGCTGCAGTTTGACATCCAGTTATGGTTGTACTATGTCTACTAGCTTAAATTTCTGTGAAATCACATAGAAACAAGCTTAAGGCAGAAGGGGAGCTTCAATGAAATGTTATCTGCTGTTATCCAAATACAAGGTAAGCATCTCTTATCCAAAATGCTGGGAACCAGAAGTATTTTGGAAATATTTTCCAGATTTTGAAATACCTGCATTTGAATATATATATTCATTACAACGTATCTTGGAGATGGTGGGACCCAAGTCTAAACACAAAATTCATTTGTGTTTCATGTATACATTAAACATATAGTCCAAAAGTAATTTTATATATAGTATTTTAATAATTTTATGCATGAAATATCAGAAAGCAGAAATGTTACTTGTCTATCACCTACATAGACAATTTCAGAGTATTTCAGATTTTGGAATTCTGGATAAGTGATGCTCAATCTTTATTTAATTCTAGCCAGCCTTTGGTTAGGGTGGCCTTTCAGAGCAGAAAGAATGCATTACAGTAATAGTACTTCTTAAAAGAGTCCCCCAATAGCTGTTGTACATTGTTTCCTTAATACCAAAGCAACATTCTTATACAAACAAGAAAAAAAATCACAATTTAAAATTATTTCTAAAAGTACAGGAATATATCAGATTCAAACTGGACTGAGATGATCCAACTAGATCTGACATGCATCGGAAGTAATCATTTATATCAAATCTGTGTTCTTCAAAAGCAATGGAAGAATGGACAAGTGTTGAGTAGGCAAAACAGCATGTCTTCAAATGCTGTTACATGTTTTCCACAACATGTAGAGAGAAAGCTCCAGGGTAGGAGGAATGAGGGAAAGTAAGAGGGTGCAGTTTTATGACTAGCTTCCAAAGAATGAAAAAAAATTAACAGGTGATCTTATCTCTAATCATGGTATTTTGGGGGAAGTATATATAAACAAAACTTATCGGAATCTGCGCCTGTGTTTTCATTGGGGTTTTTTTATTACTGTGTTTGTGGTAGCAGATTCAGCAAGAACACTGAGCTTTTAGGAATGGAGAAGCAGCACTAAATGTGTTATGACTATACCAGTACCTGTCTGTTACATGGGAAGCTTGTACTGCTACCAACTCCCCAGGAATTGTGAAATTCTGCTGACTGATCAATCTACGACTACTAATAAATGATCCAGAACAATTGCAGCAGTAAAATATATCTCACCTGCAACACACCCCAAGCCTGCTGGGCACTGATTCCTTCAGTATAGTTAGGAGAAATTTCTGAAGTTTTATGCAGATGGGAAAAATCTAGTTGCTTTTCTTCTCTCAGTCACAGGAATCTGGCAAAAAGGATGATGTTTTGCTAACTAGCATGGAAGAGGGACAGAATAAAATTGCTTACAAAAACTTCCATCTAAACAAAAGGAATGAAGTTGTGATTAAAAAAATCAACCTCTCCCCTCTAATAATAATAACGATAAACACTTAGCATATCTTAGTTGGGTCTCAGCCCCAGTCCAACTCCAAACATTCCTGGGAAGATTAATCCAACCCGCCCCCCGCAATGCCATAGCAATGCCAATCCAAAGGAGACAATGGCCCCACACCCCTTATAGAGGTTTGCATTGACAAAGGATTTTAGGCTTCTCCTATGTCTTGATTCAGGTTTAGGCTTTATTAACAATCAGAGAAGGGAGAAGACTCATATGTGTGTGTGTATACACACACACACACACACACACAAACTGGGGTACAACCATAGACATTTTCCTGAGAAACTTGATATAAAATGTACTTTGGAAACTGTTGGGAAACTGAACATCCAGGAAGCCCTAACACCTTAATCTGATCGACTCTCCTTTTCTGGTTCTGGAGAAACCCATGGAACCAAGAGTAGGCTATCTTGGAGAAGCCGCAGCCCCGCCAGGTAGCCCTTGGCGTGCAGAGGGAAGGAAGGAAGGAAGGAAGGAAGGAAGGAAGGAAGGAAGGAAGGAAGGAAGGAAGGAGAGAGAGAGGAGGGAGAGAGGAAAGTTCTGGACACTGAGGGCTCTCCCTGACTACAGCCAGGTTGGCTGGCATTGCTGCTTCAGCCAGGAAAGCCACATTTCCACTGCCTGAAGTTTCCTGCTAGGCGCTTTCTCTCTCTTTACACTGTAATTTCCCAGAGGGAGGAAGGAAGGAAGGGGAAGGGAAGGGAAGGGAAGGGAGGAAGGGAAGAAGGAAGGGAAGGGAGGGAAGGGAAGGGAAGGGAAGGGAAGGGAAAGAAGGGAAGGGGGAAGGGAAGGAAGGGAAGGGAAGGGAAGGAAGGGAAGGGAAGGGAAGGGAAGGGAAGGGGAAGGAAGGAATGAGAGAGAGAGGAGGGAGAGGAGGAAGACGGCACACCTGATGATCTCTCACAGCACACTAGTGTGCCACGGCACACTGGTTGGGAAACACTGTTCTAGAGGCATTCTCTCCTGACATTTTGCTTGTATCTATAGCAAGCATCCTCAGAGGTGTTGTAATTTTACAAGTTTTTTAGCCTTCTCTGCGAAAGAAAGCTGGTGCAACTCCTTGGACTCTATAGTACTAAGCCATGGCAGTTAAAGTGGGATTAAACAGCATTATTTCAACAGTGTGGATCAATCATCCCCATTCTTTGGTCCTCCAGCTGTTTTGGAATTCCAACTCCCAGGGCTCTTCCAGACAGACCTAATATCCCAGGATCTCTTCTTTGAACTGGATTATATGACTCCCAACTGCCAGATAATTTGGGACTCCTTCCACACAGCTGAATAAAATCCCACATTTTCTGCTTTATTTATTTATTATTTTCTGCTTTGAACTGGACTATATGGCAGTGTGTTGCACAGCAGCTGATTTTACCCAGCGCCCAAAGTCCAAATGCAATAGACTCACACAGACAAGAGGAAAAATGAACACAAAAATGTTCTCTTTACTCAGCAGAGATGAAACATAAGCTTGCAATGTCAGTCCTTGTCTTGGCTTTTCTTCACAAATGAAGATTCAGGAAGGACTCATCCCATGCTTTCTAGAAGGGCGCGTTGATGATTTGGAGGTTGGATGTGTCCTTCAAGCCTGTTCAATGGATTTTTCTGGTGGAGCGCAGCGTGCACAGAACTGGCCTCACCCTTTAAACCAAAGGTTCGTCTGCCGGGGCCTAGCAAGCTGGGACGGTGGCAGCGAGGTCCTCAGGTCATAGGTTTGGTTTGAGTTTCCTTCTCTTAGATCAGAGGTTCCTAAACTTTTTTGGCCTACCGCCCCCTTTCCAGAAAAAAAATTACTCACCGTTCCCCTAGAAATAATTTTTAAATTTTTTAAATAGGAATTAAACAGAAAGATATATGTATTAATGCAGTTGTTCTCAACCTTTCTAATGCCATGACCCCTAAATAAGGTTCCTCATGTTGTGGTGACCCCCCAATGATATTTTCATTGCTACTTCATAAATAATTTTGGTACTCTAACGAATTCTAATCCACATATCTAATATGAAGGTCAAAGCGCAGAGGGCAAGGCCAAAGAAGAGGGCCTCGCGAACTCTCCTAAATGGCCAATCGTTCACCACCCCCTTAAAGGGGTTCACCGCCCCCTGAATTCCCCTGAGCCTCCCACCACCCCCTTGGATCACCTCACCGCCCACCAGGGGGCGGTACCACCCACTTTGTGAATCAGTGTCTTAGATGGTTGACCTTACAGGGTTAGACGAGCACCATATGCCCAGGTTTGAAATCAGAGTTTTCCTTCTCCTAGGATGGTTGCCAAAAGGCTAGAGAGCCCATCCTGCCCATTGACGCTCTTTGTCAGACTCTTTGGTTGTGACCTGTCTGGCAAGGGAGGCCCTACCGGTGACTATTATGCCACCGCCAGCATAGCTCACAACTACATTACGATACACAAGCCTCTCCCCAACTGCAAGGGGGTGCCAATGGAGAGGTTATTTCAGATACACTGGATACAAATATAGCTCAGAATTAATTCTGAGTGGGTTAGAGTGATTCCACAACTGACTTTGAAAATAGCCTAAGCATTTAATATGTGCTGTGGAGAAGTAATTCATGATTTCTGCATGCCAGCAATGTCAGTGTTAGTAGAAAGATATTAGTCACTTATTTGATGATGTTGGTGTGCATATTTAAAAACAAATTATTCAACGTTTTGAATGAAAATATTCTGGAATAGCATTTTCCTCAAGAGGCAGAAATCAGATTGTTTTCCTCTCCTCATATTTAAAATCCTTTTTCTAATAAGACCCTAATGTAAATACAGCATAACAAATTTATATGTAAACTAGCTGTACCCGGCACGCGTTGCTGTGCCCTTTTTAGGAGATGCGAGAAAGTCCAATCATCCACGGTGTGCCCTCCTCTAAACTGCAGTTGGATGGAGTGTGGGTCATGGGGGGCATGGTGTGCCAAGTTGGGTCTTTATGGGTCTTGGTTCTGGGCCGCAGTGGTCTGTGGGGAATGATGGGTTTTGAAGTACTACAAATCCCATTTTCCATGGTGGTACTTCAAGTCCCATCATGCATGGTCGGGGCTCTGTGTGCCAAGGTAGGTTACTGTAAATTCAGGCCATACACAATGTCCCATGAGCTGAGGCCTAGTTAGGAACAGCAAGTTAATGAAGCCTTACTGTCAATTCAGAGCGTTAACAGCTTCCCAGTTAGTGAGGGCTAGTTAGGGAAATCAAGTTAATGAAGTCTTACTGTCAATTTAGAGCGTAAACAGCTTCCCAGTAAGTGAGGGCTAGTTAGGGAAATCAAGTTAATGAAGCCTT
This sequence comes from Anolis apletophallus, assembly GCA_030556195.1. Classification (NCBI taxonomy): domain Eukaryota; kingdom Metazoa; phylum Chordata; class Lepidosauria; order Squamata; family Anolidae; genus Anolis; species Anolis apletophallus. The sequence goes on from JARBWK010000005.1 coordinate 36,547,200, forward strand.
ACTGTCAATTTTGGGTGTGGTCTGTGATTTTTATGGGGTGTAAATTTTTCGGTTAGAAGTGATTTGGGTGTTTGTGTTGGGGATTGGCTCAGGCCTTTTCCTTATTCTGTTTTGGCAGTTTATTATGGATCGGAATTTTCATGTTGGCTGGCCAGTGCAGCAGTTATGCAAATCCGCCCTTATTGGCAGTCAATCATGTTGTTCAGAATGTAGAGGCTGGGTGAGTCTTTGGCTGCCCCGGAGGATGCTGGTAAATGTAGTTTTATTTTTACTCGTTGTTTTGGGGGCCTTTTAGGTTTTGGGGGGGAAAGTTTCTTTGCTACAAACGTACCTTGCTTGAGGCCTATTTCTGTTGGCAAGTATTGTGTTTCTGCGTTGTATGGTTTCTTTGTTTGAGGTATACATCACATGACGTGAACCCATTTATATAATAGATTATACTGTATATATTAGAAAACATTGATTGAATATGCCAATGGCAGGCAATTTCCTGACATATCTAGCAGAACAGGATTAGGGACTCAATTGTAATAAGTAATTCTCACTAGTAATAAAGTGACACAGTACACTTGATACGTAGTCTTGAAGCTGAAACCTCAAACATTGTTCCATTCCAAAATTTAAATGTTTCTGGTATGTCATGATTAAATGGCTTTTAAGTGGATCTGAAAACATGTTGAGCTAAAGAATATTTATATATATATATTATTTATTATTTCAATGTATATACCACCCTTCCCAAAGAGGCTCAGGGTGGTTCACACTAGTGAACAACATAATCACAACATAGTTTAAAAACATAATAAAACACGTTGAGGCAAGAGTGGAATTTAACAGCCTTAAAGGTTAAATGCCTGTCTGAAGAGATTGGACTTGCAGGCCCTCCAGAAGACCTGTAGATCAGTTATTGCTCGAGCCTCCTCTGGGAGGGCGTTCCAAAGGGTAGGCGCTACTACAGAGAAAGTACGCTGCTGCGTCGAGGACAGGTGGCAGATCTTAAGTGATGGAACCTCCAATAGGTTTTGATCCATGGACCGTAGTGGTCTCTGGGGAATGTGCAGGGATAGGCGGTCCTTCAGGCTTTAAAGGTTAACACCAGCACTTTGAAGGCGATCCGGTACTCGATGGGGAGCCAGTGCAATTGCTGTAAGACTGGAGTGATGTGGCACAATAGTGCCGCACCAACCAGTAGTCGAGCCGCAGCGTTTTGCACCATTGTACGTATTGGTACGTAAAATACTACATACTGGTGTAGTATAAAATAATAGAGGTTTACACTAAAATTGCTGTAATTTTTCAAATAACTATTTAGCTTTAGATGTTCCCTGAAATGATTATTCTTCAATCTTGAAATTCCTCTTTGGATTGGGATAGTGGCAGCGAGGTCCTCAGGTCGTAGGTTTGGTTCGAGTTTCCTTCTCTAAATGGTTGACCTTACAGGGTTAGACGAGCACCATCTCTTCGGCGTTGAGTATTTATGTCACAGCGGATAGGCAACAGAAATATAGAAGTTTAATTCCCCATCGGCCCAAAAACTCCAGTCTCTGTTCGAGTGAATAATGAAACTCTCATTCAATTCACAAGGTAAATATATAACTTTGTATTGAATTGTATTTAACAATAACTGGCAAAACATCAAAAAACAACAGCCATCACAGCTACCTTTCTAAACATCCTTTCCTCACAGATATTAAATCCCAACTGTCAAATCCCAACTGTCACTTTGTAACTGACATTCCTCAAGGTTCCATTTAGCAGTCTTGAGACAGCGCCATCTGGTGTCAAACATGTCACACTGCAGGTCATCTCAAACTGCGAAAATATATCTTGTGCTGACTCATGAGATGCTATTCAAAATGCAATAATCTGACACCATCTGCTCGGGGTTGAAATCAGAGTTTTCCTTCTCTTAGGATGGTTGCCAAAAGGCTAGAGAGCCCATCCTGCCCGTTGATGCTCTTTGTCAGACCCTTCGGTTGTGACTTGTCTGGCATGGGAGGCCCTACCAGTGGCTATTATGTCACCACCAGCATCGCTCACAACTACATTAGGGCAGTGTTTCCCAACCTTTTTTGAGCCGCGGCACTTTTTACATTTGCAAAATCCTGGGGCACACCACCAACCAAAATGACACAAAATGACATTCTAACACAGTAATACATATAGTTAATATGTTTTTTAAATGTATTTATACACTCAGGGTGAAACCTGGGCCTGTTTCAATGAACTCAACATAGATATCCTGGCAGGAATGGCAGAAAGACACAAACTTCCCACACAGAACTCCCATAACCAAGAGAAAATGCTATAAGAGTTTGGTGGGCATTGACCTTGAGTTTTGGAGTTGTAGTTCACCTATATCCAGAGAGCACTGTGGACTCAAACAATGTTGGATCAGGACCAAACTTGGCATGAATACTCAATGTGCCCAAATATGAACACAGATGGAGTTCAGGGGAAATAGACCTTGACATTTGGGAGTTGTAGTTGCTGGGATTTATAGTTCCCCTACAATCAAAGAGCATTCTGAAACCACCAATGATAGAACTGGGCCAAACTTCCCACACAGAACCCCCAGGAGGCAAGAGGAGGTCTCTACTTGGGAAAAGGGAGACGGGCCTTCCCAATGCATGGAGAGGGAGAGACCAAGTAGACCAGTGTTTCCCAACCAGTGTGCCATGGCACACTAGTGTGCCGTGAGCGATCATCAGGTGTGCCGTTGGAAATTGGAGACAGAGAGAGAGAGAGAGAGAGAGAGAGAGAGAGAGAGAGTGAGAGCCCTACCAGGAAGCCCTAGCTGGGGCTCGATCCATTGCCTGAGTCCCGCAAACACAGCCTCTACTCACCACTTGCCTTCTTGGGCTTCCTCCTCCCCTTCACTCCTTCCTCGGCCTTGGAAGGGTTTGAGCCGAAAGGCGGGGACTGCGTCAGGCAGAAAGATCCGTGCGGAGAGAGAGAAGATCATGGGATGGGACTTTCCCGGGTCCCCCGGCTGCCTGGGGGCAGATCTATACCATAGCATTCATGCAGTGAGGCACCCCTTGGTCTTCCAGGGCTCAAGGCTGGGGAATCCTGGGATTTGTAGTTTGGGGAGGCTCAGGATGGTGTCAAACTACCACTCCCGTGATTCCCTCGCACTCAGCCAAGGCAGGTCAAGGGGCGTTCGGGACACAGGTTTGAGGCACCTTTAAGCAGGGGCCAAAGACTAACAGGGTTTGCTCACTGAAGGCAGGCGTGGGCCCACTTGGGCCCTCCCTCCAGGTGTTTTGGCCTACAACTCCCACCATTCATATATGTGTTAGAGTGTCATTTTGTGTCATTTTGGTTGGTGGTGTGCCCCAGGATTTTGTAAATGTAAAAAATGTGTCGCGGCTCAAAAAAGGTTGAAAAACACTGAAGTAGACAACGGGTGGGGGTGTTTGTAATTTTGTGCCTTTATCGAGGTAGGTTTCTTAGGGCTTTTATACTTCAACACACTAGACTCTCTCCCCCCCCCTTTCCCTGGAGGTTTCAATTTCCCATGGCACACCTGATGATCGCTCACGGCACACTAGTGTGCCCTAGCACACTGGTTGGGAAACACTCCATTAGGGTATGCAAGCCTCTCCCCCGCGACAAGGGGGTGTCAATGGAGAGGATTCCAGCTGCACATAATAACACCATAAGGTTTTTTTCTTCAACACATACTTGGTCCTGCCATGGTTTACCCGCAACAGTGTGGACTCAGATAATGCAGTTCAAAGTAGATACTGTGGGATTTTTTTTTGCCTTGATATTCTGAGTTATATGTCTGTGTGGAAGGTAGAGTTGTCCCTTATTTGCGTCCCTTATTTCCCTTATTTTGGCCCTAAAATTTGTGTCCCTTATTTTCAGGCCCTGTCCCTTATTTTTGACTAGCAGGACAGGACTGGGTGGGGTTGAGCAGAGAAAGGTGCGCGCTGTGGTTTCCACGGCAATGCCTGCCCGGGAATGCCAACTTGCAGGGCAGCCTGCGTCCCCGTTGGAAGGAAGAGGCGATACAGGACTTTTTCAAAGTACAGTAGACTAATTAACCGTTACCCAAGGGGAATGTTGGATCATGTTGGATAAAGATAGTTTCTGGTTGCTTGAGAGTTACTCTTATTGCATCCCAATACTATACAATGCTGTGTATCCCATACTATACTACACCATTAACTATTGACATAATAATCATGAAGATGTACTGTCTTATAAAATTCATTTTATTTTAATGTTTAGACAGTGCACTTTTAAAGTCAGCAAAGTCAAGGACTAAATACAGATGGAGAAAATTAGGTAGTTCTAATAATGTTTTTTCTGCATGACAAAAGGGTGTATGTCAGTTTCTTTTGTAAGTTTCAATCATTATCTTATTCTATTAATAAAACTATTTATACCTAACGTTTGAGTTTCAAGTTTTTAATGAAATGTCCCTTATTTTTGTGAAAAATCCTGTAAATGTCCCTTATTTCTTATATCAAAAATTGGCAACCCTAGTCAGACCTGTCTGGCATGGGAGGCCCTACCGGTGGCTATTATGCCACCACCAGCATCGCTCACATCTACATTAAGGTACGCAAATCTCTCCCCACCAGTGGGGGTGCCAGTGTGCCGTGAGGATTCCCAGCTGCACATAATAAACACCATAAGGTTTTCTTCAACACACACACACTTGGTCCTGCTATGGCAGTGCCGGCCTTTGGCATTCCGCCATGTAAGCGCCGCGTGAGGCGAGCGGGTCCTGGGAGGGCATGGGGGGAGGGGAGCGCATGCTCCTCCTCTGTGAGGCGCGCCACACTGGCCAGCCCCTCCGCCCCAGCGCCCTGCCCGGGAGCCAGTGCTCCCGCCCGGTGGCGCAGCCGGTGATGCAGCCGGGAGAACGAAGCTGGGCGAGGAGGCGGTGATGCCCCCCCCGCAGGCGTCACTGCGCATGCTTGCAGGCGTGCGTGGCGCTGGCAGAGCACACACTGCTGGCGTGGCACTCACCAGGCGCATGCTCAGGTGAACTGCGTGACATCGGGAGGGCAGCTGGTGTGGATGCTCCTCCCACTACGCATGCGCAGGCGTGCGTTATGCACGCCTCACCATGCCCCAGCTGTTTACGTGTCATTTTGGTTGGTGGCTGCCCCTGGATTTTTTTAATGTGTCCAGCAGCCGTTGGGGCGCAGAAATAAGGCTCGCCTACCCCCAGGAGAGCTGAGACCATAAGGCCCCTGTGCTATGGTTTACCACAACAGTGTGGACTCAGATAACGCAGTTCAAAGCAGATACTGTGGGATATTTTTTTTTTGCCTTGATATTCTGAGTTATATGTCTGTGTGGAAGGGCTCTGAGATAAAACAGATCCTGGGTATAAGGCCTGTGTGGAAGCCCCAGCCAGTTTGGTCAAGGGTCAGTCATGTCTTTGTGCCACAGAGTGGGCAGAGTGAAGCAGCACAAAGCATGGGGAAGAAGAACACTGGTCTGGCTGCACCCACACCTACAGCCAGGTCTAGCCAAGACGGGACATACCATTCGTACAAAAGGGGGAGGGTTGAATTTCTTCATTTTCTTTGATTCAGAGCCTATTAAAAACAGGGCTGGGCTAAACCAAGACTAGGTGTGATGGCTAGTGAGTGGACACAGCGTGGGAGAAAACGGGAGGAAGGAGTGGTTAAAAAACGACCCCTCTTTGTTTGAACTCCTCCCCCTGTGAAGGACGGAACCATCGTGCCCCTGTTGCCATGGCTACCGCGCGGCATCCTCTCCCGCCTCTCCGCGGCCCGGCTGGTCCAATAGGGGAGGCGGAGGGAGGGAGGGGAGGCGGAGGGGCGTGTCCTTGCCGGAAAGGGCGTGTCCTGTCCTCACCCCGCCGGAAGTGCCTGCCTGCAGGAGCCGCAGGGTGTGTGTATATGTGCTGGAGGAGCGACGGTTGGGAAGCCGGAGCCGCACTCACTCGCCTCTCGCCCGCTGCCTTACCTTAACCGGGACCCGCCTGAGGTGAGTGAGAGCCCTCCCCCGCGCCAGGCCCGACTGCTTGCCTTCCCTCCCTCCCTCCCTCCTTCTGGGGAAGGCCTTCCTTTCCCCTTCGCTCTGAAGGCGCTCGCCTAGCGGGGCCTAAGCCGGCGGCACCGCCTTTGTCGCGAGGTGTTTCCCGGCTTGGCCTCCGTCCTTCCTCCCTCTCCCTCCCGCTCTCTCCCGCTCTGCCTCCTCGCCTTGGACGCCAGCCTGGAAGCGGCCCCGCCCAGCCTCTGGGTGAGTCACCACCTTCCGCCCAGGGCCGGGCGCTCACCTGGGAGGGAAGGAAGGAAGGAGGAAACCGAGCAGCCCTTCGAGCCACGCGCTGCTTCAGGCCGAGGAAGAAGAAGAGAAAGGCCCTTCTCTCCCTGGCTGGGCTGGAGCCTGAGGGGACACGATCTGAACCATCCAATGGACAGCGCCTGGCCCCACTGCCTTGGCTCAATCATAATAATAATAATAATAATAATCCACTTTATTTATAATAATAATAATAATAATCTTTATACCCCACCACCATCTCCCCGAAGGGGACTCAGGGCTGCTGACACGAGGCCAAGCCTTTCCAAAATACAACACAACACAGTAAAATACAAAATGCATCAGAAATAATAATTGGAAATTAAAAAATACACTTACAATAACAATAATAATAATCTTTATACCCCGCCACCATCTCCCCGAAGGGGACTCGGGGCTGCTGACACGAGGCCAAGCCTTTCCAAAATACAATACCAACACAGTAAAATACAAAATACAACCACATTCCACCATTCTAAAGTGACTCGGAGGGAAAAAGGAAAGGCCTCAGGCAGTCAGCCACTGAGGCCCACGGCAATGACGGATCAGGACCAAACTTGGCAAAAAGGGGACAAATGGCCCACTTCACACCTGGTGTGGTTTAGGGCAAAATGATCAAGACCAAATGTGATACACACAGCCCCCATAACCCACTCTACATTCTGGTGCTGTTTGGAGCAGGGTGGATCATTGCCAATGGGACTCACAGTACCTTCAATAAGTTCCTGAGAGCACTGCAAGCCACATAAACATCTAATAGGAACCAACCTTGGCACACAATGCCTTCCTCAAATAACTCGGGCACCGCCGGGTCCTCAGCTAGTTAGAAATAAAAAATACACTTACAATAACAAGTGAAATGATACAAAAAATTCACACACAAGAACCGATTAGGGTGGGTAGGCCAAGTGAGCAGGGTAAAATGATAGTCATTCTTCAAAGGCACAACTGTGTCAGGGGAACACTATGGATGGAGTGACCTGTTGCTGTCAAGTTGACCCGTTGCTGTCAATGGAGGCCCAGGTCTCCTGCGTCAGCAAAACCGCCTTTTTCCATCTGCGGCAAGCTAGGTGTCTGGCCCCCTACTTATCCATCCAGAGACGACCTGGCCACAGTGCTCCAAGCCATGGTCATCTCGAGACTGGACTACTGTAACACCCTTTACATCGGCCTGCCCTTGTCAGTGAGTCACCACCTTCCGCCCAGGGCTGGGAGCTCACCTGGGAGGGAAGGAAGGAGGAAACCGAGCCCTTGGAGCCACGCGCTGCTTCAGGCCGAGGAAGAAGAAGAGACAGGCCCTTCTCTCCTTGAAGCCTGAGGGGAGCACGATCTGCACCATCCATGGACACCGCCTTGGCTCAATCATAATAATCGACTTTATTATTATTATTAGTAATAATAATCTTTATACCCCGCCACCATCTCCCCGAAGGGGTCTCGGGGCTGCTGACATGAGGCCAAGCCCTTCTAAAATACAATAAAACACAGTAAAAAAACAAAATACATCAGAAATAATAATAATCTAAATTATCTATCTATGTATATAATAAAAGTCAGTGTTTGCAGCGGTGCGGTGGGAGGAATATGTGGCAGCGTTTCGATTGGCTGACACTATGGGATTATTTGCATAAAGGGCTCTGATTGGCCAGCCTCAGAACTCCTCAACATTCTACAGCCCCAGACAGAGGGGATTGGTTGACACTAAAATGGTATTTGCATAAAGCAGTGTTTCTCAACCAGTGTGCCGTGGCACACTAGTGTGCCGTGAGCGATCATCAGGTGTGCCGTGAGAAAAGCTCTCTGCCCCCCTTCTTTCCCCCCTCCTCCTGCCGAACTCCTGCTGCTTGGGAGAGGGAGGGAAGCGCCGGGTGGCGGCGAAGAAAAAGAAGAAGGGACCGGGCGCTGTGGGAGAACTGAAGCCAGGGAGGGGCATGGCGTGGCCTGGCTCCGCCCCTCCCCGACTCAGCGCTCCCACAGCTTTGCCAGCCTTGAGGGGGCAGTGCCAAGCCAGCGGTGGCAGAGCCAGCACAATGCTGGCTTGGCACTGCCCCCTCAAGACTGGCAAAGCTGTGGGAGAACTGAAGCTGGGGGAGGGGCATGGCGTGGCCTGGCTCCTCCCCCTTCCCCAGCTTTGGCACTCCCAGCAGCTGCTCCCAGTGTCATTTTGGTTGGTGGTGTGCCCCCGGATTTTTTTAATGTTAAAAGTGTGCCGCGGCTCAAAAAAGATTGGGAAACACTGGCATAAAGGACTCCGATTGGCCAACCACATTCCACCATTCTAAAGTGACTCGGAGGGAAAAGGAAAGGCCTCAGGCAGTCAGCCACTGAGGCCCACAGCAATGACGGATCAGGACCAAACTTGGCAAAAAAGGGACAAATGGCCCACTTCACACCTAGTGTGGTTTAGGGCAGAATGATCAAGACCAAATGTGACACACAGCCCCCATAACCCACTCTACATTCTGGAGCGGGGTGGATCATGACCAATGGGACTCACAGTACCTTCACTAAGTTCCTGAGACCACTGCAAGCCACATAAACATCTAATAGGAACCAACCTTGGCACACAATGCCTTCCTCAAATAACTCGGGCACCGCCGGGTCCTCAACTAGTTAGAAATAAAAAAATACACTTACAATAACAAATGAAATGATACAAAAAATTCACACACAAGAACCGAATAGGGTGGGCAGGCCAAGTGGGCACAGTAAAATGATTTTTAAAAACCCTGGGGGAGATAGGATTAGGAAATAGCAAATGAGAGGGCCCAAAACAAATATAGAAGTGGGGGCAGAGTTTCATTTTAGGACGGGGGAAAGTGTGACAGGGGAACACTATGGATGGAGCAACACGTTGCTGTCAATTTGACCTGTTGCTGTCGATGGAGGCCCAGGTCTCCAGCGTCAGCAAAAGCGCCTTTTTCCATCTGCGGCAAGCTAGGCGTCTGGCCCCCTACTTATCCATCCAGAGACGACCTGGCCACAGTGCTCCAAGCCACAGTCATCTCGAGACTGGACTACTGTAACGCCCTTGTCAGTGATCCGGAAACTTAAGCTCGTCTAGAATGCCGCTGCACGACTTCACACTGGGGCTCCAGTGAGATGTCACATAACTCCCATCCTTCAGCAGCTTCATTGGCTTCCGGTCGAGCACAGGATCACCTTCAAGGTGATGGTGTTAACCTTCAAGGCCTTGCATGGTCTGGGGCCGCTGTATCTGAGGGAGCGTCTTTTCCCCTACCAACCCCAGAGGTCACTTCGTTCCGAACAAATGAACCTCCTTGAAGTACCGACCTTCAAAGCAATCTGTCTTATATCAACCTGGCGCAGAGCCTTTTCTGTAGTGGCGCCGTCAATATGGAACACTCTTCCTAGCGATGTGCGGGCCATGCAGGACCTTCTCTCCTTCCGCAAGGCCTGCAAGACTCACCTTTTCCAGCTAACCTTTGATTGCTAGGCCAGAAATCTTTTTTAAGCTAGTTTAATATGTATGCTTTTACCTCTGTGTGTTTTACCTGATTGTAAGCTGCTCCGAGCCCTCGGGGAGTGGAGGCGTACAAGTCCAAATAATAAATAAATAAACACAACTGGAGGGAATGGTTATTCTTCAAAGGCACAATGGAAAAGCCAGGTCTATATAATATAATAATACACTTTATGTTTCGCTCTTCTCACCACGAAGGGGACTCAGAGCGGATTACAGGTACACATACTTAGCAGACAATCCCTGCCATTTCCACATACATATAGACGAACAGAGGCAAACTCTGGCCACCAGGGGGAGCTGATGCACTCCTCATCTCTCAGCGTCCCCAGTGTCCCTTCCGCATTCCTCAGCGTTCCTGGAGTTCTTTAATGGCGTCATGATTCAATCAAAATTTGCCTCCCCACTTTAATGTGGTACCTTTATCTCCTACTTGACAGAATGCAACTGTCTTTCGGGCTGCAAAGGTCGACAGGAAGCTACACTTAAAGGTCGAGCACCCACCTCGACCCAGGCAGGTCTCGAACTCATGACCTACTGGTCAGAGAGATCTTATGCAGCTGACACTTAGGCAGGTGCAGTACACACAGTGGTAAAAGACAACAGTCTGTAAATACTTCAGTTCATTTGTATTAAATAGAAATTTTCTTAATATTTGAGCAGTATATTCATCACATGTATAGGCAGAACTCAACAGTAGTGGTATAGTAAGCATATGGGACAGGCTAAACAAATCTTGCACCCCCACGCACGCATTCCCAAAGGGGACTTGGGGCGACTAACATGAGGCCAAGCCCAAAAATGCAATACAACACAATAAAATACAGAATACAGAAAACAAAAATGACATCAGACAATAATTACAATAGCAAAAGCAAATTCGCACGATATAAAATCGAACAGGATGGGCAGGCCAAATGGACGAGATAAAATTATAAAAGATTTTTTAAAAACCTAGGTGAGGTAGGACTAGAAAATATGTGAGTGAGGGGAGCCCATGAAGGATAAAACATTGGAATAAGGCTTTCGGTTTGTGACACGGGGGAAATGCGTTATAGAGGCAATGCTATAGATGAGGCAAACAGAAATGGGATAAATGGTCACTCTCAAAATAAATAATAAATACTTTATTTATAACCTGCCTTGTCTCCCTCTCTAACGGGGACTCAAGGCGGTTAACAACAGATATCAGCAAATATTCAATGCTGTGAGAAGCTGAACAAAGACAAAACCAGTGATGAATGCCAGAAACAAATCCACAACAACATCAAAAATAATAACACATTATGCTGCAATATTACTAGTAATGTTATATGTAATATATAATATACATAATTCCCACCTCCATCTCCCCGAAAGGACTTGGGGCTGCTTACTTGGGACTAAGCTCAACAGAAACAAAGGTTACAAATAACACAATTAAAAACATATGACAGTAAAACATATTAAAACAATAAAACTAGAGAAATATAAAACGTCATAAAACATTAACCAAACACCAGAAGATTACCTGTAGCAAAAACCCCCCATCATTTTATTATATATTATTATAGTGTAGTATATTATTACACAATATATATAATACACTAACGGTATATTGTTTTATTTGTATTATATAATATATTGTACTGTATCATAAGTTGTAGTATATACAATATATTATATTACAACATTAATATTATGTACAGTATACCAACACTAGTGCCCCCTGGTGGCGCAGCAGGTTAAACTGCTGAACAGTTGAACTTGCTGACCAAAATGTAGGTGGTTCAGATCCAGGGAGCGGGGTGAGCTCCTGCTGTTAGGCCCAGTTTTGGCCAACCTAGCAGTTTGAAAACGTGAATGTGAGTAGATCAATAGGTACCGCTCCAGCGGGAAGGTAACAGCACTCCTTGCAGTCATGCTGGCCACATGACTTTGGAAGTGTCTACAGACAATGCCAGTTTTTGACTTCGAAATGAAGATGAGCACCATCCCCCAGAGTTGGACACAACTAGACTTAATGTCAGGGGAAATCTTTACCTTATACTAGCACTATTACATTACAATGTTAATATTTCTAGTTCTATTACAATGTATACTGTATATTGAGGGGTTTCCAAGAGATGTTGCAGGAGACAGGACAGAGTTGTGTCTCTCTAGCTGCTCCCTCTTCACTCTGTGGCCTTCAGTTCAATGCCGTCAAATCACAGGAGTTGTAGTTTTATAACTTTTTTTGTCTTCTCTGCCTCAAAGTGCTAGTGCATCCCCTAACTATGATTGCAGAGCATTGGGCCGTGGCAGTTAAAAGTGGTGGCTAACTGCTTTAATTTTACAGTGTAATCATGCATGGGCAAACTTAGGCCCTCCAGGGGTTTTGGACTCCCATAATTCTTAACGGAAAGTAGTCCAAAATACCTGGAGGGCCGAAGTTTGCCTATGGCTGGCTGTAAATACACGTCGTTGGATTCTTTTGAGTCCCCGATGCATCTATGTTTTTTGACCCCACTTTAACTATATAATGACAACATAAATCTATAGAATCGTAGGAGTTGTAGTTTGACAAAATCATTATTGTTATGTACTTTATTTCTCAGTTGCTGTGAGTTTTCCGGGCTGTGTGGCCATGTTTCAGAAGCATTCTCTCAAGAGAGAATGCTTCTGGAACATGGCCACACAGCCCGGAAAACTCACAGCAACCCAGTGATTCCATCCATGAAAGCCTTCAACAACATACTTTATTTCTACCTTGCCTGTCTCCTGTTAGTAGAGAGGATACAGATCTAATATAATCTGGCAGGACATTCCAGAGGGAGGGAGCCACTCCTGAAAAAGACCTCTCTCTCTCACTCTTCAGATGTAGAATGTATTGGATGTTAGAGCATACTAACACTTCTCCACTGGACCTAAGAGATCTCCCCAGGGGTATACCGAGGAACTCGGTCTCTAAAGTAATCTGGACGAATGCTGTTGAGCATTACAGGCCAATACCAATAGTTGCAATTACATGGCACAAACCAGTAATTTTTTTTGAAATTGTCAATACCTAAATTAAAAATGATGAAATAGCGTGTCATGAATATAAGTCAAAGCATAGTTTTAAAATGTAGTAAAATACTTGTACAATTGAAATTCCATTTAAAATTAAATATTCTACGCAATTCTCTCCACAACTTCTCCAGTAGTTTGCCCCTCATCCTCCCCCAAATACCTGCTGGCACACAAAGGTCTTGACCTGCCTACAGAAGGCAAGTAGTTAGCCTTCTCTGCCAAGGAGCACTGGTGCCTCTTCACTCAACCACAAATCCTAGAGCTGGATAGCATTGAGCCAAGGCAGTTAAAGTGATGTCAAATTGCATTCATTCCTCATGTGAACTTAAGGCAGCAGCTTTCGCCTTTTATATTTTTCCCACCTGGAGGAACAAAAAAGCAGGTTCTTCTAGTGACCCATCCCTTTGAAAGACTATTACATGGGAAAGAATCTCTTGCTCTCCATTGAGTATACAGCCTTTTTGAGCTTTTAAGCGAGGCTGGGTGGCCATCTGTTGGAAGTGCTTTGGTTCTGTGTTCCTTTATGGCATAATGCGATTGGACTAGATGTGATTCTTAGTCTGAGTACATGGTCTAGAGAAGGAAGGTCTTGGAGAGCTTGGCATGGTTAGCCTGGACGTGACACAATAACCATGATTGAAAATATATCATATTTAAACTAAAGGATAAGATTCCACCTAAATATTAGGAAGAACTTCCTGACAGTAAGAACAGTGGAATATACTGTCTCAGAGGATGGTGGGGTCTCTGTCTGAAGACCTATTTATTTATTTACGGCATTTCTACCCCACCTTTCTCCACCTCTGAGGGGACTCAAGGCTGCTTTATAAACAGGAGCTATCTATCAGGACTGCTTTGTGTATTCCTGCAAGGCAGAAGGTTAGACTGGGTGGCTCTTGTGGTCTTTCCCAATAATATGAATCTAGGCCTAGAAACTATGCCCTATAAGGAAGGGAGCAAAGTCTGATTAGCCTGGAAAAGGTTTAGAACTGATAAAAACATGGTTAAATGTTTGAAAAGGTGTCACATTGAAGAGGGAGCAAGCTTATTTTCTGCTGCTTTTAGAGAGTAGGACATGGAGTGATGATTTGAAACTACAAGAAAATAGATTCCACCTAACATTAGGAAGAATTTCCTGATGAGAAGAGATGTTCAACAGTGGATTATCCTGCGTCGGAGTGTAGTGGAGTCTCCTTCTCTGGAATGTTTTTTAAAAACAGTGAATGGCCATCTGTCGAGTGTGCTTTGGTTGTTTTTACCTGCTGGGGGATGGCCTCTTTCAATGCTGTGATTCAAGATTTGGAAACGGTGCCCTAAAAGAAATAGTTTAGGGAACTGAAGAGGATTAGACTGAAGAGGTGACATGATAGCCACGATTAAATATTGGAGAGTATGCCGTATTGAGGAAACTGTTTTCGGCTGCTTTAGAGACTGGAGCTATAGATTGATGGCAGTTTGACATCACTTTTATCTGCCATGGTCCACTGCTATGGAATCATGTGAGTTGTAGTTTCACAATGTTGTTAGTCTGATGTGATGAAGAGTCTTGGTGCCTGAGTACAGTACAACTCTCAAGATTCTATAATACGGCCAATTCTCTCACACCAGAAGCGACTTACAGTTTCTCAAGTTGCTTGTGACACAGGAAAAAAATTAGTACTGGACCATGACAGTTAAAGTGGTGTCAAACTACATTGATTCTGTAGTTGACTGATTCTAAATGCACCCCATGACATAAATTGATTCAGACTACAGGAAAAGAGGTCCCACCTAAATATTAGGAAGAACTTTCTGATGGTAAGAGCTGTTTGAGAGTGGAATATGCTGCTTCAGAATGAGGTGTAGTTTCCTTCACTGGAGATTTTTTTAGCAGTGGCTGAATGGCTGTCTTTTGGTAGGATTTTGATCGTGTGTTCCCTTATGACAGAAGGCGGGTTAGACTTACCGTGTTTCCCGATAGTAAGACACCCCGATTGTAAGACGATCGGGGTGTCAGAGGGTCGGCTAATATAAGCCATACCCCGAAAGTAAGCCGTACCCCCGGCCGCCGCGTCACTCAGTCCCGCCTCCTCTGCCGCCGCCGCCCTCCCTGCGGCCTCCTCTTCGGGGAACGGAAGAGAGGCGGCTGAGGAGAGCCCTCTGCCGCCTCCCTTCCGTTCCCCGAAGAGGAGGCTGCAGGGAAACCGCGCGATCGCTCTCCCTGCAGCCCCCTTTTCGGGGAACGGAAGAGAGGCGGCAGAGGGCTCCTCCGTCCCTCTTCCGTTCCCGAAGAGGGGGCTGCAAGGAGAACGATCGCGCTGTTCCCTGCAGCCCCTCTTCGGGAACGGAAGAGAGGCGGCAGAGGGCTCCTCAGCCGCCCCTCTTCCGTTCCCGAAGAGGGGGCTGCAAGGAGAACGATCGCGCGGTTTCCTGCAGCCCCTCTTCGGGAACGGAAGAGAGGCGGCAGGGGCTCCTCAGCCGCCTCCCCTTCCGTTCCCGAAGAGGAGGCTGCAGGAAACCGCGCGCTCTCCCTGCAGCCCCTTTTTCGGGAACGGAAGAGAGGCGGCAGAGGGCTCCTCAGCCGTCCCTCTTCCGTTCCCGAAGAGGGGCTGCAAGGAGAACGATCGCGCTGTTTCCTGCAGCCCCTCTTCGGGAACGGAAGAGAGGCGGCAGAGGGCTCCTCAGCCGCCCCTCTTCCGTTCCCGAAGAGGGGCTGCAAGGAGAACGATCGCGCGGTTTTCCCTGCAGCCCCTCTTCGGGAACGGAAGAGAGGCGGCAGAGGGCTCCTCAGCCGCCCCTCTTCCGTTCCCGAAGAAGAGGGGCTGCAAGGAGAACGATCGCAGTTTCCCTGCAGCCTCCTCTTCGGGAACGGAAGAGAGGCGGCAGAGGGCTCCTCAGCCGCCCCTCTTCCGTTCCCGAAGAGGGGCTGCAAGGAGAACGATCGTGCGGTTTCCCTGCAGCCCCTCTTCGGGAACGGAAGAGAAACGGCAGAGGGCTCCTCAGCCGCCCTCTTCCGTTCCCGAAGAGGGGGCTGCAAGGAGAACTATCGCGCGGCTTCCTGCAGCCTCCTCTTCGGGAACGGAAGAGAGGTGGCAGAGGGCTCCTCAGCCGCCCCTCTTCCGTTCCCCAAAGAGGGGCTGCAAGGAGAACGATCGCGTGGTTTTCCTGCCGCCTCCTCTTCGGGAACGGAAGAGAGGCGGCAGAGGGGCTCAGCCGCCCCTCTTCCGTTCCCGAAGAGGGGCTGCAAGGAGAACGATCGCGCGGTTCCCTGCAGCCTCCCTCTTCGGGAACGGAAGAGAAACGGCAGAGGGTTTCAGCCGCCCCTCTTCCGTTCCCGAAGAGGGGCTGCAAGAAGAACGATCGCGCAGTTTCCCTGCAGCCTCCTCTTCGGGGAACGGAAGAGAGGCGGCAGAGGGCTCCTCAGCCGCCCCTCTTTCGTTCCTCGAAGAAGGGGCTGCCAGGAGAACGATTGCGCGGTTTTCCTGCAGCCTCCTCTTCGGGAATGGAAGAGAGGCGGCAGAGGGCTCTCCTCAGCCGCCTCTCTTCCGATCCGAGAAGAGGCGGCCGCAGGGAGGGCGGCGGAGGAGGAGGAGCAGGCGGGACCGAGTGACGCGGCGGCCGGGGGTACGGCTTACCGTCGCCCAATGTAAGCCGTACCCCGAAAGTAAGGCGTAGTGGGACTTTTCGGGGGGGAAAGAAAGAAAGACGCTGTCTTACTTTCGGGGAAACACAGTAGTAGCCCTTGTGATCTCTTCCAACTCTATGATTCAGAAGCCTCTCTTTTAACTTAACTAAAAATTAAATAATAACTTTTATTATTTCATGAGTCACCCTCCACCAGAGTGCTCCAAGTGACTTACATAGACAAGATAAAACAGACTTCTACAACAGTTCCATTAACAGTTAATATTAGAGTGATTACAAACCAAATGCTCTACTAAAGAGCCACGTCTTAAGGGCTTGCTTGAAAGAACGCAAGTCAGGCGAGGCTCTTACATATGGCGGCAGGGAGTTCCAAAGAATTGGGGCGGAGGCTGAGAATGCCTTACGCCTTGTGGACTTCAGGCATACTTCCCTATGGCCCGGGACATAAAGAAGATTTTCCTGGGTTGGTCTAGGAGGCCGAAAATGATGGAAAGAATGAAGGTGATCCCTCAGATATAATGGGCCTTGACCATGTAGGGCCTTAAAGGTCAGAATCAAAATCTTGTAGGAAATTCGATATTCAATTGGAAGCCTTTTATTATCTCTTTTCTGATTCGTCAACAATCACTAACACCCTTCAAATACTAACAGTTCCACCTTTCTATAACTGCTGCCTAAATCTGAATACTTAAAAAAAAAAAAGAATGAGTAGATTTTATTGGCAGATCAGCATTTATGTTTTGAGGTTTCCTCACTTGTCTTTTAGTGAAGGAGGTAAAATGTAAGTGGTAGGAATGATCTAGAAGACAAATAGCAAGCTAATACCAGGGCACTGTGTAGCTGTGCAGAAAATGTAATTCTAACTAGATAAGGGAATAGAATCAATTTCAGAAATTCTGACAGAAATCCAAATTGTCTTTAAAGATTTTAAAACATTTTCTGCTTGATTTTGTCATTTTCCTCATCAAATTAATAATGGCAGCTCGGCTGTTTTTTTCTTTTTAAAAATATTCAGATTTATACTCAAAGTCATTCCAAATGGGATACTTTCCCCTTTTTAATCATCAAAAAAGGGGTCCATGCCATGGATGTTCTCTTTCTCCATGTATATTTAACCTATGTTTGGAATCTTTGGTGGGTGGAGTTAGGCAAAATCTCACAATCCCTGTTATACATAAAAAAATAAAAGGAAAAAATAAGTCTTCATTTGCAGGATTTGTTTAAAACTATTGTTTAAAAATCCTAGATAAGTAATTCAGCAGGCACTATGTGACCAACTTAAGCATGTATTCAGTTGTTCGTTTTAAAATTAAATAAAACACTAGGTGGAACTTTGGCAGAACTTCTTATATCTTACAGTGTTTATTTTATTTTTTTTAGTCTAACTTGATCTGCTAAAGTCAACATGTTGATGTTCTTCATACTTGGATTTTCTATGCCCAGTGCCTAATCTAGAAATACTATCAGAAAAGGAAATAGAATAAGATATCACTGATGCCATTGAAAATTGCACATACATATATTTGAATAAATTTGCAGGTTTTTTCTTCAAATCAGGTGGGATGACGGTGTAAGTGTAAAAGCAGGCATCTTTACATACCCATTGTGAATTGGTGAAGACTGCTTCCTGAGAGCATTCACTCCCATCTGGAGAGGAAGTGTCCCACCTGTTTCAGGATCTTGTCTTCTTCAGACTGCATAAACTTATTGTTCTGGGCCCTCTTGTGTCATCTGAACTGAAAGCTAATTGTCTAGAGCTAGCCTACAATGTAGAAGTAATGCAGTTTGAAACCACTTTATCTGCTGTAGCTCAGTTGTAGTTTTACATGGTCTTGAACCTTCTCTGTCAAAGAGGGCTAGTGCCTCACTAAAGTTCAACTCCTATGATTCCATAGTATTGAGATAGTTTGACCACTGTTTCAGTAAAGTAGGGTCAAACTCCATTAATTTTACTGCCCTTAGATGCCTCTGTTATATGTTCATTCCATACTGTGAGACTTCCATGAAGTTATTGTGTTACTCATAATGAAACCTGTAAAGCCATTTAAAGACTTTAAAATAAGTGTATCCAGGTATTAGTTTTACCTCTATATAATTTTTGCATCTGTATTAGTGGATATTTTTATTAATTAGGGTGGTTGCACAGTGTGGAATTTGTTGGTTGACTAATATTGCTATCAGTTATATAATTACTATGAAATAGAGTTTTTTGGGGGGTGGATGAGAGTCCTTTAGTCATGCCATAGGTAATCATTATAATTGTGGTTATTGGTCATCATCTGAGAACACTACAATTATGTATAAAAATTATGGTATTACAAAAAATGCTTTGGGTTACATCCATTCTGGATCCCCCAGCGGTGCAGCGGGTTAAACTGCTGAGCTGCTGAACTTGCTGACCGAAAGGTCAGTGGTTCAAATCTACGGAGTGAGGTGAACTCCCACTGTTAGCCCCAGCTTCTGCCAACCTAGCAGTTCAAAAACATACAAATGTGAGCAGATCAATAGGCACTCCAGAAGGAAGTTAACGGTGCTCCATGCAGTCATGCCAGCCACATGTCACGATCACGGACCTGGCGGGCCCCTTAATCACACACACAGAGACGTACTGAAGGCTAACTACTTTATTGAGTATATAAAAACAGTTCCAAAGAGTAAATAGTCCAATAATATGCAAGTGTTCAAGGTGTTAAGCAAGTAGTCCAAAGTAACGTAGCAAATAAGCTGGAAGCGTGGCAAGGCTCCGCAATTCAATGCGAATCAGGAAACAGGGCAAGGTTCCGCAATCCAATGCGAATCAGGAAACAGGGCAAGGTTCCGCAATCCAATGCGAATCAGGAAACAGGGCAAGGTGCCGCAAACCGCTGCGGCTCAAGAAACAAGGCAAAGGCAAGGCAAGGCTTGATGACCACTGCTGGCTTGTGGTCCCACTCCGCTTCGCGCCTATTCAGGAAAGACGTGGCCGGAGAACTGAGGATGCGTTCCCACGGCCCCTATACTTAATCCGTCGGCCGAGGTCCGCGACGCTCTAGGCTCCTTCGTCTCCAATCTCTGCTCACGGACCTCGGTCGATCTAGGACTCTTGACCAAGCCCTCCTGCTAGACTCAATGTCTCGTCTCCTATCGAAGGAGCGACCTTGCCTCTCGGCAGCTGTGTCGCTATCTTCCTGAGAACTTTCCTCCCTGGCACTTTCCCACTCGGATTCGTCCATGTTTACATTCTCGGGCTCTTGGGAATTCCTCCCAGGGTTCATAACTCCCTTCGCTGCTTCCCATCTCCACCTGGTGATCGGAATCTAAGCTGGGCCCAAACAACATTTCATCCCATGCCAAGCTCTCTGTGGGAGACTGCGGCCCATCCGAAGGGCCCTGTGCTTCACCCCAGTCATCTAGCTCATCCTCAGAATCCACCTCTGCTGCTGCAGGCCCTAATGCTAATGGAACCCCAGGACCTATTCCTTGCCCTCCAGGCACGAACGAGAACTGCTGTGCTACACCACATGACCTCTTTGGCTTAGAAATGGAGATGAGCACCACCACCACCACCCCTCCCAAAGTCGGACATAACTTAATGTTAAGGTGAAAGCTTTACCTACATCCATGCTACATGTGTTTATCCATACAAATACTTCTGTTTTTAAATGATTTTTTGCAAAGCCTCTCTCCTTGTACACCCCAAAATCCAAGTACCTGTTTCTTAATTCCCCCCAGAAACAGCATTTTTGAACATAAGTAGTTCAAAATAGCTGTTTTCCTCTTATCCTATGTATTACTTACTGTATTATTTGTTGTTATAATTGCATACTTTTCTATGAAGTGCTCTAAGTAAAAGCACTGTGAGGCCCTTTCTTCTATCTGTACCATTTGAGGATTACCCCATCTGACTTCTGTGGTATGAAATAGGGGAAATATATTTTGTAATCCCTGATATTTGCACACAAAGATAGTACATAGTACAATTTTGGAAAGTTAACAGCAGAGGAAAATAATATTTAGGGGAAAACTATTCCCTTTGTGCAAATTTTAATTTATATTTCCAAAAATCAATGTCATAGTTTCTCGTCAAATTAGGAATTGATTTTGAAAGTTAAAATGCTGTAATGAAAATGTTCATTGGCCTATAAGGTGTTCTCCCCAGCTGCATTACATGTGGATATGAAGAATGCTTTGGATAATTATTTCTTTCTAAATATTGCATACATTTTCATACTTTGAATTGTATGTAGCAAATAAACACCATTTAAAACAAAGGTTTTAGAACTGAATGTTCTTGATTTTTTCTTTTCTATATTTTTAAATATTTTTCAAATATATTTTGAAAGGAATTATGTGCTGAAATATAATGTTGAGCTGAATGTAGTTGGGGTTGGGGGAGGGTCATAGCATTATTCTACTTCCCTCTGACCTTTTAGTGGATAGTGCTACATAACTTTTATCTTGTGAATCCAAATTCTGATAAATTAAATTAGAAAATAAACCCTTTTTTAGCTTTAAAAATACTCACCCAGACCATTAAAACATATTTACCAGTTACTTTATATTTGACTATATTATGCAAATCATTACCAACTTTTCCTATTTTACAGAATTTCCAATGTCATAAGTTCTGATCCTCTTAAATGTCCTCTATAGTTAATGGCAATTGGAAGCAGATAACTTCAGATTCTAAACTTACCTTAAAGATGCCTGTAACCAGCCACAGAATGCTCATTCCATATACTTGAAATAGTCTGATCCCAGTGGCTTTCTCTGAGCATTCTCAGGGTGAATTATTTGTGTGTGACTCTGCTTTAATGTGCTAAAATTCATGATCTGTGTAGAAAATTTGTGAGCATGCTCTTTCTATTGGGAGCTACTAGTACCGTGACTTCAAATTTCTTCCTCTTTTTAGACACTTTCATGGTGAGTCTAGAACTATTACTGAACTCTTGGTTGAAAAGATAAGCAGCTGAGAGTATCCTAACAACTACACCCAGAGAGATAGCTTACATCCTAGTGCTGCCCCTCAAAAGAAGAATGACCTCAAATTCCAGCATCTGTATCATGTTCTGTTTTTAAAAAAAGGATGGACAAAGTGTATGCTGTGTGTGGTCCTTGCAATCCCAAAGTGTAACCCCCAGGGCCTTCTAATGTTTACATATCCACAAAACAGCCTATAGCATCAGCTGAAATCAAAACTGGAAGTGATGTTAGTCTCTATCAATTTCAGCTGTTTTATTTGAAGTTCTGGAATGTTTTAAAGGTATGGAGGTATCTACTAATTTTGATCTGTTTTGCAGAGGAGGGTTTGGCAAAAAATCATTGCCTTTAAAAATAATAATGGCACCTGAAGGTTTTGATGCACTAGTGTGGCTTATTACAGGGGCATGGGGATGAAAATTGGCCCTACATCTCCAAGTTACTTCTCCCAGTGTTAAATAAATACTTTAATAGTGTATTTCTATATCAATGTAAATTCTAAAATAGAACATTAAAAAAACTAGGAGTAAAATTGGAAAATGCTGTTTTCATCAGGAATGAAATCTGGTAAAATAGTAATTGTGTTGAAACATCACCTCAGGGATTTCTAAGTTGTTACAGTGTTTAGGAATAGTTTCAGTATTTCTCCAAACTGTATAAAGCAGTGGCTAGAAGTATGGAAAATGAAAAGCGTCTAGATGTCTTAGGCGTTACCATATATCTCTGGCATTACTTCGTGAATGAAGATTCTTAGGAAGGATTCACCCCACGCTTTCTACAAGCGCTTTGATGACTAAGAGGTTGGATGTGTCCTTCGAGCCTGTGCAATGGATTTTTCTGGTGGAGGACTGGCCTCACCCTTTACACCAAAGGTTCATCTGCCAGGTCCTAGCAAGCTTAGGATGGTGGCAGTGAGGTCCTCAGGTCGTAAGTTTGATTTGAGTTTCCTTCTCAAGATGGTTGGCCTTACAGGATTAGACGAGCACCATCTGCCCGGGTTTGAAATTAGAGTTTTCTTTCTATTAGGATGGTTGCCAAAAGGGTAGAGAGCCCATCCTGCCCATTGACGCTCTTTATCAGACCCTTCAGTTGTGACCTGTCTGGCATGGGAGGCCCTACCGGTGGCTATTATGCCACCGCCAACATAGCTCCCAACTTCATTAGGGTACGCAAGCCTCTCCCCTGTGACAAGGGGGCGCCAATGGAGAAGAACCATATATACTTCATGTTAAAGTAGAGAACAAGTTATGGTTTTCCCTATGATCATTGGAGAAGTTGAAGGTAAAACCTAAGGGAATGTAACAAATGATATTCTCCTTTAAAAAATGCATAGGGAAAACATTATAAGAAAGAGCTAAAGGGAAGACTAATCTGGTGTTTTGGTTGCATGAGACAAAGTGGTATCAATCATTTTTAATAGTGTCTTAAAGTTTTGTGAGACTGGCAGAGAGACTGCTAAGTTTCATGTGCTTTCTACCCCTATTAAAAATGGCCACTGCTGTGCTGCTCTCAAGTGTCCCAATATGGTGGGGAGCACAGAGTGTTTCCAACATTGACCTGTGGATAAATTGATCCAAATTGTTGGCCAAGAAAAAAAATCATTGTGTATATGTGTACTTACATGTTTGGTACACATTCTTTAACTTCCCAATCTCTTTTTTGGAGAGAGAAAGTGGGATATAAAGAAATTAATATAATAATAATAATCCAGTGTCATGAAAGCAAGTTTCTGCTTATTAAGCCCATCTCACTTCAAGCTATGGGAGTTCTTCCTTTTGAAGAAAATACATTTAATGACGAGGGATATGGATAAGTTAATGATGATGATCATTTTGAAAAGTCAGCACCTGAAATGTCTGGGGAATGATCGTGAAAACATTGCTGGATGGGACACAGACTTTTAAAGTGCTGGCTATTCATTTGTATCAAGCACAGCATGAAACATGTAAATTACGCATATCAGATGCAGTTGCCATTGAATTCAGTGACATGTCCAAGTGAATGTGTATCGGATTGTGCCCATTGACAAACTAGAAAAAATGTTGTGGTTGTAATTGACAAGTTAACTTAAGGTAATTGCAAAAGAAACTAAATAACACACAAGAAACTTCAGGACCAAGGTCCCAAGGAGCAGTTTGCCTTTATCATTTTAATTTTGTGCTAGAAAATGTGCTTGCTTGTTGCTCTAAACCAGTGTTTCCCAACCTTTTTTGAGCCACGGCACACTTTTTACATTTACAGAATCCTGGGGCACACCACCAACCAAAATGACACTCTAACACAGTAATACATATAGCTAATATGTTTTAAAATGTATTTATACACTTAGTGTGAAACCTGGACCTGTTTCAATGAACACAACATAGATATCCTGGCAGGAATGGCAGAAAGACACAAACTTCCCACACAGAACTCCCATAACCAAGAGAAAATACGATAAGAGTTTGGTGGGCATTGACCTTGGGTTTTGGAGTTGTAGTTCACCTATATCCAGAGAGCGCTGTGGACTGAAACAATGTTGCAAAGCGAGCAGAGCGAGGCTGGGAAGAAGGAAGCCCGAGTGGAGAAGAAAAAGTGTTCGGCAGGAGGGGGAAGAAAGGGTATTGGAGGTTCCAATTTCCCACGGCACACCTGATGATCGCTCACGGCACACTAGTGTGCCCCGGCACACTGGTTGGGAAGCACTGCTCTAAACTACTGAGTTTAAGCTGGGCGCCCTTCCCAGGGACCTTAAAACCCTTGGAAAGTGCACATGGATCCCTTAGGTTGGGAACTACCATGCTAAACTATCAAGGAATTTTAGGAGTTTGGTAAAACAGTTATTTCTAAGCTGGAAAGAACAACATTTTGCACACTTCAAGTCCCATTTCAAGGGTTTTCTTATTCTAATGGTGAAGCAGCCCATTACCTCTTTTTTCTAGTTCACCAAAACTGTCCAAACTTGTCTCATGCAAGATGTTCCTATAATGCGCCTCTGATGAGAATTAAATTACTATAATGCAGATTCAGAGGTGGTTATTTGTAGTAACAAGCTAACTACTCAAGTAAAAAATCTGTTTATGATTTAAAGGCATCCTTGGTGACTCACTGATATTGTTCACATTTTATTTTGCTTTTTCTAAAAGCTGCAGTAGAAGACTGTACATGGTTAATATTGCAAGATGCTCATATTTATTTCAAACGTGTATACCTTGCTTTTCCTAAATAAATCCCGAATTGTCTAACAGCCATATTTAATACTTCCATTTACAATTTCAATCAAAAGCAGAAATAATCAGGCATAAGGCAAATTTTGACTGAATTATGAGGCCATTAAAAGAACTCCAGGAACGCGGAAGGAACAACAAGGGACGCTGGGACGCTGAGAGATGAGGAGTGCGTCAGCTCCCCCTGGTGGCCAGAGTTTGCCTCTGTTTGTCTATATGTGTATATGTGTACCTGTAATCCGCTCTGAATCCCCTTCGGGGTGAGAAGAGCGGACTATAAATAAATAAGTAAATAAATAAGATGGTATAAATAGGCATTATAGAAGTCAGTCCTCAACAGTTTAGGCTGCTCTTGTAAAACTCTTAAAATGTCTTTGTTTTACAAGTTTTCTTCTATTCATTTTCCACAGAAGTAAATGTGTGTTGCTTTTGTTCCCACTGGAAGCTTGTTCCCAGATTGCAAGTAGCAGGTTTGTGTGTGTATGTGTAGCAACTGTTTCCCTAGAGACAGTGACACTGATCCTGCATCTCAGCACAAGAGTCACCCTTTTGCGAGTTTGAAAGAGCAATGCTTTAACTCCCTGGGCTATTGACAGATTTCCGCATATTGTTCTTCTTGTGGTATTGTAGTGACAATCTTCCTGCCAACTGGAATTGAATTTCTGGTTGTAATTGGTTAAACTCGCAGTAATGTTTGTATACCCAAAGTGTATTGCTTCTTCTGGCATTACTTGATTGGTCTAGGTCTCAAACTCTGAGATAGCTACTTTCTTTCATGAGAACATCTACAGGAGTCAGCATTAGTAAAAGCAGGATAATGCTAGGGAATATTCTTCTATTTCAGTAGCAGGGGTATCATCTCACTCCCAAGTATAATAATGGTAAAGTTCAGCTGAGTAGCATTGAAGAGTCGGCAATTTATATCAGTAGAATCTATAAATATTGGTGATGGCTGACTAAAGGCAATGAATAATTAATCATTTAGTGATGTTAGGAGCACTAAAGTTGTTCAGTAAATCACATATTTGTATTAAGGCTAACATTTTCCATGCTTCAGGTTCAGATTTTTATGAAAGATTGTTGAAGCACAGAAATCTCTCAATATAAAACGTGCTTTCGTGCTGTTAGCATTTCTTTCTAAGTACTGTATTAAGAATGGGATTTATTTCAATGTGATATGCAGTTGTACTCTTCAAATGTTCTTACAAATGGTTTTTCTGCAGTAACATAGATCATAATCTTAATGTAATACTATATATACCTTATTGCATCTTAAAATCTTTAGTCCATAATGGAGTTCCTTATTGAAGATTGCTTGATGTTGTAAACATGCTTCTAGCTGTACAATTATCTTAACTGGGTGATTATAAGAGCAAAATATAAGGAATTTTTAGCCCACTTGGTTCCTCCTAGATTTAGAAGGAATAGGAAACTGGAAAAAGAACTAATGTGTGATATTAAATTTGTTACACATTATAAAATGCTTAAATCAGTGTAAGAGGGGAAAATCTATTTCTCAACTGCCGTCTTAAATGACAATAAATACACAGAAAAATCAGTATCACTTATGTTCAAACCGGAGATCCTCAGACGCAGATGAACTTCAAGGCTTGCAGAAGTATAAAGAATCCCTGTGCTCAGGGTGGAAGAAACAGGTAGACCCAGCCCTCTTTATGTAATGAGGCATTTCCATCTGGCTTACATGGGAATGGCTTCAAAGGGCTGATAACCAGATGGGGATAAAGAAAGAGCTTTGAAAGACTCTGTGAGATATATATGAACACACACTTTGTTATAAGTCTCCACTTTTTGTTTTCTCTAACTGCTCAAACTGGTGGAGTAAGACAAAGGATGACTTAATGGATTATATTTTCCTGACCCATGTGTTCAGATGTTCACATGTGTATCCCATTGAGCCACTCCTTTGCCTGCATGGCACCCCAGAGCATATCTTGGAGACTGGGATACCCAAACCATTTTTGTCACAAAAGGGAAACATGCACATACACTATGGGTTGCCAGGTAATGCTTGTACCTGTATAACTATATCCACTCTTCCCAGTGCTTGCTTTGGCTTCCAAGCATGGATGCATTGTTTCTCAAAATGGTGTTGCATGCAGCTCTCTACCCTTGGGGTGCCATGTTTGGGCCTGGCACTCTCAGCATATTTGCAGTCAGGCTCCAGGAATGTTGTTATGACTTAGTAGAATATGTGGAGAAAGGGTCATTGTGCATACAAGTGGTTAGTAGAGAGAATCAATGTTGGTGGACCCTTTCTGGTGAGAAACACTCTTTTTTGGCAGCTGAATCTTACATTATTTCTCCTTAGAGGTGCATTTACTATCACATCATGATTTTGTCCTTTTCAAGGAAACAGAGGGAAAGATACAGACTTACAGTTCTCTTTTTGTTTAGGAATAACCATGGACAAAAGTGAGCTGGTGCAGAAGGCTAAACTAGCCGAGCAGGCAGAGCGTTATGATGATATGGCTGCTGCCATGAAGGCTGTTACTGAACAGGGACATGAGCTGTCCAATGAAGAAAGGAATCTACTGTCTGTTGCCTACAAAAATGTGGTTGGTGCTCGTCGGTCTTCCTGGCGTGTCATTTCCAGCATTGAACAGAAGACAGAACGAAATGAGAAGAAACAACAGATGGGAAGAGAGTATCGTGAGAAAATTGAGACTGAACTGCAGGACATTTGCAATGATGTTCTGGTAAGCTACCAGTTACAATGTGTATAATCATGCTTTATAAGGCACTCGCATCTGTAGAAAAATGTAAGATAACATTGATTCCTTTTTAATAGTTTTAGATTGATTTAATAATGATATGATTTGCTTTTAAAGGTTTTTTTTGTTGTGGATTTATGTAGATTGATTGCAACAGTACTATAATATAAAAAAGTATGCTATCCTGTTCATGAGTTACAAAAATGTAGCCATATGTATCCGATTGCAAAGAACTTAAGTGTTTGTATAATTAAGCTAGGCAATGGAACCATGTAAGAGATACAGGAATCCTGTTCGTTCTTTCAGTGTCTGTATTCTTTGTGTACACGTGAATAGTTTTCATGCATGTACTCATCTTGGAGGAAATGAAGAAAAAACTATGCCTCCAAAGTTATAACTAGTTTACTTTGTTAGCTGTAAATGCTGGTTGTATCAAGCGTACCCCATCTTTACCAGTAAATTACTGAAGCTGTACTTGTCAGTGGGTGAAACGACTGTATATGTTCATGTATAAGTTTACAAATTTTAGTCCATAATTGACTAAAAAAAAACAATCGACTTATTTGACTTATCAAAGAATGAACTGTCTCCAAGTAAAGTGGCAAAAGTCAAGAGTTTAGTCCACCCTAGGTGAACTTGAAAGATGCACCGACCCCTCTACTGTCTCTTAAAACAGTGTTTCCCAACCTTTTTTGAGCCGCGGCACACTTTTTACATTTGCAAAATCTTGGGGCACACCACCAACCAAAATGACACTCTAACACAGTAATACATATAGTTAATATGTTTTTAAAATGTATTTATACACTCAGTGTGAAACCTGGGCCTGTTTCGATGAACTCAACATATATATCCTGGCAGGAATGGCAGAAAGACACAAACTTCCCACGCAGAACTCCCATAACCAAGAGAAAATGCTATAAGAGTTTGGTGGGCATTGACCTTGAGTTTTGGAGTTGTAGTTCACCTATATCCAGAGAGCACTGTGGACTCAAACAACGTTGGATCAGGACCAAACTTGGCATGAATACTCAATATGCCCAAATATGAACGCAGATGGAGTTCAGGGGAAATAGACCTTGACATTTGGGAGTTGTAGTTGCTGGGATTTATAGTTCAAGAAAGCAATTCAGGTATATGAATAATACAGTAATCAAATAGTATCAAAAATAATTTTGTATTCGCAAGTACACAATTAGAATAATTCACAATCCACAATGGGAACTAAATAGTGCAATGTCCTAAGTACAATGTGATGACATAATAGCAAGGTACAACACTGTGAGAACTATCAATTGGGTTAGGTACAGTTTGGCAAAGCACATGCAATGTATCACAGTAATCCAATACAGAAGTCTGTAGCCAGGAAGATAATGGTACCTTCGTGGCTACTGGGTTGCTACAATGCAAATAAACAATAATAGTAACCTTAATAGGCGCTTGAAAATTGTAGAGAGCCAGCAGTGAAGTCCGTGTCTAGCGGAAGGGAAGGAAAATTCACGGAGACCGCACAAAGATACCCATACGCGCAGGGCGCATGTGCAGGCTTGCTCAATGGCGCGCCGCAGGGCAGGCTGGTCTTTGTAGTCCGTGAAGAACGCTAATTGGGGCTGGTGCGGCCAATGCGCAGGCGCGGACACGCACAATGGCGCGCCGCAGTGGTGCTTGGTCTTAGTAGTTCTATTGGTGCCTAGGAAGCGTTCAGGAATAATGTTGAACTGGCGGTACAGTTATGGGTAAACACAACCCCACAAGGGTCTCACCTAAGTGAGAATAGTGGGGAGAAGTGCCTGACAGCAGGAGCTCACCCCTAGGCCGGCGGAGGGCCGTTTCGTCACTGGGACTTCTTCAGAGGAAATGTATTGAATGCAATGACGTCCTCAAGGGTGTATAATCTTCATGAGTGTCTAACCATTTCCTGCCTATGGGATGGTCTGTCCTCCTTGTGACTTGAGACACTCGTGAAGATTATACACCCTTGAGTGTATATGGTAGTTGGATGGTGTTTCTTTGATTCATATATGTTGCTTGAGCTCAGACCAGTTACATTTAAATATAATGTTTGAGAACCATAGTCAAGAAGTTGTCTTTGTTTGCCTGTGTATTGAACTTCAGGAGCACATGCACTAAATAACTTCTGATAGGAAATGATCAATCAGTGTATGATTTAAAGATTCATTTCACTATTGAGTAAATATTATTTAAATGAGATGCTACACTTTTCTATGAATGCAATCACTTTATTTTTTTATAATTCTGGCCTAGTCTACCTACTTTCTGTCTGAAGACTTTTATATATATATATATATATATATATATATATATATATATATATATGCGCTCATGCTAAAAAAAGAACTATAGGCTTGCTGTCTTCTTTTTAAAAGGGCATTGGAAAGTAATTATAGCTGGTCACTGACAAGAATCTGATTTAAGTATGAACTGAGTGGTACATTTAAAACAGATTAAAATATATACATGTTTTGATAAACTATGTCCTAGGTTCTGCTTCATCATAAAATGCCCACATGCATATTGGACAGAAGTACTCACCTTCAAAACTACTAAATAGTCCAAACTGTGAAGGCATTTGTTATTTTTTAAAATATTTTTTGTTTCATTTTATTATACACTAAAAAAAAGCCAATAACAATACACACATAAACTCCAAATCAAAAAGTCCCCCTGTGACCCACCCCACAATGCCCCCCTGCGCTAAATGAGACAAGAACCAAAAACACAAGACCACTAAAATCTCAATGGACACTCATCAAGCAAAGGCAACTATGAATTTATTAGACATACTTCTTGTTTTCTTTAATTCAACTTCTGCTTAACATAAAACACCATATTTAACATTAATACACAACCACAAGTAATATCAAGACTTTATCAATTTTAGCTAAATTTTCAATTCTTACAAATTTTAGTAAATGTATATTTACATTATTATCTTAATAACTCCCCAAATTTTATCCAATTTCAAATGAAATTAATATCCTTCTGATTTTGCCCTTTTGATAGAACGTGATCTTATTGTGTTCCAACATTTAAAAATATATCTTTATTGTATTTTTAATCTTGTAATACAATTGTAGCCCTATATGTTGAAGTTCCAGTATTTATTCTTGTTGATGCTTGTGTTATAATAATGAATTTTTAAAAAAACCCGCGATGTGTAATTTTATTAATTTGTTTTTCAGGAACTGCTGGATAAGTATCTTATTGCTAATGCTACACATCCGGAAAGCAAGGTCTTCTATTTGAAAATGAAAGGAGATTATTATAGATACCTTTCAGAGGTGGCATCTGGTGACAATAAACAAGGTAACCAATTCACTTTCTTCTTAACAATGTCTTAAAAGAATGTTCATAGAATTCAAGTTATATTTGTTTAAATGGCTTCAGATGTTCAGAATACAGGGGAGGAGAAACAGGAACTAGTGATTTCCTATTACATTCACATCTCCCCTGTAAGTAAGTGCGTAAAGTTCCTGTGCAATGTGAGCTTGAGCCTCTGACCACAAGAGAAGATGTGAAAGTTCCACTTCAAATGTTATAAGCTCTGTAGGAAGTAGAAAGGTTGAGTTGCTTGCACTTCTTGTTCTGCAAATCTTGACCCTGTAAAGTCACAGATTTACAGAAGAAAACATACTTGCATTTGGTAGTTCTAGACGTTAAATCCTCCATGTAATGATTATGAGTTCAAAAGCACTCTGTTTTGTAATGGCTAGAATTTGCCCACTGAGCCACTGTTTTGCAATTGGCTCCTGTAATTAATCTCCTGGGCTAGAGAAGAAACCAAGGTAGATTTTGGAAGCTTGGCAGTTTGCCTGTTTCCAGTTTAGGTAATTTGACTTTTTAAAAATAAATAAATAAATAAAGCCTCTAAGGGCAGCTGTTTTTTGTGTCTGTTGTTGTATATCAGATTTACAAATGGCTCATATCCACAATGAGCTTAAGAAATACACTTGTATAAGCAATGTGGGGTTTTTTTTAATGCTTTACCACAGGACTGAGCTGAAATATGGGGATACATTCTTTAGAATTTCTCCTTTCACTTCAGAACCAATAAACATACACATTCTTGTGTTATTTGCTGGAGAGTATGAGCAAGCGATTCCATTGAACTTGGGTCTATCTTGTGGGCTTCCCATAGGCAGCTGAGTGGCTGCCTTGTGGACAGGATGCTGGACTTCTTAATTTCTTTTGTTTTAGCCGGCAGAGCTTCTCTTATATTTTATAATTAGCATGGGGTTTTTAAAGTCCATTCTGTAACCTGTGTGATACCTAACATTTTGGGAGTAGTGGACTGTTGTATACCTCCTCAGAGACCTTATAAACAAACACTTGGACTGTGTATATTTCTCTTTATGTCAGTCATCCTTCTGGTTTTGTTTGCTTTGCAGCCCGGTTTTGGTGCATGTTGCTTATCCCTCTTACCAGATGGCCAGTTGTAAAGCTAAATAGTGCTGAAGCAGGACCTGATCGAGGCAGTGGGCAAAACAAAAATAGTACCGTACCTTCTGGGGAATGGGCTTCGCTAGCTGGCACAGAGCAGGAGCTGCAACTTCAGCCTCCCTTCCCCAAACATCAAACTCTGCCAGCCCAAAAACCACTGACCCCAGAAGACCGGATAGGAAGGCGTCTTCCACATTAAAAGGGAACAATTGTACCCCTTCACATGCTACAGGAGCCCAAGACAAAAAATCTTTGGGCTCACCCATACAGCCGAAAATTTTCCAGGGAGAGTTGAGCTTCACACCGTCTCCTCAAGATCCGAAGGCCTCAAATAGGATTCAGAGGCCATGCAGTTTGATTAATATTAGAATGGTGGGCATAGGGTAGTCTTGAACTTTTATTTATTATATGCTGTGTGTTTTTGGTCATTTACCATTAATTTTATTTTTCTGTTTGTAAACCGCTCCGAGCCTTTGGGGAGTGGTGGTATATAAATTTGAATAATAAATAAGTAAAATAAATAGTAAAATAATGAAAAATCTGGGCTTCCTTTTGCTGTGCCACAATTAACAGAAAACACCGATCAAGCCTGCTGAAAAGAAATACCTGTGTCAGTCCTTCTGGCTGTTCATGTGAATACTGAGTTAAAATAAACTTTTCTTTCCTCCACTTTTTGCAGCAACGGTAGGAAATTCCCAGCAAGCGTATCAAGAGGCATTTGAAATCAGCAAGAAAGAGATGCAACCAACTCATCCTATTCGACTTGGTTTGGCACTCAATTTCTCTGTGTTCTACTATGAGATACTAAACTCACCAGAGAAGGCCTGCAGTCTGGCAAAAGCAGTAAGCAGATTTAATCTTTTGAAATGGTAGTAGGGAAATATGTTGAAAGTATTATATTAAACAACAGGGGAAATAAACCAGGTGAAAGGAGGCATTTATGACTTAATCAATAGAGATTTGTGGGGTTTCGTTCTCAATCATACCTTTGTGCCCTAGAATAACTAGGCCTGTGATTTTCCAACTTCTGTGCTTTAGAGAAATCTGTTATCGATAATAAAAATAAGGACATGCTCTTCACTTTGATGAGGCCGTCTGAGCAATGTTCAGCATTTTTATCTTGTCTGGGCTTAGAAGCTGAACACAGGGATGCAGATATATTAGACATTTTTCATTTGTGAAGGGGAGGCAAAGATTAAAGTGATACATTAATTTTAATTTCTTTTAGGCATTTGATGAAGCAATAGCTGAACTGGACACATTGAATGAAGAATCGTACAAAGATAGCACTCTGATTATGCAGCTACTTAGAGATAACCTTACTGTAAGTATTCTGTGTAAAAACTAGATGTAATTTGAAAGATGGCAGTGTTAGTGGTCTTAAGTCCTATCCCTTAAATGACAAATAGCAGCATCCTATTTGTTTTGAGGATAGCGCAAAGTTCTATTCAGATTAATTAATGGCAGCTCTTACTTAGCCTTGTGTGTGGAGCAATCATACCTGTAGTGGAGATCTTGTCAGGAGCCCTTATCATTCTGATAACAAGTATTTGTGTACTGCCTGCAGGGTTCACATACTCATTGTTTGACTTAATCTAACCTCCAGGCTTAAGTTCATTATTCATTAACTCTTCCATGCAAATAAATCATGTTTCTCTACTGAAACCAATTACTCCACCTCCTTTTTCTGGATCAATTTATTTAACCGCATATTTTCATCATAAATATATTTGTGTTTTCTTACAGCTATGGACATCGGAAAACCAGGGAGATGAAGGGGAAGCTGGGGAGGGCGAGAACTAATGGCTGTCACGCTTCACTATATGTTCAATGTCACTCTGTATCCTACACATTATATCCCTTTGTGCGACAAGCAAAAAGAATAGTACATCGACTTCACAACCTCAACGTAGCAAACTGTCTGTGGGGTAAAAACAATTGGTTGGTGTTCTGTGTACGTAAAATGGAAATCAGTTGAGCAGTGGCATTCTGAATCTTTCCTCTTATGAACACTTGCAGTTTATGATTACCGTGTTTCTTCTTTTTTATTATTAACTGAACACTGTGATTTATGGGTTTTGCAATTGCAATTGACTACAAAACTCTAAATGATGGAAGAGTAGACACAAATCATGTAATTCATTTGAAGGTTTCTAATCTGGTATCAAAGTTGTCAAAATACAATTCTCCTGTAAAGTTGTACAGAAAATTATAGAGATTATATTGTGACACTGCAACATGGAAGGGAAACAATCTATTGTGTGACATTCCAGTTCAGTAGCTCATTTCTGTGAATTTAATAGGCACACTCATTCAGACTTTTTAAATTTTGTTTTTTGAAATAATGATGCTGGACACACAGCTTTTCAGCCAAATGCTTATGTAAATGTAAACTTTTCTGAGACATTAGTTTTAAGGCAGGGGGGAAATGAAAGCCTAGTTTCCAGACTCTTAACAGTGGCAGAAAATGTTAGTGGCAGAATAAATAATCCAGTGCTCCTCACCATTGTATTAGCAAACCCATTCCCAAAGCAGTAAATAAATTATTTAGTGTAGATTATTCTCAATATTGAATTTGTGTCTAACATGAAATTCCAACAGGATATTTCAGTTTTTAATGGCCTTACTAGTTGCTGGATAATCATGTTAAATAGTAATTCTTTACCCACTTAAAAATGTTAACATCTTAATTTTCCTCCTCCCTTCAGAGATAAGACCTGTACCTTTCAATATCAGACAGCACTCACCAGATGGATTTTGTTTTCTCTCATCTTGCATTGACTCTTCACTTTAAAGTTAGGGTCCTTAGTATCTGTTGTTAATCTGAAGTGATGGGGGAGATTTAGATATGGTGGAGGAAAGATCTTGCTTAGACATGGAAGAGCTGCCAATGCAGCTACACTTCTCAGTACCTGCCAGTCCTGAGTCATATCCAAGATCAGGCTCCTATTCAAGAGTCCCTAGAGCCACCTTGGAAAATACAGATCATTAAATACACATACACACACATTATTTGTTAGCTTAAGATACTCAAATTCAGA
This sequence comes from Anolis apletophallus, assembly GCA_030556195.1. Classification (NCBI taxonomy): domain Eukaryota; kingdom Metazoa; phylum Chordata; class Lepidosauria; order Squamata; family Anolidae; genus Anolis; species Anolis apletophallus. Next base: position 36,582,034 of record JARBWK010000005.1, read on the forward strand.
ATGTTAAACTGTTCATAAACATGTCCAATCAACGATTATAATTCAGTAGAAAATGCATTAAAATGCCGTAGAAATATTTGAATACTCAGCCTTCCAGTCTTTTCAGTGTCATTCATTTGCCTATATCATTCCCCTTAGCTCAAAGGATCCATCTGTTTGTCTGTTCATCTGTCTGCTGAAGAAAGAACCTCATGCACTGACTTCAAATTCCCCCCGACTAGCTGAACAAATTGTGCAGTTATACTTGGCGCTTGATTAATGCAGTAGTGAATGTGGAACCGAGCCTGTCTGTATATCTGGTAGCTCTTTTTTGCTTTGTTTCTACTGACCAGTATTTTGCCTAAAGTTTGCTTCTGTGATGGTTGTATTGCCTAGCACACATGTGGTTGTGAGAATAGTATAGCAAAAAGAAATACCCGGTTATCGATGTACTAGATTTGTGTATGTCTTTTAAACAGTTCTAGTTTCACCTTACACAATCAGGAAAGTGTAAACAATTCAAAGACAATAAAAAAATTATCAGTTTATGGTCTGCTTTATATTATTTCCTACTGTCACCCTCAGTAGCAGTATGACTATTCTGTTTCATGTCGCAAATCTATACTGACTTTGCTAGAACAACTTGTAATAGATGGAATTGTTCTTAGTTTGCAGAAGGCAGATGGGGACATTTATATAATTCTGGCAGTGTGGATTTAATTATTACTATTTGTAAGAAAAGGGCAGCTCCTACTGTAATTTGTACCTGGAATAAAGTGCTTTGTAGGACAGTAGTACATACCTTACCCTTAAATCTATGGAAATGTCAACACAGAGGGCATAAAATCAAGGTAATACTGTAATTTGTGGCCTGTTAAAACCCTAAAAGCAGTTAGTTTTACAACTGAATAATTTCAACAGACCCCGGGGGGGGGGGGGAATCAACAAACTGACCTTCTGAATATTTGATCTAGTGTGATAGCTGTCCAAAAGAAGTATTTACTTGGCTTTACTGACTATAACATTAGCCAATAAACAGCAGCATCCAAACAGTTACCCTACAGCAGCGGTGTGTCTGAGTTCTACAGAAGGAATGCCTCCCCATATCTTCAGTGGTTGTTGCTGTTGTGGGAACAGAAGGGACACGGACACACACATTCTTAAGCTGTACCCTTATTATAACTTGTATTCTGCTCTCTGTTCCTTATTTAAAAAATCTTTTTTGTTTATTTTCCAGATTCTCTGCTTTGTGTTCCTGACTTAAGCCAAGTTTATATATAAGAGCTTTCATGTAGCTGCTTATTCTTTTCAGTTCAGTATGGCAGAATCTGTTAAAAGCAATTGTTTGGGATCCCTGTGAGATTAACATATTTACTCACGTGTATGTCAACCTCAAGGCCAGGTTTTGGACCCCAAATTCTGGGTTTTGACATGACGTGGGTAAGTCGGGGCTCATTCTTTGGAAGCTACTGCCTTTTCCCTTCCCAGCTATTCAAAAAGACCAAAAGTGGTGCCATGGCAGAGAAAGTATAAGGGCTCAGTGCTTCTGTTGGGTTCTCCCAGGACGGACTAAACTTTTACTACTCTATTCAGAGAAGGGGGTGGCTCCTTTTATAAGTTAAAATTCAGTACTTATGTTGATCCTTGAATAAGTTGATGCAAGTTTTTTGGGTTGATTTTGTCACTGAAATTTCTGGAGTTATACATGAAAATATAGGGTATATCCTATGAAATTAAATGCCCAGTGCAGTCAGTTGTTTCTTACCATGTTAGAAGGAAATACTACAAAATTACTGTCACGCCGATAAATGATCTAGAGTTCCCAGCCTTTGTTCCTCCACATATTTTGGACTTGGCCGTGCTAGCTAAGGTTTCTGGATATTGCAGTCTCAAAACACATGGAGGGCCAAAAGTAGTTAAATGTAAATTATAATTTGAAGTGTTTATAAGGGAAAGGATATGCTATGGAGCAGGTATTTAATGTGTGTTGGGAGCTTAAATTGAATTTTTTTTTTCAAAGGTGGGATACAAATTCTGACAAAATTTCGTATTCACTGGGATACAATTACTCATTAAAAGATAGTAAATGAGCTCTTTGTGATTCATAAAATCCTAGCTATAATATAAAGAACTATCCCCATTGTCCCTTACTACTGGCCATACTACATGAGGGTGATGACACCAACACTAGTGCCTTTATTTTGGCTCTTAATTTTTCAGTGTAATTCATATGCATTAGTGTACATGAGTAGCTGTGCTTTTCTTACAAAAATAAAAATGGATTTTCTGAACTGTTCCAAATCCCAAATAAATGTATAAATGTAAGCAAAATTAATTGCATTGGCCCTTGTTTTCTTTTAACTTTCTGAAATAAGGTATTAACTATTTTCTGTTACTTAGACTATCTTTGTTATAAGGCCACGTTACATGGAGCTCTGGAAATCTTTGTTCCATGATAAAGAGAAAAAAACCACAAAATGCTATGTATCCTAGATTATCAAAGTGAGACATTGGAGGTAACTGTTCAAGAATTTGGTACTGTGCTTGCGCAAGACATGATTAAAACCGTAAGAAAAATTCTGTGATTTGTGTTTTATTATGTGTAGGAGTGAGTACATAAGAGTCCAGCTTTAAAACATCCTCCTGTGAGAAGTATTATACTACACATTCCAACTTTGTGAGGTCCACATTAGGAGATAGTATAGTGTGACAGTGCAAGATTTTAGCTTCTAATACATCTCATGACATCTGAAAAAAAGAGTCTGCCCAGTGTCCTAGTTGACATTTAAACAAATTCTCCCTGAAAGGAGTCTGCATTTCCAAATACAAACTCCAGATTAATTGCTAAATCTACGCTTAATTGAGTGACAGACTCATTTCAAAAGGTGTGTTGCTACATTTTACTTGTTCAATTACTGCTTGTATCTGTTTCATACAGTTAACATCAGGAGGAAGAACTTTAGTCTGGACCACTTCAGAATACAAACAAGGGAGTTGTATGTTTCAGTAATTCCGATACATGCAGCAAAAGTGGTGGGGATACATAAATTGTGTTCCAAGTAGGATTCGCTGGAATTTGTACTTCAACTAAAAGAAAGACAAGATAGTGACAGGTTTGTTTAGGCAGTTTTCAAAAGCAAGCTACTAGGACATCAACCAGATGCCAGCTGCATTGATGTGCAATACAATACATCTTTTCAAGAACTATGCTATAAGATAATATAAGGCAAGCATTTAAGGATGAACTTCAGAGGGATTGGTTCAGTCCCCTTGCTGTTGCTGCAGTAACAAGATCAATAAATGTTTTTTTTATGCAGCATGCTGGAAGAAATAATATAATAATATATAATAAACTTTATACCCCACCACCATCTTCCCAAAGGGGACTTGGGGCGGCTAACATCGGCAGCCAGTGGGGCTGTTTATCGGGGGGTTGACCGCTCCCTGTAACTTGCTCCAGTTAGCAGCCTGACTACCGATCTTTGCACTAACTGCAGTTTCCAGTCCATTTTCAAGGGCAGGCCCACATAGAGTGCATTACAGTAATCCAACCTTGAGATAACTAGGGTGTGTGTTGCACTCCAGAGCAGGATTCCCTCTGATTTTAAACACCACACAGTTGAGTTAAAAATAGCAAGCAGATTATTGAGAATAATAAAAATCCAAAGCAATAAAGAGTAATCCACAGTAAAAGGTAAATCCAATTGATTAGCAAGTAAAAAAATCAATAAATCCAAAGAAAGAGAGAGTCCAAAGAAGTTCATGAAACGAGGCTTAATTTCAAAGGCAAAATACCAGCAAAGGCTCTTAAAACAGGAACGAAACAAAGACAAAGGTCCTGGAACTTGGCATGAAGAATTGAGCGTGAATCCAACTTTGCTTTGTCTGAAGCTAGGCTCTGTACTTGGCACTATATATCTACTTTGTTTCCCAAACAGCTAGGAACTGATTTTTCCTTAGTTTTGGTTTCTCTACTAGCTTTTGCTTTAATCTTGCTGAGCACCTTAGTTTTCTGATTTGTTTGTCTCAGCTAGCGAAAAACTCTTCTTCATTATTTATTTATTTATAACTTTTGTATCCCGATCTTCTCACCTCCATCGAGGGACTCAGACCGGCAGACAGCAAGAATTCAATGCTAACATTAAAATCTAAAACATCAAGAATAACAAAATTACCAATACATACAAAATAAATTACATAAAAATCCATTCGCCAAGGTAAAATATCCAACTCAGTCCATGTATTCAATCCATATATTGTGGTCAATAACTTAAAACTAATTCTTCTGTTCAAGGCTTCATTAAAATCTGCACCTGGAGATAACTGACTGCGGGGCTGCATCTCGGAGCTTCTCTCAGGCTCAAGACCTTGAGATTCCATTTGCAGCAACACAGGCCCCTCTAAGCCATCCACTGAACTGGACTCACGCCCCACATCTCTCAAACCAGGCCCAGGAAACAGACCATCATCCCCATTCCTTTCAGGAACATCTTCATGGACAGTGTCCCCATTCCCATCAGAGGAATCGACTTGAACATGAACAGCATTGTCATTCCCATCATCCAAAGCAACTTGGTCATTAGACACAACATTGTCATTCCCATCATCCAAAGCAACCTGATCATTAGACACAATCACAGGCTGACCTACAACAGCGTGGACCACCATGGTCAAGTCATTTCTCAAGTTATGGTCACAGCTGGCGCACAAGGTTTAACTGCAAAGGCCCTCCTGGTCACCGCCGACACCTGAGCATCAGAGCTGACTCCAAAAGGACCCCCAGACTGCGGACCTGTGTCTTCAGGGGGAGTGTAACTCTGTCAAGCACAGGTTGCCACCCTATATCCTGATCAGCTGAGCAACTGACCTGGAGGACCTCTGTCTTATCAGGATTTAGGAACACCCAACTGATGCAATATTTGTCAACGCATTTAATGTTTCATCTATTGAAGAATTTTATACAGAATATTTACCATAATTTAAGTATTTTGCAGCACATGTACATTGCGGTAATCAGTTCTATTATTAATCCAACACCGCTATAATAATTACTCTAGAGAGATGTAATGAGACTGTTCTTGCCATATTTCAACCATTTTGGGCACTTCTAAATAACATGCCAAGCTCTGTCTGTCTTCTGCCTTAGCTGACCCTGGACTGCTATAATTTATCAGCTTCACTATATAGAGCAGTGTTTCTCAACCAGTGTGCCGGGGCACACTAGTGTGCCATGAGCGATCATCAGGTGTGCCGTGGGAAATTGGAACCACCAGGAGGGGAGGGGGGGAACCCTAAGAAACCTACCTCAATAAAGGCACAAAATTACAAACACCCTCCTCCCCACCCGTTGTCAACTTGGTCTCTCCCTCTCCATGCATTGGGAAGACCCACCTCTCTTTCCCCAAGTAGAGACCTCCTCTTGCCTCCTGGAGGTTCTGTGTGGGAAGAGTGGCCCAGTTCTATCATTGGTGGGGTTCAGAATGCTCTTTGATTGTAGGGGAACTATAAATCCCAGCAACTACAACTCCCAAATGTCAAGGTCTATTTCCCCTGAACTCCATCTGCGTTCATATTTGGGCATATTGAGTATTCATGCCAAGTTTGGTCCTGATCCAACATTGTTTGAGTCCACAGTGCTCTCTGGATATAGGTGAACTACAACTCCAAAACTCAAGGTCAATTCCCACCAAACTCTTATAGCATTTTCTCTTGGTTATGGGAGTTCTGTGTGGGAAGTTTGTGTCTTTCTGCCATTCCTGCCAGGATATCTATGTTGAGTTCATTGAAACAGGCCCAGGTTTCACACTGAGTATATAAATACATTTAAAAAACACATTAACTATATGTATTACTGTGTTAGAGTGTCATTTTGTGTCATTTCTTTTGGTGGTGTGCCCCAGGATTTTGTAAATGTAAAAAGTGTGCCACGGCTCAAAAAAGGTTGGGAAACACTGATATAGAGGTTGGAGATTGCATTTTACCTGTCTCTTATTCAATGAAATCCTCTGTGAAGCACAAAAGCTTCTTACCACCTGTATATGAGTTTTCCTTTCTTAGAGCAAATAAATAAAAGGAAATCCAAATTGCCTTCTGCGTGTTCTTCCTTAGTATGTCCAGCTGAGTTCCTTTCTTATCTCTTGGGTTCAGTTGATTGGCCAGAAATCCAAACTAAGTCTGTACACAATGGGAATTCTATCAAAAATAATACTTTTGGACAATGACATTTTATTATTGACCGTATTCTCATTGCTCTCTCATGTGTTTATTTTTAAATACTTGTTTTATGTGTTCCCCCTAGATCCTTTAACTTATAAATATGTATTTTTACATCTCGTTTAAATATTCTTTAGTAAGTTTTCAGTAAAACAACAACATATATACACAGAAAAGAAAAGGAACATACTGTATAGGAAAAGGAAAGAGTGAAGGAAAGAGAATGAATGGTAAGGCATGTATGTATATTGGGAATGGGAAATTTTGGGGATTGGAATGGGGAGAGGAAAGGGAAAAAGCAAAGGAAAAGACAAGAGAAACACAGACATACATAAAACAGTATTAAAACACAACGATGGTCCTCCGAGCTTGTATTTTTACATCTCATAAAACTGCCTTGGTTTTACTGGGCGGCCCTTGTGTTCTCTTCCAAACTCTGATCCAAAGATTCTGTGTTTTATTGGACAGTCTCACCTGATATATACACATCTATTTAATCTATTTAGGAAGTAAAAGTATAGTGTCTAATCTGTGGGACCTTTTACAAAATGCTGCAATGCAGGATGTTCCTGAAAAGTCCGCAATGTCCTTTTCCAGGATAAAGTCATCCATGGAATCTCCATCTATTGATTCAACCATCCACAACTTGAACCCTTTAAAAAAAAATCCAAAAGACAAAACCAGTGGTTCTCAACCTGTGGGTCCCCATGTGTTTTGGCCTACAACTCCCAGAAATCCCAACCGGTTTAACAGCTGTTAGGATTTCTGGAAGTTGAAGGCCAAAACATCTGGGGAAGCATCAGTTGAGAACCACTGGCCAAAACCTTGATTTTGCAGTTTTATAAAAGGGACAGCATTTTGCTATGCAACTATATGAGAATTGAGCATCCATGGATATTGCCATATATAGTGATCCTGGAACCAAGCCCCAGCAGATACTAAGGGCCCACTGAACTCCCATTTTTCACTCCACCCTATTAACATGCTGTGATAATTGTATATGCCCAGTCCTTGTGCCGTATTCCCCTTCCTTCTGACAGGATTGGAAATCACACTGTCTTTTCAGTGTTTGATTGGAAATCCCAGCCGCCAAAACAGTGTAGTCCAGACATGGGCAAACTTCAACCTTCCAGGTGTTTTAGACTTCAGCTCCCATAATTCCTAACAGGCAGTAAATTGGCTGGGATTTCTAGGAGTTGAAGTCCAAAACATCTGGGAGGCCAAAGTTTGCCCATGCCTGGTGTAGTCAATTGTAAGGAACACTGGGATTTGCAATCCAGTGACCATTTCTACAGCTACATGATTTCTGATCCTCATGGTAACAGCATCTTTGTTATTTATCCCTGCAATCCTTTGGTTGGTCCCCTCCACATCTTTCTATCTGTCCCTCTATCTTTATGGGTGATGGTGCTTGGGCTACATAAGGGATTTTGTCTGCCTTCAAGTCATTTCTAACTTATAGCAATGCTATAAGGTGACCTATCATGGGTTTTCCTGCCAAGATTTGTTCAGAGATAGTTTGCCTTTGCCTGTCTCTGAGGATTAGATAATGTGACTTGCCCAAGGTCACCCAATGGGTTGACCAATGGGTTTCCTTGGTCACACAGAGTTTTGAACACTGGTCCCAGTCCAAAGCTCAAACCACTACATCACACTGGCTCTGTAAAGAAGAAGAAGCTCTTGTTTTTAGTCCATACAGCTTAAGAGAGCCAGGATTTGGTGTTGGTATCTACAGTATTTTTATCTTACTTTTGAAGTGAGGAATTGGAACTACAACTCCCATATATCTTCTTGATTTGGAGTTTAAATCCAGCATACCCATAATATGGCTAAAATTATTGCCTATGTGCTTGGTAATTCAGAATAGTTCTAAAAAAAATACATATTGTATACCTCAAAGTGCCAATGTTAACATTGTCCTACCTGCCATCCCATTTTAAAAAGGGAAGTGAGTTAGTTTCCCAGAGTTATATTATTTCTTCTTCAGTACTATTACCATTGAATCTTCAACCTTCCTAATGCCACGACCCCTTAATACAGTTCCTCATGTTGTGATGATCCCCAACCATAAAGTTGTTTTTGTTACTACTTCACAACTGTAATTTTGCTACTGTTATGAATTAAAATATAAATATCAGATATGTAGGATGTATTTTCAATAACTGCACAAAATTTGGCACAAATACTCAATATGCCCAAATTAGAATATTGGTGAGATTGGGGAATATTGATTTTGTCATTTGGGAATTGTAGTTGCTGAGATTTATAGTTAGCCTACAATCAAAGAGCATTCTGGATTCCACCAGTGATGGAATTGAACCAAACTCCAATGAACAACAGAAAATACTGGAAGAGTTTGGTGGGTTTGGTGACCTTGAGTTTTGGAGTTGTGATTCACTTACATCCAGAGAGCACTGTGGACTCAAACAATGATGGATCTGGACCAAATTTGGCATGAATACTCAATATGCCCAAATGTGAACACTGGTGGAATTTGTGGAAAATAGACCTTGACATTTGGGAGTTGTAGTTGCTGGGATATATAGTTCACCTACAATCAAAGAGCCCCTTGAACGATAGAACTGGGCCAAACTTCCCACACAGAACCCCCATGACCCACAGAAAATACTGTGTTTTCCAATGGTCTTTGGCAACCCCTCTGATACCCCCTCGTGACACCCCCCCCCCCGGGTCCTGACCCCCAGGTTAAGAAACACTGTCTTAGTGAATAGATGTGGGACCAGTCACCTGAGACTTCAGTTGAAAAGAGGTAGTTGACTACAGGGGAAGATAAAATTCCTTTGGAAGGATTGTGCACAGGAAAGGAAACTACATCTGCAGATATTTTGGATTACATATTCTGTTGCCCCCAGACAGAATAGGCAACAGCAAGGAATGTTGGGAGTGGCAATTCTACAACATTCGGAGATCCATGTAATTTCCACTGTGATTGAATAGTTACTCCCAGTGACTTGCATGGTTGAGGGATCCTGGGAACTGTAGTCTAGAAAAGTAACTTTTCTAAGCTCTGGATATGATGAGAGCAGGTCCTGGGTGGCCACACCTGCTCCTCTGAAGAGAAGGGGGTGGGGCCAAGGAAGTCTGAGAGCCACTTCCACATTTGAGAGCACCTGGGTGGAAGGTGAGCTTGCTAGTGATCTTGGATAAAGCCACATGTGAGTATTATATGGGGTGGGGGAGATGATTGGTGAAAGAGACTGGAAATTTGCTGAGTTGTATGTCTTCCTATATGTGATCCGGATCTTATTTACTTGGAATAGAAATCTCACTTTGTTTAGGAGGACTCCTCTTAGAGTAAGTACCTAGCATGGAGGAAAACCATGTTATGTGCTGGTGTAAAGTTAACCTTCTGAAGTTGTTTCCTTTCTCCAGCTTTGCTTGAGTCCTGTTCTCTTTGAAATGTACCTGTTTCAGGTGACCTCAGTGAAAGCTAGCACCCTTCCACACAGCCCTATATCCCAGAATATCAAGGCAGAAAATCTCACATTATCTGCTTTCAACTAGGTTATCTGAGTCCACATTCAGATAATGTGGCATTTTCTGCCTTGATATTCTGGAATATAGGGCTTTTGTGGAAGGGCCCCTAGTGTGATATGCAGACATAGGTAAAAATCCCATTTTCTGACTAACATTGAAATAACCACTGACTCTCAATGTGGTCCTACTTCATTGGATTGTTGGTAATGTAAAATAGATAGGAGTGACTTCGTTGGAGGTAGGGTGAGATAATAATGTAATTTATTACAGATGTTCAGGTATACCTCAGTTATTATTATTATTTATTTCGATTTGATAAACCGCCCTTCCCGAGGCTCAGGGTAGTTTACAACATATAAAAACAGCATATAAAAGTTAACAAAGTATCTGCTCCCGGGAATTCCTCCTGTAATAATCTTCTACCAGAGATAGAGATTATATAAATGAACAAGAAGTTCTTATACTATCAAGATAGAGAGCTCAATTTGACGTGTTTCAGTAAACTACATTGAAAACTAACAATATCTACATATTAAATGGAGCAAATCAGGTCAAGTAAGCCTCATATAAGTAAACAAAACATTTTGAACTCTCTGGAGGCCATTTTAGCACTTCTTCCAAAATGTTCTGAAGGATATTTTTCTCTCAGCAGCCTTCAGTTTTGGTGGTCACACTTATAGAGCTGTGCTTCTTTTAATATGCAGGACAGCTAAGTAAGCAGGCCTATCTGGTCTTCTCTCTCTTTTTTGATCCTCACATTTACTTATGTCTTGGGGCAGCTGCTGTTTATCTTGTTTGCTATAAGAAGTCACATACAGATACAGGAGGATTGGCGAGATCCGAATCCTATTATTTTCCAGCTGAAGCTTCTTGCACTATTCACTACAAACATACCGCTGCAACCTGGCACTTGAGAATCTGTCTTTTTCAGCCCTCATAGAATCATAGAGTTGGAAGAGACCACAAGGGCCATGAAGTCCTAATCCTTGCCATGTAGGAATACACATTCAAAGCATCCCTGACAGATGGCCATGCAGACTCTACTTAACTCTCACCAAAGGAGTCTCATTAATTTGTTTGTTTTTTTTTTAAATAAAAAAAAACCTTGCAAAAAGACTGTCAGTCCTTTTCTGCCTAGACTGAGTGGTACCATCCCTTATCCTTCCATTACATTAACACAAGTGGACAACTTTTTGTTTCTCTGAATGTAATGTACAACCTCATCACATTGTGTATGGGATTTTCCACACATGGCGAAATTGGTGTGGTTTGTGGTGAACCCATCACCCCAGCCCTGCATTGCTTGGCTTCTCCTTTACTCCATGTCATGCCACGGGAGAACTGTCTGCCATCTGGCTTCCCCCCATTGTTGCCACGGTAGTGGCAAGTACCACTGAGCGCAGCCGGAAGTAGTTCGATATTATGGGCTGGATGCTGGCAGGTTCCGTGGCACAAGTAGAGTGGGAATACCATACGGCAGGCAATTTAGCCCGTCTGATGAGGTTCCTAGTGACTGTTTTAGACAGTTACACCAATCTGTTGTGCAGCGTTTACAGCGGACTCTGCAGATGATGCTTCAGCTGTACTTCATAAAAAGGAAAGGGGGGGGGGGGCGGTGCCGCAGTGGGTTAAAACTTTGTGCCGGTAGAACTGCTGTCCTGAATATCTAAAGATTGGCAGTTCCCACAGGATGGTAACACCTATTGCTGTCCCCTAGGCAATGGCAATTCTCTCACACAAGTAACTTCTGACATGATTTTTGAAAAGGAAAATCAATTCTGTTTAGCAAGCCTTTCAAATGCCAATTTGTTATCAGAAAACGTTTGATTTTTATATCTATTTTATGTACCTGTATACCCGGGGTCACTTAAAAATTTCCTGGGTAAAAAGGGATCCCAGCTGTTCATCCTTGATGCTTCATTGTGTTTACCGTACTGTTGACACTTTCTGAACTGTTGACTTTGTGGATCCAGTCAGAGATTACAAGGGAACTATCCATTACTGATAACACAGCCTGCCAGTTTTGTATCTTGTTGTTTCTGTTATCCTGCATGAAGTAACTAGGTTTTGCTTCACTTCCAAAGTTACACTTCATGATTGACCATGAATGCTAGTGGCCCAGGATATCCATTAGCCTCTCTCTATGTGGGGGACTTGCATCCGGATGTGACTGAAGCCATGTTGTATGACAAATTCTCACCTGCTGGACCAATCATGTCCATCAGAGTTTGTCGAGATGTTGCTACACGTCGATCTCTAGGTTATGCTTATATAAACTTTCAGCAGCCTGCTGATGGTAAGTAGGAGTTCTGATTTATTCTCTGCTTTTCTTCTAATTTGAACTAGCAACATTGACATGCAAAAGTAATCTATACTATATTCTACAAAATATCAAAAATGCAATATTATTTTATATGTAATTTATTAAAAGGTAAATTGGAAGATAATTGGATAATGAGAGATGCTAAAGCACCAGTGCCTATTAACTTCCCCCTGGTAGCGCAATGGATTAAACCATTGTGCCAGCAGGACGGCTGACTCATAGGTCAGTGGTTCAAATCCGGGGAGAGTCGGTTGAGTTCCCTGTGTCGGCTCCAGCTCCCCATGCAGGGACATGAAATGTTTACTCTGGTAGCATACATTTAAATATCCAATCATCGGATCTATACAACCATATGTATGGATGACATGGTTGCTCTATAAGGAAAATATATGTACAGTTTTAAGGAGTTTCATTTTCATACACCAGCTTTATTTATTTATTTCCTATATTTATACCCCGCCCTTCTCCCTCCGAAGGGGGACTCAGGGCGGCCTAACAAAAGCAGCATACAATGCTAGCATCATAAAAACAACCACAGTACAATCAAAATATTAAAAATATTGAAACAACAATTAAAACAATTACAATCCATTAAAATCCAAAAACCAGTCCGGGTCAATTCATTGCCATAAGTTGTGTGATCTTCTTTCACTTGCTGCTCACTAATCAAACACTTGGTCCCATAACCAGCTCTTGATTTTCCTTCTAAAAGACAAGAGGGAGGTGGCCAATCATATATTTTTAGGGAGAGTGTTCTAAAGTCAAGGGGCCACTGCTGAGAAGGCCCTGTGTCTCGTCCCTATCGACCGCATTTGCGATAGTGGTGGGATTGAGAGCAGTGCCTCTCCTGAAGATATTAAACTTTGTGATGGTTCGTGGCAGGAGATACATTCGGACAGGTAGTCTGGGCCAGAACTATTTAGGGCTTTAAAGATTAAAACCAGCACTTTGAATTGTGCTCAGAAGCTGATTGGTAGCCAGTGGAGTTGGCGTAACAAAGGAGTTGTATGTTCCCTGTACGCCACTCTGGTGAGCAACCTGGCTGCCGACCGTTGGACTAGTTTAAGCTTCCAGGCAGTCTTCAAAGGCAGCCCCATGTAGAGTGCATTGCAGTAGTCTATTCGGCATGTAACAAGAGCGTGGACCACCGTGTCCAAGTCAGACTTCTCAAGGAACGGGTGCAGCTGGCACACAAGTTTTAATTGTGCAAAAGCTCTCCCAGACCTGGGGTTCCAGGGTCAGCGATGAGTCCAGGATCACTCCCAAACTGCAAACCTGTGTCTTCAGGGGGAGTGTAACCCCATCTAACACAAGCTGTAACCCTATCCCCTGTTTGGCCTTTCGACTGACCAGGAGTACCTCTGTCTTGTCTGGATTTAGTTTCAATCTGTTCGCCCTCATCCAGACCGACACAGCAGCCAAGCACCAGTTCAGGACCTGTACAGCCTCCTTAGTGACAGGTGGGAAGGAGAGATAGAGCTGAACATCATCCACATACAGATGACATCTGGCCCCAAAACTCCAGGTGATGTCTCCCAGTGGCATCATGTAAATGTTAAACATCATGGGGACAGTATTGACCCCTGTGGGACCCCACAAGTCAATGGTTGTGAGGACGAGCAGGTATCCCCCAGAAACACCTTCTGGGACTGTCCCTCAAGGAAGGACTGGAGCCACTGCAGAACAGTACCACCAAGTCCCATGTCCCTGAGGCGACCCAAAAGCATTCCATGATTGATGGTATCGAAGGCCGCTGAGAGGTATAGCAGAACCAACAGGGACATACTCTCCCTGTCTAGTTCCTGGCGAAGATCATCTACTAAGGTGACCAAGGCTGTTTCGGTACCATGTCCCAGCCTAAAGCCAGACTGTGCCGGATCTAGATAATCAGTGTCTACTAAGAATCCCTGGAGCTGTGAGGCCACCGCACGTTCCAAGACTTTGTCCAAGAAGGGGAGATTGGAAACTGTCTGAAAGTTGTTCAATTGGGTGGGGTTAGATTCCTTGACTGTGAAATTTGCAGATTTACCTCTACTTCTGGTACTTTGTGCAAACAGGTTAGACACATCTAATTTGTTATTTCTTCCCAATTTTGTTTATGTCTTGTGTATACATTAATGTGTTTTTCTCCTGTCAGCTGAGCGGGCCTTGGATACCATGAATTTTGAAGTCATCAAAGGTCGGCCCATTCGCATCATGTGGTCCCAGCGAGATCCAGGACTCAGGAAATCAGGCGTTGGCAACATCTTCATTAAGAATCTGGATGATTCTATTGACAACAAAGCCTTGTATGATACTTTCTCAGCCTTTGGGAATATTCTCTCTTGCAAGGTAGTTACGGAAGAAGTAGTGCTCTTGTGAAGCATCTGTGGTTTTAATGTCTGATATATTTGTCATTTTAAGAAATCTGAAATCATAATAATCTAATCACCCTGACTTCAACTTTCTGTAAATTCACTTGGTGAGCCACAATTTAAAATGAAAGAGTATTCCTGCTGGTTAATCTTAACTAGAGTGGAGCCACTGGATATTAGTCCAATGGGTTTATTTTAGCTGGAACTACCAATAAAATTCAGCCCAAAATCTAATGCTACCTTGGTGGGTTTTTCTTGGGTGAGGTTCCCAATTTTATTTTACTCCTTGAGCAAAGAATGTTAAATGAGTGCCTCTCATCAATCCAAATAAAAGGAGCCCCCGGTGGCACAGTGGGTTAAACCCCTATGCTGGCAAGATTGAAGACCGACAGGTCGCAGGTTCGAATCCGGGGAGAGTGCAGATGAGCTCCCTCTATCAGCTCCAGCTCCCCATGTGGGGACTTGAGAGAAGCCTCCACAAGGATGGTAACACATCAAAAACATCCGGGCATCTCTTGGGCAACGTCATCGCAGATGGCCAATTCTCTCACACCAGAAGCGACTTGCCGTTTCTCAAGTCACTCCTGACACGACAAAAAAAATCAACCCAAATAGCATATTTTTCAGATAGAGTAAAAGAAGGACAGTCCTTTGTATAGCTTCTACAGCGATCCTATAAAGCACTACTTCAATACTGTAGGTGTCTAGTATGAGTCCAGTCATATTTTATTTTCATTTTTAGTATGTAAGAGGCTAGCATTGACTATGTATGAGTGTGCACTAGATGATGAGTCTGTCCATGCTTGAATTTGCTTGCATATTAGGACAAATATGAATTGCCGTTTTCTCTCATTAGCTTGGAATTGCTTCTCTTGACCTGGTAGATATATGACAAACTACAGAGGGAGTTTATAACCCTTAGAAACTGCAAGGATGTTCTCATGAGAGACTTGGGCCACTTCTACACTGCCGTATAAAATCCAGATTATCCGCTTTGAACTGGATTATATGGCAGTGTAGACTCATATAATCCAATTCAAAGCAGATAATGTGGATTATCTGCTTTGATACTCTGGATCAGTGGTTCTCAACCTTCCTAATGCCACGACCCCTTAATACGGTTCTTCATAAAATTATTTTCATTGCTACTTCTTACCTGTATTTTCAATAACTGCACAAAATTTGGCACAAATACTCAATATGCCCAAATTAGAATATTGGTGAGATTGGGGGATATTGATTTTGTCATTTGGGAGATGTTGTAGCTGGGATTTATAGTTCACTTACAATCAAAGAGCATTCTGAACTCCACCAGTGATGGAATTGAACCAAACTCCAATGAACAACAGAAAATACTGGAATGGTTTGGTGGGCATTGACCTTGAATTTTGGAGTTGTAGTTCACTTACATCCAGAGAGCAGTGTGGACTCAAACAATGATGGATCTCAACCAAACTTGGCATGAATGCTCAATATGCCCAAACATAAACACCAGTGGAGTTTGGGAAAAATAGACCTTGACATTTGGGAGTTGTAGATGCTGGAATTTAAAGTTCACCTACAATCAAAGAGCATTCCGAATCCCACCAATGATAGAATTGGGCCAAACTTCCCACACAGAACCCCCAGGAGGCAAGAGAAGGTGTTTTCTGGTGGTCTTTGGCAACCCTCTGACACTCCCTCGTGATCCCCCAAGTGGCCTGACCCTCAGGTTGAGAAATTCTGCTCTTGATTATATGGTAGTGTAGAAGGGGCCTTGGTATGAAGGGAGAAGGGATAGTCGTGGTGTGTTTTCATCAATGGACTAATGGGGAGTTTATTAATTGACAAATGGGTGGCATGTTTGGAATTATTTACTTATGAATGTATTGTGTAGCTATTCATCTTTTAGACCTAATAACATTTTTGCTGTGCTTAACTCTTTTTCATCTTTAAATAAATCTTCTAGACTTTTGGGATCATTTGTTTTCTGAACTAGAGTTTGCCGTGACAGAAAGAAATCTCTTCTCATCAAATACCCAGCCCATTTTGTTTAGTTCAGATGCAGGAAAAAATTACCAGGTTTTTTTTACCTTTGGCATAATCTGTGAGGCAATAAACTCTACAGATATGACTCTGGTAACCTAATTATGTTGTCACCAGCCTAAAGCCAATGTCTTACTGACATTTCCTTCACTTTACCCTCCACAGTTTTGAAGGGGTCCCAGTCCCCTGGATAAGGGATTTGGGGTTCATAGAGAACTTCAGAGGGAAGAGAGTCTTGATTCTACTCTTTCACTGGTACCAGTCCAGTGCTTGATCCTCTCCCTTGTAACTATTGAACAGGAACTGTGAACATTGGGGAAACAAAGAGACAACTATGGATATTTTTTTTAAATTTTCATATTTCTGACTCTTCCCTTGTTTTCCCTACCCTTCGAACTTGTGTTAACAGGTTGTTTCTGATGAGAATGGATCCCGGGGTTATGGATTTGTCCATTTTGAGACCCAAGAGGCAGCAAACAGAGCGATTGCCACAATGAATGGAATGTTACTCAATGACCGAAAGGTGTAAGTGAAGGCTGGGGGAGATGGATGAGAAGGATTTCTGTGATGTCCTTTATGGTAAACCACGGATTTAACTTTTACGAATGTGATTATTAAGCAGTTTGATAAATATGGTCTCTTTTGATATGTCTCTAGATCAGGCGTGCTCACACTTTTTCAGCATGCGAGCTACTCTTAAAGCAACCAAGTCCAAAAGATCTACCTGCCCCCACCACGCGTGCTCCTGCTGCTGTTTTCCGCCCGCGCAGCGCTTCTTCCACCTGTGGGGCATTGCAGGAAGGAGAAAGCACGAGGCTGGGCATCCAGAGGGAGCACTCCGCCCTGCCTGTCTCGCCGGCAACGGAGGCTGCACAGCTGCTTCTGGACGAGAGAGAGGCAGGGCGCTCCCTCCAGAGACCCTACCTCGTGCTTCCTTCTTCCTGCAATGCCCCGCAGGTAAAAGAAGCACCGTGAGAGCGGAAGTCAGCAGCAGGAGCGCACGTGCACGCAGGGTGTGCGCGCGCATCCAGCTGGTGAGGCCCGAAGATCACCTGGAAGAGGGCCAAAGATCTACTAGCTCCCGAGCTACCTAATGAGCACCCCTGCTCTAGATCCTTCAGTGTGGCTCTATGGTCAACATTGGCCAGAGGTTGACAATGGATTTGCCCTGGAGGACCTAAAGATGTTTTCTTAGGGAACCTTCCCCACCCCCATTTTCTTATTTGTGGTTTTCCACTTTTGTGAAGGCCTTGCGCCCCAATTCCTGCAGAAAAATTGAGGTGCAGTGACTGATATACGTCTGCAGTGCACTGTACATTCAGAGAAAGCATTTTCCATTGAAGGAGGAGGTAGAAAGGCAAAAGTATTAAAAGCTTGTTTCTTCTAGGAAAAATAACTTCTCAGTAATGTAGCATATGGCATCCTCACTTTCTCAGATCAAGCCTTATGGTGTTCAAAGCCAATCTGTATTGACAGACAAGGCAGAAAATCTCAGAAGTCCTTTTCACTGTCCCTAGCAATAAAATTACAAGGCAAACAATTAAGAATGTTTTTCCTGTTCATGATCTCTAAAATCTTAGGATCATCCATTTTGTTTCAAAGGCATCTCTAGGGCCACTGTTATTTGATCCTGCATAAGACCCCCAACCTCCCATTTTTACACAAATGTTTTATTGGAAAGTAGATGTTGTTTAGAGAGATTCCATTCATCCTGATAGATGCAAATTATAGACTAGAGTAGTTTTGCCATTGGTTGGGAAATTGTTGCCTCGAGTGGTTTTGTCACTGCATTTTCAAACTAGGGAACGTGTGTTGAATTATCCCAAGGCAGAGATTACCTTGCTTCTCTTGTGCATTTGCCATTGTCTAGGCTCTGAAAGGTTGTCCTAAACCTTACCTACAGCTTTTAACAAGAAGAAGTTCCCACTGAACATTCCCTTGCCCATCATGTAGGACTAATACAGGAGAAATCTCTAAGCTCCTTCTGCACAGCTTTACAAAGTAGTTTCACAGATTTTGCTTACTGTTGCAGTTTTGTTGGTAATTTTAAATCTCGACGTGAGCGTGAAGCTGAATATGGAGCCAAGGCAATGGAATTCACTAATGTTTACATCAAGAACTTTGGAGAAGAGATGAGTAATGAGAGGCTGCAGGAAACATTTGCAATATTTGGTAAGAGCAGTGCTTTAAAAGTGGAAGCCTATAGGGCTTTGATAGGGATATCAAGCCTGAAGCTTATTCTGTTTTTGGCACCCATTTGTGTTTTTCCTTATACATTGGATGCAACTAGAAAACACAATTAGAATTGCCCAAGAGCCCCCACAACACTCTTTTCAGAAGATAGGATAGAATCATAGAATTGGAAGAGACCTCATGGGCCATCCAGTCCAACCCCCTGCCAAGAAGCAGGAAATTGCATTCAAAGCACCCCTAACAGATGGCCATCCAGCCTCTGTTTAAAAACCCCCAAAGAAGGAGCCTCCACCACAATCTGGAGCAGAGAGTTCCACTGCTGTACAGCTCTCACAGTCAAGAAGTTCACAGTCAGCAATATGGGTTCTTGATACCTGCCCTTAATTATAGAGCGTTGTGATTGCATGTCCTAGTTTGTTTATTTATTTATTTATTTATTATTGAGGCTTCTATGCCGCCGACTCCCGGAGGCTCGCGGCGGCTCACAAGAGCCATAGGCATAAAACAAAGATTAAAAACATAAAACAATTGAACAATTAAAACAGTAGCAGAGGATGGAGTTTCAGAACTATGAATAGTTTACCCTTTGTAGCTATTGAATTTGGAGATGCTATCCTATTAGACTGCAGAGAGTGTTGTTTCTCTGATCTCTCTAGCAGTGTGTTGCTTGTCTAGCTGCCAGGATTCAACTTAGGCAATTGTGTGGGACTTATCAAGTGTTGGAATGAAACAAAATTATTGGTAGAGAAATCCTTATCTTGTAATCAGGACCTGTCCTTTAGAATAAAAACTTGACTGCAGGATAAATTTATGCAAGTTGAAAAACACAGGTCAGGAAAAAAGGTAATCCTACCTGGATAACACAATTATTCTTGTTCTGAGATGAACTGCTCTGAGAGGCAACTTTTGACCTCAACCTTCTCTGAGATTATGTGCTGGTGATCTTGCTGACCTGAAGTTGTTCTGTTTCCAGGAAAGACACTGAGTGTCAAAGTCATGACGGATAACATAGGTCGTTCAAAGGGGTTTGGGTTTGTCAACTTTGAGAAACATCAGGATGCTCAGAAGGCAAGATAATCTTTGTTCCTTCTATTTGTCTGATGTCTGCTTGTTTGCTTTCATATTATTCCAGTTCACATAGTTTTATGAACTAAACTAAAAAGCCTTATTGATGGGGAAGAGACTTGTGAGTTTATGTATACTACTGAAATGCTCATGATACTGAAATGTGCAACCTTCAATACCAGCTAAATTTAGTCTCAAAGGTGGATGATAGATGAAATTTCAAGGTCTGTGGTATCTCAGAAGGAAGGACTTTCGAAATGCAACAAAGCATTAAACCAGCAAAACCTTTCTGTAGTGCATATGTCTGGCTGTTAATAAAGAGAGTTGGTACTACAACTCCTCACATCTAATCCTCTTTCTTGATGCCTGGTTTTCTGGCAGGCTGTTGAAGACATGAATGGGAAGGAGCTCAACGGCCGAATGTTGTATGTTGGCAGAGCTCAGAAGAGGATGGAACGTCAGAGCGAGCTGAAACGTAAATTTGAACAAATCAAACAGGAAAGAGTGAGCAGATACCAGGTAATATGAAATTAGAAACTAGACAAGAGGCTCACTGGGTATTACAAAGGACATGAAGAGCCAGTGATTTTAAGAATCCCAAATTCTATGCCTATTGCTGTTCTATCACAGCGGAGAATAGTGTCTAGAGTTGTTTAGCTTTCACAGCCATATATAGAAATTTTAAGTATGGCCTAGTTGAGCTCTTATGGGAATGTAAGATGATAGGCTGGTTGCTGATGCAGACATTTTCAGCCTTATGATGGCACTCTGTTGTTACATGGAGTGCCATCATAAGGCTGAAAATGTCTGCATCAGCAGCCAGCCTTTGAAGACTGTTTGGAAGTTTCAAATATCCAATGAGAAGTCAGCCAGGTTAATAACTGGGGCAGCTTACAGGGAGCACACAACTCCCATGTTGCGCCAGCTCCTCTGGCTGCCATTTTGCTACCGAGCACTATTCAAAGTGCTGGTTTTGGCCTATAAAGCCCTAAATGGCCTTGGCTCAGTTTACCTGTCTGAATGCATTTCCCTCTACAAACCTCTACAAACCACTGCGGAGACTAAGATCCTCCGGGGAGGCCCTGATCTCAGTCCCTCCACAGGCACAATTGGTGGGCATGAGAGACAGAGCCTTCTCAGTGATTGCCCCTCAGCTATGGAACACCCTCCCTGACTAGATTAGATCGGCCCACTCCCTCCTGCCCTTCAGAAAGATGGTAAAACTTGGCTGTGGGACCAAGCCTTTGGGACGGTGCAATAAGGTAATAATTCAGTATGGCTGGTTTGAGATGGTTTTTAACAATTTGATTTTAAAGTGGTTACAACCGATTTTAAATGTTTGTGCACATTATAGTTTGTTTTTGTTCTGGCATTAATGTTTGCAGTATTTATGTTGTGCTCCGCCCTGAGTCACCTTCTAAGTGAGAAGGGCAGAATATAAATTACTTAAAGAAATCTATATAAATAAAAAATGTAATGTTCGTTTGTGGGATTAACATATCTCAAAAACCACTGGATGCATTGCTGCCAAATTTGGCCACAAGACATCTACTAACCCAAGGAGTGGCCATCGCTCAAAAAACCTGATTTTGTCATTTCTGAGTTGTAGTTGCTGGGATTTATAGTTCACCTACAATCAAAGACCAATCTGAACTCCACCAACGATGGAATTGAACCAAATGTGGCACACAGGACTCCCATGACTCAACAGAAAACACAAGAAGGGATTGGTGGGCATTGACCTTTAATTTGGGAGTTGTAGTTCACCTACATCCAGAGAGCACTGTGGACTCAGACAATGATGGATCTGGACCAAACTTGGCATGAATATTCAATTTGCCCAAATGTGAACACAGATGGCGTTTGGGGAAATAGACCTTGACATTTGGGAGTTGTAGTTACTGGGATTTATAGTTCACCTACAATCAAATAGCATTCTGAACCCCACACAGAACTCCCATGACCCACAGAAAACATGGCCATCCCGTCCAATTCCCTTCACCAGGGCAAGAAAACATAATCCAAGCCCTCCTGACAAAGAGCCATCCAGCCATAGATATAGATATATATATATATGATTCACACACCAATATAGTATCATAGATTTGAAAGGGACCCCCCAAAAAAGGACAATTATATGTTGCATGTTCCAGAGTAGGCAAACCAGACAATCTCCACATCAACACTGACAAAGAAACACAAGCATAACAAATTTACATATATTAGCAACCAACACTTTCTCATTACTTTATTTTTCAGATCACCAGACTTGGCCACATCAACGTGTGGCAGGGGACGGCTAGTAAAAAGTAAATAAAGTAATGTTGGTCTATCTTTTAGAATATAAAAACGGGGAAGTTCACTGTACTTACTTCTTTCTAGGGGGTTAACCTGTATGTAAAGAACCTTGATGATGGGATTGATGATGAGCGACTGAGAAAAGAATTCTCTCCCTATGGAACCATCACCAGTGCTAAGGTAAGACTTGGTCTTAAACAGCTTTTGGAAGGAATTAGTTGAAAAGAATTCATTGTACACATACATACCAATTTGTTCAATTTTTCAACAATATTCAGATTTGTTTTGATAATTTTGATAATGCTGATAATAATATTTTAGTGTTTATTAACATTTCACATTGTGTTGGGGGGGGGGTAATTTGAAGTCTTTAAATTTTCCAGCCCCTTTCAATTGGTTTAAATAATTTTTAGCAATGCATTTTTTAAAAGTCAAATGTTAAGACAAAATATTAATTTTATATTATCCCTAGCATTCTAAAGACAGTGAATGCCAGTGCCTACATTCCAGCTATAGAATTTCCAAGCTCTGGTTGTAGAAATATGCAAACGTTTTACCGTGTTTCCCCGAAAGTAAGATGTCTTACTTTCTTTTTACCCCCAAAAGCCCCACTACGTCTTACTTTCGGGGTACGTCTTATATTGACATACCCGAAAGAATTCTTCACCCAGTGACGGTAGGGCGACGGTACCTGTGAGTGGCGCGCGCCGCCTGCCAGCCGCACAGCCGCGTCATGCCTCGGGCCTGGCCTCTGCGCAGACCTCTTGCGCGGCATGCCTCTTGCGCGGCACGCCTCTTGCGCGGCACGCCTCTTGAAAGGAAGGGCACGCCTCTTGCGCGGCACACCTCTTGTCTGGCCTCTGACGCGACGCTGCTTCGCCCCGCCTCTTGCTCCTTCTTTCCCCCTCCCTTCCTCCTCGTCCATTCGAGTGAACGAAGGAAGGGGAAGAGGGGGAAAGGTCTCGTCAGAGGCCAGGCCTCTGAGAAGCTTTGAGGCGAGTGGGTGAGGCAGCAGAGCGGTAAGCGGCGCCACGTCACAGCCAGGCCTCTGACGCGACGCTGCTTCGCCCCGCCTCTTGCTCCTTCTTTCCCCTCCCTTCCTTCCTCCATTCGAGTGAACGAAGGAAGG
Source organism: Anolis apletophallus (assembly GCA_030556195.1). Taxonomy (NCBI): domain Eukaryota; kingdom Metazoa; phylum Chordata; class Lepidosauria; order Squamata; family Anolidae; genus Anolis; species Anolis apletophallus. Next base: position 36,605,111 of record JARBWK010000005.1, read on the forward strand.
GAGGGGGGGGAGAAAGAAGCAGAGGCGGGCAGCGGCGCCACATCACAGCCAGGCCTCTGACGCGACGCTGCTTTGCCCCGCCTCTTGCTCCTTCTTTCCCCTCCCTTCCTTCGTCCATTCGAGTGAACGAAGGAAGGAGGGGGGGAGAGATGAGCAGAGGCGGGGCACTTCGCCCGCCTCTTGCGTCGCGTCACAGCCAGGCCTCTGACGCGACGCCGCTTCGCCCCGCCTCTTGCTCCTTCTTTCCCCCTCCCTTCGCACTTTCGGGGTACGGCTTACTTTCGGGGTACGGCTTCCATTAGCCGACCCCCCTGACACCCCTGATACGTCTTACAATCGGGGGTGTCTTACTATCGGGGAAACACGGTAGCATCATTAGACAGGAAAATGCGGTCCTTGTTCTTGCCCTCAGAAGGATTTCCTGACTGAATCATTTCAGATGGAAACTGGCCTTAAGTGCTTGACTCCTGCTTCAGTGTGTCTTTCATGTCACCATGGGGGTCCCCAAAATGTTATGTGTTTTGTTTGGGGGGGGATTTGATTCATGCCCTTCCACCTCTCTTAAATGATATTGTCCATAAAAAGTTGTCTCGGAGACACCTAGTTACTTGTCCTTTTTTGCACCCTGTATTATTTTAGATGCTGTGCTTTTTTCATATGAGCTGGTCACTAGAAAACAACAATAGGCAGAGAAGCTTGATAGCAAATTGATTAGAATTCAGGACAGGTGTGGCAGTGTTGATGGCTGAGCATGGCATAGTACATACCCACTTCTGATATTGCTAGTCTTCAGTATAATCATTATTTGGCTTTTAAAAAAAATTGAGCCCGTACTATTCACTGGGGTGTGAGGGTGGTTCCAAGATTGCCCATGAAAACAAAAATCCGTGGCTGTTCAAGTTCCATTCTATACAATGGCATAGTAAAATGTCAAAATCAAGCTTTGCTTTTTGGATATTTTTGAGGGGAGGGGAATATTTTAAAACTGTGGATGGTGGGATCCATGGACAAAGTATCTAGATTCTGTATATCCCAATTGTACCAATATTTATATTCCTCTTGCTGGTACTAGAGAGTGGGCTGCATTTGGCTTTTTTATAGTAGCTGTAATTTTTCCACATGTCGCTTTGAATTGGAAACAAGGGTTTAAATCACATAGTGTGCTTTGTATTTTACCTCATATTGTGTACAGTCCCAAAGTTACAAACATCCCAAACTCATACTTAAGAACAGGGGTGAAGCAACAAGAAGTGAGAGAAATCTACCCCTAGGAAGGGAAATCCACTCCTGAAAAAGTTATCATGATGTCTCCAGTGAAGCTTTTTCACCAATCCTGGTTTCCCCAACAAGCCCGATTTTCCAAAATACAGTTATCTTGGAGACAAAAACTGAGAAGAAACCTTCTGAACAGGGGCACAGACAGCAAAACAAATGTCACCGGGATGTTAACTCTTCCCTATGCTGCCCAAAGGGGTGTGTGAGTGTGTATGTATATATAATATTTGGCAAGAGTTATACTTAAAAATCTACCTGTTCTGGCTTACATACAAATTCAACTTAAGAACAAAATTACAGAACCCAATTTTGGGGACAGCCTATATTTGTTTGGGTAAGGTGTCAGTTGATCTCTTTCCTTTGCTATCCATGTCTTTAAACGTACCTGCAGATGGGAGTGTTACTGTGATCTCAGTGGCCTCTTTTGATAATCTTCAAATTTTAGGTGATGACAGAAGGTGGACACAGCAAAGGTTTTGGGTTTGTATGTTTTTCCTCACCTGAAGAGGCCACAAAGGCAGTGACTGAAATGAATGGGAGGATTGTCAGCACCAAGCCTTTATATGTTGCCCTAGCCCAAAGGAAAGAGGAAAGAAAAGCCATTCTCACCAACCAATACATGCAGAGACTGGCTACTCTCAGAGCCTTGCCTGGCCCACTCTTCTGCTCCTTCCAACCTCCTCCTCCGGGTTACTTCGTGCCTTCCATTCCACAGGTAAGATTCATTTTAAAATGACTGCTATTAAACATATTAAATACTGGCAATGGTAATGATATGGGAAGATTTTAAGATCTTAGAACCATGAAATCTTGAGTATGAAAGGATCCCATAGGCCACAATGTCTACTGAAATCATTTTGTTGTTTCAATTGTCAGACTTTGTTACCATTTAAATGTAATTCCTTCCTGTTTTGTCAGTAAAAGTAAACACATTTTTTGTTCCCGGGTTATAAATTGTCATTTTCTTAATTGGTTCTATCATAAAAACATGGATAAAGTTACTAAACTGCAAAAACTTTGTTTTTGTGGGACATTCTGCAGCACATTTTACTATAATTTTTCAATGGATATCTCTTTGAATCTCAACATAGTTTGTGGCAGCCACAAAAATGAAGTTTCTGGAGTATAACAACTACTTTCAAAGTACTGTAAGTACTACACAAGTACCTCACAATTGAAGACGAACAACATTTTCAAACCAGGAACAGAACATATTTCCAAATTTTGTTACATGGTGTTACTGAGTCCCTTAGGGAAGAGAGGACAGGTTATAAATAATAATAATAATAATAATAATAAATTAATTGTGTTATTGTCATAGTTCCTATCACTCCTTATAAAGTTAATTTTTATGTTATCCACTGAATTGCTTGTTAACTTATTTTTTGTTATTGTTACTTTTTACAAAAAAAAAATTTGATGTGAAAATAAGCACAAACTCTCCCAAAAGTTTCCGTTAAATTACGTAGAAGATCTTACTCATTATACCAGTAAATCCACAGTATTTCCACTTAATGTGTTACCTTTGAAATGTGACTTCACTGTGCCCTTGTTATAAAAATCGGTACTAGTTATTTGCTTTCCAGCTCAGGCTGTGGTTGCTTAGCACAGAGCGAAAAGGGATGCTTGCTGGTGTCTCATAACTGAGGAGGTCTCATTTTTGTCCATTCTTTCCCAACTAATGTTAATGGATAGTGCAATTTTTCTATCCAGAGGACTCTGAGCAGCCCTGAGTCATTCTGATGTCTGAAGTGATGGACAGTTGCTCCCTTTCCTGCTTTATATATGTACTAGCTGTACCCTGACTGGGCTAAGAGCTATATCTTAATTTAACACTAGTGATGAGAAAGCATGCTTCATTTACAACTGAGAGCCATGGGCTATTTCAGGGAATGCAAGGCAGGCTACAGGGCGCACATTCCTGTGTCCTCCAGCTGCTTGCTGCCCATCCCTCCCTCCAGCATTTGTTAGCTGAGACGGCCGTTTCACTGGGTCTAATGAAAGTACCAGCTGGAGTTGACTGAGATATGAGAAAATGACTTGACTGTACCTTTTATTTCCTTGTATGCATCGCTTAAAAATGAGACAGTGTGAAAACACTGGCAAGCCACCCGTTCAGCTGAAATTTTTGCATGGGACAAATCTGTATACCTTTATAAAACGGAATGTTTGTATGTGTGTATGCGGAGGGCGGGAGGGCAGAAGGGCGGAAGCAACCACTTTCACAGGCCAGGGCGGATATGTGGCAGCCACTTTCACAGGCCAGGGCGGATATGTGGCAGCCACTTTCACAGGCCAGGGTGGATATGTGGCAGCCACTTTCACAGGCCAGGGTGGATATGTGGTAGCCACTTTCACAGGCCAGGGCGGATATGTGGCAGCCACTTTCACAGGCCACAGCAACCAGCGCGGGTGATGGACCTGCACCAAACTTGGTACACATAACCCCCCCTAACCCCCTTTACGTCCTGGCGCGGGTCGGGGGACATGACCCACGGATTATGGGATTTGTAGTACTTTCCAACACTTTGGTTCCCACAGACCACTGAGGCCACCAAAAAGGACCAATACAGACCACACTCAGCACACACAGCCCCCATGACCCACTCTACATCCTGGTGCAGTTCGGAGGAGGGTGGACCATGGATGATGAGACTTGAAGTGCCTCTACTCACTTCCCAAGTCAGCTGCAACCCTCATCCAATCACTGATCGAGACCAAACTTGGCACACATAACCCCCATGACTGCCTTCACGTCCTGGTGAGGTTGGGGGAGGACTGACAATGGATGATGGGATTTGTAGTACTTTTACACCCCTCTGTTCCCACAGACCACTGTGGCCCCCAACAAACACTGATAAAGACCACACTTGGCACACAGAACCCCAGTGACCCAGTCCACATCCTACTGAAGTTTGGGGGGGACAGAACATGGATGATGGGTCTTGCAGTACCTTCCCTCACTTTCCAAGACTGCTACAAACCTAATCCTATGATTGATCAACACCAAACTTGCCACACAGAGCCCTCATGACCCACTCTACATTCTGGTGCAGTTTGGAGGAGGGTGGACCATGGATGATGGGACTTGAAGTACCTCTACTCACTTCCCAAGTCTGCTGCGACCCTCATCCAATTACCGATTGAGACCAAACTTGGCACACATAACCCCCATGACTGCCTTCACGTCCTGGTGAGGTTCGGGGAAGGACTGACAATGGATGATGGAATTTGTAGTATTTTCACACCCCTCTGTTCCCACAGACCACTGTGGCCCCCAAAAAACACCGAGAAAGTCCACACTTGGCACACAGAGCCCCAGTGACCCACTCTACATCCTACTGAAGTTTGGAGGGGGAGAGAACATGGATGATGGGACTTGCAGTACCTTCCCTCACTTCCCAATCCTGCTACAAACCTAATCCAATGACTGATCAACACCAAATCTGGCACACAGAGCCCTCATGACCCACTCTACAGCCTGGTGCAGTTTACTGTGAGACGGACCACGGATGATGGGACTTGAAGTACCTTCACTCACTTCCGAAAAAGAATGCATCCCTCATCCATTCACCAATACAGACCAAACTTAGCACACAGAGCCCCCATGACCCAATCTACATCCTACTACACTTTGGGGGGCAGACATGATGGGACTGGCACTACCTTCAGTAATTTCATGATACCACTGCAACTCCCAATAATGATGGATCAAGACCAAACTTGGCACACAGAGCCCCCATGACCCACTCTACATCCTGCTGCGCTTCACAAATAACCCGGGCAGGGCCGGGTCCCCAAGCTAGTATATATCATAAATCAGACACATTTCCAAGTATTTTTTATTGCTTCAGAAAAATACAGAGATGGATTTGTTGGACTTAATTTTTCTCCCAAATTGTGGAATACCTTCCCAAGGATTAGAGAATTGGCCCGCATGTTCTTGGCAATCAGAAAACTTATTGACACGTGGATCTTGAACTTAGCCATTTCAATGATTTCTACAGTGGGTATTTTCCCTGTTTAAAATGTTGCTTTTGAAAGGGATAGCTGTGTGATTCCGTTGTAGGAGAGGCAATAGAGGGCCTAGTTGCTTTTCTTAAACACAACCTTTATTTGGCATTATAATTTGTGGATGGTCACACCTTTCATCAGGTGTGTTATGGTTCTGAACTGCACTGCAGTCCACAAGAGGCTATACCAAATAACACTTTTATTTTGACTTTTTGAAACATATACATTATAACATTGCAACATCGAGGTTAGACAGGGCAGGCACTATACTAAGACCTTGGATATCCCACCCCTGTCTATATAGAACATATATGTATGTATGTACACGTGAGGCAACGAGGCGATACTGGGGGAGTGAGGAATTAAACCTCACAAACTCAGTTACTTGTTGTTCATGCTTGGAACACATTTTCTCTGTCTCTGTGGCACCTTTATTAATATATGTTTGTTACAGGGTGCAATCTTTATATGTCTGTGTATATTTCTTCTATGTATAATCCAAACCTGGAGTCAATATGTAGCTTCCAATTCTCCTCATGGGTTACCTCACTGTAATCACAGACTGACTTCCAGCAGTACAACTTTAGTCCTGTAACTTGGCATGGGACTTCTATATATATATCTGTGTGTGTGTGTGTGTGTGTTGGAACAAAGAAATGTTTATTCATGAATTCTTTGGCACATAAGCTTATATGTTACAAAGTACTTTAGTTCCACTTGGATATTATTGCAACTGTCTTTCACTCCTTTGAATACATAAAATTGTTATTACATAACTTTCAAACAGTTAACTTGTTTCTACTTCTTTTTAGGCCAATTTCTTCTCCTTTAAAAATGTATTTCTCCTCAGCCTCCTTAAGACTCTTAGTCACTCTCTTCCGTCAATATTTTGGCTAAAAACTCATTCCCAAAGGAATATCTGTCTCTCAGTTCTACTTAACTGATAATTTAGACTTATATTAACTTGGTCTTTACTTCAGTACAACAATGGAAGCTACAAACTTAAATACTGATCCTCTTCCCCCTAGCTCCTGGCTAGAGACTCTCTACTTTTTAAAATATTCCCCTCTATTTTTATCTAGCTCCTCCCCTTTTCTTGCTAGCCACTCTGAAATGGATACATTTCTACTGCAAAGGCTACGTATCCATGGTAACCCAACAACCAATCAGATGTAACTAACTCCTGCCTGCCCTTGCCGTACTATCATCACTAATAAACATAGCCAATAAAACTCCACTATAATTAACTTTTCCATTACATAAATCTTAGTCATAGATAATAAATTGAAAAAAACTGCAGATGGTTTGGTTTAAAATAGTGCCCATGGGATCAATTTTCAGCCCAATTCTCTTGTCTTATTTTTGAGGGTTTTTTGTGATTACCTCCCCCTGTAATGGCTAATAGATTCCATTTCAGACTGGTGTGGCTTTTTTTTGCTGAAGGGATATTAACATTGAAAGTAGAGTGATTAAATTGAGTAACCAGCAAAAAGGGCAGAAGCGTTAAGCTTCCCTTCCCACAGTGCAACTCAAAAATATATCCCAAGCCAACCATTTTGTGTGTGTATGTGTATGATGTATGTATGTAATGGGGCAGCCACTGAAAAAGCCCTCTCTCTTTGGAACAGTGTCAAAATAGAGAGTAGGACCTCTCTTGATGATCTTAGGGATCAGGTAAGTTGGTATGAAGAGATTGGGTCAGATAATTAAGTTGGAACTGAACCATTTAGGGCAGGGGTCCTCAAACTAAGGCCTGCGGGTCAGATACGACCCTCCAAGGTCATTTACCTGGCCCTCGCTCAGTGTCAACCTAAGTCTGAAATGACGTGAAAGCACACAACAACAACAACAACAACAACCCTATCTCATCAGCCAATAGCAGGCCCACACTTCTCATTGAAATACGAATAAGTTTATATTTGTTAAAATTATTCTTCATTTTAATTATTCTATTGTTTTAAAGTGTTTTTTGCACTTCAAATAAGATATGTGCAGTGTGCATAGGAATTCATTCATTTTTCCCCCTTCAAATTATAATCTGGCCCTCCAACGGTTTGAGGGACTGTGAACTGGCCCTCTGTTTAAGAAGTTTGAGGACCCCTGATTTGGGGCTTTAAAGGCTAAAACCAGCACCTTGAATCAGGCTCAGAAACAAACTGGCAGCCAGTGGTAGGGAGGTGGTATGTTCCCTGTGTCCAAGTGGTCTAGCTGCAGTTCTTTGAACTAGTTGAAGTTTCCAAGCACTCTTCAGGGGCAGCTCCACATAGAGTGTGTTACAATAGTCTAAGTGGATGGACCACCATGGCCAGATCTGGCTTCTCAAGGAACGGGCACAGCTGGCACACTAGTTTTAATTATATAAAGACCCTCACGGACACCACCAATACCTGAGCTTTCAGGTTTAGCGATCAGCCCAGAAGGACCCCCAAGCTGCAAACCTTTGCTTTCAAGAGGAGTGTTATCCCACCCAACACAGGATGCTACCCTATACCCTGATCTGCCTTACGACTGGCCAGGAGAACCTTGGTCTTGTTTGGATTCAATTTAAATTTTCAATATCTTGGAGTGTTGTTTTTCATGTGTCATTCACACTGAGCTGCAGCTGACCTGATAGAAATTAACAACAATGCTGGATGAAAAGGACAACATGTTCATGTTGTTACTAAGATACCAGTGCTAGTAGTTTAATATTCCAAAGTGATGCAGGGTGGATGACCATTTAGTAATGTACTGTGTTAATTTTGCATTTTTTTCCTAATAGCCACAACCCAGAACTCCTTACTACAGTGCAAGCCCAGTTGCCCCAGTCCGTACTGCTCCCCGTTGGAATGGACAGTCCTCCCGGCCTCCTTGTGAGTAATTTTTTTTAATCATTGGCAAAGCTTGTGTGAGGTAATGGATGATGCTTCACCTGATATGAAGTTCTACCTTTCTGTTGGCTAATGCTGGCATGAAAACTTCTAGAAAACAGCAACAGCACAGATACTGAAATCTAGAACAACGTGTGTTGACTTTACTCTGTAGCCCAACATTCAATGAAAGCAAAGCCTAGTGTTCTGATTAGGCATTCTACATGTGGCATTTGCTTCTGTATAAGTAAGTTTACTGATTATGACATTTCATGTCTTCAGCATCCTATCACACAGGCACACCGATCCTGAGAACCAACGCACCTCCTAGACGCATCCTTAATAACATCAGCACTATGAGACAAGCATCCACTCAAGTCCCCAGAGTGCTACATAACACCCAGAGAATGGGTAATCATCTCTCCTCATCTGATTGAATGTACTGAGTTTGTGTAGGATATATATCAATGTGTGTTCATGTGAATAGTTTCTGCTTTGTTTTTGATCAATGATTTATTCACATTGTTGAATGTTTGGATGCAGACAACAATTGATGTGGAATGTTTGAAAGGCAAATAATGTCTACCCACCAAAAAAAACCCACACAATTTTGAAGATGAGAGTCTTTCAGCTAAGTGGGCTCTTGTTACCTACTGGGTTTCAGGATCCCCCATGGATACCAAAATCTATGGATGCTCAAATCCCATTGTATACAAAACATGTTAAAGTGGTATCCCTTCTCCATAAAGGCAAAATCAAGGTTTGCTGTTTTATTTTATTACACTATTTTCAGGTATTAATTTTATTTATTTACAGTATTTTATTCCACCCTTCTCACCCCGCAGGGGACGCAGGCTGGATTACAATGCACATATACAGCAATCATTCAATGCCAATTAGACATACAATATATATAGAAAGACACAGAGACAATTTAACATTCCAGCTTTCCAGCTTCATGAAGGTATGCTCGATTCCAGGCCCAAGGGTAGCTGCCTCTTCACTGTCCACTTGTGACACCGAGTCCTTGATGGAGTACTTCCTTATTCTTAAGCACACTGCTGGAAGGTTTTATGGTGTTGTAAATTAGTTAAATTAGCCTCCCTGCTTAAAGCAGTACTTAAATTTCCTACTTGACAGATGCAACTATCTTTCAGGCTGCATACGTCAACAACAAGCTAGACTATTAATGGCCAGGAGCTCACTCCGGCCTGGGCTGGCTTCGAACTCATGACCTCTCGGTCAGTAGTGATTTAATACAGCTAGCTACTAACTAGCTGCACCATAGCCTGGTCCACTGATGGGATCCATGGATGTAGAATGTGTAGATAGGGAGGGCTGGCTGGAAATCAAGGGAGGAATGGGCACTAAAACTTGCTCTCAATCGGCGGCCTCCAAACAAAAGTCCACGTGTTATCTGTCCTCCTACTTCTGCCAAATACATAGAATCAGAGTAGGAAGTGACCACTAGGACCATCCAGTCCATCCCCCTGCCACACAGGAAAATGTGTGGTCTATAACTTACTGTAAATTTGGAATCCCAGTTGTGTTTGACTTAACTGTGTCATGAAGACTGCTTTTCCCAGACTTGGCATAAACTTGAGAGCTTCTACCATCTTTTCCACCCGTTAAAAGAAGTCATCTTAAAAGATTTCTAAGGTGTTGCTATTTTCATTTCAGCTAACATAGGAACCCAGACTGTTAGTGTTCGGGCACCCTCCCCACCAACCTTTTCACGTGGAATCTCACAGTACAAGTATTCTTCAGCAGTGAGGAACATCCAACCTTTGAATGCAATGCCACCCATGCCAATGCAGCAGGTGATCATCCTCTTATTGTGTAATGTTTTTAAAAAGCCAACAACACCTTACATACTTCGGAGTACAAAAACCTGTTCTAGACCACGCTCTTACCCCAGTCACTCTTGACCATCGAATATTTTTGTGAAGGTGCCATTTATTGGCTATGGATGACGGTGAGGGCTTATCTACCTTTAATGGTTGTGTAGACAAAGGAATTTCAGCAGGGATTACTTGTTACCTGGCTATATAACAAGCAATTCATGTTAAAATTCCCTCGTCTGCACAGCCACCTCCAGTTTTCAATCTAGCATAATAGTAGACGTAGCTCAGGAATGATGAAAGTTTTTGCCTTACCGAAGCTTCACACTAGAGCCTCCACAGTTCTCTCACACTAAAAGTTTGTAAGCAAAGGTATTTCAAGAGCTGAAAGTTCTGTAACCTGACATAAGGGAAATGTGTGAGCATGTTTACTGTTTGTTTGAAATATCTCTTCAGGCAAACCTCAGTGGTTTCAGTCACGGACGCAGGAGTGGTCCGGATATGGACTGGATGCCAAATAGCACCAACTGCAAGATAATTTCTTATTTTATGACTATTACATCCATTATTTGAGGCTCCTGCTAGTTTTTGAGTGACTGATGTTCTCAGCTCTGCACAGACTATGGCTATTTTAAGGTGTCTGGGTAGGAGGGCAATTGCATTCTTTTGGTAAGTTTTGATATCATAAAGTGGAACCCATGCTAAAAGTGCTATGCAGCCTTATAAAAATCAGTTTATATTGGAGAAGTTCTTTTAGTCCGGGGGGGGGGGGAGTTAAGTCCTGGTCCTCCAAGTGTTGAACTGGCCATCCTTATAGTCCATGGAAGCATATCAAATGGAAAGGGATTATGGGAATTGTAGTACAATTCTTGGAGGGATGTAATATGTTAATAATGCAGGATAGTCTCCAGACTATTAGTACTTCACTGAGAAACAAGTGCCAACATGCTACTACAAGTTGAATATCCTAAACGCTTGAGAATCAGAATTTTGGAATACCGGCATTTGGAATACCTGTATAAACATATATGTACATAATGAAATATCTTGTAAATGGGACCCAAGTCTAAGTAATTATGTTTTGTATACAACTTATACACATATGGTAATTTTATACAATAATTTTTTTGCATGAAACAGAGTTTGTGTACCTCAAACCATCAAAAAGCAAAGATATTATTACAGCCATCCATGTGAACAAGTTTGGAGTATTTTGGATTTTGGAACTTTGGATAAGGTGTCCAACCTGTACTGGTATTTTTTTCTTTGGTCTTAGGTTGTAGAACCAGCTGTTCATATTCATGGCCAAGAGCCACTGACAGCATCCATGTTGGCTGCAGCCCCTCCTCAAGAGCAAAAGCAAATACTTGGTGAGTGGTGATGTTTCTTCCATTTATCAATGTGGCCCTTTAGAAGCACTTTATTCAGCTACTGATATTTTATGTTACTTATTTGCTGCGAGGCAGCATGGTATAGTGGTTTGACTGTTGGACTGTGACTGAAGACCAGGACTGGTCAGTCATGCAAAGCCCTTGGACAAGTCACACTCAGCTTCAGAAAAAGGCAAATGCACTTTCCACTGTCAACTACCGATCCTAAATTTCAACAAGGCTCATAGGGAAGGGAGTCTTTCAGATATTTAGGGGTTGGGGTTTTTTTGCCTTTTAGGGTTTTGTAGATTCAAAGTGGCGCCATGCTTTCTTTCAGTTTGAACATTAATCAAATGATCAGTTCTTTAAAATTCCCACATTCTAAGTTTGGAAAACCTGTTTTGGCTTCTTAAAGGTACATAAAATTTTTGCCTTAGTAATTCCATAATGCTGATCCTGTGCTTTGCAGCCGTTCAGGTGGTCCTATATTTGTGGATTTGTTTTCTTTATTACAGTATTTACATCCTCCCACATTTCAGGAGATTTCAGGGTGATGTGTGAGTGAAATAGATTGAAGCAGTTTAAACATATTACAAAAATGTAAAAATAATTTAATTATTATTTAAAGAAGACATCTGCTCTTGTGCTTTGCGACTCTGCTGCTGAATATGCTGAATACTCATACCCAGTGTGGAACACATCTCACCATGTTAAAACAGTGGATGTGGCTCTTAATGAGACATGCTGCATTATCACAAGATGTCTACGCCCTATACCAATGAAGAAATTATACTATTTAGCCAGTATTGCAACACCTGACATCTCCTGGGAAGTAGCAGCCAATAATGAAATGACCAAGCCAGTGACATCTCTGGCCCATCCCCTGTCTGGATATCAGCCAGCACGCCAATGCCCTGAATCAAGAAATAGCTTTCTAAAATCTACAGAGATACTCATAGGAACACCTCAGCAAGTGAGAGTCCACAAGTGGAAGGCTAAAACCTGGAAACACTGTCCATGGCTGATATCAAATGAGAGATTCCCTCCTGGGTACACAGAAGAGTGGACGACTTGGAAGGTTTTGAATAGACTGCACTCTGGGACCACAAGATGCAGAGCCAACCTTAAGAAATGGGGCCACAAAGTGGAGTCCACAACATGTGAGTGTGGAGAAGAGCAAACCGCAGACCACCTATTACAATGCAGTCTGAGCCCTGCCACATGCACAATGGAGGACCATCTTATAGCAACACCAGAGGCACTCCAAGTGGCCAGCTACTGGTCAAAGGACATTGAGCATAATGTCAAGTTTTAAAATTTTGTTTATGTTTTTAAATACATTACAACTGTACCCTCAATTCGCTTCTGACACGATAAATAAATGAATGTAAATAGGGCAAAAGTACATAAAACAATTTAACAGGTTAAAACATGTTTTAAAGGTTAAAACACATTAAACCCACATGCAGAGGAATTTTTGGAATACCCCAATTAAGCCTCAACCAAACCTTTAATTTTAAAAAGGCACGTATTTTCATGAAGTCAATATCTATTTCAGCTAGGTCTCCATCCTAACAAAGCATAGCTGAGTTTGCTACTTGCTGTGTTTACTGATTTCCCCCCCAGAACAAATGATTTCAAGCTGGGAACTATTAGGGAAATATAATTTAAAGCCAGGTATCAGAATTTGATTTGTACAATAACAAGCATCCTATGCAAGCAGATCTAACAATTTGTTGCACAGACTTTTAAAACCTTAGAGATGCATCACTGTTATCAAGAAATGCATAAAGTTTGCTTGGAAAGCATCAGGTCACCACATTCAGCTGCATACCCTTTCACCTTAGGGCACTGATAATAATAGAGATGGACCTTGAGAAGGTTGTTTTTGGAACTCTAGCTCCTAGAATTCCTAGGCAGCATGACTGTTGCTTGGGGAGTCTGGGAGTTTAGCTCAAAACGTGGACTAAGTGCCTTATTTCAGCTCTAATTTGGATTCTGGGAGTTTAGTTCAAAAAGTGGACTAAATGCCTTATTTCAGCTCTAATGGATAATGGAAACACAGTGCCTCAGCAGCACCAAGTGTCACGGTTGACTTGTTAGTGGTTGAACTAAACAGCTGATTGTATGAAAGCCTATCCTGAATGTTCAATTCTCCCAGAATCCTGATAAATGATACAGGTTATTGACTTTAAATACTTGAGCTCTGTCATATTGGAAGATTTTCCTGCTTCTTGGCAGGGGGATTTACTGGATGGCCCATGAGGACTCTTCCAACTCTATGATTCTGTGACCTCATAACTGCGGGGGATATATTCCTGAACTTATTGGGGAAACAGGGAACCATGGATAATACTGAACCCCATTGAAGTGAATAACTTCCACTAGAAGTTATCATTGATTCCTGCCCTGGAGGACCTAGAAAATGCCTAGATATTTATTTGGCCTTGTATTTGCTAGATCCCCAACAGCATGGTAATTTCTGGTGCAAACATGCTGCAGTTTCCCCTGAAAGACCTAGAAAATTTCTAGTGATGATGTGGGTAGTTGAAAATGTGGGTACTGTAAAATAGTTTATGCATTTATACCTGTGTGAACTAAGCTGAAATGAAATAAATTGATATACTGGATCAATGCTGAGATTAGCTATCTGAAATAAGGTGCACCAAAACCAATCTCTACCCACTGTTCTCTTGTAAAAATGTAGCTAAGCAGTGTAGTCATATGCATGCCCAAATAATATTCCTAGTGAAAAGTTAGTATTCTGCAGTATATATATTCTAAGTTTTCATTTTTATTTTTATATGTGGACATATGTCACCCAGTTCTGACAAATCATCCTTTGTGTCCTTCATTCACAGCCTCGATCATTTCGATGAAAACATCCCTAAAACTTTTAACTCAGTTTCATTTCTGTCCAATTTATCTAGCAAGAACCACATTGCTATCTCCAAGCAGTGATTATGTCTGTCCATTCTGACTTCTTCTAGTCTAGCATTCACAGTCTATGAAAGCATCCTCTTCTCTGGTTTTTATTTGCACAAGGAAATTATTTTTAGTACTTGAAGATGCCTATGGGAATGTTTAGTTACTGAAAAAACAAGCCACTGAAACCCACATATCCAGTGTCTTTGAGAGGAAGAAAAGTAAAGGCATACCTTAGTTAATGGAGCAAATGTGTTCCTGGGTGTTGCTTCTTTTACAAAAACATTGGTGTCAAAGGGAGAAATGACATGGAAAGAACAGGTGTAGGTTGTTATGCCACAAAAAACAAACACACACACTCCATAAATAACTAAATCAATGTATTTCACCAAATCTTTTACTCAAAATGAATGATATGCACAAGTGAAATAAAACAAGACATCAATGATTAAATATACTTTGAATATTTTAGAGCTTCGTAGAGATATCTCCCAAAATACATGTAGTGATGCCATTACCAGTCTCCATTTCTCTTACAATTTTCATTCTGCTGCTAAACAGATATGATTTTTAAAAAAACATGTTTCAGATAGCTGGTGAGACAGGTTTATTTCCTCCACTTTTCTCTCTGTTTTATTGTTCATTCATGCTCAGTAAGAGATTCTGGAGGCAGCAGCTACTGTATTTACTTTGGCTTTTGTGGATTGACACATATGGTTATGATGCATTATTTCCTAGCTCATGTTTTATGCATTTTCTTTTGCTGTAAATATGTTGCTGCACCCTGATTCAGCACTGTATTCGGGTTTCCCCAGCTCTCCTTCACTATCTACCTAATACTAATGTTGCTTGAATTCTTCTAGATAGACAGAGAGGCTTTCTTTTGTTTTAAAGCAGTGGTTCCCTTTTCTTTAACTAGGGACCACTTTAACCAGAGACCACTTTGGCCAGGGATCACTCTCCAACATTAGTATCAAAAGGGTTGCGAATCAGTTTTTGGTCAACTTTAGATTTGGTTTGGTTATTTCTGGTGCTGAGTCAGAAAATTGCATTGGATAGACCACATCAGCTCTAGTTTCTGATACAGCACATATGCCATCCAGTAGTCGCCATCTGCTCGCCCACAGAAAACCATATTTAATAATTCAGAGCTGATGTGGTAGTAGTAATCTTTCATGGGTTGTCAGCCTCTCCCCTCTCAACATCACCGTTGCTTTGGCACCATAAGAGAGTTTCGTGAGACCAGTCACTCTCGTTGCCATGTGATTTTGAGGCAACAATGTAGTAATGGTGAGGCTGGAGACCATATTTTCATTCTTTCAGACCACTAGTGATCCATGGTCCATAGATTAGGAGCCACTGTTTTAAAGTAATGATTCGGTTTAAGACAAATACATTCAACTTTTGAAAATGACCAATAGTTATTTTCCTCTCACATCTTGTTACTCCAGAGTGGCCAATCAAATACTTAACAGGGAACACAAAAGCAGTACATGATGGCAGAAACATTTCCTGGTTAATACACCCCAGTCATTAGAATAAAGCTCTACACACTGTCTCTGAACCACGAGGAAACATACATATAACAAATAGTTTCATCCAAGCTTTCCCTTCCATCTTGTATATCCATTTTCAGCCTACAATGTGCTGCTTTGTCATTTTTGCTGCATGAAGTGGGCTCTAGTTACACTTGGCAGTCTTGGCTGCCTTCCACTGAGCTCCAGGCATGCTGCAGCTCTGCAGTGCACTGAATTTTCTCCCTGGTTGTTCTCTCTCTGCCTTGGTGCTTCTAGGTGAGATGGACCCAGTCACCATATGGGAAAAACAGCCTAGGATTCAAGCTCTTTAAATGGGAAGAGAAAATGTTTGCCATTAGTATGAATAAAAATAATGAAGTACAGTACAATCCCTATATCCGTGGATAGTACATTCATGGACTTAGATTGGGTACAAGAAATAATGGATAACAGTGAGTGAACTCTATTGAGATTTAAAAATTCCCCCCCCTGAAAGCCGTGTTAAAGAAGCAGCCTGGGCAAATTTCCCCCTATTCTTTTCTCTCCCTCTCCATTCTCCTCTCCTTCTTGCTACTCTTCTCCTCCGCTTAAGCGGCTGAGTGGGGAAAGGAAAGGGCCTGAGGAGGTTAGGAATGGTGGGAGATGAAGTCCAAAACACTTGGAAGGAATACCTGATTCTGCTCTCAGGCCCCATATACATTGCCATGTACTGCATGTTGAAACTGCATTATATATATACTCAGTGATGTAGACTTCTATCATGCAGATTAGCTGCCTTCGGAGTCTCTATAATGAATAATGCAGTATGTCTGCAGTTTGAATTCGTTTAGCAGTTTGATTCCGGTTTTGCAGCTTGAGGTGCCGGCGGGAAGGTAATGGCGTTCCATACAGTCATGCTGGTGACATGACCTTGGAGGTGTCTGTGGACGACGTGTCTCTTTGGCTTAGTAATGGAGATGAGCATCACTCCCCAGAGTAAGACAGGACTAGACTGAATGGCAAGGGGAAACCTTTAACTCTACTTTGATAATCTGAATTACGTGACAGGAGGAGGAGGATCACCTCTTCGTCCTCCTCCGCATTGACAGCAGAAGCAAGCTGGAGTGTAAGAGCCCCTCGGCCAGGAGTGGAAGAACCCCTGAAGTTTCAACACTGCCAGTGCTGGTTTTTTCCAACTGCGCATGCGTGTCTGCCATTAATGAAGCTGTTTCGGAAATCTCAGAAGTTTCAAAAAGTTTTGAACATTTTTTTCTATGAAAATCGGAATTGATTTCCAAATTGAACCACTAGTGCCCCTTACATCTGAAATGAGTTTTGAACCTTTTTTGTGTGTGGATCAAACAAGTGTAATGGCAACTATTCAATGCCTTTGGACAACAAACAGTTAGACTACACTTAAGTTAAAATTAAAATTAAATGCATATTAAAACATATAAAACATTTAATTCACTATTAAAATCATACCATCCTCAATCATAATCTGGGGCCGTTCCAAAGATCAATTGCACATATTTTGAGGCTATTATTGCACTATAGATTAATCTCCAAAAGCTATGTCAAACTGGATGGAAAAAATTAATTGGTTCAAAACTTGGCTTGCATGCATTGTGCCTCTTGTTGCTTGCCTGATAACTCTGGGTGCTCAGATTATTACTATACTGTTTATACGTATGTATAAGTTGACCTTATGTATAAGTCAAGTGCAGGTTTTGGGACCAAAATTGTGGATTTTTATATGATCTATGGGTAAATTAATGTGGCCTGACTCCAACATGTTTAAAACAATTGTGCCAAATAATGTGCATATTCAACACATAGAAAGAATATGCACATTCAACACAGAAAAATATATTAAGTTCTAATAATTTAGTCTTTAATCTCATAAGTAGTTTCACCTCCTTTATCAAATCCAAAACTCTATCTCCATTGACTAAAAAGCCTGTCTGTGGCAATTCAACATCCTGCCATCTTCACTTTCAAACCCTGTCTGAACTTTCTCAAAGCATGCTCTTGTCTTTTGATACATTCATTTTCTGCACAACCTCGCTTGATAGCCTCCCTGAGCTATGATTGAATGCTTTGAGGCCAAATGTAGCTACTGCTTCCTTCTCACTTCCCCCAATGTAGTATCATATTCATGGAGGCTTACTTATCCCTCCTTTCTATCATTTGTTGGGCTTGTTCCTAACTGATGATGACTCGAGATAATCATGGGCTGGAGAAAGGGAAGTTGGTGTTCTTACCAGGCTTTGTTGTTGTTGTGTCCATATTTTTCCAATTTATGTTGGACTTAAGGCAAATCTACCACAGGGGTGTTTGTTGTTGAAAGATTTGTTTGGGAAAGGGTGGGGTTGTCTTTGCTCTCCCATGAGATCGAGAGAAAGTGAGACTTGCCCAAATTCACCCAGTGGTTTTCCTTGGCTGAGCAGAGATCTGAAACATTGGTTTCCTGGAGTCCTAGCCTAATGTGCCCAGTGTTAGGGTCTGTAGACTGGACACCACCCGTCGGAGGGCGTTCACTGTAGTGGCACCAATTCTGTGGAACAGCCTTCCTGAAGAGACACGGGCCACTCGAGCCCTTCTGCCGTTCCGCAGGGCAGTAAAAACGTGGTTGTTCAGAAAGGCATTCGGCCCATAGCTGACTGCTGTCTACCGCACCCGTTATCCTGCTGCTAGCCTGCCACTGAACTGCAGCTTGGTCGGCAATTTGTTTAGTCGGGGGATTGGAATTGTTTTAATGTATTTTAATGTATTTTAATGTTTTTATGTGTTTTATGTTTATTTCGCTATTCTTGTGAACCGCTCTGGGCTCCAGAGAGAGCGGTATACCAAATCGAACTTAATAAAATAAATAAATAAATAATACTACCCAATACTAACTCTCCCTTATCAGGCTAGTAAAAGTTTCCAAAACATTTTCTAGTGAGTTAATGTATTACTAAGGGCCCTTCTTAACCAAAGGGCCTATTGGGCAATAGCAGTAACCATTCCAGTAACTTTTGTTTTAAAATTCCCACCACACTCTGCTGTGACACTATATGAAATGTTTCAGGGCATCATGAGAAATAAAATGATTTCATATGTTCAGTTGTTGGACATAAGCCAGAGGCTGGAGTCATTGCAATCCCATTGTGTTGTGTTGGGTATTGAGGATGGTTCTGAAATAACAGATTGTCTCTTGATTTTGGGGGGAATAAATTTCATTTTAAAATGTGCTGTTTCCCAACTTTTCATATAGCATCCATCTGTATTTTTGTTGGGTGTAGGTGAACGTCTCTACCCCCTAATTCATGCAATGCACCCATTCTTGGCTGGAAAGATTACGGGCATGCTGTTGGAGATTGATAACTCTGAGCTGTTGCTTATGCTGGAGTCACCAGAATCTCTCCATTCTAAGGTACAGGAATACTGTGCTTAACATCACATAACTCTATCATAATAAAACCTACATTTTGTATCTTAAATGTGTTGATTTTGCATTTCTTTAATCTGTCTGGTTAATTCATGTTTGATTTTTTAAAAGTAGTTTTATTGAGATTTTCAAAGTTAAAATTGACAAAAACCAACACAGATCAATCTCACCAAACAAACATAAAAAAGACATAGATCCCCGAGAGTTGATTATGACACTCCCCATAGTTGCCTTTTCTGTCATTTTTCAGCTAAGTCTATTTTCCATTTGCATTGTATGTGTTCCTCATATTTTAGGGTGATTGTACAAACATTTAGCAAAAGGTTATGTAATTATGATTCTATTTTATGCTAAGTTATATACAGAATCACTCAAACAGTCTCTTGATGAGACTGATATTCTGGGGATTCTGATAGTTGTTATCCAAAAAAGGAACTTTTCAAAACTCTTTTTAAAAATGGCAATATATTATGTTATTTTAAGGATACAATGGAGGAGATTGTATGATGCGATCTAGAGATATTCAATGTGTTAAATAGGATTTGCTTCTAGATCTAGAAGGTAAAATTAATAATCTGACATACAAAGTTAGGTTGCAGACACAGTACTGTGGATTAACACTATGTACATTTATCCTGAGGTCAAATGCAGTATAAGCAGGCCCTAACCTGTTTCCTAACTCATTTCTATTCATACTAGAGAAAGAGGAACTTTTTTTAAAAGTTAGCATTGGATGGTATTGATGCCTGAGGCAAAAATAAATCCCATATCACACCTTCTCCTATTCCACATAAAAAGCCAACAGGAGTCACATTTTAATCTTCCTTCCTTACGGGAAATGTGATAACATTGTTCATGATACCAGGCCAGCTCTTGGTTAGTATTTGGATGGGAGTCTACCAATAAATGCCAGGCGCTTTAGGCCATATTTCAGAAGGAACTGGCAAAACCAACTCTGAATATTCCTTGCCTAATAAACTTTATGACATTCATAGGGTTGCCATAAATTGACAGGCAACTTTGAGGCAGATACAAATTTGCCAAATCATTTGTTCAAACTTCCTTTTTCTCCTTTGCAACTTTCCCCTCAGTTTTGTGGTAAGAACTAGGACCTCATCACACTAGAGAATGAATCCACTTTAAATCCCGGTCGCTGCCTCCTGCAGAATTATGGGGCTTGTAGTTTACAGAGGTAAAAGCCCATTATTAAAACCCCAGAATTCTGCAGGAGGCAGAAACCGGATTTAAAGTGGATTCATTCTCTAGTGTGATGAAGTAGCAAACGTTTATACAGTAGACTGACAAATATATTTTCCTCTTGCATTTTCCTGTGGTGTGTAGAAGAAGTCTGTGCATCTCAAAACATTATATATTTTATTTGTGAAAACCAGCTAGTTCTAATGAAAGCAGGTTAGTTTCAGTGGTTCTGGAAGGAATTGCTACCAAACCCAATCTGCAAAAACCTTTCAGTAAGTAAGGCCTTTAAGAGGAGAGCTTCTGAAGTCTGGTTCAAGACAAAGCAAAGGTGACATAACAGGTAAATAGATGCCAAATCAGAAATATAACGGACATAATTCTGCTTGTAGCTCTTGATCCATTAGAAAGGTTCTAAAAGCCCTCCACGCTTGAAAATGGAGAAAGTAATTGCTACTGAATATACCACACATCGTAAAACTAGAGTGCAGTTCCTTTAAAGCTTAGTTGTAAATTTTTGCTGGTTTACTTGGATGTCATAGCACCAAATGGCTAAATGAAAGATATAATGTGCCACTGCCTATACTTACTAAAAAGTCTTTTGGTCTCTCTCTTGCATTTCAATCTGCAGAGTCTATTTCTTTACGACTGTATAAAATGACCACATTGTCTTGGGCTTTGGGTTTTTTAGATTGAAGAAGCAGTTGCTGTACTACAAGTTCATCAGTTGTCTGAATCATCACACAAGAGTGTATCAACAGCATTCCTCCAGTGATGAAGGTGGAAGAACTAGGTAGGCAGAAAGTGGTGGTGTTTTTCGTGAATAGTGAAAGTACTCAGCTTGGAGGAATACTCTTTGTCTTGATACCTAAAAACCTGAAGCAGAATTGTTCAGTACAGGAACTGGAAATATCATACCCTCCTCCATCTGAGCAGTTACTTGTATCTTTAGGTAGGATACCTACCATAGTGGACTCGTGGTAGAGGAGAGATCTCACTGTTTCCTACTTTGCAGCAGGAGAGGGAAGAATTGCTACTCCATCTTTGTACTGCTCCCCCTGATCGTATGGAGTCAGCGAAATCTGCCACCAAGCAATTGAAAATGGTACTGCAGACTTTAAACAAACATTGAAATAAATTTTAAAAACCAAATAATTTGTAGGTACACATTACTCAGGTCCTTTTAACAAGACTAGCAAGTTTGAGATGTCTGTTTATGCAGTAATGACTGACAGGCAGGTTTTAATCTGATAGGTCAAGCTCGGCTTGCTCTAAGAGTAATTCATGTGTCTTTTTTAGCAAGACACTGTATATGTAAAACATTTCCAGTATAAAATTTCATACTGGTTGATTTATTTGCTATCAGCTTTCTTCACTGTCTAGTTTTGGAAACACAATGTAGATATGGGATTATTGAATTCTGGATCCATGCCAATCAACTTAATTGTGCGGAGATAAATTCCGAATTTATGCAAGGACGAAAAAAATCATCCTCACTTTCCTCTTTTCTTGGATGAGGAACCTCTCTAGCCCTACTTCTGTTACTAGGCTACCATTCTGATCAAGCCCAAACAGTGTTGCCAGTGTCAAGAGATCCTGGGAATGAAATAGGTGATTTTACTTACATACTACATATATTTATTGGTTATTTACCTGTAACCGTAGTTCCCTGAGTGGTCACCTGTGAATATACCGCTATCATATCTTCCCTTGGTTATCATCCTCCTTCCTAAATCATAACTATAGTTTCTACAGCTTTCAGTTGCAGTGTTTAGCAGAAAGCATTTGTTGATGTTGCACTAGATATAAAATGTAAGAAAGCTGTGGGGCATGATCTTACGAATAGTTATGGTAGAAATGAAGTAATGGTTGCTTACCTGTAACCGTGTTTCTCTGCGTGGTCACTTATGAAATTTGCAGAATCTAATACAAATAGTTTTATCCAAGTTGAAGTGAGTTTTTGCTAATATAAATGGGGCTATGCGTATATGCATGAGAATCTGTTGTTTACCTGCTTCAGTCTTTGTTGAGATTACCGCCCAAACAACTATGCATATTACTGCAATTTTGATATCTGCTTTTCCTTGTGTAGTGGGTGTTGTGATTTTTTTGCATGTAAAGACTTGTTGCATATGGTTTGATTGCCATGCATATTCATGCTCTGGTATTGATTTAGTGCCTTGTGAAATTGCTTTTTTGGAACTATCATTCCTAGATATTTCTTACCAGCATGAGTGGGGCTTCTTGCACTTGTTTGCTAAAAAAATAACTTTTCCAAACTCTGCATTGGGGTAAAATGTGTCCCCTTTTCACTTCCTAATCTTACAGGCCAGACTTTGCTACAGCTACTATTATTGATACTTATCTGCGCATTTAATTTAGACATTACATCCATTTATTTTTATATTAAAAGCTAATATTAACCCTGTTTCCTAGAAACAGAATTCCACATCATAAGCAGACAGCAACCAGCAATAATTAAAGTTACCCATGTGCGCATATCAAATTGTTTTGAGGGTTGGAAGAGGCATGGCACTTCTCAATGTAACATTAAGGTATGTTTTGCAGGAAAAAGAAGGTGGACATCCCTGCTGAAGAAAGCAGCACCACGGATGAAATGCTTCCTCTATTTACTGTAAAAACTTTCTGCATAGTGTATATACACGGGTTCACACAGAAATGTAGCTCTATATGATTACACTTTAGTGGTGTGTTTCAGATCCATTTCAAATTTGTTTTCATTTCACTCTACTTTTGTTTAAATTATGTATGTATTTATTCACAAGTGCCTATCTGGCAACCCTAATAGGTGGGGAATCATAGTTTGGTAATTTAGTAGATAATGAAATGGAACAAAATGTTTCTTTTTGTTCTGTTGATTGTAAAGTTAAGTTGCAATGCTGGTCATTTTTAGTAGCTTTAATCTTAAACCACTATCAAGGTATATATGAATATTTTATTTGTTCTTGCTGTTGGCATGATAAAGAGCTTCACTTCACTTCACCAAATTGTGTTCTTCTTTAAGCTTTTCCCTTCAATGTTCCTTGGTTAAGTGGCATAAAAAATGCTCTTTTTGCTTCAGTAAATTTAAAACTCTCCAGACATGAGGAGTTGGAGAGCCCAAAGTGAACTTAGCTTTATCAGGAATGGACAGCAAACTGGCACACCTACTTGACACATAAAGGAGTTCATAAGTAAACCTTACAGAGATTTTTGTTCTGCTTAAAAGCAGAATTCTGTTCCCAGCAACAGAAACACAGGCACACTTCTGTTTCTTCAATTCATGCTTGAGCCTGTAGAAATCAGGTTGCTTTCAGGTATGAACTACATTGCCTGAGACTAGCCACTTCCTTGGATTTGAAATGATGGTTAAAACATGTAGTTTTCCTACATGGCTAAATGACAGCTTGGAAGTAAAACAGCTAATTAAAGCAAGAATTGAAAGATAGCTGTGTTAGTCTGGATCAGTAGGCAAAGCGAACATGTAGTACCTTTAAGACTTAACCGTGAAAGAAGTTGGCTGTATAAGCTTTCATAGACTTAAGTTAATTTTATTACATACATCTGAGGAGGGGGACTTAAGTCTATGAGAATTTATGTTACCAACTTCTTTCTTTTAGTCTCAAAGGTGTTACAGGGTACTTAATTAAGCCTGGCCTGTAAAGTATGTTGAAGGCAAGTAGCCATTATTTTAATTATGAATACGTGTCCAATCTATTAACAATATTATTACATTTTGTTAGTTGTGCTAATGGAGCCCCTGCTGGCACAATGGGTTAACCCTTGTGCTGGCAGGACGGCTGAATCTGGGGAGAATGGGTGAGCTCCCTCTGTCAGCTCTAGCTCCCCAGGTAGGAACATGAGAGAAGCCTCCCATAAGGATGTTAAAAACATCAAACATCCGGGCATCCTCTGGGCAGCATCCTGGGCCATTGCAGATGGCCAATTCTCTCACACCAGAAGTGACTTGCAGTTTCTTAAGTTGTTCCTGACACGAAGAAAAAAAAGTTGTGGTAATTTAACTAACAATCTTGATCCTTTAACTGTTTCGCATTGTCCCCAATCCTGATTAATAAGAGATCATACTATCTTGCTATATATTTATGCAGGTGTGAGTCACTTCGTGTACCTTCAGTTGTTTCTGGAGCAACTCCTAGCATAACTACCCACAGGCTAGCCTGGCTGAATCTGCTGGAAATCAAAGTCCATCATCTGGAAGGCCATAAGGTTCTTGTTCCTACATTGAGCCTTTACGATGTAAAAAGGAATGCTACTCTCTAAGGACAAATGTGTGGAGTCACTCTTCTTATTGACTTTAAAAGAATGACCAGTAGTGAGGTAATAGTAAGTTGGTAACTAGGTGTAATCTAAATCCTCATGGACACACAAAATGTTTGCTAATCAAGCATAGTCACACATACTTTAAGAAACAGGATTGATACTATAAATCTGCCTTTAGAAATCACTCTGCCCAGCCAAATTCCGAGACCTGTTTTTCATGTTTGATGCTAGTTTTGCAAATGATGGGAAAGTGGCTAACCTAAATCCTTGGGGATAACGAGTATTCATTTTGGCAGTTGTTTCTTTTGAATAGTATCTGCTTCAGATCATCTTAGCAATAAAACGTCTGCCAGAGCAGGCTACTGTAATATGAAATGGGACAGATCAGAATATAAAACCTTGAGGTTCTATGTGGAATAGAGGCTTAAGTTAGTTATCTGCAATAACTAGCTACAAAAAGTTATTCGTGAATTAAAATTCCCCAAGTAGGCATGTAGAAAGCAAAAACTTGGGTGAACAGTTTCCTTCAAAGAACATGAATTTAGAGTTTGGGGATTTTTTTCTTCAAATGCCATGAATATTTGAAGAAAATATAATTCCATATCGATGCTTGACACAATACACTTTATCATATGTACAGCCCTAAATATAGGCAAAGTATTAACTAAGTATAACAGTTCACTGGGCATCTTTTAATTCTCTTTTGGGCTAATTTGGAATATACTTAAATATAAGGCAGTCTAAGTTACTGGTTCCACATTATGGCAGAACATAATTGCTTTGCTTCGGAGAAGACCTGATCTCAGCAGAGTTGGACAGCTGCCAAGTTACCTGTCTTATAAGTCATTACTGTCTTATGCCCTATAAGGTATTGCTTGTGTAGTGTTGTCCTTGGAGCACCATCAGAAATACAATAAATGGGAGTGCGCCCACCATTAGAGCATAAAATGGTCAATAGCAACTTCAGCCTGTTTGAGATTGCTAATGTCATAAGTTTACTTTGGTACCATTCCTCCTTTCTGCTTTAGTTTTAAACAAAGGGGCACCAAGGGAGAACTCAGTTTCTTAGTTCACTTACTCTCCTGGAAACCTCCCACATGTGTGATTCAGATTAGTCAGAAGGTGTGCAATCTTTTGGTCTCTTGCTTTAAAGTGGGTTTTAATGTCCACAGGCGAAACGCGGGGGGACCACTTTACTGCCTGTTAAAACCTAGACCAGTGGTGTGAAAGGAGAAAGCCAACCCCCCACTTCTACAAAACACTGTTACCATATAGGAACAAAGGCAAACTTGATTTTATAAGTTTTCTAAATTCAAATTAACACCCAGATAATAGACTGATTTATCATTTTAAATACAAGCTTTATTTCTTCTCCTGAGGCTAAAAGAGGGAAAACTTAAATAAACAATCTGCAGACAGCCATTCTTTTCCTTTGAATCTTCTCAAAAGGATGAAAGACAGGCACCAGCTCTGTACCCAGTGCAATATTAACAGTAGTAACTCAAGGGTACAGGATTATGTTGAGAGGCGACATGCAAAGCTCTCTCCTGTCTACCCTTAAAAGCCAGAAGCTCAAAAGGAAGCAAGCTCCCTAGGAAGGGTGGGGTGTTGCTCCACCCAAGACAGGTGACTCAACTAGAAACTTTACTCCAAGAAGGTGGAGAGCAAAAGAATACAAACAAGTTACACCTTTTGCTGTTACTGTGGAACATTTGAGGTTATTCCTAAACAGTGAGTTACTCAGTCTTTGGAGATACCAGCTGGCACATGGATGTTACCGTAATCCATTGTTCCTCTATAATAGAGTACATGTAGAAGATTAGCAGAGTAATAAGAATACTAAGCCATGATTCTCTTCTGCCATCTAATAGCAGGGTTTGGGAACATATTGCCTTCCAGTTATGGTTGGACTGCAAACCCCCATAGCATTTACCACTGTGTTGGCGGAGGCTGTAGTACTTCCAATTGTTAGGAAACATTTATTCCTGTGCTCCTGAATGGGTTTTTTAAAAAATTGTGAAATGGGATCAGTGGTTAGTCACCTGCTGCTTATGAAATGTAGGTCTAAGTACAGTTTTGTCATACTTCCTTGCCTTTGCCACTCCAAATCAATCTCTACTCATTTTGCTCCTCCACCGTGTGAACTTCAAGCTACAACTACCTTGACATGTGTACAATAGGGGTAAGTGCTGTACAGTAACAAGCATATGCAAACATGAAACAGATATTTAAACTAAAGGTGAGAGTAACTTATTCTAATGAAAAGAACTGAAGTTTTTGACCACTAAAGGTACACACAAAATAAGGATAACAATGTACTGAGCTCTTTGGTAAAGAACAAAAGCAGCTTCAGATTCCCAAGTAATTTTCTCAAGACCAAGTGCTCTCCATTGGGAAGGTAGTGCGCAAAATATAAGGCAAGTACATACTATTTTTACACTCCTAACTTCCACCTGTCACTATTACCCCAAGCTTTAAGTTTGGATTGTGCCGATATCAAAAGTATATGCATCCACAACCAAAGCCTTAAAGAGCGTCTTTCTGTGCAAACATATATGCAAAATAGCACATTTGATCAGGGCTGCTCTAACTATTGGTAATCTTTTCCAACAATTAGAAACATTTTTCCTAGGACAAAGCGTTGCAGGAGCCATTTTGCTAGAAAGCTATAAATCTCAAGAAGTCACACTGAACTCTCAAAAGGCTTTAGAAGAAAGGATGAACATCTTGTATAAAGCAAGGGATAAGGCAGATATCACCAGATCTGGAAGGTGGAGACTGCAGCTGTACTCAGCCTGGTCCATGTGTTTTGCTTTTTTTAAAAACCAGAAAGCTTGTCATCTTCAAAACACAGTTTTTAAGCCACTCTTATTTTAAGAGTTTGATTAGATCTTGCAGTAGCTTCTTAGCAGGACCATTTTCTGGTTCAATTTTCAAGAGGCTATTGATATCTGCTTTGCTGGATTTGTAGTCCTGGAAACAAAGAAAATATTAATTAGGTAGAGTGCTAGTTACTTGGAAACAAAGTCTGAATGTGATTTTCCTGCTTCTTGGAAGGCTCAC
The DNA here is from genome assembly GCA_030556195.1 of Anolis apletophallus. Lineage (NCBI taxonomy): Eukaryota > Metazoa > Chordata > Lepidosauria > Squamata > Anolidae > Anolis > Anolis apletophallus. The sequence goes on from JARBWK010000005.1 coordinate 36,632,852, forward strand.
AAGGTATCTTCCAACTTTGTAATTCTAAGTCCATGAACACTGGAAGAATCAAAAGATGACACCTCTATCTATAATGCAGTTTCTTTTGGTTGAAGACATTTTAGTACCTTTGTTTCCTTGGCCACTACAGAAGCTCTGTACTCTTACCATCACTGCTTGTAAACCACATCAACAGGTTATTTATGTTTAATCTCAGACAAGCTCCTTGCTTAATTCCTGATACACTCAACTATTAACCCATGGATATAAAGCTTTTGCAACCTGCAGGTCAGGAGTACTGTACAAAGACCAATTCCATGCAGGCGTTCTTTTTCAACCAATATGGTAATATGAAATCCCTGGCTGTAGTGTCCACTTCTTTTTACAGTAGGGACTGATAGGTGTTTAAAAGTGTTAGCCCAGGCTAGCAGCTAGACAGAGCATGACAGTAGATAAATATCCATAAGATCTGACAGCCAATCATGCACATAATTTTGTATGGTTTTCTTTAATATAGGAAGGTAATGTATGTCCCAAAAAATCCCTACACATAGGAAAAATGGGAAATTGTAGGTAAATGTACCTTTATTTACAAAACATCACAAAATATGTACAAAATATTCTGGCCATCTCTTTCTACACACAAGGTCTTCTCCTCCATACATGGTGAACACATTCTAAGTTATCTTTTCTTAAACAAGTAATTGAATTTCAAATGCGTCCTTTAAATGATCCATATTTCTAATCTTTTCATTCTCTACCATGGTTTTTAAGTGGTCCTACAAGTATTTGCTAAATATATAAATATAAAAATATATGATATAATATAAATTATTATATATGAGTTAATTTTTCCAACCTGCATATGAAAAGTTTTATGAATGTAGCATAGGTATGCTTACTTATAGAGCAACTATAAGGGACAGTGTCTTGTGAACAACTGAAAAAATATATTCTTGGGATGTTTCCTTATGGACCATAAGAAGAGCAGCTGTTTTAAAGTTGTGTTTACATCATATTGAAATAAACAGCAATTCTGCCAAATGAAGCTAAACAACTGAATACCTTAAAACATAGTGGATGTATTCAAGCAACAAGCAAATATTTTGACCTTAAATGTAAAAGAGGTCAAAGCCTTGTAAGGGAGTGGAAAGTAGGAGTGTGCAATGTGCTGTTTTTGGTGTCTGGTTTTTCGTTGCCCCCCTGTTCCATTTTTAGGGAACTTCCCGAATTCTAGAAAGGTATCTGTTTTCATGCCAGAAAAAATTGTCCATTGATGCCAAAGGTGAAACTTTAGAGCAGGGGTGGGCAACCTACGGCCCGTGGGCCAGACCCGCTCCCCCCCCCCCGGGCAGTTCTATCCAGCCCGTCGAAGGGCCCTGGCAGGCGGGCCCCAGCAGGCAGGCTGGTGGGCAACAGAGGGGAAGGGAGGGGGGAGAAGAGGAAGAGTCGAGGAGCAAGCGGCGCCGCAGAACATGGCTTCGCTGTCCTCTTCCTCTTCCCTGCCTCCACTCCGAACAGCTGGTGAGGGTTTTGCCCATGTGCGCTCACGCCAGACACGCCCACCCCTCCTCGGCAGGACTTTTCCTAGGCATGCTGAGAGAGGACGAAACCACTATCTCTCTCAGCGTGCCTAGGAAAAGCCCTGCCAAGGAGGGATGGGTGCGCCTGGCATGAGCGCGCATGGGCAAAACCCTCACACTTGCCAGTTCTTTGGGCAGGCTCCTCCTCGCCCCCTCCCTCACTGGTTGCTGCCGCCCCAGTGCATTGTGGGAGCAGTCCCACAATGCACTGGGGTGGAAAGGAAGACAGGAAGGGTGCTTGTTTTGCCTCCCTCTCTCTCTCTCTCCCCCTTCCCTCCGCGTTTTCGCATCAGAGTGGCTGATGGAGGTGAAGGGAGGGAGGGGGGGGAGAAGAGGAGGAGGAGGGAGGGAGGGACGGAGCAAGCGCTGCCACCTCTGAGCATTCTTAATGTAAGTGAAGTATACATCCCAGCAACTCCAACTCCCAAATGTCTATTTTCCCCAAATTTCCCCAGTGTTCACATTTGGGCATATTCAGTATTTGTGCCAAGTTTGGTCCTGATCCAACATTTTTTGAGTCCACAGTGCTCTTTGGATGTTGGTGAACTACAACTCCCAAACTCAAGGTAAATGCCCAGCAAACCCTTTCAGTACTTGAGAGTTCAGTGTGCCATGTTTGGTTCAATTCCATTGTTGCTAGATTTCAGGATGATCTTTGATTGTGAGTTAACTATAAATCCCAGCAACTACAATTTCCAATTCTTAAACTCCACCACTGGGCATATTCATTTGGGCATATTCAGTAATTGTGCCAAGTTTGGTCCTTATCCAACATTGCTTGAGTCCACAGTGCTCTCTGGATGTTGGTGAACTACAACCCCCAAACTCAAGGGCAATGCCCACCAAACCCTCCTAGTGTTTTATATTGGTCATGGAGTTCCATCATTGGTGGAGTTGAGAATGCTCTTTGATTGCAGGTGAACTATAAATTCCAGCAACTACAACTCCCAAATGACAAAATCATTTTTTTGAGTAATGGTCACTCCTTGGGTCAGTAGGTGTCTTGTGGCAGCAATTTGTCCAGTGGTTTTTGAGTTATGTTAATCTCACAAATGAACATTACATGTATATAATGTATAAATTGTTCTCAAGAGTCTGGAGAACAAGCCCTAAGAGGAGCGGCTTAAAGAGCTGGGCATGAAGAAGAGAAGGCTGAGAGGAGACATGATAGCCATGTATAAATATGTGAGAGGAAGTCATGGGGAGGAGGGACTGGGATGCAATGGAGCAATGGCTTCAAACTACAAGAAAGGAGATTCCATCTGAACATTAGGAAGAACTTCCTGACTGTGAGAGCCGTTCAGCAGTGGAACTCTCTGCCCCTGAGTGTGGTGGAGGTTCCTTCTTTGGGGGCTTTTAAACAGAGGCTGGATGGCCATCTGTCAGGGGTGCTTCGCATCTCCACCTCTGACATTCAACCTGACTTTGATGCACTTGTTAAAGACCAACAGAGACACAAATGATACAAATGTTCACAATTTGTTAACCATTGTTTTGTAAAATCTTGGTGAATAAATGTCATTTTTCCTATGACAACCTCTCTTTTTCATTGCTCATAACATATACTCTTATCAGACTTATTAATATATCAAAAACGCAATTTAGTGCCTTTTTATTATTAAAGGAATTCAATTGATATTATGTAGAATGCAGTTCAGCCTTTAGATGCAGCCCTCAATAATATTTTTTGGCTCTCATGTGGACCCTTGGAAAAAATAATTGCCCACCCCTGCTTTAGAGGCTCATTTCTCGGACTATGTATGAAACTCGTCTCACTTATAGCCCACATCTTCTACTGCAAGCCTGTCAAGTTTCAGAACGTTTCACAAATTCACTAATTTTTTTGGGAAATTTTTAAATTTTTACCATGACATTTTATTTATTTATTTTTTAAAAACACACACACAATGGGGGGGTCTGAAAATTGAAGTCCTAAGCACATTCCACAAGAGGGGAGGAGAATGGATGGACACAGTCAACCAGGCCTCTGATTGGCTGAGAAAGAAAGAGAATCAGAAAGAGGAAAACCTCAACTCCCATGGTGCCCTGGGAGGAAGCACAAGACTACTTTGATGTTTGCACCACACAAAGTGCTGCTGGGAAAGTGAGTTCCCATTTGCCTAAAACAGGTGGGAGGGGGGGGGGCTTTGGGAAGGGATGGAGGAGTTTGATGTGACGCCCTGCCACATGCCTCCACCTCAGGTAGAGTGCCGCATTGGTCTTCATTATTAACTCCCATGAGCCAAAAAGATCCAATTGCTGTGATCTGTGCTGGCTAGGATTTGGCTAACCTGCATTAGGCTCGTTTTCATGCATTTGGCAACCAAATCCACTGAATCATTCGAATCCAGTACACAAAAATGAAGTCGTGCCCACCCCTACTGGATATCCCTCAAGTCTCCCATTCCCAGTTTGATCGTTTGCTCCATTGGTAATGAGCGCTGTTTTAATATTGAGTGTTAGTTGTTGCTTCATGCTTATATGTTTTATTTAATTGTATTATTAAACTGCTTCATTTTATGTTCTGTTTTAAGGCACCTTGTGCTGTGTGTAAGTCACCCCAGTCCCTCAAGGAGTTGGTGGTGGGATACAAGAATAAAGTTGTTATTGAGTAACTTTTCTCACGAACATTAGGATTGGAGCCCAATGTCTGAGCCTGCCAAGGTAACAGTTTCTAGTAGAGTGATTTGGCATCTCTTGGATAGACTTGCTAGCTCCCTCTATTGATTAAAGTGACTTAAGTAATTCACAATGATATGTGACATTTCAGTTGGATAAAGGTAATATGTCATATGTGGGGCCAGCTACGGAAATGGCTTGGAAGCCTTTTGCTAGGGCACTGAAATTATTATTGTAGATTGGTAGATATGATCACATCATTTTTTGCAATGGCATTCATCCCAGTTCCAATCCAATTTCTAATACTACTATTTAAAGCCATGATGGGGGGTAGGAATATTTGGTATTTAAAGTATGTTTTGATGGTATTTTGATTATATATAGTCATTTATGATTTTTGGTAAACTACCCACAGGACCATACTGATGCATAGCATGAAAGTCTGATAAATAAATTTCTTCCAGTTGATATGTTTCTACATCCTTGTGCCCACTCCTCCTTAGGGTCTCCCTTCTATATGATTTTTCAGATTTCTGGAAAAAGATGGTTGGACTAGAGATATAAAACACATTATTCAGAACTGGCAAGGCAGCATTTTGGGGTGCAAATCAACATTTGGAAGCACAAATGGACAGAAGAGAAATGTATTCTCCCTTTGGTCATTGTACTACTACTTTAAGGAAGCATCTGGTCAAAATGAAAAATGAAAGTGACTTTCAAAATGAAACTTCAAGGGATTCTTTGAATAGATATAGTTTTCAGACACATAGTTTTGTATCTGCAAAGTATGCGGTTTTCCCCAAAGGGACATAAGTATAAAGCAATATTGAAAACAATGTAAAAAGTGACCAGATAAAGCTTATAGAATGGCAGGCTTTCTAAACTGTATTTCTCAGGCACATAAAATTATAGGAAGGTTCTTACCTTAAGTTCTTTGTATGCTTGAGCTCGTCTATAAAATGCTTTGATGTTCTTTGGATCTATTTTAAGAGCTTCCGAACAGTCCTGAATCGCTTCCTTGTACTGCTTTAGATTCAGGTAGCAAAGAGCCCTGGAATGAAAACAGCAATCCTGAGCTGAAATTATATGATTCAAATATGAGAAAGAATGGTATTTAAATATCATAAGAATCTGTAAATAAATCTTTATTGCTAAAGGACTTTAAATTCTTATGAGTCAGTCAACATTTTTAGATAAAAGATGTGATTTGCAGGAAGCTACTGAAGAATTGCGCAATACATTACTGCTGAGATACACTGGGATTAGATAATCTATCTAGACCACTCTGAAAGAACCCAGGGACTCAAATTTATATATCTTAACAGCTTTCATTACAATGGGATTCAAGCAAATATATTTACTAAAAGAACTTGAATCCATGAATTTGCACTGGTGAATCATACATGTAATGTCCAGGAATGTCCAATACGTTCCTATCTAGTGCCTTCCATGGATGATGCTTACAGCAGAAAGAAGAACAGCTCATTGGTATATTCAATGAAAACCCTTATTGAAGCAGCATCTCTTCTAATGCTGGACACTGAAGCCCAGCAGTAATACCTATGCAATTCAATTTTTTTCCATACTTTTAATGCTCAGAGCTTCTATGGACAGAGGTTTAATTCAGGACTTCTTAAACTTTTCCACTTATGACCCCATTCAGCCCAAGAAAATGTTACATGACCCAAGGATATAAGTATATGAAATTACTTGTTAAACAGGCTGGTTTGCCTTTTTATGAAGTCCAGTTGAAAGCATCTCCTGCAGGAAATACTTCACAACAAATTCATGTAAATGTCTAAAACAGTGGTTCTCAACCTGTGGGTCCCCAGATGTTTTGGCCTTCAACTTCCAGAAATCCTAACAGCTGGTAAACTGGCTTGGAATTCTGGGAGTTGTAGGCCAAAACACCTGGAGACCCACAGGTTGGGAACCACTGGTCTAAAATAACCATTAAGTGATGTTGAGAAAACTTTTACTCTTGCCAAATTTTGGGAGCTCAGTATTGAGTTAAGGGGACCCAATTTTGGGTTGGGACACACGGTTTAAGAAGAAGTGGTTTAAATGATACATTTTCCCTGTTTGGTGCCATCTTTATGGTCTTCCTGGCATCAGGTGTAGGAATATTTATGAGTACATTTAGGGAGCTACTGACAGAAAGACCTTTGACATAATTTAATAATTCAAGGAGGGTGTTTTATAGCATATGTTTGTTAGAATGAACCTCCTGTCTAATATTTTGGAATGTTAATTTTATTGTTGTGTTTTCTGATAAGCTGCTTTATGGAACAACTACATACATAAAATGATAAAGGTAACAACAATAACAGATAATCTATAAGTTTATCCATTCTTCTCCCTTAAAAAACTTCTCTGAAAGATGGTAAGGAGTCATGCTAAACTAGTATAGAATGGTTAATTTTTTCAGGAAAAGAACAATATGATGCCATCTCTAATTGCTTACAGATTTATGACATAGGAAAATGGAACGACTAGACAATGAGTCCGGTCAACGTTTTTAACAAGGAGACACTATGATTTTTTTAATTGCTTTTAAAGTTTTTATTATATGTTATGTTTTTAATTGTATTTATGACATTGTAAGCATTGAATTTTGCCCTGTTAACTGCCTTGAGTTGCCTACGGGCAACTGTATACAAATACAGTAAATAAATAAATAAATTTAGTGAAGCTTTTGTGAATTAAAATATACTTCCTCAGGTGCTTGTAAGAAACAGGACTAGATTTCACATAGGTAAAGGTTTTCCCTGACATTAAGTCTAGTTGTGTCTGACTTTGGGGGGTGGTGCTTATCTTCATTTATTAGCGAAAGAGCCGGCGTTATTCGTAGACACCCCCAAGGTCATGTGTTATCTTCCTGACAAGGCAGTACTTATTGCTCTACACACATTTGCATGTTTTCAAACTGCTAGTTTGGCAGAAGCTGGGCCTAACAGTGGGAGCTTACTTTGCTCCCTGAATTCGAACCACCAACCTTTTGGTCAGCAAGTTCAACAGCTCAGGGGATTAACCCGCTGTGCCATCAGGGAGCCCTCACAAAAGTCCACCCTAAAATAAATCTTCATTTAAAAGTGCTATAAGACCATTTATTACTGTTATGCTGGAACAGACTCGTGTGGCTACTCCTCTGAAAATTTACTTCCACAAACACTTTTTAATTCATTTGTATTTTAGGAAACAATACAGGCTTTGTTTGGGGAAAAGGAATATAGGCACATACATTTTGCACATCACTGAAATGTCCACAAAAAACTCTCCTGTAGCTTTTTCGAGTGAAAGACAGATAGAGCTTTGATGCAAAGAAGTTCCTCCATATTCTGACACCCAGATGCATGGAATTTAATTTCTTGATATTGGGACGTTGGCCATTTACATATTACATAGTTATATGAGCATTACCTGTTAGTATAAGTTGTACATTCGAGCTTGTGGAGTTTTAAACTCTGTGTGTACTTTTCTACAGCTTTCTTATAGTTGCCCTTCTTTACAAATTCATTTCCTTCTAGTTTCAGTGTGTTTGCTTGTTTGGTTGTAGCAGCTGTAGGCACTGACATTTGAATTAAATAAAAAACAGATATGTAAAAACAACACCAGAAAATTAGCACATTTGTCATTTTAGGGAGATGGGGTGAAAGGTACAAACATAACATGAAAAATATCTGGCACTAGGTGTGCTAGAGTATGAAATTGCAACTGATTTTTTTAAAAGCAAGTTATTTCCACTGATTGTTCAGCACTGTTTGAAGAGATAAATGGCATTCAGCAACTTAAAAACACTAGAACAGTTTATCTTTAGAACAGTTAAGCTTTTTGTATTATGCAGTAACACCAGAGAATCTCAAGAATTCGTGAAATGAACAAGAAATTTATACTTTCACACCTGCACTTGGGATGAAAAAAATAACTGCAAGTATTCATTTCCCACCTTCAAACTGAGCTTCCCAAGATATGGGAAACCTGGTTGGAAGGAATACTTCAAAAGTGAGAATTTTGCACTATTTTTAATTCAACATTCATAAATACAAAATGTTTGGGAAATTATTCAAGGCACACTTAGCATATTTGCACTTTTTTATTACAGAAAACAATGCTTCTTGCTACTAGACTTGTGCATGGATCTGTCTTAGCCATTTTTCTTTTGCTTGTTTACTTCGGCTTGTTCTCCAGGCAGCCATAATGGCTGCCGGGCTCAGCTTCTTCCCTTCTGTTCCAGAGTGCAAGGTTCATGCTTCCTTAATCCCATTCCTCAAACCCAGAAAGGAAGAAAGGAAAGGTGCCCAGGAAGAAAGGAAGAAAGGAAATGATTCTAGAAATGGAAAGGGAGCCTTGTAAGTTCCCCATTGCCGCCAATAGGCCGGATCGTCCCAGATCTTTCAGCTGCCTTGCCGAAAACAGATCTGGGTACCCAATGAAATTTGGATACCAAAAATTGTCCTCCAGCCGAATTACACAAGCCTACTTGCTACTCACTTTTTCAGCAACGTTGTTTGGTTTTGAGAAAAAATCCTCAGCAATTCGGCACAAAACACTCACATTGGAAATAAATAGCTTTTACATCATTTTTGTGAGGGGAAACACACTTATTGTGCAAAATGGGCCACTGTTTCTAGAAACCCATGCATGCGTGCAGGTTTTTGTACAAAAAATTAGATATTTTTTTTAATGGGGATATGGATTGTTTTATGCAAAGAAACACTCAGGAATAGAATGTAAAGAAATCAAGAAGTTAGAAGGGGGAAAAAATCCTGAACAGGGTAAAGAGATAAGCAGAAAGTGAAGGGAACCTATTTTGGGCTCCAGGCAAGAAATAATGGATTAAATTATTATTTATTTCTTTCTGACATTTGTATCCCATCTGATCTCAACCTCCGGAGAGGGACTCAGGGCGGCTAACAACCAAAAGCATAAATATACAATTTAAATAAAAATAATATTAAAACAGTATAAAAATATTAAAACAGTCAGTCACCGATTTAAGTCATCATCCTAAAAGCAGTCCGTCAAGTCCATTAAAGCCATTTAAATGACCAATGCTATTAAAGCAAGACTATGTGGTCTTGATTTAGTGTGGGTGGCAATGCAAATTAATCAATTCTTGGATAGCTTCTGGTACTGGCTGAGTATTCCTTATATGAAATTCAAAACACTCAAAAATCCAAAATTATCCACATGGGTTGCAGAGACAGTGACACCTTTGCTTTCTGGAGATTCAATGTAGGTACATAAATTTTGTCAACATTGATTCAAATATTGTGTATAAAATTATTTTCAGGATATTATAGTAGCGGGTTAGCTGCAGCAGTTCCTAGATGACACAGCCGGATTAGATCCCTACCAGTCAGGCTTCCGCATTGGGTATGGGACGGAGACCGTGTTGGTCGCCATCACAGACCAGCTCCGTTGCCAGTTAGACCAGGGGGAATCAGTGCTGCTCGTATTATTAGACCTTACGGCAGCTTTTGACACCGTTGACCACGCATTGTTAACCCACCGTCTGGCTATGGCGGGGGTCAGGGGGACCGCCCTTAAATGGGTGTCCTCTTTTCTCCTTGACCGTGGCCAGCGAGTGGAGGGGGGAGGTATGGTTTCTGAGAGGCTCCCCTTAAGCTGTGGGGTGTCTCAGGGGGCCATTCACTCCCCTTTACTATTCAACATCTACATGCAACCCCTTGCTAAGCTGGTGTGGAGTTTTGGTCTGGAGTGTCATCAGTACACGGATGACACCCAGCTGGTGCTGAGGATGGACGGCCGGACGGACTCTGTACCCGATTGTTTCCAACTATGCCTTGAAGCCGTGACTGGTTGGCTACGGGCCAGTTGGCTGAGAGTGAATCCTTCGAAGACAGAGATCCTTTGGCTGGGTCACCCGGGTGGATGTGAGCTCCGGCTGCCTGTGCTGGACAGTGAAGCACTACGCCCGTTGTCCCTAGTAAAGAGCTTGGGGGTCCAGTTGGACCCGCTGCTGACGATGGAGGCTCAGGTCTCCAATGTCAGCAGATCTGCCTTTTGCCATCTGCGGCAAGCAAGGCGGCTGGTGCCTACCTCTCCGGTAATGACCTTGCCACGGTAATCCAGGCAACGGTCATCTCGAGGCTAGACTACTGTAACGCCCTTTACATTGGCCTTCCTTTGTCGGTTATCCGGAAGCTCAAACTGGTGCAGAATGCAGCAGCGAGACTCCTGGCTGGAGTACCTGTCAGGGCCCACATCACTCTAACACTGCAGCGTTTGCACTGGTTACCAATTGAACACCGGGTCACTTTCAAAGTGCTGGTACTGACCTTTAAGGCCTTGCATGGTCTGGGGCCAGTGTACTTGAGGGACCGTCTACTCCCATATGTTCCCCAGAGATCCCTCCGTTCAGAAGACCTCCATCTTCTACAGATCCCATCACTGCGCACTATCCATCTGTCTTCAACTAGACAGAGAGCCTTCTCCGTGGCGGCACCTTGTCTGTGGAATAGCCTACCGTCAGAAGTTCAGTCAATTGGTGAACTAACAGCTTTCCGGAGAGCATGTAAAACCGGGCTGTTCCGGCAAGCTTTTAGCTTATAACTTCCCTGGGAGGGTGGAATCGTCCTAATTGAAATTGTTCCAATCTTGTCTGTTCTTACATTGTTATTTGCTACTGTTTTAAATTGTTATGTTTTATGCCTGTTAGTAGTTCGATACACTGTAAACCACCCTGAGCCATCTGGAAAGGACGGTATACAAATCGAAATAATAAATAAATATCTCTCGGCATTACTTCGCAAACAAAGATTCTTAGGAAGGACTCATCCCACGCTTTTTAGAAGCGCGTTGATGACTAAAAAGGCCAATCTGAGATAGGCAAGTTCAGTTGCAGAAAGCACAGGAGAAAGTATCCTTGGGTGATGTTGTTTCCAAGTTGCGGTTCTTTCTGCGTTGTCGTTTCTCTTTGAGACCCATTCGGCGTATCTTCTCGAAAGAGGCCGCAGCATTGTGGATGGTGCATCTCCATGCCTCCCGATGTGAGGCCAGGGTGGACCATTGTTGGTGATCAATCTGGCCGAGCCTGAGATGTTGTTTCAGGGAGTCCTTATATCTCTTTTTGGGGGCGCCTTTCTTGCACTGACCCGTGGCGAGTTCACCATAGAGTAGTATCTTTGGGAGGCGGTGGTCCTCCATCCTAGAGACGTGCCCTGCAGCTGTGTTCTCAATAGCATGGCCTCAATGCTGGTGATGTCTGCTTGCTCAAGGACAGCAACATTAGTCACATAGTCGGTCCAGTGTATATTTAGGATTGTGTGAAGACAGCGCTGATGAAAGCGTTCGAGGAGTCGTAGGTGTTGGCGATAGGTGACCCATGTTTCAGACCCATAGAGGAGAATAGACAGTACAATAGCTCTGTACACACTGATTTTGGTGCTTTGGCTCAGGTGCTTGTTGCTCCAGACTCTTTTGTGAAGCCTTCAAAATGCACTATATGCCTTTGATAATCAAAGGATATTATATAAGGTGTAAATGAACATCAATGGATTTTGCATTTAGACTTAGGTCCCATCTCCAAGATATCTCATTATGTATATGCTAGTACAGTATTCAGGGGAAAAAATTAAATTCAATATGCAGTGCATTTTGGCTCCAAGCATTTTGAATAAGTTTTTTATTGTTCATATCCATTAACAGCATCAGAATCACACACCTTGATTTGTTACAGAAGCAGCAGCATTCACTTTGTTTCCAGCCGCAGGTGGCTCCCACCTTTTCTGAGCAGAAACGGGAACGGTTGGGATGGGTGGGAGCTTCTGGCGCCACTGAAGGCCATCTTTGTCCAATAACGCCTTGGTCATTCTGGAAAAGATGATCTATTAAATTTAGCCATATCCCGAGGGTCACATTTCCAGAAAAGGATAGCTAGTTTAGGTAGTTATGATCCCCTTTCTCTGGCTACTTCTACATGACTATTTTGCATACCTGGATAGGTATAACTCAAAATGTAACTGGACAGAGACAGGTTTTATTTTCAGATCTGAGAAGCACCACTGGCAGCTACATATTCTGTACTAACCCCATCCATTGTGTGTCCCAACTTCAGGAACCTATCTCAGTCTGTGCTGAAAGAATTGTCTGTAGGCGTCCTTAGAGTGTATGCTATGCCAAAGATGCATTAATGTTCTTGTTGGCTCATATCTGACAATTAATAATAATACTTTATTTATATTCTGCCCTTCTCACCCCGAAGGGGACTCAGAGCGGATCACAGTGCTCATACACGGGAAACATTCAATGCCACTTTGTATAGACAATACACAGACAGACAGAACAGAAGGTGTAAAATCAGAGCTGTCTCATGCTTCTGCAGTCTTCCTCTGCTGCCATCAGAAGCAAAGAGAATGACAGGGGCTTTGCTACTGAACTTTAGAGATGAGACTTCTTCTCAAGTGCAGGTTCTGAAGGATCTGAAAGAATATATTCTCCCTTGTGTACCAGCCTGTGCTCTTCTCAGTTCTTTTTTACTTATTTATTTACTGCATTTGTATACCACCCTTTTCAGCCCTTAGGAGATTCAGGGCGGTCATACTCTCAAGTATATATGTTGGGAAAGGACCTTTTCAATGGCTCAAGTAAACAATAACAGAGGGTCTCACCGTAGAGGCTAACACAAAAACACTGGAAAGGTATATCTCTGGTTTCTCTTCAGATCGTATACTCTCTTGTTAATAAGTAGTCAATATCACATATGAGCTATAATTCAAAAGTAATAAGTCATAGCATTCAAAAATGAGTCATATACATTATTCAAAGCACACATTGTAGAAAATACATGTTGTAGAAAATACACGTCGTAGAAAACACATTCGTAATAAAGTCTATAAGTGCCCCGAGTTCAGTACCTTGGTGAATATGTCTCAATCAAGGGTGCTGCATAGGCAATTGATAATAACCAGTATTAATCCAAAATGGATTATTTTCTACAATGTGTATTTTCTACAACATGTATTTTCTACAATGTGTGCTTTAAATAATGTACATGACTCATCTTTGAGTGCTATGGCTTATTACTTTTGAATTATAGCTCGTATGTGATATTGACTATTTATTAACAAGAGAGTATACTTGAGATATACCTTTTCAATGGCTGCCACTCAGAGAGGTTAGGTTGGTATCCTCCCTGCTTAGTTTTTTTGCAGACAAGATTTTTCTGTTCCAACATGCATTTGATGAGGCCCATCTCACCTAAGCGATGCATTGTTATTGTTTTAAACTGATTTGCTGGAGTGTATACGTGTTTAATGCTGTATATTTTAATCTGATTTTAATTTTTGGATTGTTAAAAATGAGATTAAACCATGTTTTTTTTATTTTGCTGTAAAATACTTTTGAGTTCCAAACTGAGATAAAGATGACATAGGAATAAATATATAATGCTGCAAAATTTGATACAATTGAAACTGTATGAAGAAAAATAGCCTGCTGTGGAGTTATTTAGTTGGGAACCCAAAGTAGTAACAACAACAACTTTATTTATATTCCACGCTATCTCCCCTGGGGGACTCAGGAAGGATTCCAACAAACAAAAAGGCAAACATCCAATGCCCCAATAACTGTTAATACATATATACAATCTCACATAAAGAGCAACTTAAGCATAACAACTATAATTTAAATAAAACATAATAAATTGAAAATTATAACTAACAGATCTTAAACATAAACCATCCAAATTAATATATCAAAACAACACAAAGGTTCACACATGTGTGCATAGATTGTATGGCCAAAGTTGTTAAATGGGCTGATGTGATCTAACAATGCCTGAGTGCATTTATACTATCCAATCAGCTGTCTGGTAGTAGTTTCTCTTCATGTAATCCTCCTCTCCATATGCTTGTGAGCAAAGATAGTTTTTCAGCTGTTTTTTTTAAGGAGAGGAGGGAGGGGCCAGCTTTATTTCTTTAGGAAGGGAGTTCCAGAAGAGGGGGGCAATCACGGAGAAGCCCCTCTGTTTCATTCCCACCAGACATGCTTGAGATGGGGGTGGGAACGAGAGCAGGGCCTCCTTCAATGACCACAGTGCCATTCAAAATCATTTTTGACCACCAAGATACACTTTTTCCTGTTACTATAACAGAAGGTCTTTTTAAAAAATTCCAAGGTTGCTATTTCTTCACTCTTGACACCATTCCAGGCTTTGTCAAATCTAGGTAAGTAAAACTATGTGCCCGTGTAAATCAAAGTTGGCTAATTTGATCCTAATTTTCAGGGTACAACAAAGGAAGGTTGCTGACAATTTTGAAACTATAGAAAAATCCACTATAAAAATGTCTCAAAAATGTGTGAATGTGGTCATGCAGTCCAACAGTGTAAGTTACCCATTTCAACTTTTTTTTGAAAGTGAAAGATAACTAAATATTTCACAGTGCATGCAAGATTTCAATAAATATTTCAAGAGATATTAGGACTGGACATACTGTTGTAGTATAATAAAAGGAGTGGGCAACTCTAGCTATGCTTTGGGCCCCCTTCCACATGGAGAAAGTTCTCAAGGGAAAGGCTTTTGTTCCATTTTGTAGTCTGTGTTATAATCATTTTAAATGTTTTAAAGAAAAAAAGAAAAAATGCAGTCCACTTTAAAGTACAGTATAACTCTCATACTCATGGTGAATGTGTTCCTGATTTCGAGACCTGGTCTCCATAAACTGAGATATCTCAAAGTTATCCAAGAATAGCTGTGGGCCATTTTCATACCAGTAGTCAATGGTACATGACATGCATATGTAAACAGAAAAAATGGCCTCCAGTATAGTTTAGTGATTTCTATTCACAGAATGAATACACAGAGCAAGGGATTACCTGTTGACACCATCATGTGCAGCCTGTACAGAACAATCAACCTGTAGTACAGTTTTGTAGTCCACATAGGCTAAATTGTACCTCTCAAGAGCTTCATAGGCTGCTGCCCGCCTCAACAGGGGTTTGATGCTAAAAGCAACAAGCTCCAGGGCACTAAATTAGCAGAAAGGAAGGGGAAAAGGTCATTGGATCATTAAAATTAAGCAGCAGAATTTGCAACACAAAAACTCAGTTAATTTGAGTTGACCCTCTTGACAGGGGGTTGGACTGGATGGCCCACAAGGTCTCTTCCAACTCAATGATTCTATGACCCATTTACTCAAATCTAATAATTTTGATCTTGAATGGGCTAAACCAGTGGTTTTTAACCTTTGACATTGGTCATAAAAATGCGGTGGTGGCGGATGTTGCCAATAGTTTACCAGCAGAGAAGCTTGGGAGTACAAAGAAAAAGAAACACTGTAGTTTGATCAAGAAACTGAGTATAAAGCAGAGGTGGCATCCAAATTCAAATGGCCAGATCATATATCTCCCCCATCAAAAAACAACAAAATACTTGAAGAAACAGAAGGCTACTAAGCTTAGAATGGAAGTCAAGATTTTTATTTTTATATTTTCATGTTTATGTGTGTATATACTGTATATATACATATATACATTATTTTTCTTCTTCTCTTCTTTATCTATGGCTATTTGACTTTTCCTACTTTTCTATTGTCTTAATTGTTTCCCCTCTTTCTATGTATTTTGAGTGTTTTATTCCTTATAGGTCAATAAACATTTTTTTTTAAAAAAAACAAACAACAAAATACTAATTTCACACATGGCAAATTGTTGATGCTCAGAAGAAGTTTCATAGGAAAAAATACACATTGGATCTAAAACCAACAAGTAAACAAAAACCCAAGAAAAATACAGAAAAAGCACCTCCCTAAACCTAAGCAGGTCTCATCAGAAGCTAAGACTACACCTGTACACACACTTACCAGGGAATGAGTCTCAGGCCCCTTCCATACAGCTGTATAAAATCCACATTGAACAGGATTAAATGGCAGTGTGGACTCAGATAACTCAATTCAAAGCAGATATTATGGATTATCTGCCTTGATATTCTGGGTGTGTTGAAGGCCCCTCAGTTAGTTCAATAGGTGATAGTTCTAAGAAAAAATGTGCAGAACTGGGATGAAGTGGAGATGCAGGGTGCTGGCTTAGCTGCCAAGACCTGTGGACCCCTTAAACCTTAGCCAAGGGAGCCCCCTTGCATCAAACTCACAGTGAGGACTCTCGCTGACAAACTAGTTGGAAGTATAAGATTATGCAATACTAATGCTCCTGACATTGGGTGCAAGACTTCTAAATAGATGTTACCTATTGCAGAAGGAACCCTCTGAAGAGGTGAAAATGTCCAAATGGTTGTTGTAAAGAAACACTTAAGAACAAGTGGCCGTACTGCAAATTTCTAACAAGGGGAGCATTTGTGGCTAGAGCCACAGATGTAGCAGCACTTATGAGCAGAATAAGCAACAACTGAACCAGGCAAGGAAAATCCCATGATTGAGTAGCAGGAAGTGACATAGGTCTTAATCCACATAGCTAAAATGAAACTTCTTGCCCATAGTTTCAGGTTGGAATGAGACAAACAGAAGATCCAAAACCCTGAAAGTTTAAGTATGTTTGAGAAAAATTCTGAGGACTGTATGTACAGGGTGCCAAGATTTTTCCATAGGTCTAATTAGCTGAAGACAGGAAAATGGAAGGATGACTTCCTGTAACCTGTGAAAGACTAGCCAGAGAAAATAGGTAGAAAGTAAGCAAGTAAGCAAGAAAGCAGATACTGTTAAGAAAGAGATGTAACTATTATTTGGAAGAGCTGCAACTTACTCAGAACAATCTTTAATGCACAGGCTAAGGTTCCCATCCTTCAAATAGCACGCAGCACGATTGGAGTAAAGAACACTTTTCTCTTCTGAATTTGCATCCCCTGTGCATAAAGAAAACAAATATTCAAGTCAGATTTAGAAACATGATTTATTTATTTATTTTATTATTTCAATTTGTATACCGTCCTTTTCAGCAGGCTCAGGGCGGTTTACAGCATATCAACCTAAAACATTAAAACAGTAAAATATCAAAACATTAAAACGGTATTATTATCCACAACTAAGGAGTGGCTAGAGGTTAAATGCTTGTCCAAAAAGAGCTGTCTTGCAAGCCTTTCGAAAAGCCGATAGCTAATTGATTGTTCGAACTTTGGCCGGCAAGGCGTTCCACAGGCTCGGTGCCACAAGGGAAAGGGCCCTCTATCTAGTTGATGACAGATAAATGGTTCGTATAGTAGGGATATTCAAAAGGTTATGATCCTCAGATCGAAGGGATCTCTGAGGAACATATGGGAGTAGACGGTCCCTCAAGTACACCGGCCCCAGACCATACGAGACCTTACAATGATGAAAGTATTAATAGTGTTAACAAGGTAAAATAAGGTCAGAAGTCTAGTTCTATCATCAAACCCAAACTATATTATGAAAGGCAAAATCACAAAAGAGAAAAATAAATAGGATAGATTATTGAAACAACTAAAACGAAGTTTAAGACATACTACTTCTAACTCCCTTTATAAAGCATCAAGGATAGATTTCATCTTGCTCCTATAAAAGAACATTTTCAAAAATACTCCCATATAATACAATAAAGATCTGAAGCATCAGAATATGCTTAGTACATATTCTTATCCTGAGGGAGAGGAACTTAGAAGAAACGAAACTTGAAAGTCCTCCAAGTAAGCTATCCAGCTCCTAACTGTCAGACTTAACTTTCCTTTTCTATCAGTGACCCACGCTCCCCCTTTGTGATGTAAAGTATTTCTTATACAAAGTCCTCAATGCTAGAAAGTATTTATTCTCTACAGGCCAATGGAGACTCCACCACAGACATCGGAAGAGCTGCAAGGCCAAGAATAAGACATGAGAGTAAAGACAAAGATCCACCCAAAGGAAAAGCGTTCTTGCCATACATCAAGGGAACCACTGACTGCACAGGAAAGCTGAGGAAGAAACACAACCTGTAAACCATCTACAGACCCACTAAGATAATCCAACAACTGCTATGTTCAGCAAAGGACAAGAGGGATCCTCTCACCTCTGCGGGACTCTACCGTATACCATGCAGCTGTGGACAAATCTACATAGGGACCACTAAACGCAGTATTGCCCAGACACGAATCAAGGAACATGAAAGGCACTGCAGGCTAATTCAACTAGAGAAGTCAGCCATGAAGAACCAACCTGGACACAGCATATTATTTGAGAACATAGAAATACTGGACCACTTTAACAACCACAATGTCAGAGATGCCATTGAAGCACTGAAATCCAAAAGAACAAAATCTGGCTACCAGTATTTTAAAAACCTTTAAAATTATGACAGTAAATAAAGAATAACACTCAGAAAACGGGGGAATTCCAGACATGAAATAATCAGCCAGCTAACACCTCCCAACAAAGGATTCCCCCAGGCGGGAAGTAGCCAGGCCTTGAAGCTGCAAGACTTTGCAATGCTAAACAAAGGGATTAATTGCAACATTCACACTTGCCTCAAGCAGAGAAGAGTTCTTTCCCCCACCCTGGACCTTCCACAGATATATAAACCTCCCTTGCTTAAGTTTCCAATATACCTAACAATCTCTGAGGATGCCTGCCATAGATGTGGGTGAAACATCAAGAGAAAATGCTTCTAACATGGCCATACAGCCCAAAAAACTCACAACAACCAAGTATTCCTTTCCTTTGTCTCTTTAGAAGAATCTGGGAGGAGAGCAATATTTCAATGAGAAATTGGCTATTCATAAAGGAAGACTTTAGAAGGGATCAAAGCCAGAAAAGAATTTCATGAGCTTTAGTCTTTCACCTTAAATCCAAGAGGAATTCAAGGAAACAGAAACTGCAGTAGTTAAATCAGGGACAGCCTCTTTCCTAAATACTTATCCTGAGGGAGAGGAGCTTAGAAGAAACGAAACTTAAAAGTCCTCCAAGTAAGCTGGCCAGCTCCTAACTGTCAGACTTGACTTTCTTTTTCTATCAGTGACCCACGCTCCCCCTTTGTGACATAATTGCTGCAGCAGAATGCTTGCTGACATAATAAGTTGATGGCTGTGGAGGAGTTTCAGAGGCTACCAGTAACTTTAAGACCAAGCCATTATGAAGACCTAAATCTTCTATTTGTTCATCCGCTGCAATCTGTCACATTCAGTATATGTACTCTATAGGTTGCCAACTCCAGGAATATGTAGCATGACAAAAGTATGCTATTCCAGATTAATCCAGAGGACCATAACACACCTCTGCTCTACCTAAGAAGCTGGTAAAAAGCCCAGAGCACCCCAAACCAGGTGATGGGATGGAGTTTTTATATTCTGCCATCAGGTATTGTTTTAAACTATTTAAGTATCTACACATATGAAGTGTGAAATGCATCCTGCTGGGATGTACTTGGGCATTTATGGCCCAGAAAACATAATTATGTATTGTAACAGAAGGTATTCTTCCTCTACACA
Organism: Anolis apletophallus; assembly: GCA_030556195.1. Taxonomy (NCBI): domain Eukaryota; kingdom Metazoa; phylum Chordata; class Lepidosauria; order Squamata; family Anolidae; genus Anolis; species Anolis apletophallus. Next base: position 36,652,424 of record JARBWK010000005.1, read on the forward strand.
CAAAGGCTTTGTAGTGTATAAGGGTTTGGTTGCATGCTGCAAGTCCTGTATAAGGGCTTATTACAATGCATCTGAGCCCTGCCACAAGCACAATTGAGAACCTAATTACAGCGACATCAGAGGCACTCAAAGTGGCCAGCTTCTGGTCAAAAGAAATTTATTATAATGCCAAGTTTTTAACTTTGTCTGTGGTTTTTGTATACATTATAACTGTATTCTCAATTCACTTCTGACATGATTAATAAATGTATAAGGGGACACCTACACTCCATGTGCACTTTGACATCACTTTAACTGGCTCAATGCTATGGAATCATATGAATTGTATTTTTACGAGGTCTCAGAGTGCTGCTACTTCACCAAACTACAAATTCCCAGGATTCCATTGCACTGAGACATGGCAGTTAAATTGGTGTCTAACTGCATTTATTTGGCAATGTAGATGAACCCTAATTTCTACAAAATTAGTTTGAATTTCTATATATAATAGGCTTCTTCCGGGAAATCCTGAGTTGAGAAACAGTGAATCTGAACAAAACTAATTCAAAGCTCCACCCAGTGAAAATCTATTGAGACTTGTTAAATCTTTAGAGCTCTTTTAAGTGAAGAGAACTGGAAATAGTTGTAAGCCACACAGACTGGTAGACTACCCATGGTATCTCAGATTTTAACAGAAGATGGTTAGGGTTGAATGCATTGTCATCGCTGGGTTGCTGTGAGTTTTCCAGGCTGTATGGCCATGTTCCAGAAGCATTCTCTCCTGATGTTTCGTCTGCATTTATGGCAGGCATCCTCAGTTTGTAATATTTACACCTAGAAAAACAAAGTTTGTCACTGCCTCCACATTTTCTCCCTCTATTGGCCAGTTATCAATCTGTCTGGTTGCCATAATCTGGTCATTCTCATGTCTAGCTGCAACCCAACGTTTGCACTTTCTTCTTTCACCTTGGTTAGAACTCCTCCTTGCTTCCAGCCATCAAAGTGGTATCATCTGCATATCTAAGGTTTTTAATGTTTATTTCAGCAATTTTAACTCCAGCCTTGGATTTATCAAGCCCTGCACGTCACATGATCTGTTCTGCATACAAGTCGATTATACAGCCCTGCTGTACTCCATTCCCAATCTTGAACCAGTCTGTTGTTCCGTGGTCTGTTGTTACTGTTACTCAGGAGACAGATTCCTCAGGAGACAGACAAGGTGACTTGGTATCCCCATACCACCAAGAACTTGCTACAATTTATTATGATCCACACAGTCAAAGGCTTCATAATAGTCAATAAAACAGAAATAGATGTTTTTCTGAAACTCCCTGCCTTTCTCCATTATCTAGCGGATATTGGCAATTTGGTCTCACGTTCCTCTGCCTTTTCTAAACCCAGCTTGCACATCTGGCAACTCTCTCTCTCTCTTTCTCCATATATTGCTGGAGTCTTCCTTGCAGGATCTTGAGCATTACCTTAGTATTATGAGAAATAAGAACCACTGTATGAAAGTTTGAGCATTCTTTGGCATTTCCTTTTATTGGTATGGGGATATAAGTTGATTTTTTCCAGTCTGATGGCCATTCTTGTGTTTTTCATATTTGCTGGCATATGGCATGCATCACCTTGACAGCATCATCTTTCAAGATTTCGAACAGTTCAGCTGGGATCCTGTTGTCTCCTGCTGTCTTGTTGTTATAGCAATGCTTCTTAAGGCCCATTTAACCTCACTCCTCAGGATGTCCGGTTCTAATTCACTCACCACACCGTCAACTATTCTCAATATCTGTTCTAATTCACTCACGTCGCCGTCAACTATTCTCATTATTATCCTTCCTATACAGATCTTCTGTATAGTCTTCGGCACCTTCTCTTGATCTCTTAAACTTCTGTTAGGTCCCTGCCATCTTTGTTTTTGACCATGTCCATTTTCGCCTGAAATGAACTCCGATGTTTCTAATGTCTCCGACGTTAATGTTGCTGTTGTTCATTCCTTCAGTTGCTTCCGACTCTTCATGACTTCATGGACCAGCCCACGCCAGTGGTCCCTGTCGGCTGTCAACACCCCCAGCTTCTTCAAAGTCAAGCCAGTCACTTCAAGGATACCATCCATCCATCTTGCCCTTGGTTGGCCCCTCTTCCTTTTCCTTCCATGTTCCCCAGATCACTATGTTCTCTAAGCGTTCCTGATTTCTCATGATGTGGCTGAAGTACTTCATCTTTGCCTCTACTATCCTTCCTTCCAATGAGGAGTCAGGCTTTATTTCCTGAAGTATGGACTGGTTGGATCTTCTTGCGGTCCAAGGAACTCTCAGAACTTTCCTCCAACACCACAGTTCAAAAGCACCTATCTTCCTTCGTTCAGTCTTCCTTAAGGTCCAGCTCTCACATCCATAGGTAAATATGGGGCAGTGTGTTCCCAACCGCTGTGACGCGGTACAGTAGTGTGCCGTGACGGACTTCCTGCTGTGCCGCGAGAAAAGCTCTCTGCCCCCCTTCCTTCCCCCTCCTCCTGCCGAACTCCTGCTGCTTCGGGGAGGAGGAGGAAGGGCCGGGCGGCGGCAAAGAAAAAGAAGGGGCCGGGGTCCGCCTCCTTTGGCCATTTCCCCAGCCAGCCTCCAATCCGCCATGACTCTTGCTCCTCGCTCACCGAAGCTGTGAGGAGCCCCGCCCACTGAAGCCTGTCGACCGCTCATGCTCCTCCTCCTCCGCGTGGCTTCTGCCCCCTCCCCCCGGCTTCAGCTCTCCCAGAGCTTCTCCAGCCTTGAGGGGGCAGTGCCAAGCCAGCATTGTGCTGGCTCTGCCACCGCTGAGCTTGGCACTGCCCCCTCAAGGTTGGAGAAGCTCTGGGAGAGCTGAAGCCGGGGGGAGGGGGCGGGGCAGGGCACGGCCTGGCTCCTCCCCCGCCTTTGGCACTCCCAGCAGCTGCTCCCAGCAGGCCACCATCCACCAGCCGTTCTTTACTGTGTTAGCATGTCATTTTGGTTGGTGGCGTGCCCCTGGATTTTTTTAAATGTTAAAAGTTTGCCGCGGCTCAAAAAAGGTTGGGAAACACTGCTATGGGGAATGCCATTGCTTTAACTATGCAGATCTTTGTTGCCAGTGTGATGTTTCTACTCTTCACTATTTTATCGAGATTGGACATTGCTCTCCTCCCAAGAAGTCAGCGTCTTCTGATGTCCTGGCTGCAGTCTGCGTCTACAGCAGGGGTGCTCAGGAAGTTGATCGCGATCGATTGGTCGATCCTGGGCCCGAGGGAAGTCGATCCCAGCTGGATTGGGCACTTCTGAGTGGGCGGAGCCATGCCGCGCTAAGCCCCGCCCCCTCCGCCAGCTCCAGCATTTCCACAGCTTCTCCAGGGTAGAGAAAGGTTATGCCAAGCCAGTAGTGGCTATCTATGCCATGGCTTGGCATAACCTTTCTCTACCCTGGAGAAGCTGTGGAAATGCTCAAGCCAGAGGAGGGGCGGAGCTAAGCCCGCCAAGCTCCGCCCCTCCGCCAGCTTCAGCATTTCCACAGCTTCTCAAAGGTAGAAGGGGGTAATGCCAAGCCAGTGGTGGCATAGATAGCCACCACTGGCTTGGCATTACCCCCTTCTACTCTTGAGAAGCTGTGGAAATGCTGGAGCCAGAGGGGGGAGGGGTGGAGCCAAGCCCCACCCCCTTTCCCCAGCTCCGCCCTGCTTCTCTCTTGGTAGATCTTTCTGACTTGGTCTTAGTATAAGTAGCTCGCATGCTGAAAAAGTGTGGGCACCCCTGGTCTACAGTAATCTTTGCGCATAGAAATACAAAGTTTGTCACTGCCTCCATGTTTTCTCCCTCTATTTGCCAGTTGTCAATCAGTCTTGTTGCCATAATGCTGAGTTTTTTTTTTAATGTTTAACTGCAACCCAGCTTTTGCACTTTCCTTGGTTAGAAGGGCTCTCAGTTCTTTCTCGCTTTCGGGCATCAAAGTGGTACCATCTGCATATCTAAGGTTGTTAATGTAGTTAAGTATAAACCTTCAATAGCTTTAACATACAATTAGCAAAAGAGTCAGCCTTTTGAGATAAGGAAGACACCGCAATGACTAAGAAACCAGATCAGGTGAGTGTACATCAGGTCCTGGGCAAGCTTGGGCCTGGCCTCCAGGTGTTTTGGACTTCAACTCCCACAATTCCTAACAGCCGGTAGGCTGTTAGGAATTGTGGGAGTTGAAGTCCAAAACACCTGGAGGCCAGGCCCAAGCTTGCCCAGGCCTGCTCTAGACTGTAGACTGAGAGCAGCCTGGCCCCGCGTTGCCTGCCTTGCCAGCCCCGGGACTCCTCCTGAGGCGGCAGGCCTTGCTCCTCCTTCTCACCTGCCGCCTCCAGTGCCGCCAACGCCCGGCTGTAAAGCGCCGCCGCCTGGCTGTACTGCCCGTGGCGGAACTGCTCGTTGCCGGCTCTCTTCAGGTCCGCGCTCTGCGAGGAAGGCGCCATGGAGACCTTGGCTGAAGCAGGGACCCCGCGCGAGGAAGGAAGGGAGGGCTGGATGAGTTTCCTCTCTCGGTTGAAATTGGGGGGCGGAGTCAAGCCGGCAACTCCGGCTCCTCCTCCTCTCTCCTCAAACTCTCCGAAGCCGCAGTCTGGCCAAGTCCCGAGTAGGCGGGGCCTTCCGGTTTCTTTTCCTCTGACGTCACCCCCAGTGTTTCCCTTGTGGCTTCCAAGGCTTTTTTGGGACTTCAACTCCCAGAATCCCTCCTCATCCGCCAAGGCAGCCGAGGCTTCTGGGAGTTGAAGTCCAAATCGTTCGGAGGCTCACTTCCTTAAAGGGATAGGCTTCCTTCGCTGGGAGGAAATCCCGCTGAACTCTGTGGGATCCTGGGGCCCTTCCACACAGCCTTATATCCCAGAATATCAGAGCAGAAATTCCCCCCAATATCTGCTTTGAACTGGAGCCCCTCCCACACAGCTGAATAAAATCCCACAATATCTGCTTTGAACTGATATGATAGTGTGGACTTAGATCAGAGTTTCTCAACCAGTGTGCCGTGGCACACTAGTGTGCCGTGAGCAATCATCAGGTGTGCCAGTGGCGAGAAAAGCACTCTGCCCCCTCCCTCCCCCTCCTCCTGTCGAACTCCTGCTGCTTGGGAGAGGAGGAGGAAGGGACAGACGGCTATTAGGCGAAGAAAAAGAAGGGACTGGTGGAGGCACCGCCTCCTCCGGCCGTTTCCTCAACCTGCCTCCAATCTGCCATGACTCCCGCCATGACTCTTGCCCCTTGCTTGTTGAAGCCGCGCGGAGGAGGAGCCCCGCCTAATGAAGCCCGTCCACCGCTCATGCTCCTCCTCTGTGAGAGAGCTGAAGCCGGGGGGGAGGGGGGGCATGACGCAGCCTGGCCCCGCCTCCTCCCACAGCTTCAGCGCTCCCACAGCTTTGCCAGCCTTGAGGGGGCAGTGCCAAGCCAGCGGTGGCAGAGGCAGCACAATGCTGGCTTGGCCGTTCCCCCCTCAAGGCTGGCGAAGCTGTGGGAGAACTGAAGCCAGGGGAGGGGGTGGGGCATGGTGTGGCCTGGCTCCTCCTGGCCGGCACTCCCAGCAGCTGCTCCCAGCAGCTCACCATCCCCCAGCTGTTCTTTACTGTGTTAGAGTGTCATTTTGTGTCATTTTGGTTGGTGGTATGCCCCCGGATTTTTTTAATGTTAAAAGTGTGCTGCGGCTCAAAAAAGGTTGGGAAACACTGACTTAGATAACTGAGAGCTCCTCCACACAGCCCTATATCGCAGAATATCAAGGCAGAACATCCCACAATATCTGCTTTGAACTGGAATATATGGCAATGTGGACTCAGATAACCCAGTTCAAAGCACAGAATGTGGGATTTTATACAGCTGTGTGAAAAGGAGCCATCATCAAACACACACACACACACACACACACACACATATATATGTAGTATATAGTTTATTGCATTAGCCACAAGGCCATATCAAGCAGAACAAACCATGCAAAAGAACTACATGTATGAAGCGTTGGACAGTGGTTCCGTAATGTGCAACAGTACATGAAACAACTGTTCTGTAATAAAATAACAAAGACTCTCCTGGCACCTCTGCCTTTCTGCTTCATTTCGTCAAAATTCCTAGCCTAGATACCCATCTATTTGTTCCTCAAGTATCCTCATCCCCTCTGCAATCAATTCCAATTGAGGCAATATATCGTTGTCTACTTTTACTAGCTTTGTAGATGAATGTTGCTATTTTGGTAATTAATAACTGGTTGGGATTAGACAGGAGGAATATAATTCTATTAGTCGGAGTCCAGTGGGATTTATTGAGTAAGAAAACTTCAAGTAGAAATTTTCTTTCTTTTTCATATATTACACACTGGTGGAGGATATGATTTAGATCTTCCACCTCCTGGGCCCCACAGACACATGTTCTCTCTGTGTAAGGGATGGAATGGTATCTACCATATCTAACCACTGTTCAAACCTTGCCCTTGTCAGAGCCACTCTTAGGTGTCTTGGTAGATTGGCCGTCAGATAGGGGACACGACTGTAGATGGGATTCAGTGCCGCTAGCCATTTCAAAGAGCCTGCACTAGCGAGGCACGCAAGGTCTTCTTGGGCTTGAATGTCTAAAATTCTCTGTTTCACCTCTGCTCTAACTTTGATGGTATTATTGCTCAAGGAGTCTAGGGGTAGCCCACATGATCTTAGTGAGTGGATTAATTAATTTGCCCAAGTAGATGTATACACACACACACACACACACACACACACACACATTCCTGTGTCTGTGTGTGTGTGTATATATATCCCTCTGTGTGTGTGTGTATACAGGTCCTTCTCAATAAAACTTTCATATATTGCATACCAACTGAAATATTTCAGGTTTTTGTTTGTTTTGTACTGATGATTTTGGCATGCAGCTTCTGAAAACCCAAAAATACTGTCTCAAAAATTAGCATACTTGGTTGGATGGAATATGCTAATTTTTTGAGATATGTATGCCAAAATCGTCAGTATTAAAACAAAAAGAGACCTGAAATATTTCAGTTGGTGTGCAATGAATCGAAAATATATGAAATTTTAATTTTTATCATTACATTATGGATAATAATGAACTTTAGCACTATATGCTAATTTTTGAGAAGGACCTGTATATATTCCTCTGTGTGTGTGTGTGTGTGTGTGTGTGTGTGTATGCATATATTCCTGTGTATATTCCTGTGTAGATAGATAGATAGATAGATAGATAGATAGATAGATAGATAAATATCTCGGCATTACTTCGCGAACGAAGATTCTTAGGAAGGACTCATCCCATGCTTTTTACAAGCACGTTGATGACTAAAAAGGCCAATCTGAGATAGACAGTTCGGTTTCGGAAAGCAGAGCAGAAAGTCTCCTTGGGTGATGTCGTTTCCAACTTGCGGTTCTTTCTGCGTTGTCGTTTCTTTTCAAGATCTATTCGGCGTGTCTTCTCGAAAGAGGCCGCAGCATTGTGGATAGTGCGTCTCCATGCCTCCCGATGTGAGGCCAGGGTGGACCATTGTTGGTGATCAATCTGGCCGAGCCTGAGATGTTGTTTCAGGGAGTCCTTATGTCTCTTTTTGGGGGCGCCTCTCTTGCACTGACCTGTGGCGAGTTCACCATAGAATAGTATCTTTGGGAGGCAGTGGTCCTCCATCCTAGAGATGTGCCCTGCCCAGCGCAGCTGTGTTCTCAATAGCACGGCCTCAATGCTGGTGATCCCTCCTTGCTCAAGTACAGCAACATTAGTCACATAGTCAGTCCAGTGTATATTTAGGATTGTGCAAAGACAGCGCTGATGAAAGCGTTCGAGGAGTCGTAGGTGTTGGCGATTGGTGACCTATATTTCAGACCCATAGAGGAGAATAGACAATACGATAGCTCTGTACACACTGATTTTTGTGCTTTGCCTCAGGTGCTTGTTGCTCCATATGCCTTTGCTAATCTGTGATCTATCTCTTTATCAAGCTTGGTGACTGAAGAGATGATGCTTCCCAGGTAGGTGAACTGCTGAACGGACTTAAGCACAGATTTGCTTATGCTTACGTGAGGGTGATGGTGTTCTTCCTGTGGTGCAGGCTGGTAGAGAACTTCCGTTTTCTTCAGACTGACTTCCAGCCCTAACAGCTCTTCAGCTGTTGCAAAGCAGGATGTTAGGCGCTGCAGGGCTACTTCTGAATGGGCAACACCTGTGTGTGTGTGTGTGTGTATGTGTGTATATATATATATTCCTGTGTATATATATGTGTGTGTGTGTGTGTGTGTATGTGTGTATATATATACAGTATATTCCTGTATATATATACAGGAATATTTCTAATTACTCATTTCAACTCCTATGACAACAACAGAAACTTTAAAAATTTATTTATATCCTGCTTTTAGCTCCCAGTGGTGCAATGGGTTAAACCTTTCTGCTGGCAGGACTGCTGACCAAAAGGTCTGTGGGTCTGTGGTTCAAATCCTGGGAATGGAGTGAGCTCCCATCTGTCAGCTTCAGCTTCTCATGCGGGGACATGAGAGAAGCCTCCCGCAGGATGGTAACACATTCAGGCATCCCCTGGGCAACGTCTTTGCAGATGGCTAATTTACTCACACCAGAAGCGACTTGAAGTTTCTCAAGTTGCTCCTGACACAAAGTAAAAATATTGATAATGGGACTTCAGTTTGCTAACAACATATTTAGAACAATACAAATTAAAAACTAGACAAAAGCTATGATGAAAATATATAACATTTATTCAATTATTATTCAAACTAATAAAAGTTTAAAAACTTGTTAGAGTGTAGTTTTCCCTCCTCCCTCACCATTGCATTTGTTGTAGGTTAGCAATTTAATGAAAAGCGTTTATTAAATGGTTGTGGAGCATTTCTCATTGCTGGGTATGTGAATACAAATTTTTAAATTTTTTTGCCATGTACTTAGTTTTTAACTGGCATGGGCCAGGAAGCAAAAAAACCCCTTAAGTCATATATTCTCAAGTGTATAATTTGGGAATAAGCCTCAGGATCATATTGGATTCTTGAAGTGTATTATTATTTATAATAATAGTAGTAATACTTTATTTGTACACTGCCCTATCTCCCTGAGGGGACTCAGGGCGGTTCCCATCCAGACCTCTGGCAAGAGAGGTTTGTAGCCATTTTGGTAATGAGATTTGCCAACAAACCAGAGTGTGTGGGAAGGGCTTACCACCCCAGCCACCCTCAAAATTGGCCATTGCAGTTGCATTAAATCCGTATTGCAAAAATATAGCAGTTTTGCTCCAGCTAGTTCCTATGGAATTTTGGAAACTGTAATAACTATCTTGTTTGGTTTCTCAAACTACGACAGTAAGGCTAATTTTTAGCAGAGGATAATAATTGCCTCACAGAATTACAAATCCAAAGATTCCATCCATAGGATGGAGCTGTGGTGATTATAGTGGAATTGAAGTGTTATAATTAGTAGTGTGGGCAGCGCCAGAACAGGCAGAATTTGTCTCTCAAGTGATGGTTGCCAAAGGTAATAACATCTGGGGGCCCATCTACACTGACCATTTAATGTAGCTCCAAACCAGGCCTAGGTGGTGATAATACAAACCACAGAACACTGGTGCGCATTAAGGGCTTTCTTTTGGACACTTTTTGATGTCTGGCTGCCGCAGCTTGAAAGTAGCTTTGGTGCATTAAACTCAGTATAGATGGGGTTTGTGTTACATTTGCAGGGCATATGACCTAAAAATCAAGATTTGTGACAAACATTTACCAGTTGACTGTAAAATCTCTGTCAATCTGGTTTTAATATGGAAATCCTATGGATGAAAGAGCTGTAAGAGGGCATCTATGTGGTAGTATTGATGCAACTGACACCACTTTATCTGTCAGGGCCCCCGTCTTCGGCAAAGAAAACTCTGGCTAGATCAGGCTTTTACAAACTTGGGCCCTCCAAGTATTTTGGACGTCAACTCCCACAATTCCTAACACTACTGTTAGGAATTGTGGGAGTTGAAGTCCAAAACACCTGGAGGGCCCACGTTTGCAAATGCATGGGCTCGATCTACTCTGCCAGTTTTTGAATCCAGATTATTTATTATTTATTAATTTATTTATAGTATTTGTATTCCATCCTTTTCACCCTGCAGGGGACTCGGGGCGGATTACAATGTACATATACATGGCAAACATTCAATGCCATAGACCAGTGTTTCTCAACCTGGGGGTCGGGACCCCGGGGGGGGGGGTCACGAGGGGGTGTCAGAGAGGCCGCCAAAGACCATCAGAAAACAGCATTTTCTGTTGGTCATAGGGGAGTTCTGTGTGGGAAGATTGGCCATTCTATCATTGGTGGGGTTCAAGAGGCTCTTTGATTGTAGGTGAACTATAAATCTCTGCAACTACAACTTCCAAATGTCAAAGTCTATTTCCCCCCAAACTCCACTAGTATTTACATTTGGGCATGAATAGTTGCGCCAAGTTTGGTCTAGATCCATTATTTTTTTGAGTTCACGGTGCTCTCTGGATGTAGGCGAACTACAACTCCAAAACTCAAGGTCAATGCCCACTAAACTTCCAGTATTTTCTGTTGGTCATGGGAGTTTTATGTGACAAGGTTGGTTAAATTCCACTTTTGGTGGAGTTCAGAATACTTTTTTGATTGTAGGTGAACTATAAATCCCAGCAACTACGACTCCCAAATGACAAACTCAATCCCCCAACTCCACCTACGTATTGGGTATTTGGGCCAAATTTGGTCCAGTGAATGAAAATACATCCAGCATATTGTATATTTACATTACAATTCATAATTGTAGTAAAATTACAGTTATGAAGTCGCAACAAAAACAGTTTTATTGTTGGGGGTCACCCCAACATGAAGAACTGGATTAAGGGGTCACGGCACTGGGAAGGTTGAGAACCACTGCCATAGACACACAACATATATAGACAGACACGCAGAGGCCATTTAACGTTCCAGCTTCATGAGGGTATTCTGGCCATCAGGGGAGCTGTCGCTTCACCGTCCATTTGTGACACTTTGCATGCTTGCTGGAGATTTTTATGGCGTCGTAAATTAGTTAAATTAACCTCTCCGCATAAGCAGTACCTAAATTTCCTACTTGACAGATGCAACTGTTTTTCGGGCTGCAAAGGTCGACAACAAGCTACACAAAATTGGTCGGGAGCTCACTCCGACCCGGGCTGGCTTCGAACTCATGACCTTTCGCTCAGTAGTGATGTAATGCAGCTGACTCCCAGCCAGCTGCACCACAGCCCTAGTGCTTTGAACTGGATTCATTGTTAAGAGTCTACACTGCCCTATAATCCAGTTGGAAGAAAATAATGTGGATTCAGAAACTCGGATTAGATGGGGCCTTAGCCAAACTACAGCTCCCACAGCTCCACAGCCCTGGGTGCTGAACTGAATTCATGTTGCAAGCGCGAGCTTGGCCACGCCCACCCATGGAGGGGTGGGTGGGCGTGGTTCGAGATGAACCAAGACTTGGGAGGGTAAACTAAAGAAAGCAATGTGGTTTGTGTGGCGCGCGGCTCCCTAGCGGGCGGGCTTCGGATTGGCTGTTGCCGTGAAGCGGAAGTGGGCCTGGTGCCTTGGGAGGCGGGGCTGAGCGAGAGAGGTTCTTCTCAAGAGCCCGGCTGCGCGCGCCAAGGGATGGAGCGACGGCGGTGAGCGAGTGAGTGGCTGGCGTGTGCGGCGCGCGCCGATCCCTTTCCATCCCTCACAGCCCCCTCCCTCTTTCGGTGGCAGAAGACGAAGAAGAGACCGCCATGGAGACCGTGCAGCTGCGCCACCCGCGCCGGTGAGAGGCTGTGGAGGGCTCGAGGGAGGGAGGAGGCAGCACCGAAAGGGGGAGAAAGGAGAGCGGGGTGGGGCCAGCGTTGAGGCCAAGGGGGAAGTCGGCTGGGCGTCAAGGCTTTCTTCTTTCCCCCACTGCTTCCCCGCCCTCCTCAGGCCTTCCTTTTCCCTCCTCCTCCTTGGAGAACGTGTTTCATACCTTATATTATTATTATTACTATTTATACCCCGCTTTTTCTATCTTCAAAGTGACTCAAAAGCAGCTAACAATGTTTAAAAAAACCCCCCAAAATGCACAGATTAAAAATGAAAAGATGTAAACAAATATTTATCTAAAAATATATACTCTCATTATTATTATTATTATTATTATTTATACCCCGCTTTTTCTATCTTCAAAGTGACTTAAAAGCAGCTAACAATGTTAAAAAAAAATGCACGGATTAAAAATGAAAAGATGTAAACACATATTTATCTAAAAACATATATTCTCATTATTATTATTATTTATACCCCGCTTTTTCTATCTTCAAAGTGACTCAAAAGCAGCTAACAACGTTAAAAAAACAAAAAAAATACACAGATTAAAAATGAAAAGATGTAAACAAATATGTATCTAAAAATATATACTCTCATTATTATTATTATTTATACCCCGCTTTTTCTATCTTCAAAGTGACTCAAAAGCAGCTAACAACGTTAAAAAAACAACAAAAAATGCACAGATTAAAAATGAAAAGATGTAAACAAATATGTATCTAAAAATATATACTCTCATTATTATTAATTATACCCCGCTTTTCTGTCTTCACAGTGACTTAAAAGCAGCTAACAACGTTAAAAAAAACAAAAAAATTGCACAGATTAAAAATGAAAAGATGTAAACAAATATTTATCTAAAAACATATACTCTCATTATTATTATTATTATTATTTATACCCCGCTTTTTCTGTCTTCACAGTGACTTAAAAGCAGCTAACAACGTTAAAAAAACAAAAAATTGCACAGATTAAAAATGAAAAGATGTAAACAAATATTTATCTAAAAACATATACTCTCATTATTATTATTTATATTATTATTTATACCCTGCTTTTTCTGTCTTCGAAGTGACTTAAAAGAAGCTAACAACGTTAAAAAAACAAAAAAAATGCACAGATTAAAAATGAAAAGATGTAAACAAATATGTATCTAAAAACATATACTCTCATTATTATTATTATTAATTATACCCCGCTTTTTCTGTCTTCACAGTGACTTAAAAGCAGCTAACAACGTTAAAAAAACAAAAAAAATGCACAGATTAAAAATGAAAAGATGTAAACAAATATTTATCTAAAAACATATACTCTCATTATTATTATTATTAGAACATAAGAACATAAGAAGAGCCATGCTGAATCGGACCTCAGCCCATCTAGTCCAGCATTCTGTATCACACAGTGGCCCCCAGTTGTACACGGGGATCTCGAGCAGAAAGGAAGGGCAAAACCCTGACCTGCTCCCGACCCCCCACAACCAGTACCCAGGGAAATCCTGCCTACCTCAACCAACTCCGAGGTGGCACTTGAATGTCCTTTTCAGTAACTACCGATACACTTGGTATCCATGAATCTGTCTAATCCTGCCTTGAAGTTGTTCAGGCTGACAGCTGTCACAACCTCTTCTGGAAGTGAGTTCCATAACCCAATGACCCTCTGGGTGAAGAAATATTTCCCTTTATTAGTCCTAATTTTCCTACCTTGGAGCTTCAGGAGTGCCCTCTAGTCCTAGTGTTTTGTGACAAAGAAAATAATTTTTCTTTATTCACCTTTTCTATCCCATGCATGATTTTATACACTTCGATCAAGTCACCTCTTAAACGCCGTCTTTCAAGGCTGAAAAGACCAAGGCGTTGCAACCTAATTTCATTAAGGGAGCCGCTCCATCCCTTGGATCATTCTTGTTGCCCTTTTTCTGTACATTTTCCAGTTCCGTTATATCCTTCTTAAGGTGCGGAGACCAGAATTGTACACAGTACTCCAAATGTGGCCTTACCATCGATTTTTATTTATACCCCGCTTTTTCTATCTTCACAGTGACTTAAAAGCAGCAAACAACGTTAAAAAAACAAAAAAATTGCACAGATTAAAAATGAAAAGATGTAAACAAATATGTATCTAAAAACATATACTCTCATTATTATTATAAATTATACCCCGCTTTTTCTGTCTTCACCGTGACTCAAAAGCAGCTAACAACGTTAAAAAACCAAAAAATGCATAGATTAAAAATGAAAAGATGTAAACAAATATTTATCTAAAAACACATACTCTCATTATTATTATTATTATTATTTATACCCCGCTTTTTCTGACTTCACAGTGACTTAAAAGCAGCTAACAATGTTTTAAAAAAACCAAAAAATGCACAAATTAAAAACAAAAAGATGTAAACAAATATCTAAAAATGTGTACCCTTCTTATTTATGGCCCTCTTTTTCCTCTACAAAAAAAAGACTCAAAACGGCTTCAGTAAAAACAATGCAATGCTATTTAAAACCTTAAAATATAGAAACATTAAAATCTTTGCATGTTCTCTACTCGTCCTCTGTCAAGCTCCTCAAGAACACAAACTTCCCTTTAGTGGTTTAACTGCCCTGGTTCAATGCTGTGGGACAATGGGGATTGTTGTTTTACAAGGTCTTGAGCCTTATCTATCAAAGAGTTTTTGTGCCTCACCATACTATAGATTCCATGAGTCCATAGCAGTGAAACAAGTCAATCAAAGTAGTTTCAAACTGCATTCGTTTTGCAATGTGGATGCAGCCTTGGAGGTTATCAGTTGGTGATGAGATTCCCAGTGGATATAAATAGTGCTTTCTATTTGATGGGGGAAGAAGATTTCTTTCTTTCTTTCTTTCTTTCTTTCTTTCTTTCTTTCTTTCTTTCTTATGGGATGCCCTACATAGTGTCTTCCATACATGTATACACTCTTTAAAAATAATACATTTTTTTCATCCACGGCTTCTCAAGTCATGGTACAATATAGTTAAAATACACAGATTAAAATATAAGCCCATTTAAAATGTGTAGGTTAAAGCACATTGAAATAATTCATATTAATAAAATGACAGTTTAAATTGATGGGTATGGTAGCTATTATTATTTGAAGGCTAAATCAGTACATGTATATTGAAGAATATATGCCACAAACTCCATCTTAAACTACAATTTATAAATAGCTGAGTGCTTCTCTGTGGAGAGGGAGAGCTAGGAACCAGCATGGTGTAGTAATTTCAAAAAGATCTGGAGGACCAGTGTTGGAATCCCTAATTGGTCATGAAACCCACTTAGGAGATTTAAAATTTCTTTTGTAATTTCACAACTTTCCCTATTATTGTGATCTTTAATCCTGTTAAGGGTTACTGTTGGCACCCCGCATTTGCAGGTTTCACTTTTGCAGAGGTGATTATTCATAGATTTCATTATTGTTCTCATTTGAACAGTGGTTCCCAAGCTTTGGTCTCCCAGTTGTTTTAGTTTACAACTCTCGGAAATGCAGCTGTTAGGAATTATGGGAGCTGAAGTCCAAAACACCTGGAGGACTAAAGGGTGGGAACTACTGCTCTAGAAACTATAGATCCTCCAGTATAACTCTGTGGTCAGTTTCTAGCAGAATTTGACCGAGAGTTGCACTGGAGAATATAGAGATTTCTAGAAAGAATACCAGGTGCTGTAGGCTATATTTCAGAGGAAGGAACTAGTAAAACCACCTCTGAATATTCCTTACTCAAGAAAACCCTATAAGAAGAGCCATGCTGAATCGGGCCTCAGCCCATCTAGTCCAGCATTTTGTGTCACACAGTGGCCCACTAGTTGTACACGGGGATCTCTAGCAGAAAGGAGGGCAAAACCCTCACCTGCTCCCGACCCCCCACAACCAGTGCCCGGGGAAATCCTGCCTGCCTCAATCAACACAGAGGTGGCCCTATGAAATTCATGTTGTAACCTTAAAAGCACACATACACGCACTGCTGAGAGTTTCATAGCAGGGTTTGCAAGCAATCCCTAGCAGGTTGTTGAAATCTTTTCTATCAGCAGAACCAGAAGTGGGACAATCCTTACGCAGCACCTTTCGGGCTCTACCTGGACATCTGAGATATCCTCAAGGTTTTTGAGCAGTGCAAAGAGCTGCAGAGCAGAGAAGAAGAATATTCCACTGAACTATCAGTTGGATGCTAGCATAACATTAAATTTAACCCGTTATATTCAGAAACTCTCTTCTGATAAATCCTAATTTTTGTTCTCTTTCTGTTTAAGGACTTAGATCACAGGGAGAACACATGCAACTTTTGCCATATTTTAATGTTAAATTATATTCGTGTCTGAGGTCAAAATGTATATTTCTGTGAAATTATAATTTCATATACTGAACTGTGAAAACAATTCATAACAGGTGATTATAAACAGCATAGTTGGTAGCAAATGATTATGGTTGTTGGAGAAATACATGGTGGATTTGGATTGAGTGTGATAAAGTCTTTGGGGTTAATATAACTCATACCATGTCTGCAATTACATATTTGTACTAGCATCCATGGTAGAAAAGGGATCACTGAAAGTACAGGTCCCAAGTTGTCAAAACCGAAATATCTTCTGTTAGTTACCTGGTGCAGCCTAGATAGCTGAGTGGTACAGAGCTCTTTGACTCGCTGGTACTCCCCAGTTGTGTCTGGACATAACACTGAGGGCTCTTCCACACAGTCCCATATTCCAGAATATCCAGGCAGAAAATCCCACATATCTGAGCGTGAATAACCCAGCTCCAAGCAGATATTGTGGGATTTTCTGCAGTGATATTCTGGGATATAGGTCTGTGTGGAACGGCCCTAAAGCTTTTCATCTGTTTCATATTAATTCACCATTTAGGGTGTCATTTGTACTTAAACTATGGTTTATGTTAACTATAGTAGTGAAAACCATTTTGATTTATAAACTGAGAGTAGATTACTTCTATTGCTAACATCAACCACATTTTTTTGGATTTTAGCAGCACTGCGAGATGTAGCTAATAAAAAGTGTTTATTCCACAGTTTAGTGTTTTTGTAATGATAAACCATAGTTCCGTATTAAAATTAAAACCAGCCTTGTGTTTCTTTGTGCTTCGGAGAGAAATGGATTTTGTGAGAGGGCCAGTCTTCAGTCATTTCAATAGTGATCTGTCGCCACACTGCAGGCTTTCAGCAGATAATCCCAGACCAATAAGAAATAAGTGGTTGAGCAGTTCACTGAAGTCTCTGTTCAGTGGCAGTGCTATCAGAGACACACAGCTGCTTTTTTAGATGGCACATTTGCATGATGTGTGCAAGAGGTCGTTTCCTTTGTGGTATACAGATACAGAACACTTTTTCTCTTACGTTTTTCAAGTTTCTGAAAGCCTTCATTTTCTCTTAACTAGGCTATAATTTTGGCTGTGACCAAATTAAAGCGAACCTTACTAAAGAAATTAAGTTGTACTTGAATGACTGTTAGGGTGACTTGTAACAATAGAAATCCTAGTTATATTAAAATAACCTTAATATTTTAGCCTTTGTCTTCATTTTCATTTTCTCAAGAGTTTTGGTGACTAAAATTTATAAACTTGGTAAAAAGAATTCTGTTAGAAAGTCTCAAGTTATATTGATAAAACAGAGAATCAAGTGCAGTATGTCCCCCATATCACAAACACTTTTAGGGAGTAGGATTGATATTTTTGGAGAGCGAGTAAGTGAAACCATGGCTATCAGATCCTTGAATTAGGGGGTCATACTATATTTTAAGCAGGGAAAGGATATACGCCACTGGAATGCTGTTTAATAAACGTGTATAGAAAAATAGATGTGAATGTTATTGTGCACTGACTTTAAAATTGCTGTGTTCAAGTTGTTCTTAGGCTTGAATTTAATAACCACAATAGTCTGCTTTACCATTCTTTGTGTCATAGCTTATGTTTTAGTTTGCAAACTTGTGGGAAGGAACCTGTCATGCAGTTTAAGTTTTCAGTCACTCTGGAGCCTTTTGTGCAAAAGGGCAGAATATAAATGCTTCACATAAATAAATGACTCAAAACAAATTATTAACTTTGGTTTTGTACCTAGTAGTTAACGGCTCTCTTTCTGGTTGATATTTAATGTAATTCTTTAAATATTTCTGTCAATAACTTACCAATTTTTCCCATGTAATGACTTGTCATTCTTCTAAGCTTTAACACAGAAATTATGTTTTGACATAAGGTTAGTTTATAAAATACTTGACTTATAAATACCAGTGTTTCCCATACTTTAGGCTTAGTCTTCCTTAGACAATAGGAGTTTGTATCTCAAATTAATCTTGTCAGTATTCTACCTAGCTGTCTTTCTCAAACAAGAACTAGTTCTCAGATCTTAATGCTGATTGTTGAAGTTAGTTCCAGTGTTTCATCATTTCCTGGATTTCAGTTTTAGTAATGTTTCCTCATTTTAAACCAGCATTGTATTTCTCATACAGTAATTGTTTACTGTTGCCAAATTGAGTGACTTGTGGTGATCCAATGAATGAGAGACCTCCAACTCACCCTATTATTAACAGCCCTGTTTACGTCTTGCAGACCTTGTTGTTTTTTATTCATTCAGTCGCTTCCAACTCTTTGTGACCTCATGGACCAGCCCACGCCAGAGGTTCCTGTTGGCCGTGGCCACCTCCAGCTCCCTCAAAGTCAAGCCAGTCACTTCAAGGATACCATCCATCCATCTTGCCCTTGGTCTGCCCCTCTTCCTTTTTCCTTCCATTTTCCTTAGCATCATTGTCTTCTCCTAGCTGTCCTGTCTTGCAGACCTTACCAAACATTATTGTCTTGTCCCGTGAGTCATGTCTTCTCATGATATGTCCAAACTGAAAGAGACTTTGTTTAGTAATCTAGATAGAGTTCAGGCTTGATTTGGCCTAAGACCCATTTATTTGTCGTTTTGGCATTCCACAGTATTCAAGTCAACTACAGCCAAGCAATATGTGGAAGTGAACCAGTGCTGTTGGAGCAGAGTTTAAATGAGATTCTGGAACTTGGGTTTGGAAAACGCATATTCTAGTGCATTCCGTGAATGTAAGAGATTTTTAAACACTGGTAAAAGATATCTACATAGGTTTAATCCAGCCTTTCCTATACACTTAATACTTGACCTGAATGCATTTTTTTCAGTTTTGCATTTAATAAACAGGACTGACTAAACTATTGTGAGACTGTTTGTTACATGTGATTTGACACTTTAAGAAAAGCAGTTGATGGTTGATCATGTCTATGAAATCTCCATGATGTCTCTCTAATCCTCTCCCCGCTTTTCTGTTACAGGCAGCTAAGGAAGTTAGATGAAGACAGTTTAACAAAACAACCTGAAGAAGTGTTTGATGTATTAGAAAAACTTGGTGAAGGGTAAGCAAATGTTATGAGAAGCTATATGAGGGATGTACTAAGCACTGATGGCAGCCATTCCTCCTAGAAATCAACCAGAATCTGTATGTTTGATAAATAACAGCATTTTTATTTATGCAAGCAAAACTATGTAATGCTCTTAACAGGCTATTCTGGCATTTATAAATAAAACCATTGTCCTTTAAAGTTTTAGGACTACCTTATTGCATGGCTCCCCTTCCAAAATGCAGCAAAAGGAAGCTTCTAACTCTTTCAGGAGTTAGAAGGTTAGTAGTCTGCAGTCGGATGAAGTGACATCTCACATGAGTATTTGGCATTTTAGTTTTGGAAAACAGGTGTACCTTTGCTTTGACAGGCATAGGAAACCTAAAACTTACATGTTTTGGATTGCAGCTCAGCATAAGTCACAGCTAGCAAGACCAATGGTCAGAGGAATGGAGTTGCAGTCTGGAGCATCCAAAAGGCACTATGTTTCTGCTCTCTGCAGTTTGACTGTTGTGCCTTCACAGTGCTTTGAATGATGGTCTCTGTTGGCCAACATCAGCGTGTAGAATTTAGTTATATCAGGAGTGTCCAATTTTTTTGGCTTCACTAGGCCACATTGGAAGAAGATGAATTGTCTTGGGGCTCACACCACTGTAAAACTGAAGACAAGCGTGCATACAAATAGCAAAAGTGTATGGTGGCCTTATGCGTAGTATAGAATACACACTTTCATTCTTTTTCACAATTCATCTTACACAGCATTTCTCTTTGTTTTAATTAATTTTAATAGTTTTTCATTTCTTCTTGCTGTACAATTTGCATGTTCTTTTCCCACATACATTATTTTTTAGTTGTTTCAAGTACCATTTGTGTTAAAATTTCTAGACATTTTGCAGCTATGGGAAAATAGAAAATGGCAAATTAAAATATATACAATCGTGATTTTGATTTCAAACACAAGCTTTATTATTCAGCATGCTAAACTTAATGAATATCTTAATCACCACATAAAATAGTACTATTTGACATAGTTATGAAATTCCTAAATTATATTTTTATATTTTTATCAGAACTTAGAGTGGTGAGTACTTTGCTGGTACGTGCTCTTTTGTTAATAAGCCCTCAGTTTTCAGTACTCTCTTTCTATGCCTATATGTATGGGCATACATAGCAATGTAACATTTCAGTGGTAGCCTTGAATTTCATGGTGCAAATCCCTCTCTGCTCAGTCCATGTGCGTCTGTCTCTGGTTATTCATTTTTGCCACATTATTGTAGTATAATTGCTTGATGGTGTTTAGGTTGGGGAAAAATCAGCCTGTGTGCTACTATAATACCTTGTGCCCTCTGTACACATATCATGTAAATATGCTTCTAATACATTATTGAAAAGATTTTCAGTTGTTTTATGACCATTGGTAACATATATTAGCAAAGCTGGTCTTATAGTAATCTAAAAATCCACATAGCATAAAATTCCTGAATATGTGGTGCACTCAAACTTTTTAAAACGTGTTTGTTTCTTGTTACAGGTCTTATGGCAGTGTATTCAAAGCTATCCATAAAGAAACTGGCCAAGTTGTTGCAATTAAGCAAGTCCCTGTGGAATCTGATTTGCAGGAGATCATTAAAGAGATATCCATAATGCAACAGTGTGATAGGTGAGTGCCATTGCTCTGTATTTTCACTGCCCAGAAAATCATCTGAACTCGGAAGTCCCAATACTTTTTTTTAAAGAAACCCAGTATGTATTTAAATATCCCATCTTCCTGTTCAGAGGAAAAAGAAGAAGGGCATAGCTTATTTCTACATGATCTGTGTTTGCAGAAAGGAATGGAAATATGCTCTTTCATCTGCTATTTCTCTGCCACATCTTCCAAAATCTTCCTTCAATGTAATAATTTAGCAATTTTGGGAATATTATTCATAATACTAAGAAATATGCTATTACAAAAAAATATGCACTGTATATTGAATTTTACTTGCAATAGTTGTTGCAGAGTCCTGCTGCAGTTACCCATCAGCAGAACTTACAGAATGAGATGGGGAAAATCCTTTCTTCCATAGAACACCTATTTTTTACTTCCTACTATGTTTTTGGAAGTATTGAAACATTATTAATGCTCACTACAAGAACCTAGCTTATGGAATCAAGAAGTCCTATCGTTCCCATTTTTTGTAGATGAAATGAGTAGTGGTTTCTCATTCTCCACTTTGTGGTGTCTGTGAGTTGGGAGCGGGGTGTGGTAATACTGTAAGTGAACACAAATAATGGCTTGGATATTCTGCTAAGCAGAATTTTATGAACCCCTTTAGGCTTTATTCTTTACATTTGTTAAACTTCAAATCTTTGAGGAAACGTGGAGTAAAATATTTTGAATGTGTGGGAGTAAACTTACCAGAGCTTATATTTTTACACTTTAAAACATAGAAGAGAATCGTATGGTCTTCCAAATTGTGGACTACAAGTGACAACATTCCTGGCCATTGGCTACATTAGCAAGGGTTCCTGCAAGTTGCACTCCAACGATATCTGCAATGTTGCATGATGCCTAGCCCTGCTTCAAAACATAATGTTATCTTTAAGGGCATATTCTTATTTAGATATGTTATTTACTGCAGTGCCTCAAAATGTCTCTGTGTTTTGTTTTTTTAAAAAAAGTATACTGGGGTTTGTAGTTCAACAACATCGGGAGAGTCACACAATTCCCATACTTTATTAGTGTGCTGTCCGTCTGATTATTGATCAGACACTAAGGGTTAGATAAATTAAGCTTATTTACTATATAGAGCAGCTCTCTGTATGTCTTCTGTTTGGGTTTCTACAACCCATGCTCCTGACACGGGTGACATTGCAAAACTAAAGGAACATGGCAAAGAATTTTCTTTTTCCAAGTTCTTGCATTAATAATATTGTGATTGAATTTAAATTTATCTTCTGGTTTGCATTTGTTTAATCTTTCCCTAGTCCTCATGTAGTCAAATACTATGGCAGCTATTTTAAGAACACTGACCTCTGGATAGTCATGGAATATTGTGGTGCCGGATCTGTGTCTGATATAATTCGACTGCGGAATAAAACAGTATGTACTCTTTCATCATAGTAATTTCTAAACATTCTTGCAGATGAAAGTGTTCCATGTATATACAATATTTTGATGTTAAGTCTAAAATTAGATTCCAATACCTTCTAGTCATTAACCTGATTTTTTAGTGTAATGAGGGGTGAAACTACACAAATGGAATATTCTTTATTGCTTGGGGGGGTCAATATAAGTCTAGTAGTGAAGGTTCATATATATAATACATGTTGTCACTGAAATGGCTTCAGCTTCTTGTCTTATAACCCACTTGTCTCTCTTTTTTTGCACTCAGTTTGTATATCCTGCACAAGGCAGCACTGCATGTGCAGATATACTTGGCAGCATGCACATCTAAGCATAGAGTTAAAGTCGGTAGATGTGTACTAGAATCATAGAGTTGGAAGAGACCTCATGGGCCATCCAGTCCAACATTTATGTCTAGCTCAGATTTTTCAAATCTTGTTACACAGTCCTGTCTGGGTTACTGGAGAAATATTGTATAATGATAAATCACTATATTAAGTGGCATTTGGAACAGAGAGAGTAGACTGACTAGCAGGTTCATATTTGGAAGGTTATCTAAGTACAGGAAGTCCCTGAGTTGCAAACATCCAACTTACAAATGACTCATAGTTACAAACAGAGGTGAGACAATAGGAAGTGAGAGAAATCTACTCATAGGAAGAGAAATTCAGTCCTGTAAAGGTTGTTATGGGAAAAGGGTGCATCAACTGAAGCTTTATTGCTAATCCATGTTTCTACAACATGCACATCTTTTCAAAATCCAATTATCACAGGGACAGAAAGTGAGGCGAACTCTTCCGAATAGGAGCACATACAGCAAAATAAACACCACGGGGTATTAGCCCTTCACTTTGCTATCCAAAGCTGAAAATATATTTATTCTTGGATGAAGTTATTTAGCTGCTTGTGCTCCCTCTATTTTATCAGTTTTGTACTTATTTATGCAATTCTTTTGACATGAAATAGATGAATGAGTAAAAAGTGTCCACTGATAGCATCTTAGTTGATTTCATGTAGTAAATAATTACCTGGGATGTTGGGATTGCACTTGTAGCTTTATAGGAAACTTGGTGAAAGAGGGAACTTGACTGGAGACTGTTGTAGGTTTCTGGTTGTTATTGGTTTCTTGTGCTGCTCTTGCTTTATAATAATATTTTAATGTATCCTCAAGTGTCAGTTAATATAAGGAAAAATACGTACTATAATGTACATATTGTATCTTCTGATCTTAATTATTTTGTTCAGTACGTCATAGATTAATTGTAGTCAGTTGTAACAGTGTACCATTTGTTGTACAGTACCATTAATTGTAATTAGTTGTGACAATGTCCATATAAGAGGGAGTTTGTGTACATTTCAATAATAGTAATACTTTTATTTATTACCCTGAAATGGAACAGTATTTATACAGAAGCTGAGTATCTGCTAAATTAATTTTCTTTCTTCAGTTGATGGAAGATGAAATTGCTACAATTGTACTATCAACACTCAAAGGACTAGAATATTTGCATTTCATGAGGAAAATACACCGTGACATCAAAGCTGGCAACATATTACTCAATACAGAAGGGCATGCTAAACTTGCAGATTTTGGGGTAGCAGGCCAACTCACAGTGAGTAAAAATTGGCTCTGTACACTTACTTTAATATAAGTTTATTGTGGGCTGAATACATATTTTCATGGAATCATAGAGTTGGAAGAGACCTCATGGGCCATCCAGTCCAACCCCCTTTTGATGAGTGCTGCTGGAGTAATAGGTCTAAAATAAATGTGAAATATTCCAAAACCAAAAACAATTTATCACCAGCCACCCACTTCCAGCTTTGAGGAAAAGAATCTAGTCTAGATATAGACAAACTTTGGCCCTCCAGGAGTTTTGGTCTTCAACTCCCAGAAATCCCAGCCAGCTTATTGGCTGTTAGGGATTGTTGGAGTTGAAGTCCAAAACACTTGAAGGTCTGAAGTTTGCCCATGCCTGGGGTAGTCACAGCCAGTGCCTCCTTCGTTTTTCCTCCAGGAGGTCTGATAAGGGGAAGAGAAGAAGAGGAAGTGGGGGGAGGGCTCTGCTTGCCTAAAGTCTGTCTAAAAAGCAGACATCCCAGACTCTGTGTTTTGTTTTTGCCTGGCC
This sequence comes from Anolis apletophallus, assembly GCA_030556195.1. Taxonomy (NCBI): domain Eukaryota; kingdom Metazoa; phylum Chordata; class Lepidosauria; order Squamata; family Anolidae; genus Anolis; species Anolis apletophallus. Next base: position 36,676,844 of record JARBWK010000005.1, read on the forward strand.
AACAATGATGCCTGATGGGGCAGACACCCTGAAATTGACTTCAAGTATGCAGCAGCCACATTGGCCTCCTCCTGTATTTGGCCCAGAAAGAATGAAAAAGGCTTGCAGTGGTGGGGTAGAGAGAAAGGATTTCCCCCTGTTTTTCTGGCAGTGTGGGAGCAGAAGCTCCTAACAGGTGTGGTCTTGCCAGACCTTTGTTTGACATGTGACAATATCTCCCCCACAATCCTTCATTCTCTATATGCAAATACCATATTCCAAAATCTTAATAATTTTGGGATCTCAATAAGGGAGACACACCCTGTACCAACTATACTGACTCAAAATCGCGAGGATGCACCAGCTGGTATGAAACAGCTCTGGGAAAAATGATGTTCTAGCTGTGAGCTTTCATAACTTTTGAAGTTAATCCATTGTCAATACATGGTGTTTTTGAAGTGCTGCATAGTCTTTTGTCTAAATTCCTTGGGAAAGTTTTTGCTTGTTCTCACTTAATTTCTTTAATTTTGCTGGCTTTCTTAAAATTTCTTGTTCTTGTTCTTTGTGTCAGGATACTATGGCAAAAAGAAACACTGTGATAGGGACTCCATTTTGGATGGCACCTGAAGTGATCCAAGAAATCGGATACAATTGTCTAGCAGACATCTGGTCACTTGGGATTACAGCCATTGAAATGGCTGAGGGAAAGCCACCATATGCTGATATTCACCCAATGAGGGTAAGGGCTAAGTAATCAATTTGATTTGTTATTTGATAGCTGTGTAATGCACTGGTGGAGTTGGGAGCCAGTCCTCATTTTAGTGTGTTGTTATAAGCTGGACAAGTATGATTGACAAGTATAAATGGAATATGTATTACCAACATACATGAAGAAACACATACTGTACCCAGTCAGATGTTCTGAGTGCATTTGTTGGGTGAGTCCCCACTATTACCAAAGTTACTCAGATTGCATCATGATTGCATTGAAATTAAATGGGTTTTTTTGGAAAACAGTTTTTGCTGAAATGTGGAAGTAAAAAGCAGCACATACCTGAAAAATTATCGTTGTTTGCAGGCAATTTTCATGATTCCAACAAATCCACCTCCGACATTCCGAAAGCCAGAACTTTGGTCAGATGAATTCACAGATTTTGTAAAACTATGTCTTGTGAAATGTCCAGAACAAAGAGCCACTGCAACACAATTGCTCCAGGTCAGTATCTGCTATGCTGGAATATAAATAACATTAGAAGGTTTTTTTATTCCTCTGCCTGGCAGAGCAACTAACAAACACACAAGCTTCCTAAATTGTACACTTTGGATTCTGACTCTTGTTTTCTTGGCGCTAATATTTTGGTTCTTCACTATCTGGTTGATCAGTCTTTTAATAAAAAAAAACTCTTAAAAAAATACTTCCTTATTTGATTTTTTTAAAAAAATTGACTTCTCTGGAAAACGAGTTGGATCAGAATGAATGAAATTAAAAGCGGAGAGGAATTTCTGTTTCAAATAGTTCTATGACTGCTCACATACTGTGTGGACTCATAGAAGATCTAATAATAGTGACTTTCTGGAGAAGCCTGTGTGAGAGAGTACCCAGCCTTAGGGAAGTCATTTGTTTATGTGGCATCTGTATGGGTATATGACTGTACATATTTTTTGCTTTTTATCTAGGCATGATAAAACCTGAAAACTATGGTTATGTGAATAGGCACTATATGGGAACCTATTCTACTGTAACCTATTTTTTCACTTATAACATAACTTATAACACTTCGTATTTCATTATTTAATATAATAATAATAATAATAATAACTTTAATATTTGTGAGTCGCCCTCCACCACCGGTGCTCCGGGCGACTTACATCATTTAAAAACCCCAGAAATACATCAAAATACATCAATTTAAAAACATAGAATACAGACGGCGAAGGAAAGGCTCCGTCATTCAAAGTTACCGATCAGGCCCCAAACGCTAGGCGGAAGAGCCAGGTTTTCAGATCTAACAGAAATCTAGTTTGGGTCGATGTGGCTCTGAGGGCAGGTGGCAGTGAGTTCCAGATCGTGGGGCCGCCACGGAGAAAGCTCTCTCCGGGTCTCCACCAGCTGAGCCTCCCGCACCCAGGGATGGCCATACGATCACCGTTTATGGCACGTGCTGGCCCTCTCGCTGTGTTGGACCGTCAGCCGGGCGCTCAGATAGGCTGGCCCAATATTGTGCCGTGCTTTAAAAGTGAGCGCCAAAAGTTTGTAGAGCACTCTGACCTCTAGGGGCAGCCAGTGAAGATCTTTTAAAATAGGGGATATTTAAAATATGTCACTTCTTCGTTTGTATAATTTCTTTCTTGAGAATTTTTCACTAGCGAAATAAACTTTTAACATCCCTAGTTTTGTAGTTGAGAATTGAGGGTAAATAATCTACTGTGTGTATCTGTGTGTATCTGTGTGTCTTTTTAAAATCTGCAATTGCATTCTGCATTTCCTCCAAGTGGCTTTTTGCTCTCTCAAACCGGTACTGTAATGATACAGATAAAGACAGCTTGTTCCTATGTATGTTCAGTCAGAAGATTAAGTTATTGAGGCTCACTTGCCAAAGAAGCATGCAAAAGATTATAACTGGCATATCCATTGGAGTCTCTGCTGGTCAGATATATTGAAACGATAAACATTGATGTTGATAAAGCCATAGACCACACCATGCATAATTTTATTTTACCTCTATACAAAATTGGGTATAGATTGCTTTGCAGTAGAAGCTCTTGGTGTATCTTAGGTTAGTTACATTATTTAACCTAATGGGTCAGAACTACATTTGCCTTACAAATTACACAGCTTGGACTTAGAATAGAGTTGTATTAATTTTCTACCAGTACTACTTGCTCAATCAACAAAATTAACGGGATCACTGTAACTTACAGTAGCTTAGATTGTTTGTTCTGCGATCATACCTTAGTTCAAAGTTCTTACTTTTCAGCTTGTGTCTTTTAGCATCCATTTGTGAAAAGTGCCAAAGGAGTTTACATCCTGAGAGATCTGATTAATGAGGCAATGGATGTCAAATTGAAAATTCAGGAAGCTCAACAACGTGAACTGTATCATGATGATGAAGAAAATTCAGTGAGTATGAAAACACTGTGCTTCCTGCAGTAATGCTATTCTATCTTTCTGGCTTGACTGTTTGTAATTCCTTCGTTCCTCGCTAATTATAGAAAATAGTTAAAATACTCTAACTTAGAACAAACTCCTTCAAACTTGTGACATATGCCTTCAAATTTCAGTTCAGTTATTGTTACCGGCAGATTGTGTAATATTACTGATAACTTGGTTACTATGCTTAACCAAATTTCCCAACCTCAAAGTAAAGATGATAATTTTGAGTGAACTTAACTTAATGCTATAGTTTTCTTGCTAAGCTTTCTTTTCTGCCACTTCTCAAAGTAGCTTAAAGCAAAATATAAAATTCTTCTGCCAAATATTACATTAGTTTAGGATTAATAATAATAATAATTTCCAAGGGGACTCGAGGCGGCTAACATGAGGCCAAGCCCAACAATTACAACAAAGCAAAAAAATTCAACATAAAATCATAAAATAATACATCAAATAAAATACAATAAAATAAATCAAAAGAAGACAATACAAAGTAACACAGAATATATCATAAATAAGAAAACATTGAACCAAGTGGGCAGGGCCATTTTTAAAACCCTGGGTGAGATGGATGAGTACGGTAATGTGTCTGGTAGGAGGTTCGGATAGGATAAACAAATGGATTTAATTCATTGAAAAGTGAGATAAAGTGCATTGAAGGGCATTATGTACTAAATTAGTCAAGGCAAGGGCGTTGTTCATTCCTCGAAGGCACACCAGAACAGCCAAATTTATAGGCTCTTCCTGAAGGCTGCCAGGGTGGACCCTTGCCTACTCTCACCGGGTAACGAGTTCCAAAGTCTAGGGGCCACCACAAAGAAGGCCCTTTCCCTCATCCCCACAAGGATGTAAAATAGTTTCAGTTCACTTTGTAAATGCCAGTCTCCAACAATCTCTATCTTAGAAGGAAGTCTAAAACATACCATAGAATTGGAAGAGACTTCATGGACCATACAGTCCAGCCTCCTGCCGAGAAGCAGGAAAATCGTATTCAAAGCACCCCCGACAGATGGCCATCCAGCCTCTGTTGAAAAGCCTCCAAAGAAGGAGCCTCCACCACACTCCGGGGTAGAGAGTTCCACTGCCAAACAGCTCTCACAGTGAGGAAGTTCTTCCTAATGTTCAGGTGGAATCTCCTTTCTTGTAGTTTGAAGGCATTGTTCCACATCCTAGTCTCCAGGGCAGCAGAAAACAAGCTTGCTCCCTCTTCCCTATCACTTCTTCTCACATATTTATACATGGCTATCATGTTTTCTCTCATCCTTCCCTTCTTCAGGTTAAACATGCCCAGCTCTTTAAGCTGCTCCTCATAGGGCTTTTTCTCCAGACCCTTATCATTTCAGTCACCCTCCTCTGGACACATTCCAGCTTGTCAACATCTCCCTTCAATTGTAGTGCTAAGAATTGTACACAGTATTCCAGGTGTGGTCTGACCAAGGCAGAATAGAGGGGTGGCATGACTTCTCTGGATCTAGACACTATATTCCTATTGATATTACAAGAAAGTCAGACTTTCTGTTTGATTCTTTTTCATCTTTTCTAACATTTATTTCATCTTTTTGGTGTGTTTATTGATGCATTTTGGGCAAAGTATTAACCTCCCTAGCCTAGCAAGAATAAACTACTCATTTTATGATCAAGTTGAAGATTTCATTCTCTAGAGCCACTCATCCATCATGTTGATATCCCTTTGAGAATAAAAGATGGTATATATATCAAGTAATTGTTGGTTGGCTAGGACTAAATTTGTAAACTGACATTTTCCTTTTAATTAATATTGGAGAGCCCCTTGGGCTTTGCTTGAATCAAGTGATTCAGAGCTATAACATTTCTGTATGCAGGAAGAAGATGAGCCTGATTCTAGAACCATGGTACGAGCACGGGGACAGGAGACTAATACAATCAGAGCTGTTTGTGGAATGAGTGATGGTATCAATACCATGATAGAATATAACGACACCTTAGGGTCACAACTGGGAACAATGGTGATAAATACAGAAGATGAGGAAGACGAGGGAACAATGAAGAGTAAGTACTTCATCTTTAGTTATGTACAACGTTGAATAATGTATTCACTGTGCATAATATAGTTGGGGGTTCTGTACTGGTGTCCCATTTGTGGAGAAAGTGAAAAGTAGACAGAGATACTCCCCTTTTTCTATTGGTCTTTTGTCTATATATCATTCATTTATCCCCCCTCAATTATGTCTCTTACTTGACTAGTTACTTGTCAGCCTACGTTCATTCTGCATTTGCCAGGCCAGACTCCATTCTCTCCAGCTCCTTTTTGTCAGTGCAGCTAGAGAAAAGAGAAGAGCCAATTCGTAGGCAGGTCAAGGGGACAATGAACTAAGAGGCCAGATTGGTACAGGACCATTTATTCACTTTTGCCACCATATTTTGAGTTGAGCATGTATATGTCCTATTTGTGTATGCATATATATATATTTCTCTACCCTGCTCGGAGGCACTTCAAGACCCACCTGGTTGAACTTTGCTAGAGCAGGAGTTCCACAATGAAAGAACTCTAAGTGATGGATATTTAAACTATGTGGAGACCTTCAAAGAAGCAGAGTCTTCTCTCCTTCCATGGAACAAATCCTTTAAACTTAGGGCTAGAATTTAGAAATTAACTGATTGCTGCCAGAGGGTATTTGTCACACTATGCTTTTATTCTCAGTTACCATATATACTTGTGTATAAGCCAACCTGAATATAAGCTGAGGCATCTAATTTTACCACACACAAAAAATGGGAAAACTTACTGACTCAAGTATAAGCAAGGGTGGTAAATGCAGTAGCTACTGGTAAATTCTAAAATAAAAAATAGATACCAGTAAAATTACATTAATTGAGGCATCAGTAGGTTAAATGTTTTTGAATGTTTACGTTAAACTAATTTATTATAAAACTGTTGAACTCTGATTAAACCATTATTCTAATCTTCAATGTAAATGTGCTTACGTACCCTTTCAACAATAATAGAGTAAAATAATAAATGTAATAAAAATAGTAATAATATAGTAAAATAATAAATGTAATAGCAACAATAATAAAATAAAACAATAGATATAGCAATAAAATAATAAATGTAATAATAATAGTAAAAGTAAAGGTTTTCCCCTGACATTAAGTCTAGTTGTGTCCGACTCTGGGGGTTGGTGCTCATCTCTATTTCTAAGCCAAATAGCCGGCATTGCCTGTAGACACCTCCAAGATCATGTGGCCAGCATGACTGCATGAAGCAACATTACCTTCCTGCCGGAGCAGTACCTCTTGATTTACTTACATTTGCATGTTTTCAAACTGCTGGTTGACAGAAGCTGAGGCTAACAGTGGGAGCTCATGCCACTCCCCAGATTCGAACCTGCGACCTTTAGGTAAACAAGTTCAGCAGCTCAGCGGTTTATCCCACTGCGCCATCGGGGATTCCAATAATAATAATAATAATAATAATAATAAATAGAGTAAAATAATAAATGTAATAAAATAATAAGAGTATAATAATGTAAATGTAATAGTAATAATGATAATAATAGAGTAATAATAATAGTGTAAAATAATAAATGTAATAATGATGATGATGATGACAGAGTAAAAGGCTAAATAGCTGACTCGAGTATAAGCTGAGGGGGGCTTTTTCAGCCTAAAACGGGGCTGAAAAACTGCTTATACTCAATTATATACGATATGTTTAAATGCTTTTAACTGTTTTTTAATGTGTATTTTTTTTTTTAAAAAAGAGCAGCTTGTTTTTAAATTATAATTACTGTGTTTTAATTGTACTTCAGTCTATATTGTGAGCCACCTTGGATTCCATATTATAAGAAAGCTGGGGCATTCAGCACACTTCAAAAAGTTTTTAAGAAAAAGTGTCTTATATCTACAGCTAAAGGATAATTTAATGTCCGTGGGTAGCTTTAATCAGCAGTTTGATATGACATGGGATGAAAAGTTAGCTTATGACAGAATGCATTTATGGGAATAGCCAGTTTCGGTATTTCTTACTGCTTAAATGACTATGGGTTTGAGAGGGTGTTGCCATATCCCTGTGCAGTTGAGACATAACGTTAAGAATTGCATGTACCAGGTGGCTATTTGGGTTGGTGGTATACCACCGGATGAGTACTACTTCTTATGTTTTCTGGTTACTCATTATTGTTCTAATTGGAAAACGTGACTACTGCTGAGTTTATATATTAGGCTGTTTTTGACTCCGTGTATGTATCCTGTTGTCATGGGATATGCCTGACTAGTTAAGGTGTCATTTTAATCGAAAACAAGCTTACAAGCACCAGTGACTGAGTTCTGGGAACGTGTATCTTTATACACAAGTAACTAAAATTATTTATTTATTTACTGCCTTTGTATACCGCCCTTCTCAGGCCTCAGGCGACTCAAGGTTTACAGCGGCAATGATTCGATGCCCAAAAACACGGTTAAATATTTTAAAACATTAACACATATTAACAACCAGAACAAGAATATTAAAAACATAAATAGTTTACGTCTCCTAATAAAAGCATTATCAAATCTAAAAATTTAAATGCTGACTTTTATATTAAGTTAGGATATTTCACCACCCTTTTGTATATCACTATAGGGTGGTAGAAAATAAATCATATGAGTTTTATTTTTTCCAAGTTTTTTCTTATATTTTTGGAACCAATGTATTTTCTCCACTAGAGGAAATATGTTCTGAAAATGTCTTTTATTACAAAAGCAACTTTTTTAAAGTGTCTTTGACACTTTGTATACATTGCAGTTCTCTATTCAGTGGTCAGATTCGTTCAGTTAAAAATGCCCTAATTAGCCACAGTTGTTCAACCCATTTAATGCATGCAAATGAATTCTTTATAGAAAAGAATGTGTATAGTGTATAGCAGGGGTGCCCACACTTTTTCATCATGCGAGCTACTATATGAACAATCAAGTTGAAAAGATCACCTGTTGTGCATGTGAGTGTGTGCGCACGGGGCTTCTTTCTTGCCTGCCCACGAACTCGTCGCCGCACGCACCCGGGAAGGGGATCCTCCTTGCCTGTGTGCGCGCTCTCTCTTAATGTCTTCGTTGCCTTCCTCCTTCCTGCTGCGTGATTTCGCGAAGCAGGAAGTCCCCATCCCATCCTGCTTCTTGCGTGCACAGCAGGCCCCTCCCGGGCACGCAGCAGGAGGGTACTTAAAGGCGCACCCACCAGCACTCCGGCCAGATATGGCATGGCAGGAGCGCGCCATCCGGCTGGTGAGGCCCAAAGATCACCTGGAAGAGGGCCGAAGATCACCTAGGTGCTCCCGATCACCATAATGAGCACCCCTGGTGGTGTATAGTAAGGTGAGAGCAATCATCATCAACAATTAATGTTTCCTAAATTGCTTTATTCTCCAATATTAACAAATTAAACATGCTCTAATCTATTTTGTGGAATATTCTTTATCTTGGCATATAGACGAGATGGTAGAATGATTTAACTATTTCAGACTGAAGATCAAAAACACTAGATTTTAGGTGGATTTCTTCCAAATGCTCTAGATATGTTTCAAAGAGGAAAAACTTCACACACACACACACACACATCCCTGTAGCATCTCAGGAAGAGAAACAGGTCAGATACCTTTTTTAAAAACCCAGAGTAGCCTTTTAAAATGTTGTTCTCACCTATCAGTCATTCAGTCCATATGACTCTGCATCTCATTTGCACACTCTTGGCTTTATGTGATTTTTGTTGTGACCATCAAACCATTTTCTGACTTATGGTGATCAAGTCACAGTGTTATTGTGACAAGATTTGTTGAGAGAGGGTTCACCATTGCCCTCCTCTGAGGCCGAGAGCATGTAGCCTTCCAAGGTCACCCAGTGGATTTCATGGTTGAGTACGGGTATTCGGACCCACATCTCTTGCTAAAAGCAAATCTGTTGCTATTGAAAATATGTCTGAAATGTTAACAAAATTTTTAGCCCTGCAGATAACTTAATTTTCTTTCATTGAGTTTTCCAAATAGCATCTGCGTGTCCCTAATGCCTTGATCTGTACTAACTAGTCAGCATTTATGACACTCTCAATTCTTCTGGTCCTAGCCTGTCTGACACTCTTCTCAGTATAAATTGCTATGATCAAGGTTTTACTGGTGAGTTGAATACCCTTTTCTGTCAGGCTGGATAGACTCACTATTTGAATGTTACACAGGATTCACATAGAATTATAGAACTATAGTGGGGAACAGCAGGGAGTCAGTGTTCAACTTTCAGCCTTGGAGCAGTTTTTTTCTTGATAGCTGAATTTCAACTGTAAATGTCTAAACAAATAAAAGAAAAGCTGGTGTGAGTAGTAAGCAATATTTTTTAGCACAGTTGTGAGTTTGGAACCATTCCTCCATCACTGAACCTGTCTTCTTTCTCCCAATCTGGGATTTAAGGAAGCTTTCAAAAAAAGCAAATACTAACACACACGCACACACACACACAAACATCACCCACGTGTAGCTAAAGTATACAAAATTAGATTAAATCTGTATTAAAAAATAGAATTAAAACCACGGGCAACCCTCCCGCATTCCCATCAACCATGCTTGTGAAGGTGTTGGCCTAGAAAGGAGAGCTTCCCTGCAGATCATAAAGCTCACGTACATAAGAACATAAGAAGAGCCATGCTGAATCGGGCCTCAGCCCATCTAGTCCAGCATTCTGTGTCACACAGTGGCCCACTAGTTGTACACGGGGATCTCTAGCAGAAAGGAGGGCAAAACCCTCACCTGCTCCTGACCCCCCACAACCAGTACCCGGGGAAAATCCTGCCTGCCTCCATCAACACAGAGGTGGCACTTGGATGTCCATTTCAGTAACTACTGATTCCCTTGGTATCCATGAATCTGTCTAATCCTGCCTTGAGCTGTCCAGGCTGACAGCTGTCACAACCTTCTCTGGAAGTGAATTCCATAACCCAATGACCCTCTGGGTGAAGAAATATTTCCCTTTATTAGTCCTAACTTTCCTACCTTGGAGCTTTAGGGAGTGCCCCCTAGTCCTAGTGTTGTGTGACAGAGAAAATATTTTTTCTTTATTCACCTTTTCTATCCCATGCATGATTTTATACACTTCGATCAAGTCACCTCTTAAACGCCGTCTTTCAAGGCTGAAAAGACCAAGGCGTTGCAACCTGATTTCATAAGGGAGCTGCTCCATCCCTTGGATCATTCTTGTTGCCCTTTTCTGTACCTTTTCCAGTTCCGTTATATCCTTCTTGAGGTGCGGTGACCAGAATTGTACACAGTACTCCAGATGTGGCCTCACCATAGATTTGTAGAGAGGCAATACAACATTTGCCGACCTATTTTCGATTCCCTTCCTGATCATGCCAAGCATAGAATTTGCTTTTTTCACTGCTGCAGCACACTGGGTTGACATCTTCATTGAGCTGTCCACCAAAACCCCACGATCCCTTTCCTGGTTTGTCTCAGAAAGCTTTGATCCCATCAGTTCTTCCCATGGGAAGACATACTGGTTCACAAGATATGAGTGTATGTGGAGGCTTAATATGAAAGTCTGAACTTTTGTGGCCCTATTTGCTGTTTTAGATTGCTTTAGATTGCATTGAGTTGTTAGTGTTACTGTAATATATAAAAATGGTTTACCTGTAATATTCTGATGCTTCCTAAGCAGAAAAAAATGGTCTGCGATTGCCGTAAACTTGTAGTACTGATAGTGTTTAACCAGGAGAGGGAGCTGCAGCACAGCATTTAATGCAAAATGCCATTGTGGAACTTTTAGACCATTCAGTTCAATATTCTTCCATATTGTCTGATGATATTGTTAATTAATAGTAAGTAGTAAAATATAAATTTGTATACAGGCAGGCCCTGAGTTGCAAACATCCGACTTACAAGCGACTCATAGTTACAAATGGACATGAATCAACAGGAAGTGAGAAAATTTTATCTTAGGAAGGGACATTCAACCCTGGAAGGGTTAGACTATGTAACATGATTTTTGTTCCTGGGATATAAATGTCATTTCTTACTAAAAACATGGAAAACGTTTATTAAACTGCAAAAACTTTGTTTTTGCTGGACAACCTACAACACATTTTGTTATAGTTTTTCAATGAATATCTCATAGATATTTTAATTTTAATATTTTAATTTTAAATATATCTTTTATGAATGTGGGGCATCGAATTGTTGCCAATCTGTAACCCCCACGTGAGTTGCCTTAAGGCTGTGAAAGGCGGGCTAGAAATGCTGTAAATAAATAATAATAAAAATAAATAGAGTCTCAACCAATTCAACATAGTTTGTGATAGCTACAAAAATGAAGCTTCTGGAGTATTACAACTACTTTCAAAGTACGCACTGCATAGTTAAATAGGAAATAACACTTTCAAATCTGGAACAGATTTCCCCCCAAATTTTGTTACATTTTGTGATAATATGGGAAAACATGTCTTAACTGAAACTGTATCATCAATTCTTGTTTCCACAACAAGCCAAATTTTTCAAAATCCAATTATCACAGAGACAGAAAGTGATATGAAATCTTCTGAACAGACAGCAAAAGAAATACCACAGGGGTGTTAACTAGGGCTGTGCAGAACTTCATTTGTAAATCGTTTGTCATAACTCTTTCGTAAGATTCGTATATACAAAGTAATATTAAGAAATATGGGCAGCCCCCACACAAAAAACTTCAGATTCAAAACACTCACTTAAGACTTTTGGAAGAGTTATGTAAGTCTTGTAAATGGCTCCAGGTCTCTCTCACAGGCACCGCTTCTTCCCCAGAAGGGCTGGATTTGGTTCCCCTGAATGGTCCCAGAAGGATGGTGAGGCTGGAGTGGAGAGAGAAGTCCTCCTCTTTCCCCAAAGAGAGAGGGGGGGGGGGGGAGGGATTTCTGGTTGGATAGCTGGGCAAGGAAGAAACTCCTCCGGCACATGTCCAGCCTCAAAAAAGACAGAGACCACACTCACATTGAGGCTTTAACACAGGAAGTGATCAGAATTCTTGGAAAGATAGTTTAGGGTGGGGTCTTTTGAATTATCTGCTACATGGGTCCTCTCCTTCCCAAACTACATTTCCCAGAATTCTGCTTACCGCCTTGTGCCTCTTTCTCCTCCACCTCCCTGAAAGTTTTGGTGGGGGTAAATCTGTGTTCATTCTCTAAAGGGATTTCAAGAAAAAATGAGATTGTTGAGAGTCGAATCAACTCTGTGAGGTAGGCAAAGTTGAGAGGTAGTAACTTCAAAGTTTCCCTAGTATTCTTATTTCAAAGGCTGGGTGGGCATCTGTTGGAGGGGGTGGTGGGTTGACTGTAATTTTCTTCATGGCAGAAGGGGGTGGGACTTGATGGCCCCTGGGGTCTTCCAGTGAAATAGTACTGTTAAAATTATGTTGGTTAAAATTCCCTAAAAATCAGTGGATGTGCAAAACTTTTTGAAACTTGGAGGGAATGATGCCCTGGTTATGTTGTATCATTGAAAATAGAAATTTAATGAGATAACTCTTGTAGGGTTTTTTTAAAAAAAAAACTACTATTGCTTTGACTCCTTGTGCAATTACTTAACAAAAAAGTAATAAAAATAATTATAGTTAGGATATTGACCCCTTACTATACTTTAGAAACAATTACCCCCTCCCCTTTATTTAGTATTGAAAGATTTGTTTTTCATTGCTCACACAGGCCTAATGTTAACCCTTCCCTATGCTATCCAAAGCATATAGATATATAGATGTAGATATAGATAGCTGGAGGGCCCAGTGGGTTCAACCGCTGAGCTGCTAAACTTGTTGACCAAAAGGTTGGCAGTTTGAATCCGGGGACCGTGGTGAGCTCCCGCTGTTAGCCCCCGCCAACCTAGCAGTTTGAAAACATGCGAATCTGGGTAGATCAATAGGCACCGCTCCGGCAGGAAGGTAACGGCGCTCCATGCAGTCATGCCAGCCACATGACCTTGGAGGTGTCTAGGGACAATGGCTCTTCGGTTTAGAAATGGAGACGAGTGTTGGACATAACTAGACTTAATGCCAGGGAAAACCTTTACCTTTACGTTTTATATAGCTGGAGTTACACTTGGAAAAAATGTTCCTGTTCTGACTTACACATAAATTCCACTTAAGAACAAACCTACAGAACCTGTCTTCTTCGTAACTTGAGGACTGCCCGTAATTGGCACACTAAAATAACTGACCCATTAAAATACCCATAAAATGTAGTGCGTGATTCATAAACTTTATTTTGAAATGTGCATGTGTTACTGCTACACTTAACAGTTTACTTCTCTGGTTTTCCTATTTGCTTTGGTAGCAAATCAGGATCAGAAGCTATGTAATGTGTAAAATGTCTCTAATTGGCTAAAAAAAATTCTAGCGTTTTATTGAGGCTTTCTACAATTTGCATGAAAAATCAAGGATGATTTTATAGTAGGCCAATTTTGATTTTTAATACCACAGATGGCTGTCCTTAGACCATTTAGTGAACTGGATGGAAGCAGTTATATCAGCCACATCAGATTAAAGCATGCACAGTGTGCCTGCTGAGTTTTAACTGCACAGATCCTTTCTTTGGGGTATTGTATTCCTTATCCATTGACTCCTTTTTCTTTTTCCATGTTTTAAAGAGCCCTTTTCCCAGTGAGACTTTGAACCTGATGGGAACTTGAGTTTACCCTCTAGTTTGTTTTTGTCCCATTGTATATTTTTATTGCTTTGACCCATGGCAACAGGAGTGCTATTAAACATTATGATGGTCTTTTCTGTGATTAGCATCCATCTTGGGGAGCATCTGTTAAAAGGAACAAAGAGAATATAAACATTTTAATCAATAAATTTCCAGACATCTGAAGAAATTCAAATACTAAATTGCATTGTTTCCTTCTCTCCTTCCTCCAGTTTTGCAGATTTGTTAGGCCCATCAGACTTACTCAAACACAAGATAGGTTTGGGAGTATGCCAGTAACATAAAACCTGCGCTCGTCTTTTCTACTGCCATGGATTTAGGGGTGCAAGGGTATTAAAAGCATATTTACCAGCTGTTGGTGCCACAGAAACTGCCTAATTTGCATCTGAGATGCCATAACTCCATAAATATGCTAGGAATTTGATTCTTAGTGCACTGTCATGTCAAACGCATAAAGGAATATCGGTGAGAGTAGATGGTAAAACAAAACTGAAGTGGAGTGTGCAGGATAGAAGTATTCAGAGGAATTTTTATATAGGATGACACAAGGGGCTTGAGATGAAGTGATAAGAGGCTGATGTAAAGAAGTTCAAGAGTATCTGCAGTAGTGTGGAAAGAAGTATATTTTGGAGTAGAAGAAATAGTTCGACGAAAAGTACATTAATAGAGACTTACCTCTCCTAATCTGAGGAGGTGTTGCAAATTCTTCTTTCTCCTTGAACATCCTGTGAATTGGGCTTAGAAGTGTCTTTATGTAAAATTTGTTGTCTACTACTGAATGGTTGGTTGTAGACTTTTCTAATGATGTGTTTCAGTGGAATCATAGGAGGTATCCAATAAAAACACTCTGATCAGCTTTGCATGTTTACTCTTACCCCAGTCTTGCATTGCTTGATAAATGCGTCTTATTAATTTAAGAACATAAGAACATAAGAAGAGCCATGCTGAATCGGACCTCAGCCCATCTAGTCCAGCATTCTGTATCACACAGTGGCCCACCAGTTGTACACGGGGATCTCGAGCAGAAGGGAGGGCAAAACCCTGACCTGCTCCCGACCCCCCACAACCAGTACCCAGGGAAATCCTGCCTACCTCAACCAACTCCGAGGTGGCACTTGAATTTCTCCTGGTACAATTATTTCTTAGCAAGGTGACCTGTGCTGTCTTCAGTCTGTGCAGGCTATATTTGCATATGCCTCACTAAATTGCTTCAGGTGTTCTATTTTTTACCTTATTACTTTTGTGGTAATGCTCCCTTCATGTTCAATTAAATTGATTTCACTATGAAGATGTATTAGCCTTATGTATGAACTTTCTTGAGAGAGATTTATTTCAAAACCGTATTTTATTGTAAAATACTGTTGAGTTCTAAATAGTATTTTAAATGTAATGGATGGAGCCCCCGGTGGTGCAATGGGTTTAACCCTTGTGCCCACCGTGGCAGGACTGCAGGCCAAAAGGTTGGCAGTTTGAATCCGGGAAGCGGGGTGAGCTCCCGTCTGTCAGCTCCAGCTTCTCATGCAGGGACATGAGAGTAGCCTCCCACAGGATAGTAAAAACATCCAGCATCTCCTGGGCAACGTCTTTGCAGATGGCCAATTCTCTCACACCAGAAGTGACTTGCAGTTTCTCAAGTTGCTCCTGACACACAAAAAATGTAATTAATTTATGATAATGACTGTATCAAAGTGGTTCTTATTGCAGATAATGTTTTTCTACATTGTTTTCCCTTGAGGCAAAATTTGAAATTCTAAAGTTGTGCAGACCTACCTGTTTTAATATTCTGTGTCTTCAAATAATTTTAGTAAATTTTCTTGTGTATTTCATCCTGTTGCCAAATTAATATTTTAGAGCATCCTTCCCCAACTTTGCATTTGTCAGATATAAGACTACATTTCCTCTCATTTGTCCTTCTCTAGTGGCTACCCTCGTTTATCTAATCACTTTCCTTTCAATATTTACTACTAGGTTTCACTTTATGAAACCCAGTAAAATGCCTTCAATCTTTAGTCTGTGTTTTTTCTGCCACTGGAATCTATACACGTATTCACCTCTCTGTTTCAAAAGTGCGTAAAATAAAAGATTGCACTTTTAACTATCAGGCTCTATTCACATGCAGGTAAAAAGTCAAAATGTAAGTACAGTTTATTAAAGAAAAACAAATAATGTGTTATTTACAATCTCAGTATATTATAACTTTATTTGACTCTTTGCTACCCACCAGCTCAGATGCCAGTTGTGCTAGGTAAACCATACAGGATCTATACATTATATAACTAGTTTTTTACATAGACTAGCTGATATCCTCTTGGTTACTCTCATGTAGAGTATAATTGTTATATCAGTTTATTTATTTATTTATTATTTCCAGCATTTCTCTCCCCGTCCTTCTCAACTCCCAAAGGGGGAATCAGGGCGGCTTACAACAACAGCAATTTGATTCCGACAACATATAACACATTACATACAACATTATGCAAAAGATTTTTTATGCATTAGATTAAAATACATTTAAAACATTATTATCATGTAACCAAATCAGTTGTTGATTTAATAGATAGTTAAGTCATATTTACTGAATGGGTCTGCTGTAGGCCATAAAAATGTTTTTCCTTTACCTTTTACCAATCTTTCCAACCCCCAAGTCCTTGACTGTCTATTACAGGGGCCCCCAAACTAAGGCCCACGGGCCGGATATGGCCCTTGAAGGTCATTTACCCGGCCCTCGCTCAGGGTCAACCTAAGTCTGAAATGACTTGAAAGCACAACAACAACAGCAGCAACCCTATCTCATTTATTTATTTATTTCTTTCAGGATTTTACCCCGCTCTTCTCAAGTCCCGAGGGGGGACTCAGAGCGGCTTACAGTAAGGCTCAATTCGATGCGCACACAGTAACAATATAAGACCCCAGAACCCTTCAACAATTAAAATACATTAAAATACATTAAAATACAATTACCTAAACATCATACACATTCATTCCAGATTAAAACAATGTTCTGTCCGTAAAAGCATTGGCCCTATTCATCCACTTTCCATTAAAATCCCATCTAAAGTGCTGCCTTGTGCTGGTGTGCCAACGCCTGGTCCCACAACCAGGATTTTACTTTTTTCCTGAATGCCAGGAGGGATGAGGTGGATCGTACATCAATAGGGAGCGCATTCCACAGGCGGGGAGCCACCACCGAGAAGGCCCTATCCCTCGTCCCCACCAGCCACATTTGAGAAGTAGGCGGGAGCGAGAGCAGGGCCTCCCCGGTCATCAACCAAAAGCAGGCCCACACTTCCCATTGAAATACTAATAAGTTTATATTTGTTAAAATTATTCTTCATTTTAATTATTGTATTGCTTAAAGTGTTTTTGCACTACAAATAAGATATGTACAGTGTGTATCATGTTTTTTTTCAAATTATAATCCGACCCTCCAACAGTTTGAGGGACTGTGACCTAGCCCTCTGTTTAAAAAGTTTGAGGACCCCTGGTCTGTTATTTCTCACTCAAATTACCCCATTCTAAGGTGTACCTCCCTCAGCCAAATACCTGCTCTCTGTCATTCCATCCACATGACTGGAGCAATAGCAGCTATCTCTAGTAGTACTGCTGGGCCTATTACTGTGGGTTTTGGTATGCTCTCCACATATTGGTGTATCACACTGTTTCCTAGGATTTTAGGATGGCATACGGCTACAATTAAAACAGTTTAAAACAAAATTTACAATAATAAAAATAATGTAAGTCAACTAAAGATATATTGAAGAATTTAATAGGTTAACACAAATTTTAAAGCTTTGAAATAGGCCTGAAAGTGTGTTTTTGCTTGGTTCTGATGATGAAGTTAGTACTGCTGCCAGTACTGTAAAAATGTGTATTCGTTTCCTGGAATTTCACATCTGGACCAGAATATCTGATAGACCTGTATATGGAAGTTTTGATAAAATGATGTAGGTGGGAGTCTTTTGTTATTTCTTTGCATTGACAGGATTATTTTAAAGCTGTGGTCCACGGGGTATATGGTTTCGCATACTTGAACGAACTCCTGTTTTCAAATTGGCCTGACTGTTTTAATTTATCATCACTTGAGATTCTTTTCCATTTAATTTTTCTATTTGAGATGTAAAGATCTACACAAGGGCAAAGAGGACTTTTTTGCCACTGTTTTCCGCTGATGAAATATTTTTTCTCAAAGAGGTTTGCCTATTGCTGATGCTGCTATCACTTAAGTGCTATAAAAATTCCATGCACTGAAATAGATTTTATTAGTTTAATTTGTCAATTTTAGTCAGTTTTAAATTTTATTGTGCTTTCCCCCCTGATTTATGATGTGTACTACAGTGGATAATGGTAAATCTGAATCTGAGAAATTTGCAATACAACAAAAAAGTGGGTTTTTGTGAGTTTTCAGGTCTGTATGGCCTTGTTCCAGAAGCATTCTCCTCAGATGTTTTGCCCACATCTATGGCAAGCATCCTCAGAGGTTGTGAGGTCTGCTAGAAGCTAGGCAAGTGGGCTTTATGTATCTGTGGAATGTTCAGGGTGGGAGGAAGAATTCTTGTCAGCTTGAGGCAAGTGTGAATGTTGCAATTGAATAACTTGATTAGCCTTGAATGGCCTTGCAGCTTCAAAGCCTGGCTGCTTTTTGCCTGGGGGAATCCTTTATTGGGAGTTGTTAATTGGCCCTGATTATTTCCTCTCTGGAATTCCACTGTTTTTTGAGTGTTGCTCTTTATTTACTGTCCTGGTTTTAGAGTTTTTTTAACCAGATTCAACCAGAGAAGTCAGCCATAGCAGAGTACTTGATGTACCAACCTGGACACAGCATATTATTTTGAGAACACAGAAATGCTGGACCACTCTAACAACTACCATGTCAGACTACACAGAGAAGCCGTTAAAATCCACAAGCATGTGGACAGTTTCAACAGAAAGGAGGAAAATCATGAAAATGAACAAAATCTGTCTACTAGTATTTAAAAAATCTCTATTTAAAAAACAGTGGATATTTTTTTGGATGATTAAACAAACGGTTGACTTCACCCGGAGATATAGTTACATTTTACTTTTTTTCCCTATAGAGCCTTTTCACTTAACCCTTTAGTCTCCCCATCTATATCCAAAAACCCAACAAATTTATCTTTTTCTTCTCTTTCACATAGGAGATGAAAGGGTCCCATGTTTCCGTAAATTGATTGGTCGGCCCGATCCTAACAAGCAAGTCAGTTTGTCCATTTCTGCTACTTCCAGCAGCTTTTGTATCAGTTCCTCTTCATTTGGGATTTCTGTTTTTTACCAGTTGTCACAAACGCCGACTTAGAACTGCCCCTTTAACACACACACGGAGACGTAGCAAAGGCTAACTACTTTATTGTAGATAATAAACAGTCAAAAGGTATATAGTCCAATAATGCAAATGTTCAAAGTATAAAGCAAATAGTCCAAGGTATGGTAGCAAATAGCTTGAGCGTGGCAAGGCTCCGCAAACCAATGCGGATCAGGAAACAGGACAAGGTTTCGCAATCCAATGCGAATCAGGAACCAAGGCAAGGTGCCGCAACCACTGCGACTCAGGAAACAAGGCAAAGGCAAGGCAAGGCTTGATGACCACTGTTAGCTTGTGGTCCCACTCCGCTCGCGCCTATTCAGTATAGACGTGGCCGGAGAACTGAGGATCAGTTCCCACGGGCCGTACTTAATCCCTCGGCCGGGACCCCGACGATCTAGGGCCCGGCGCCTCAGTCTCTACTTTCCGAGCGGTGACGGTCTAGGGACAGATGCCAGCTCCTCCTGCCCTCCTCTATGTCCCTGCGCCTGTTATGAGAACGGCCCCGCTCTTCCAGCCTAGTATCGCTATCTTGCTGAGAAGCAGCCTCCCGAGGTTCCCATCCGCTAGCCTCCATCTGCTGCTCGGCCAGCTCCTGGGAACCTCGGCCATTTGGGAATTCATAACTATCTCCGCTATCTGCTTCGCTGCCTCCCATCTCCACCTGGTCCGCTCCTTCCCCGGGAGAATGCTCCCATTCGAAATCCCAGGCTAAACTCTCTGCAGGTGGACTGAGCAAAGGCACGGCTGACCAATCTTGCTCTGGGCCTTCCAACTCATCCTCCGAGTCCCCTTTCAGCCTGTGCGGGTCCCAATGCCAACGGGACCCCGGTGCGTCACCCTCCCCGCGGCCCGGGCGGACCCATGGGTGCTACACTATCCCCCCCCTCAGGGCCCCCCCCTGGGCCGCCCCCGGGGCTTGGGCTTGTCAGGGTAGTTGCGGTGGCACACAGGGCAGGATCCCACATAGTCCTCCACATCCCTCCGCACTTTCAGCCACCAAAAGTCCCGTAGGACCAGTTGGAGAGTCTTGAAGAGCCCAAAATGGCCTGCAGCCCGACTATCGTGGCAAAGCTTGAGAATGTCCGCCCGCTCGGGCCCAGGGGAAACATAGACAGAGTCCCGGTGGTAAAGCACCCCGTTCTTTACCTGGAAAGGGGCTGGAGGCCTTGGTCAGTTGCTCCTGCACCCACGGGTCAGTCCGCTGGCGAGCCTGGACACGCACACTCAAGGGTCTCTTGTCACCAGGGGCTGGCGGTGCCACCGGTGGGTTGACAGGGAGCGCCCGAGCAGCCGCAAAGTTTTCGCTTTAAGCAACCGGGCCTCGGACGGCCCGTCGCCCTCACGACGTACTCCGGCTTTCGGGACAGCGCATCAGCTTGCTTGGTCTGCTTGGGGGTCACATAGTGAATGCGGAAGTTGAATTGCTCAAAGAACAGGGACCATCTCTGTTGCCTCTGGTTCAACTTGCGCTGGGACTTCAGATGCTCCAAGTTCCGGTGGTCGGTGTGAACCTCCACCGGGAACTTGGCCCCTTCAAGCAGGTGTCTCCAGACTTCAAACGCCACCTTGATGGCCAACAGTTCCTTCTCCCAAATGGTGTAGTTCTTTCCGGGCCGTCAGCTGCCGGGAATAGTAGGCACAGGGCAACAAGTCCGTCCCCTGAGGCTGTAGCAGGATCGCTCCCACCGCCACATCCGAAGCATCGGCCTGGACGATGAAAGGGGTGCGGGGTTGGGTGCTGCAAAAGCGGCTGAGTGGTGAACAGCTGCTTCAACTTGCGAAACCCCACATCGGCCTCCGGAGTCCACCGGAACGGCACCTTCCCCCGCAAACACTGGGTGATCGGATCAGCCCACTTGGCAAAGTCAGGAATGAACTTTCTGTAGTAGTTGGCAAAGCCCAGGAATCTTTGAATGTCTTTTTTGCTAGCAGGGGGTGCCCAATCAACCACGGCTTGGACCTTGGTGTCATCCATGGCAATGCCCGTAGGTGAGATACGGTAGCCCAGAAAGTCCACCTCACGCAAGTCGAAAGCACATTTCTCCAGCTTGGCGTAGAGCCCGTGGGCCCTCAGCCTCTGGAGCACCTCCTTGACATGGCGATCATGGGTCGCCTGATCCGGAGAAAAAATCAGCAGGTCGTCTAGGTAGACCGCCAGGTAGCGGTCCAACAGGTCTCGGAAAATGTCATTCATGAAATGTTGGAAACAGGCAGGGGCGTTGCACAAACCGAATCCCATCACCAGGTATTCAAAACTGCCCCACTTGGTCTGGAAGGCCGTCTTCCATTCATCACCCTGGCGAATCCGGACAAGGTTGTAAGCCCCCTCAGGTCCAGGTTAGTGAACACCGTAGCTCCCCGCATCCGCTCCCAGAGCTCGGGGATCAAGGGCAGGGGATAGCGATTCCGGATCGTGATCTTGTTGAGTTCCCTGTAGTCATTGCACAGCCGCAACTCCCCCGATTTCTTCTTGACGAAAAGAATCGGAGCCCCAGCCGGGGATTGGGAGGGCCGAATGAACCCCTTCCGCAGATTCTCATCCAGGAAATCTCGGAGAGCCTGTTGCTCTGGTTCCGAGAGAGGGTAGAGTCGTCCCCGCGGGATCGGGGCCCCGGTTGCAGTTCAATGGCACAGTCATAGGCCGGTGGGGAGGCAAGCGTTCCGCCTCCTTCTCACTGAAGACATCCCAAAATCCGGCATACTTCTTGGGCAGGGTGGCCACATTCTCCACTTCTTGGGCCAGGCACGCCCGGGCCGTCATGCAGTGGCCCTGGCAATGGTCCGAAGAAAAAAAGTAGCTGCCTTTTCGCCCAGGAGATCTGGGGTCGTGGAGCGCGAGCCACACAATGCCCAGGACAATGGGGAAATCTGGGAGCTTGGTCACAAGGAAAGAAATGTCCTCTTTATGGGAGCTAGTCCACATCCTGGTAGGAGCCGTATACTGAGTTACAGCCCTGTTTTCTGGACTCTCCCATCAATGGTTTGGACGCCCTTAGGCTCTTGGAGATCGAGAAAATTTAATCCGGCAGACTTGGCATAGTCCGCATCGATGAAGTTTGTGGTCGCTCCGAGTCAATCATGGCATGGACCATCATCGGCCCCTTCTCGGGCGACCACAAACTGACCATTACAAGGAACAATTGTCCAGTCTTGGGTTCAGGGGGGAGGTTAGCGACGGCGGCCGAGTGAGCGAACCCTCTTACACCCGGCCGGTCCCTTCCCCCGTCGCCTGAATGGCTTCTTCGGCCTCCGAGGCCCCTCCGAGGGCGGCAGAGGCCCGAGGAGTCTTGCCACGCGGTTTCTGGGGGCACTCCTTAGAAAAATGTCCAGCCCCCCCCGCAGTACCAGCACAAGTTGAGGCGCTGACGCCGAGCCTTCTCCGCTTGGTCTACTTTTAAGATTCGAACTGTACCCAACTGCATGGGCTCGGGTCATCCGGGCCCGGCCGGCACTGGCAATTGCCGGGTTGAAACTGTCCAGCCCTTCCTTGCGCGCCACTGGTTTCTCCATCACGCCCTTGTCCCAACGCCTCCTGGTCTGCAGTCCCGCTTCCATCCGAAGGCTCAAGGTGATGGCAGCCTCCAGATCCGCGGGCCGAGGATGTTTTATCATCTCCTGTTGCAGTTCCGACGACAGTCCCGCAATGTAGTGATACCGCAACGACGGCAGATCCCACTGCGTCTGGGAAGCCAGAACTCGAAAACGGGAGATGTACTGGGACAGGGAGATATCCTTACACGTCAGCCGGGCCAGATCCCTCTCAGCGAGCTCCTCATTCACCGGGGCCCCCCAGGTTGCCCGGATCGCATCCAGGAAAGCCCGCAGCGTGTTGGTATGGGGGGACTGCGCCCGGATCAAGGCGGTGGCCCACGTTGCCGCAGACCCTTCCAGCAGATTGAAAACAAAAACCACCTGGGCTCGATCGTTGGCGAACTCGTTGGAGCGTTGCTCCAAATAAAGTTCCACTTGGCAAACAAAAACCTCCACCTGGGCGGATTGCCACTGAAGCGGCGGGTGGGCTCACCCCGGGTGCCGTCCGGCCCGGGTCCGCAGCTCACCCAATTCTCGTTGCATCTCTTGCACCTGGGCATCGGTCAGGTTAGCCATGGCAGCAATGGGGACGATGGGAGCCTGGGTGCGCTGCCTGCGGTTCCTGGTACGTCCCGTGGTGCGAAAGGGGTTCGAGGAGTTCTCCGGCCAACTGTCACAAACGCCGACTTAGAACTGCCCCTTTAACACACACACGGAGACGTAGCAAAGGCTAACTACTTTATTGCAGATAATAAACAGTCAAAAGGTATATAGTCCAATAATGCAAATGTTCAAAGTATAAAGCAAATAGTCCAAGGTATGGTAGCAAATAGCTTGAAGCGTGGCAAGGCTCCGCAAACCAATGCGGATCAGGAAACAGGACAAGGTTTCGCAATCCAATGCGAATCAGGAACCAAGGCAAGGTGCCGCAACCACTGCGACTCAGGAAACAAGGCAAAGGCAAGGCAAGGCTTGATGACCACTGTTAGCTTGTGGTCCCACTCCGCTTCGCGCCTATTCAGTATAGACGTGGCCGGAGAACTGAGGATCAGTTCCCACGGGGCCGTACTTAATCCCTCGGCCGGGACCCCCGACGATCTAGGGCCCGGCGCCTCCAGTCTCTACTTTCCGAACGGTGACGGTCTAGGGACAGATGCCAGCTCCTCCTGCCCTCCTCTATGTCCCTGCGCCTGTTATGAGAACGGCCCCGCTCTTCCAGCCTAGTATCGCTATCTTGCTGAGAAGCAGCCTCCCGAGGTTCCCATCCGCTAGCCTCCATCTGCTGCTCGGCCAGCTCCTGGGAACCTCGGCCATTTGGGAATTCATAACTATCTCCGCTATCTGCTTCGCTGCCTCCCATCTCCACCTGGTCCGCTCCGTCCCCGGGAGACTGCTCCCATTCGAAATCCCAGGCTAAACTCTCTGCAGGTGGACTGAGCAAAGGCACGGCTGACCAATCTTGCTCTGGGCCTTCCAACTCATCCTCCGAGTCCCTTTCAGCCTGTGCGGGTCCCAATGCCAACGGGACCCCCGGTGCGTCACCCCTCCCCCGCGGCCCGGGCGGACCCATGGGTGCTACACCAGTGCCTGGCCAGAACAATTCTAGCAGCCGTTGCAATAAAACAAAATAATTTCTCCATCTTTTTCCCCTTTATTTTTGGGTCTAAAATATTTAAAAGAAAAGTTTCTGGTTTTAACTCCACCTTATAATGCAACATTTCCTCCACCATCTTATTTACCATTTCCCAGTATCTCTTAACATTACGCAGGTCCACCAATGGTGAAAGAAAGTTCCCCTATCCTTTTGACATTTCCAGCAATAGTCATTTCCATTATTGTACATTTTTGCTAGCTGTACTGGAGTTATATACCATCTATATAGGACTTTTAATTGGTTCTCCTTTAGCGAGTAGGCATACTTGTATTTTGACCCTTGCCTCCAGCTCTTTTCCCAGTCCTCAGTTCTGATATTGTGGCCTATATTATCCTGCCATTTTTGTATATACTCCTTTATTGGCGCTTTGTCATATCTACTTAATAGTATATAGGTTGCTGACTCTCTTCTTTCCCTTCTGGGTCAGTATTTTCCCGCCTCTCATAGGTATTTCTTCCCAACCAATCTGATTATCTAGTTTGTATCTTGTTTTTAGTTGGTTATACTGTAACCAATTTATCTTAAGGTCCTTTAGTTCTTCCTGTGGTTTCAAGCGGAAAACATTATTTTCTTTTTTTTAATATGTCAGTATATAGGGGCCATGTTTCTTTCCCTGTCTTTATTATTTGAAATGCCTCTAACGGTGAAGCCCACAGAGGGTATTTTTTACATATAATATCCTTATATTTGTCCCAGATTTTTAGGAGTGGTGCTTTTGTAATATGGTTCTTGAAATTTTTATCTTCTTTCACTTTATTATAGAATAGATATCCGTGCCAACCAAATTTATTTTCCCATCCCCTCTAAGTTTAATAAATTCCCATCTCTCAACTCTATCCATTCTTTTATATTATCTAGGCAGTTGGCGTCATAGTAGGTTACCAAGTCCGGTAAGCCGAATCCTCCCTTCTCCGGTAGTTCTTGTAGGTACTTTTGTTTTATTCTGGCCTTTCTCCCCCCCCCCATATAAATCTCGCCAGCTCTGCTTGCCATCTTTTTAGAATTGTATATTTTTTTAGTATGGGTAGCATCTGGAACATGAAGTTTAGTTTGGGGAAAATTTTCATTTTGACCGTTGCAATTTTGCCTAGGAGAGATAGATTCATACTTTTCCAATTTCTTAGGTCTCCTTTAATTTGCTCCCACGTTCTTTCGTAATTATTTTTTGTAAGTTGACAATTTTTAGGGGTTAGTGTTATTCCTAAATATTTTACCTGTTTTACTATTGGTATATTACATTTTTTTTTTCTATTTGGGCTTCTTTTTTATCTATATTTTTTACCATAATTTGCGATTTACTTTTATTTAGTTTGAATCCTGATATTTTCCCAAATGATTCTATTTTATTTATCCATTTCCCCATATTTTCTGTCGGGTTATCTATCAAGCAGACCAAATCGTCTGCGAAGGCGTATATCTTATAGTTTTTATTCCTTACCTTCAGGCCTTTTATCTCTTTATCCTCTAATATGTCTTTCATAAGAATTTCCAAAACAAAATTAAAGATCAGGGGGGACAGCGGACACCCCTGCCTTGTACCCCTATTTATTTTTATCCGTCTAGATTTCTGTCCATTGATTACTATTTGAGCCTCCTGGCTTTTATAAATTGCTTTTATGGCAGAAATAAAATATAGACCCATATCCATCTCCGTCATTAATCTCTCTATCAATCCCCAGCTAACTCGATCGAATGCGAAGAGGGCTTTCGAGCCTATATTTTTATCCAGGTACTCTATTGCATTTATTATAGTTCTAATATTTTTCTTCATCATCCTATTGGGGAGGAAGCCAGTCTGATTTTCATTAACCCACTTATTCAGGAAAACTTTGAATCTTGAGGCCAAGATATTTGAAAATATCTTGTAATCCAGGTTGAGGAGGGAAATAGGCCTGTAATTTTGCACTATTTCCGGGTCTTTCCCTTCCTTATGAATTACCACTATTTCCGAGGTACCCCATGTCCCTGGCATACTCCCTTGATGTATTGTTTCATTCATTACTTTTTTGAGGTGTGGGATCAGTTCTTCCTTTAATATTTTGTAATATGCGTCCGTAAGACCATCTGGTCCCGGCGCTTTCCCCGGTTTGAGATTCTGTATTGCAATATCAATTTCTTGTTCTGTAATTTCTGCATTCAGGGTTTCCCTTTCCTCTTCCGATATTCGTGTTAATTTTTGTCTATTCAGGTATTCCTGTATATCTATCTTGCTTATCCCGAATGAATGAATTCGCCACATACTATCAAGAATTATACCAGGATGACGGGATAAGCAAGAAAAACAGTGGATATTGAGGGATTACTATAATTGTAGCAATAGTAGGGTTGCCTGGAGAAGGATCCCTTTCTTCTTTTGAGCTGTTTACTGTACACATGTTGCTGGAACACAATACAGGAAATTTGTCTGTCTCCAGCCTTCACTAGCTTCCCAAAGCCAATGCTGCAACAAACAAAACAAAACAAACCTTCCTGATAGATAAGTAGGGGTTGAGCTGAGCACCCATAAAAAGACCCGTAAAAAGAAGCTTTTTTTGTCATCGGCTTTGTTAACTTAGGTATTTCTGTATACTACTTCAGAATGGTACAGCTTCCAGTTCTAAGAAGCCAAATTAGATCCTGATAGTTTGAAGTTTAGTTCCCTCTTCCATGAAAACTGTCCATAATTTTGATATGTTGAAGGTTGCTATAGAAATGTTTTAAATAAATCATATGAAGTTATATCTACTTGCTGGAATGCTGGGACATGCCCTATTTTTATCATCCCTTATTTGAAGCAGCAGTTGGAATACTTACTAATGCCATTTTGATCTGATTTACAGCTCTCTTTCCGTTTCTGATTGATTAATTCTGGCAGCAGTGCTGTCTCAAAGCTTTTTGCTGCTTTTGGTGATTTGAAATTTTGTCCTCTCCCTGCCCATGAATTTTGTATCTTGGACAATATGACATTGTGTTACTAAAATTTTACTGGGCTGTTCGTTTTCATTTTCATTTTTAAAGCCTGCAGTTGTTGACTTTCTTTTTATTACTGCATCTGTGTCAGAGAAAGGTAGTGGAGCATGGAGTTCCCTTAAAGGCAAGGCACATTTATTTGGCTGGTGAGTTGCTAAATTACCTCTCTGTATCTTCTGGTAAAATAGAGGAAAATGTTTCCCGGTCATCTCAGGTGATGAAGTTGTTGCCATCTGACATCTCTCTCTGGCTTTTCTTCGTGAACAAAGATTCAGGAAGGACTTATCCCATGCTTTCTACAAGCGCGTTGATGACTAAAAAGGCCAATCTGAGATAGGCAAGCAGAAAGTCTCCTTGGGTGATGTTGTTTCCAAGTTGCAGTTCTTTCTGCGTTGTCGTTCCTCTTTGAGAATCACTCGGCATGTCTTCTCGAAAGAGGCCGCAGCGTTGTGGATAGTTAGTCTCCATGCCGCCCGATGTGAGACCAGGGTGGACTACTGTTGGTGATCAATCTGGCCGAGCCTGAGATGTTTCACGGAATCCTTATCTCTCTTTTTTGGGGTGCCTCTCTTGGGCTCTCTGTTACCTGTCTTCTCTAGACCAACTCACAATGCTTTAGCTGAATGCTAATGCAAATATCTCAGTGTTGAGAACACAAACATCCTCCCCCCCCAAAAGTGTATAGTCTCTTGTCCAAGTGTATAGTCAAAGCCTTCTTGGCATAATTGAGTGGTGTCTTTTAATAGCATCTGGATCTTGACAGGAGTTAATAATTTTTCTTGGTATATTTTCCATTGTTATACAACCCGAGTTGCCCTCTCCTGCACTCTTTTCCAGCTCTCAGATATTATTTTTGAGATGATGTGACCATCGAAATGCATAGCTGGAGAGACAATATAGGCCAGTGGCAAAACATAGGAGTTGCATGCAGAAGGTCCTTGTTTTAATTTCTGGTATCTCTTATTAAGGTTGAGAAAGTCTCCTGTCTAGAAGCCTGCTGATGAATATAGAAAATAAATTGTGTGCCAAAAGAGCTCAATAGTGTAGCTACATATAAGTCACCATTCTGTGTCCCAATATTTAAACTTTATGTAGATGGGTTTTAGATACATGCTTGAAAGTTTGAAAAAGACAGGTATCAATTTAGCTAACAAAATAAAACACACATTTCATGTCCACTGCTTTCTTGAATCTTTTGGGATTAGAAGAGTAGGGCATAATTCAGAACAAATCAATGTTGATGCCTGTGCTTCATTGCTGCTCATTGCAGATTGATAAGACCAGTGCCTAACTTCGTAAATGGAAAGTTCTGGCTCACTAGTCCGGTTGTGAATTATACCCTTTGACTTGTCCTCTCCCTGAAATCTTATTTCACTATTTGTTTTGGACAGCCAATACTCAAAAGAAACGTATACAGAACTTCTGTCTTACCCAATGTAACCAAATCCTAAGATTCACTTTATAATACATAGAATAGTAGGTCCTGGTCCTAGTTCTAACTGATCCGTCACTGAAGCTTCATATACATTATTCCTATCAGCTATTGATATAGAAGTACATTGACCCAGAGATAGCGTTGACCGCTGTGATCTCTGTTTTAAAATGAGAGTAATTTTAGTAGCGCACCAAAGAAGCTCTCACTTAAGATTTTTTCAGCTTGATATTTTACTAAAGTTACTTTGTCTCTTAAAATATTTACAATTAAATGTACAATTGCAGATAAAGTCTTCATATTTTATAAAATGATAAAATGAAAGTGATATACCAAGATATGTCTTTTTCTTTTCACGGTTCTTTAGTGCTAAAAAAACGGGTATAGGCTTTATCTTGTGTTGTAGTTAGGCGTATCATTTTATTACAACTCTGTGCTTTAAAATGGTACAGTATAAAATACTGTGCATGTTTGACCCCTGTTTCGTGAAAATCAGTGTTCATCAATTTTACCATCTATTATTTGAAACACAACAAGATTAGCACACAGCAAACAAGATCACTATGCTGGTTGTTGTATTGAATCACACGTCGGACACTTCCCAAGTGTCTAGGACTTTGTGCTGTATCGGCGAATAATGTGTGCAGATCTCAGTAGAGTGGCCTTTTGCAGCTGACAGACGGCAATTTGGTTAACACCGATTGTGTTTAAGTGCAGGCCAAGGTCTTTAGGCACTGCACCCAGTGTGCCGATTACCACTGGGATCACCTTTACTGTTCATTAGTAGGAATCACTGTACTGTACTCTGAATTTTGTTTAGCATATATTGAACACATGTTTGCTCTGGTTCAGTTAAATGTAACTCTGCAACCCCAGTTGGGCATTGTATGTAGCACTGCACTAACTTTATAATTATAATTTTGTGTTTTCTTGTAAAAAAAATGGTTGGCAACTGATAAGCTTGGTTCTTTATTGTGTTTATTTTGCTGTTCCTAGCAAATCTCTTCACCCTGGTCTGGCTATCTATATATACGTACTGATTGCAATCTTAAAATTATGTTTTGGTGTTGCCCTCCTGTTCACTTATCTCAGTTCAACTTCAATCTTTCATTCTCCTCTTCTTCCATTGTTTATTGTTCGCTTTTATCTTTTGTTGAAGACTGGATATTTTATTTATCTCAGTTAGATACATTGTTGTTAAGTACGGTAATTTCCATAGTATCATGGATTTTCTTGACAAGATTTGCTCAGGCTGAGTGCAGCTTGTCCAAGGTCCCCTAGATGTATTTCTATGACCAAAAGGAATTTGAACCCTGGTTTCCAGAGTCATGGTGCAACTCTCAAACCATTATACCACATAGGCGCTCTAACTAGATACATATTAGTTAGATCAGCGCTGTCCAACTTCTCCTGGCCCAAGGGCCGGAATTGCGGTCACTGATCACCTGGGGGGCCGCAGATGATCAGTGAGCAGGGGGCGTGGCCGCTCCCGGGGGTGTGGCCGGCCTCCTGCGCGGCCCGCCCATTTTCGGGAGGGTTTCCCTGTGTGACGTTAGGGTGGGTGACGCCTGACGTCACCCAGCCTAACGTCACCCAGGAAACTCTCCTGCAAGCCTGGATGGCTCGCAGGGGGAAGCGGCGCCGGCACTCGCTTCCCCGTGAGCCATCCAGGCTTGGGGGGGTTTTTCGCCCGGCACTCGCGTCTCTTTGGTCAGAGGGACGCGGGAGCCGGGCGAAAACTCCCCCGCAGGCCTGGATGGCTGGGGGGGGGGGAGCGAGAACCGGCGCTCGCTTTCCCCACGAGCCTTCCAGGCTTGGGCGAGGTTTTTCGCGCGGCACTCGCGTCCCTCTGGCGGGCGGGGAAAGAGGGACGAGGAGGAGGGGCAGCCAGCTGACTGCCTCCTCCTCGTCCCCTCCTCTTTCCCCCGCCCGTGCCCTGCCCGGATCCCGGGCGCGGCGCGGCGGGGAAAGAGGGACGAAGGAGGAGGCAGCCAGCTGACTGCCTTCTCCTTCGTCCCTCCTCTTTCCCGCGCCCTTACCCCGATCCCAAGCGCCGGCGCGGGAGGGAAGGGGAAGGAGGAGGGGCGATGGAGAAAGAAGGCAGCCAGCTGACTTCCTCCTCCGCCCCTCCTCCTCCCCTGCGGCCGCGCCACGGCTCCGATCGCGAGCCGCGGTGCGGGGAGGGGAAGGAGGAAGGGCGAAGGATGAGGAGCCAGCTCTCTTCCTCCTCCCTGTATCGCCGCCTTGTCCTCGGCGCCACCGATGCGATGCAGTTTGCAGTGGCGCCGCCGAGAGAGGGAGAAAGGGGCGATACAGGGAGGAGGAAGAGAGCATCGGGCGGCGCCGAGAGAGGGACAAGGGGCGGTGCAGGGAGGAGGAGCTAGCTCTCTTCCTCCTCCTTGTACCACCCCTTGTCCCTCTCTCACCAGCGCCCGATGCGATCGGTTTGCATCGGTGTCGCGGAGAGAGGGACGGAGGAGGAGCTAGCTCACTTCCTCCTCCCTGCCCCCCTCCCGGCCGCCATTTAAAAAAAATTAGAATTTTTTTAAAAATTAAAAATGGCGGCCGGGGGCATAGCGAGGCCGTGTCCAACAGGCTGGGGGCCGTGTACGGCCCCCAGGGGCGCCAGTTGGACAGCCCTGAGTTAGATCTTGCTAGATACAAACCAGGGAAGATAATTGAGAACCAGAATAGTTGCTTTAAATAAAACAAAGAACGGGCTGTAGTGTGTTTAATGTTGTCCAAACAGTTTTCTCTTCAGAGAATTATACGTGTCAAATAGTGTTTGTGCTGATCATTTATTTATTGCTGTTATGAATACTGCCATAGTCTCACTCTAAGTATTGATAGCATTAAAACTGCAAAATGTTCATAATAGGTATGCTTTACAAATATGAATTCATTCATATAGCTACACCATAGTCGGGGGCGGCTGAAGCATTAAGCGAATTACGCATTTGCGTAGAGCGCCAATCCCCAAGGGGCACAGGCCCAGGCAGGCCTGGGCATACCATGAGCATTGCCCGGGAGGGCGATAGAGGGCCCTCCCAGACCTGCTCACACAGCGGCGGTTAGTAGAACTTCGCACCGTGGCCTTGCTCCCAATGGAGAGGAAGCAGCAGCAGCGCGAAGAGGAGAGCTGTCATGTCGCTGCCTCCTCCTCCAAGGGCCTAACCGGCCCCCTCCTTCCCCGCTGCTTCCTCTGCCTCGCCTTCGCCTCAGGAGGAGGAAGCGCCAAAATACTGTTTGCTTACACTTGAAAATTACCTAGTGCTTTTTTAAAAATTGAAGACATTGATTTGATCTTGCAAAACAAATTCATCGTCTGAACATGTACGTGCGTAGGTGGGATAATACAGATGGAAACTTATCACACAAGGAAACGACTGCATTTAGCCATGAGTCATCTTGGTAGATAACTTTGGAACATTCATGATTTTAAGACTTGTCTTATGGCCTGACGGATTTATGTGAATTCTATACCTATGGAGATTTTTTTATGAGGGTAAGGTGTAAAAGTCTGGTAGACTTGCATACTAATTAAGCATGTTTTTTAAAAGGTCTGGTGTGCAGGCTCTCTGTTTGAAGGGCTCAAACATATGGAAAGTATTGGGGAAGGCTTTATTTTCTGAAAATATAAACTTGACACTTAAAATAATGCATTTGTTGGTTGATTATTTATTCACATCACATCCTTTTCCCCAATATGAAATTCAGAGAAGCTCATAGCTGGAGTACAACGATTATAATAACATGTTCTTAAAAATTAAATGAATAATCCTGTTAAAAACAGAACTAATATGAAATAGTTTAAAATAATTTGGAACGTAACAGTGAGAATGAAGTATACATATCTCATTAAAAGGTGCATTTGTAACAATTAGGTATTCATGAAACACCTAACCGAATATACGATTAGCCTATTTGTGATCAGTGTGCCTGAAAAAGCCCTGGAGTCCATGTACGATATTTTATTTGTCTAGTATTAAGTTTGACTAGGTAGGTCTTGCTTAAGATTTACTTGCAATGGACAAAAGTTCATTAACTGAACAGGATACTTTTGCAAAGGTTAGGATGTTGTTACCAGTCTTCTATATTGTTAAGAACTATTACTCTGAATGGTTTGTCTGTATTACGGTTGAGTTGGTGGATCTTATTATTTTTATTCTTTGAGTATTGTGATATAGTAAGGCATTTATACAAATTTAATAATATAACAGGAACATCAAAATACACTGGGTTCTTGGTAGTCCTTTTTCATCTCTCCAGGTTTTATAAATCTTGCCAAGCAATTCATAGTCTTGCATTCCATATTATAAGGGAAGCCTGAAAATACATTAAAATATAGTAAACTCAGTAGGGCAATATCCATTAAAATACTGTCATCCAAGTGATATCTCTTAAACTTTTTAACTACAGTTCTCTGAAGTCATAAGTGACAATTTCATAATCCTTTTAAAAAGAATAATTTTATTCCAGAAAAACACAAAACGCACAGCATTTTAGATACACAAAGCTTCTAAAAATACACTACTACGTATTGTACACTACAACTAAACTATAACTCAGGAACTATAAAAAAAGAAGAAAAAACTACAAATGTCCCATTCTCTAGCTGATGTTTGTTATCCCTTATAAGTTGGCTTCCTTTTAGCAATAATACAATTTCACATTTATTTAAGACAACAGTCTACAATTGAAAAATGCCCCTATCATTTTGATTAAAAATTAATGAGCAGATCACAGTCTTTCTTAAAGTTGATCAAAGATTTCTTCTTAATTAGCATAGTCAATTTGCCCATTTCTACAATTCATTTAATCCTTAAGACACTATTGAGATTCTGCGACACAAAATATTTTTTTCGATCTCTTGTCAAGAAGGCTGAACCATGTTGTGATCCTGCTGAAATTATATCAAAAGTATCAAAAGTACAAAGGAATGAATGTTGATTTCTATGTATGTACATCAAGGAGCCCCCGATGATGCAGTGGGTTAAAGCGCTGAGATGCTGAGCTTGTTGACCGAAGGTCGCAGGTTCGAA
Organism: Anolis apletophallus; assembly: GCA_030556195.1. Taxonomy (NCBI): domain Eukaryota; kingdom Metazoa; phylum Chordata; class Lepidosauria; order Squamata; family Anolidae; genus Anolis; species Anolis apletophallus. Next base: position 36,710,574 of record JARBWK010000005.1, read on the forward strand.
TCCGGGGAGTGGCGTGAGCTTCCACTCTCAACTCCAGCTTCTGCCAACCTAGCAGTTCAAAAACATGCAAAATGTGAGTAGATCACTAGGTACCGCTCTGGCGGGAAGGTAACAGCGCTCCATGCAGTTATGCTGACCACATGATCTTGGAGGTGTCTACGGACAACGCTGGCTCTTCGGCTTAGAAATGGAGATGAGCACCATACCCCAGAGTAGGACACAACTGGATTTCATGTCCGGGGAAAACCTTTACCTTTCATCAAGTATAGGACCATAACCTCAAGAGGTGGAAGAATTAATAAATTTTCCTAATGCTATAACCAGAGCTTTGAAGAAGACTGGTGTGTTTTTAAATCCACTATGTGGGATGGAATAACTCAAGGCGACAGAACACCCTCCCTGATATTCTCGGTACTGTTACTGCTTTTATATAATACCTTCTGATCCTTATATCCTTTAATTTTTCAGTGAGAAAGTACATTTTTATTTTATGTTGTGTTCAGGAGTTTGAGATTAACTGCATTATTAAATGTGAGCATTATGGTATAATGCTTTGGAACTGGACTACAACTCTGGAGGTTCATGTTTCCACTCAGATATGGAAACCCATTGGGTGACTTTGGACAAGTCATACTCTTTCAGCATTGTCAGACCTCCTCTGAAACACCAATGGTTCCACTTAAGGCTGCTGTTAATTGGAAATGACTTCAAGGCACACAATAAATTATGAAAAGCAAGATGGTAAACAATAAATTTGTTTAGTGGAATGCAAAATATGTTTGTATTAACTTGTAAAAGTTAATAAAATTGATGCTTTAATTTTATATTTATAGGAAGAGATGAAACAATGGAGTCTGTTAGACCATCTTTCCTTGAATATTTTGAACAAAAAGAAAAAGAGAATCGGAGAAACTGTGGAAGGCAGGTACCTGAAAGGTATTCATCAGATTGGAGACTACCTCTGGATGGTGACTTTGAATTTGTGAGTAGCATATACTGGTATATATTTTCTTTTTTCAATAGAAAGAAATATCCCCTGACCAAAAGATTATTGTAGAAAGGAAGTGTACAAGCCATTGTTGCATATTAATGGGTTTTTAAGGTTAAAATATTTAAGGGCAGACAAAATTGATGAAATGATCACTTAAACATGTTGTTGTTCAAACATTCCAGTTAAAATCATAAATAAAAATGATGCCTAATAATTCATTTTTCTAAAATAATAAAAACATAATAATAATAATACATGTTTTGTCTTACAATCTTTATAGTCATGAATTTAACATATGTCAAAAGTTCACCTGATTCCCTGTTAATATCCTACAACTCAATTGTAGGAAGATAAGAACAGGAGAATCTAATTGCTAATATAGCTTGAAATCGTGAAAAATGATTATTTCTCTTGTGAAAGTTTCCTTGAATTCATTCCAAATATTGATTGCAAATGGCATAGTATATTTAGACAGATTTAGACTCACTGTGCCTTTCCATCTCTGCAGGGGTGGTGGACCCATTAGAATGGTCTGCCCCAGGAGGCTTATGGATCCTAACGGATTCCTGACGGCTCTTGGGGATTTTCCTGCATCCTCGGTAAGTGACCCTGTCGAGGCTCTTGTCTCTCTGGGACAGAGAGAGATGACAAGGGCTATTGACATGATCGCTCCAGAACACCCGCTCTCGAGTAACCGAGCTAAACCAGCTCCTTGGTTCACTGAGGAGCTGGCAGCGATGAAGCGAAAAAAGAGGAGGCTAGAGGGTGTGTGGCGTCGAAAGAGGAGCAGATCAACTCAAGCACGTCTGGTCTCTTATCTAAGAACCTATGACGCAGCAACAAAGGCAGCACAGAATACATCTATTGCGGCCAAGGTTGCCTCTGCTAAGAACCGTCCAGCGGAATTGTTCCGAGTTGTCAGAGGACAGTGCGAGATCCCAGATGACTCGGTGGACCGCTGTGAAGAATTCGCTCGGTTCTTCACAGATAAAGTTGCTTTGATCCGTTCCAATTTCGATACCACTTTAACTGCAGTCTCTGAAGATGTGACGCGAGCATCTGCTTGTCCGGTTTTGATGGATTCGTTTCAATTGGTTCAGCTCGAGGATGTGGACAGGATCCTTGGGGAGGCGAGGCCTACCACATGCATCCTAGACCACTGCCCATCCTGGCTGATAAAGGAAGCTAGAGGGGGTTTGGCAGAGTGGGTTAAGGTGGTGGTTAATGCCTCCTTACAGGAGGGCAAAATTCCAGCCAGCCCAAAACAAGCTGTTATAAAACCACTGTTGAAGAAAGTATCACTGGACCCCACTCAATTAGTCAACTATCAGCCAGTCTCCAATCTCCCCTATTTGGGCAAGATCATGGAATGTGTGGTGGTTTCGCAACTCCAGGGGTTTCTGGTAGACACTGATTATCTTGATCTGGCACAGTCTGGCTTTAGGCCGGGACATGGAACTGAGACAGCCTTGGTCGCCTTGGTAGATGATTTACGCCAGGAGCTCGACAGGGGGAGTGTATCTCTGTTGGTGCTGCTGGACCTCTCAGCGGCTTTAAATACCATTGACCATGGTATTCTTCTAGGGCGCCTCACAGAAACGGGGCTTGGGGGTACTGCTCTGCAGTGGCTCCAATCCTTTCTGGAGGGTCGGTCTCAGAAAGTGTTATTGGGTGACACCTGTTCGGCTCTGCAACCGTTGTCTTGTGGAGTCCCTCAGGGTTCTGTATTGTCCCCGATGTTATTTAACATCTACACGAAACCGCTGGGAGAGATTATCCAGAGTTTCGGAGTAAGGTGTTATCTGTACGCAGATGACGTCCAGATCCATCACTTCTTTCCACCTGTCACTAAGGAGGCTGTCCAGACTTTGAACCGGTGCTTGGCTGCTGTGTCGGACTGGATGAGGGCTAGCAAATTGAAACTTAATCCAGACAAGACAGAGGTCCTCCTACTCAATCGAAAGGCCGAACAGGGCATTGGGTTACAGCCTGTGTTGGATGTGGTTCCACTCCCACTGAAGATGCAGGTTCGCAGCTTAGGAGTGATCCTGGATTCACCACTGAGCCTGGAACCCCAGGATTCGGCAGTGGCCAGGGGAGCTTTTGCACAGTTAAGACTTGTGCGCCAGCTGCACCTGTACCTTGGGAAGTCTGATCTGGCGACGGTGGTCCATGCTCTTGTCACATCTCGAATAGATTACTGTAACGCACTCTACGTGGGGCTACCTTTGGAAACATTTTGGAAACTTCAACTAGTCCAACGGGCGGCAGCCAGGTTACTAACTGGAGCGACATACAGGGAGCATACCACTCCCCTGTTGTGTCAGCTCCACTGGCAGCCTGTCCATTTCCAGGCTCAATTCAAAGTGCTGGTTTTGACCTTTAAAGCTCTATATGGTTCTGGCCCAGCTTACTTGTCTGAATGCATCTGCCGCTACGTCCCACCTCGTAACTTAAAATCATCCGGGGAGGCCCTGCTCTTGCTTCCACCAGCAACTCAAATGTGGCTGGCAGGGACGAGATATAGGGCCTTTTCGGCTGTGGTCCCCCGCCTGTAGAATGAGCTTCCAAGCGAAATACAATCAACCTCATCCTTTCTAGCTTTCAGGAAGAAAGTAAAATCGTGGTTGTGGGACCAGGCCTTTGCACAGTAATTGCAGCACTTTATCTGGAATGGACTGTTTTAACGACAGACATGAAATACGGCTTCTCCATTGATTGATTGAATGTGGATTTTTAGATAGGTTTTTAATTAACTGGATAGCTAATGTTTTAATGTTGATGTTTTAATCTTGTTGTATTAGTGTTTTATATTATGTATTGCTGCCGGCATCTAATTTGTGCCTTGTAAGCCGCCCTGAGTCGTTGTCCCCCCTGGGGGGGGGGGGGGTGTTGAGAAGGGCGGGTTAGAAATACAGTAAATAAATAATAATAAATATGTTATTTTAGTTTTGTGTATGTCCTGCTTTTTAACCAATGAGTTGTCTTAGTCATCCTGACAAATATCAAACATTGTGATGGTGATAGTGCTGTGCAATTGCAACAAAACATTTTCCCCTTTCCACCACAATCTGAGAACCAGTTCCAGGGAGTTTCCCAATTCTTTCTCATTCTTTTTTTGGGGGGTGGGGGTAGAATGCATTCAGGAAAATGGAGAGGGAAGATTGTGTTCCATTTTTGTAGATAGAAATGGTTCTATCAGTGGTAGTCACCAGTTGGATTTAGTTCCTCTATTCTCAACTACTAGGAAGAAGAAAGCCATGAACGTCTTAAACTTTTTCCACTTACGACCACTTTCTGTCTGGGAAATATTTATGTATATAAAATAGGTATACAAATCAAACAGCAATAATATTAATAAATCAGTATTTGCAAGGCTTTGCTAAAGAGTCTGATTTTCCTTTTTATGAAGTACAACTAAAACATTTTATGCAGAGTCCACTGTAAACACCGCACATTCTTGCTAACAGATTTGTGTAAATGGATTGTGTTCAGAAACCTTTTATTATTGTCAATTTTTTCAGGAGCCCAACATTGAACTAAGGCAGTGGCTCTCAACCTGTGGGTCCCCAGATGTTTTGGCCTTCAACTCCCAGAAATGATAACAGCTGGTAAACTGGCTGGGATTTCTGGGAGTTGTAGGCCAAAACATTTGGGAACCTACAGGTTGAGAACCACTGAACTAAGGGGACTCAATTTGAGTCTGAGTCCCACAGTTTAGAAGCAGTGTTCTATTAGATGTTTATATGCGGTATTTCTAACTCTTTCGATGGAATCTTTTTGTGAGTCATTTATTTAGGTTGTAGTCGGAGCAAAAAAGGAAAGCCAGGCCACCCTCAGTTTATCTGAGAAGCTAAGGCTGAACAGTGATTGCTTTTTACCCCAACTGCCACTGAGCCTCCACTTTAGTCAGGCTGCAACAAAAGAAGAGTTAGGAAACGGTAGAGTCATATCATTGGCTCAGTTGAGAAATTACCCATTTTTGGTAATTTTAGCTGGTAATAACACCAACCTCTTTGTGGTCTCTGTAACTCACACAAATGGGCGATGCCTATGCAACAGCATCTGATTTGTATGAATACAGAGATAACCCACTGGAAAAACCTAGTTATAGATAAGCAACCTACCCCCCCCCCTCCTGCATCACAGCGGTTCATTATATGAATTGTAAAATATTAAGAGTTTTATTATTTTCTGTTTTTCTCCCCATCCCTTTTCCCTCTTCAGTTGTGTATTTCTAGGTTGTTAGCTTGAGAGCAGGAACTATCTTTGATTTTGATTGATCTTTAAGCCACTCTGGGAGTCTTTCTGGCTTAAAACCAGGGTATTAAATGTATTATATTACATTTGACATTGATAGAGCTCTGGAAAATAACTGGAATTCTATTACCATTGCATGGCTCATAAGAACTGCTGAATCTGTTGCAATCCATGGCTTTTCTTTTGTTACAGACAGCTAAATAAGTCTAAATGACAGAATTGTGATCCCCACTCAGATGTAACTATATTGATTCCTATGTAAATAGCTTTGTTCTTGAGGAGTGTCATATTTTATTCTGTATATTTGCAGAAAGACTTCTGAAGTATAATAACCCTTTTCTGAGGATGGTGGTTACATTACTCTCCCTTCTTTTGATGTAAGAAAAAATGGCATGATATATTTGTCAGAAGAGAAACAACTAGTTATATAGCCTGTTAAAAGGCTTTTGACCACCATTATAAAACATAGTTTAAAAAGTTGGTACTTTCTGCCAAAATCGAAACATCCATAGTAATACATCCTATTTTGTTAAATGTCTGTTGGGAGTGGTGTAAAAAAGATAAGAGTTTGAAATGTGACTTAATGAAGATTTACAGAAAAATGTAATAAAATATGTTATATTGTGAATAATTGGACCTATATTATCATTTATAGACAATTGACTTTTACATGTTAGTGTACGTGCATATATTGAATAAGAATTTCCCCCCATGTTGCTCAAAATTCACCTTTGCAACTGATAAAGATTAGTAAAGAAAGGAGGTAAATATATAATAGGCTTTGTTTGTGCTTATGCTGCAGTCTTTGAACTACAGTAGCACCATAAGGCAAAAATGACTTGAAGACCCACATCAACAAAAGGGTGTTAGGTATTGCTTTATTACATCACTAGTTTGGGTACCCAGCATGTTAATGGCACAAAATGCATAAAGTTATGGGTGAACTATAACTCGCATCATGCCAGGTTAATTCCAAAAAACTCCATCAGTAATTCAAGTTTGTTATGTTGGGCAAGTTTGCTCTAGATGCATCATCGGTGGGGTTCAATGTGCTTTCTGGCTGTAGGGTAAACTACAACTCCCACGATGGTGAGTCAGTCCCCTCAAACCCAGTAGGTTGAGTTAGTCATGGGGGTTCTGTGTGCCAAGTTTGGTCCAGGTCCATCATCAGTGGAGGTCACAGTTTCTCTGGTTGTGGATAAACTACAACTCCCATAAAGGAAGGTCTGTTCCCCCCAAGCCCCTCCAGTAATAAAATTTCAACATATCAAGTATGTGTGCCAAGTTTGGTCCAGATCCATCAGTGTTTGAGTTCACAGTGCTCTCTGGATGTAGGTGAACTCCAACTCCCCCACTCTATGCCAAACTGGTGATGGAACTATTAAACTTGCCACACATACCTAGCATGGCCAACTGAATACAGGCAGGGTTTGGGGGTAATTGACCTTGGCATATGAGAGCTTTAGTTCACCCACATCCAAAGAGCACTGAACCCAGCTGATGGTGAATTTGGAACAAACTTGGCACACAGACCCAACATGGCCAACTGTGAATAATGGTGGAATTTGGGGAGGATTGACACATGATTTTGGGAGTTTTAGTTCACCGACATCTGTATGCATTTTCTAATGGGAGCATTAATAAAAAAAACAAAAGGAAAGAGTGACTTTTTCCTAATAAATAGTATTACAAATTATCTAAGCTGCTTCTGCTGCTGCTCCTCCTTCTGATGCTGCTGGGCCAGTCGTAGTCCAACATCACACGGGCACTTTTCCTTCTGCCTTGAAGCTTCCTTCCAGCTTCGCACGCTTTGTCTCAACCACACATGTGCACCACGCTGCCATGTGCTGAGCACGCCTTCTTTCCCTTCTCTTGCTTGGAGTCTCAGAAAGAGCCCTTCCCTTGGCTGAGAGGCCAGCTGAGAGCCTGACCAATCACAACAGGAGGAGGGTTCTTAGTGGGAGGATTCGCCATCTGTTTCTAAAAAAGAAGAGAAGGACAGGTGGAGATCTTCAGCTTTCTCTGCCAAAGGGGTTCCTAAGACCATCAGCAATATGTGTTTTCTGATGGTCTTTGGCAACTCCTCTGAAACCATTTCACGACTCCCTCTAGAGGTCCCAACACCCAGGTTGAGAAACGCTGCTTTAAGTAAAAGTCAATTCCTACAGCTGCTTGTTTTGTGAATTACAGTAGAATCTCACTTAACCAGAAATCGAGCAACCTGCAAAAAAAAAAATCAAAGAAACAACACTTCATTCACAAAGCTGTTATCAAAAGATAGTAAAACTGTGTTACATTAAATTAAATGTGTCTTTATTTGTCTTAATTCATTTTCATTAATACATTTAACACTTCTTAGAGCAGTGATTCTCAACCTGTGCATCCCCAGGTATTTTAGCCTCCAACTCCCAGAAATCCCAGCCAGTTTACCAGCTGTTAGGATTTCTGGGAGTTGAAGGCCAAAACATCTGGGGACCCACAGGTTGAGAACCACTAGCTTAGAGACCAAGTTATAAAATGGCAGAGTTTCATTTAGCTTTTGAGAAAGTAGAAGAGACGCAGAGGGATTTTAGAACTGCCGAGGTTTTCTTTACTGTATATGACATTGCTTTTCCTGACATATTTCACATTCTCAAATGCTTCAATACTTGCTCTGAAGAATGTTAATGTCTTACAGAGGAAAACATATATTTTCTGGAAGAGATGGATAGTGAGGAATTGCAAGTTAACAAGTGATTTACTGCTTATTGATCAATGAAACCACGCTCTGGTTTACAACGAGCAATATGTATTCTGTGTTACAAGCCTTTGTGTTGATGTCATTTCATTTAGAAAAAGACTGGTGTCATGCTTCTCCTTTCCCCTCAAATAGTTTATTTTCTCTTTTTTGACTGTTTTTGTTGAATTGCATCAGTGGTGTAGTGGAGTCTAAGAATATGTGCAGATGGTTTTCCTAGTTCCTCTATCCTTCAAAAATATGCTGCTACCCCACTGGTTAGGGTATCTTACCTGCTCTTGTTTGGCACTTAGCTGCTTCAGTCTTCCTTCATGTGCCTAGTTTTAAGGCCAGCACAGTAGCAAATATAATATGTAGTCTCTGGTACCCTGTCTGCCTACGTTATGCTCTGTAAATATTGTGTTTTATATTAACAGACTTTTTACCCTAACCCAGTATAAAGATCATATAGGAGTGCTAAGTTCTGAAAGATTCATATATATCTTCTGACAAAGTTCACCACTGTAGAGGATCAGTTTGCTATCCATTGCTGATAATAGATCTGATCTGTAATTCTGGACTGTTCATCTGTAGTCATGAAATTTAAATGTGCTTGCAAGAAAGAAGCATCTGTTCAACTGAAGCATTCTAAAACTTCTATATCCAAAACAAAGCACTTCACTGAATCAGGGATTTCTCTAGTTCAATATTTCTCTATTTTCTTCCAGCAGCAGATTGCAGGATGAAAAACAATAACAATTTCAGGCACCAGATATATTTGTTTCCAAATTAAAAAGCAATATCTAGTCATTCTTTGTGTGTCTGTGTGATAGTTATATCAGTTATGAAGTAGTGGCAGCTGCATTGTTGATGTATCTCAACAGTTCTTTTTTTCTTGACTTTTCTTTGCGAACGAAGATACAGGAAGGACTTATCCCACACTTTCTACAATCGCGTTGATGATTCGGAGGTTGGATGTGTCCTTCGAGCCTGTGCAATGGACCTTTCTGGTGGAGTGCAGTGTGCACAGAACTAGCATCACCCTTTAAACCAAAGGTTCATCTGCTGGGGCCTAGCAAGCTTGGACGGTGGCAGCGAGGTCCTCAGGTTGTAGGTTTGGTTCGAGTTTCCTTCTCTTAGATGGTTGACCTTACAGGGTTAGACGAGTACCATCTGCCTGGGTTTGAAATTAAGAGTTTTCCTTCTCCTAGGATGGTTGCCAAAAGGCTAGAGAGCCCATCCTGCCCATTGACGCTCTTTGTCAGACCCTTCAGTTGTGACCTGTCTGGCATGGGAGGCCCTACCAGTGACTGTTATGCCACCGCCAGCATAGCTCACAACTTCATTAGGGTACGCAAGCCTCTTCCCCACCACAAGGGGGTGCCAATCTCAACTGTAGTTTATGTTTATTGATTTTGTTTTTAAATTGGGTAGGTTACTTTGACATGATGGTGTTCTTCTATATTCATAATAGATATGTTTTGTCTCCATAGGTGTTTTGCATAATATTGGAATTTGGGAAATGGGAAGCTTTAATTGGAATGCATCTTTAGAGTGATACCAGACTTTCTTGTGCAATTATTCTTTTTTTTTATTTTAAAAAAAGGTCTTTATTAAGATTTCATATTAAAATACACTCACAAATGAACAAAAGAAACGGACAATATACAACAATTTATAAAGTAAGAAAGAATGTATTCAATAAACCTTCTGCTATTCCCCAGTCAGGACAGAATTCTGACAGGGGAAGGAAAAGGGGATATGGGGAAAGGTGAAGGTAGAGGGGGGCGAGGAAGGTGAGTAAGTAATGTGGTGCTCAAAGATTTGGGGATAATGTGGCATACATATCTATCTAGTAGAGCTTTCCGAGTGCACATATTTCATATATCTAATTCCGCTTGTATTCCTTTAAATTCCAATATGTTTCATATAATATGTTTTAGGTGATTTATGTATTGTAACTGACCGTGATTGTCATGGTATTTTAGGGTGTTTTTAGGATGTTTTTAGGATGTTTTAGGATGTTTTATCTTGGTGTGTTTTTATATGCTTGGAAACCGCCCTGAGCCTCGGGGAGGGCGGTTTAGCAAATTGAAATAAATAAATAAATAATATAGAAAGGAAAGGTTTTTAATTTATTCACATTATTGTGCAATTATTCTTAATAAACATTGGATAAAAGCATTGTTGAAATAGTTTTAAAGGGTAATATTTGGTTTGCAAAATCAAGTATGGTACTTTTCCTCTCTGATGTATTTCGTGATATTGCCATCTCTCCAGTTCAGCTAGGTTTTTTTAAATCCTTCATAGAAAGGAAACTACATTTTAGCTAACAGGAAATAAAATCAAAATTGACACCAAAGTAGCTTAAATTCTCTGCCAAGAATCGATCAGGTATGACTACTACTTCTTAACATAGTACCTTTTCCATCTCCCTTTCAGGTTCCGTAATCTAATGAGATTTGAAGAGTGGGGCGATACCACTGTATCTATTACAAAACCAAAATTCCTTCAAATTGCATTTTTGATATACACTCGGTTACGACAACATGTATGCATCACAAAAACTAAATTCTGCCCAACATACAATTGAGACACATCATATTTGAGGTTTAGAAAATTCAGTTAATATTTTAAATGGGGGGGGGGAATCTAGGTATGGGACCAAATAGTTTCCAGTTCCTAATTTTTCAAGTTCCTACTGCCTTCCTAAGTGGGTAGAAATTTCTTTTCTCATGACTGAGATATAACCCGTCTTTTATAAACTGACACTGATTAGATTTGTAAGCATTTTTTGTTTTTACTGTTGGTGCTAATGCTGTATTCTTGTTTTGACCCCTCAAAACAAAGTCACTTCTATGATTTTTCTTAAATTTTATTTGTAAAAGAGGTTCATATCAAGAATTTTTTCTACCTGCATCAGCAGAACAAACTCACACTAGATAAAAAGTTAAACATTAAAAACTCACACTACATGGCTAAAATGTCATACTTTCTTTGAGGTCTAGTAGAAAGGAGAGTGAGGAGAGTGTAAGGCACTGGAAAGAAGAAGTCAGAAAAAAGCAGGGTTCAAGGAATAATTTTCTTTCTGCAAGATTAAATAGAAATAAGACTGCTCAATATCCAGGAAATCTCTTTGTAAGATCTTAAAGTGTTTTCTGAAAGGCACTCTGACTTGTCCTTAGTAAGCCAGAGTACCAATTAACTCTGGTCACTGGCATACAACTTGGGAAATGACTTCTGAACCATTCAACATTAAGCAATAATATGTGATTTTTTAAATAAAAAAATCCCCCCTTTGTTTCATTCTCAATTTAAAGTGACAAGTTGCTTTTTTCTTGGCTTTCTTAATATTTTTTCTGTAAAGGGGGGATAATCATATTAAATCATTCCTTAGCTTTGCATAGTTCAGTGCCATCTTTCCTTGAAGAGTTTCAGACTTGCATTATTCCTTCCAACATCTCTGTAAACTAATTCAAAGTGAAAGAGACTTAATTCTTGATCAGAACTCACATGTAAATTTGGTAAACAGGTTCAAGACCAGGACGTGCAAACTCATATCTCTCTACCAGAGCTGTAAGAGCCTTGTGATACCTTAGTGATGATGGAGATAACGAGATGAACATAAAAGACATGCATTTGTTTCCTGCAACAGTTAACCCAAGTCCTGTGGGAAGTCTCCAAAAATATCACACATCACCCAGCCACTAATATTTTCCAGAAGCAGGGTGCTGATAGGCATGCGACCTGATATAATGGAACACATATACATACATAATGGCTAGTAACCACTGATAGTCTTATTTCCCAAGCATGTGGCTAATTCTAAGGGCATCAGTGTTAGCAACCTAAATCAGGTGGCAATAAACTCTATGGTTTCATACAGTACTGTGTGGAGAAATAATTCCTTTAATCAGTTCTGAATCTTCTACTGTTACCTACATTGGATAACTTCAGGTCTTACTATAACAGTATCCCTGCATCTGCAGGATATACATTCCAACACTCACCTCTACCCACCCACTGTGGATATCTTTTAAAAAAATTCTTATTTGGTTAGATATTATAGACTGTACTTGGGCTAGAAGCATTCCATAGAATCATACTGGAGAACTTAAGAGATGTAATATTGCCATACCCCTCACACCTTTACTTGCCTTTTTAATGAAAATACCTGAGGCTTGTAATCTTTCCTCCTGGATGAATGGTTCCAGTTTGTTGATCATCCTCCCTATTGCCTCCTTTTTCACATTTCTACCTTTTTTCTTAGAAGTATGGTGACCAGATGAATATGTGCGTAGTTTTACCACAGATTTTTATAAAAATAATATGAGTCTGGCAGACATTTTTACATCATTTCCTAATAACCCCCAACATGGAATTTCCCCACCTCGCTCTCTCTTTCATAGCAGCTGCACTCTTGGTCAGTATTGTCATTGAGCTATGCCATGAGCTGTCACAATCTCTTTTCTGGTCACTCACTTCTGACATGCATCAATTTATTTGTGGTTGGAAGTTCTTGCATCACATTAGGTTTATTTAATTTGGCCATTTTCATGCTTATTTTATCAGTTTAAGTGAGATCTTTCTACACCTGGGTGGGCAGGTGTAGAAAAAGGTCCTGTAAGAAAAAGATCCTGTCCCATATCTGGATCTATAATAGACTTCCACAGCCGAGACCCCATGAATGACAGATCTGGACGAAACTTGGCACACAGAACCCCCATGACCAACAGAAAATATGGGAGAAGGTTGGAAGGAATTGACAGTGATTTATGGGAGATGTAGTTCACCTACATTTGGAGAGCACTCTGAACCCAAACAACCATGGATCTGAGTCCCTCGATAGAGGTGAGAAGGTCGGGGTACAAAAGTTTTAAATAAATAAATAAAATAAATAAATAATGGATCTGGGCCAAATTTGGCACAAATACTCAATATACCCAAATTTGAATACTGGTGGGTTGGGGGGATTGATTTTGTCATTTTGGAGTTGTACCTGCGAAGATTTATAGTTCACCTACAATCAGAGCATTTTGAACTCCAACAATGGAATTGAGCCAAACTTGGCACACAAACTCCCATGACCAACGGAAAATACTGGAGGGCTTTGGAAGGAATTCACAGTGATTTAGGGGAGATGTAGTTCACCTACATTTGGAGAGGACTCTGAACCCAAACAACCCTGGGTCTGGATCAAATTTGGCACAAATACTCAATATACCCAAAGTTGAACACTGGTGGGGTTGGGGGAGGATGCGTTTGTCATTTGGGAGTTGTAGCTGCTGGGATTTATAGTTCACCTACAATCAAAGAGCATTTTGAACTCCACCAACAATGGAATTGAGCCAAACTTGGCACACAAACTCCCATTACCAACAGAAAATACTGGAGGGCTTTGGAAGGGGCTTGAGGCGGTTAGGAATGGTGGGAGTTGAAGTTCAAACCATCTGGAGGGCCCAAGTTTGCCAGAGGAGCAAGGAGGGGTAGAGCCGCTCATGCTTCCCTCGGAGGCAGGGGGCGGGCCCTACAGGGAGCCTGTCGCCTGGCTCATGCCACCTCCCTCCTTACAGGGGCTCACCGCCCCTCAAATTCCCCTGAACTTCCCAGCGCTCCCTTGGATCGTCCCACCGCCCACCAGGGGGCGGTACCACCCACTTTGGGAACCACTGATCTAGATAACCAGAGTTTGCAGTAGACGTACATATGATGGAAGTGCTCAGGCTGTTATGGAGAAATTACAAACACGTGTTACAAACATTTCACAAAGGATGCAGTTACATTATACCTGTGGTTCTCAGCCTGTGGGTCCCCAGATGTTTTGGCCTTCAACTCCCAGAAATCCTAACAGCTGGTAAACTGGCTGGGATTTCTGGGAGTTGTAGGCCAAAACACCTGGGGATGCACAGGTTGAGAACCACTGCATTATAGTCTCATGTAGCAAAGCTCCCTCTTCTTTGCAGCACTTCTTGGAAGCTACTTAACCTTCCTTACACTGATGTCTTTTCTACTAAAACATCAGAACTTGATTTGTCTTTTTGTCAGTTTTGAAGCAATGTTTGCAAGATAATTCAAGTTTGTAGAGATATTACAGCAGTGGTGCACAGGTTTGAGGGGACCAATTTTTAGTTCTTTCTGGTTCATTGGTAGACTGCACTTCTCCTTGGACTCTCAAAAAAATTACCATTGCTCCTTAATGGTAAATTGCTTCCTTCAAAACCTATGTATGCAATGTGTCACTTTAAATTAAATGTGCTTTGCCATATAAATGTGATCCCTCCCAGGGCTGTGTTAAGTAGACAAAGATAATGGCCTCATCACTCTCTATATATATCAATACAGGAGCCCTAACTACTGAATATGCAACAAGGAATTGTCCAGATAAGGTTTTGAACCTTAGGAAACTGATTTTGGTGAGCGTATTTATTGCTTCCACACATCAATATTAACTGAGCATTGTAAAGTTCCAAATGATCTGTATCACCTTATGCAACCCTTTGTAAATTTAGAGGGATAGAGTCATGTTATCTTTCTAGATCCTATTACTGCATCACGCTTCCACTACTGTGTAAAAATGCTTTATTTTCTAAGATCTAATATCACTCTGTACTGCATTTGAAGAAGAGGGATTATAAACACAAAAGCTCATGGTAAAACAAAAACGACTTAGTCCTAAGAGTGCTCATTAACCTAATGAAGAGTGTTCATTAAACAATGAAAAATGCCAGGTGGGAAATCAATTGAAAACATTATAATTTTGAATATACCCAAAACATACAGAAAATCTAGGCTTCATAATTACTTTTCAAGTTCTATTTGTTCTGGCTTTTTGTTATCTGTCATGCACACGATTGGTAATGTGCACCAGATCTTTAAACAAATTAATGTAATGAAATTCAGTAAAATTGTCTCCTGAGTCAGATGCTTTTTTGCTGAAGAAGATTGATCAAAAGCTCAACATACTATATATGTTTATCAATTAATAATGGATAGTTTCTCATTGTGTGTGTTCTGGAATCAGTTCTTGTATCTTAAGAAGCACAGAATTTTCATTATTATATCATTTTAACTAGTTGATGAATTAAAAGATATCTACATATCAACATTATTTTATATCAGCATTTCTTGATTATTTTCACACCCAGCCAGTACCTCCAATTCCATCTGTTTTCAACATAAGTGTGTTACACAACTATACTAAATCTCATTTTTTTAAAATAAATGCAGGGAGCACTCCAATTATATGGTATATATATGGCATTTAAAGTAGAAAAAATAGCCAAAGCCCTTGTTTTGTATATGAAGCCATATACACACATGGCCTTCAAAGTGTATCAGGTTGATTTATGCCTCAGTCAGATTCTTAAGCACTTTGATCTCTATAATCAGGAAAAGAAGTAGTTATTTTAAAGGAGAAAATATACTGTTATGTAGAAGTCTTCCACTGTGCAAGCATTTTCCAGCATCAGTTCCAGTAAATACATATCGGGGTGTGTGCATTTGTGTGTGTGTGTGTGTGTGTGTCTTTGCTTGCCTTATAATTCGGTTATGAGGCTACTGGTGGGAGAAAGAGCTTTTCCTTTGTATGTTATTAGATTAAGTCATCGGAGCCTTTGGGTGCCCTTTAAAGATTTAGGAGACTAAATGTTTGTAACAGGCAGTGGAACAAGACAGTTGAGACAGCTTGACATTTCTTTCCGTCCCATCAAATGTGCATAGAATTAAAGATGATTGTGGAAATGAAATAAGCTTCCTTTTTAGTTAGGACTACAGGATGAAAAATGATTTAATTTATACATTGGACCACAATGAATATGCTTCTTCTAGAACTGGTCCCACTTGGTGCTTCTTATTCTCTCACATGCCAGTTTGGGCATGGAGATCCTGAATTATTTTAAACCAGAATTCTGGTTTAACTAACCAAGAACAACCACATTTAATTATATGCTTTTTGCTGCTGTATGCCTAGACCAAGGCTTCTTAAACTTTCCCCCTTTCAGTCTGAGATTTTTTGTACATGACCTCCAATATATAGGTATATTTATTATTTATTTATTTATTATATTTGTCTGTATATACAACAGTTAGAAATACAATTGTCAGATAATTAAAAATAAACCATTAAGATGGTAGAACAGTTGATAACAAATGGAGTCGCAGTGGGCTGACAGCTAGGCGGTGCGAGCTACAGTTTAGCTAACTCCGAGGCTTGTTGGAACAGCAATGTCTTAACTGCTCTCCTGAACGGGAGGATTGACTTTGTCAATTTTGTATATAAAATAGGTATTGAAATAAAACATGTACTGATAACAAATTCGCACTGGTAAGGCTTGCTAAACAGACTAATTTTCCTTTTTATGAAATATAGCTGAAACCTCTTCTGCAGAATCCACTGTAAACACTGCACAACAGATCCGTGTAAATGTCTAAAATGGCCACTAGGTAAAGTTCAGAAAATATTTATTGTTGCCAAATTTTTCGTGAACCCAACATTGAGCTAAGGGAATCCCATTTGGATCAGTACCAACAGCCTAAGAAGCCATTCATAGAACAATATCCTCAAACTTTTTAAACAGAGGGCCGGTTCACGGTCCGTCAGACTGTTGCAGCAGGTGGGGTAGGGGAGGACTACAGTTGCAAAAAAAGTAAACAAATTCTTATGCACACTGCACATAGTGCAGATAAACATGAAAGAACAATACAATACTTAAAGAACTATTTTAATCAAGATAAACTTACCGGTATTTCAGTGGGAAGTGTGGGCCTGCTTTTGGCTGATGAGATAGTCAAATCAATTCGGCGACCCTAAGTTTAGGACAAGGGCCAGGTAAATGCCCGTGGAGGGCCCATGGGCCTTAGTTTGAAAACCCCTGGTCTAGACCAACCCAGTGTGTACATACCAGTAGGACCTAACAGTAGGATAGTATTCATAATATGAAAAACGAGACTGAACAAAATCCCCACTATGGGAACCCATCTTAAGCAGGTCAGACTCTCTCAACTTCAGAGGGGGACAAAGTCAATCCCCCTCTGAACAAATCTTCCTAAGGAACTACCTGCTAGGGTCACCTTAAGGTTGCCATAAGTAGAAACAGCTTGAAGGCACACAAAATCAAAGAGTGACAACTTGATGGGGCCTTTCTAATGA
The DNA here is from genome assembly GCA_030556195.1 of Anolis apletophallus. NCBI lineage: Eukaryota > Metazoa > Chordata > Lepidosauria > Squamata > Anolidae > Anolis > Anolis apletophallus. The sequence goes on from JARBWK010000005.1 coordinate 36,727,689, forward strand.
TGGATCTATACTCTGAAATAACATCTGCCCCTCCATTTTGCCTTGTCTTTGACACAGTTGAATGTTCTGTGTCAGCTGTTCTGGATTAATTTTGATTGCATGTTTTTCTTTAAAAATGACTTGCAATGGCTATTCAGCTTTTCATGAGTTGTGTTACTTTAAAAAATTATTACAGTGGTTAACCACCATGAGTAAACAACAAAGAGAGAAACCACATCTCAGGATGCTGGAAACTTTATCTGGTATTTATTTGCATATAATCCAAACATGTCAGCCTAATGCATATTCTAACTCATTCCCCAGAGTCTTACCAAGAAAAACAAGTAAAAGGATGCTTTTAATTATTTTCTTTCCTCGAAATAGTGCAAATATATTATTGAGACAGAAAGGTGGTATGTAAATTTTACAGTAAAATATCAAATCACTAATCCATGAACTTTAAAGGTATCTGTGACACTGAATAGGCACTACCTGTTGAAATCTTAAATTCAAGAAATGTGGCTGGGTTTTTAGTTTGTTGGCTTAGAGTTCGATACTAACGTTCCTCCTGTAAAGCTAACAAATGGCTTTGCACACCAACGTACTTTGCAGAAAAAGAAACATCGAGTATCTTTGATCAGTATTTGTGATTTCTATTGGATGTACATCCAACTCTGAGCAGAATATGAATGTCTGATGCAGGCTTAATTTTATTTTTGTTTTTATGCAGAAGTAGTGCAGTCCTGAATGTGACATACCAGTAGGTTTTAATCCGAAATTATTTGTTGTGATAATTAATAATTCACTCTGGGCTGAATTTAAAAGCTATTCCATATTTTACATGTAAAATTTGTGCTTTATATTGGAAAGCACTGGAGAACTCTCTATAAGGGACTTAAATGTTATTGAAGCAGGTATCCTAAATTCTTTGGAAGTAGTTAGGAATAATCTTGATGATAGAGAACAGCAAGGCTTTATCTCATTACATGTTTTCTGTCTCCATGTTTGTGGTTGTTCGATATGCACAGTCATAGACTTCTCTAAATTGTACAAGTGAATATTAATTATTTAATCCTGGTATTGAAGTCCTTAAGTTATTGTGCACACATAGTTGTCTTTGTTACAAGTCTGATGATACCATTGTGGTTTCTCTGCAGAAAAGACACAAAATTTAAAAAGGCTTAAAACATCAAATTACCAAAAAGACAATGGTTGTCACTGTATTTCTTATTTCCTTTTGCTTAATTTCAAACTATTGTTTAGTTTTCTGTGAAAGTACACTCAATATTTGCACATAGAAAAAGGATGGAAATCATGCTACCCTCTGATGTTGCTGATCTGCAATTCCAACCATTCCTTATTATGATGGCTGTTGTTATTTACATACACACTCCAACAACTGCAAGATTTTAATTTCATCACAGAACATTGGTGACTAATGTCTTAACAATTATGTTACATATCATCAAGACTGTGTAATACAATATGTACACAATTATTCCTGTTCTGTTTCCAGTTGGCTTTATTGGGTTTTCCTCTAGTTACTGGGCCAGCAAACAGACAGCAATATACCTTGAAAGAAACAATCAGCTCATACCTTATCCTGTAGGCAGTCAGGTTATCTGTCCTACCTCTGTTCACATGTGCAATAATTTCACTGTTTATGCACTTACCAAAGCACCCTAGGGAACTCTGTAGAGAAATTAGAGCCAAATAGTGGTTGGATGGCAGTGCTTCCTTGCTTCATCCTAAATTGAAGCAAGGCGGCTGTATGTGCAAAATAATCCTCATCACCTTGCGAAATTAAAATGTCTTGCTTCAGATTTCTTGCCATTTTCAAAGGGTTCACAAATGCAATCCAAAACACATTAAGCTATTGAGTCTGTTTGGTGAAAGGGGAAAATTAAACAAGTGACTTTTTTTTGTTCTTGCAAAAAATTATTGGACATATAGTTGTTTCTTATGTGTATTTTCTGAGCTGTTATACATGGAATAGTGTAGGAGGTTCCAGAAAGTCCCAAATTAGTAGATGTTTTTCTAAGTCACTCATCCAATACCTGACATTCTTCCATGGATCATACAGCTAATGAATGCAGACTCTTACGTGCGACACTCTTGCAGAGCTTGGATTCTTTCATTGCTGAATAGTTTAACAAGTCACATATTTAGCTTTCCTTCCTGTTTTATATAGAAATGTAGAATGCACATAACCTGCTCAGTTATGTTCCTCTTGCATACATTTTCTCATCCTAATTTTATGTAATTTAATTCAAATTTGAAATAGTATTTTGTTTTTATTTGTGGCTGTCTACAAATCTGGTGTCTAACATATTCATGGTTTAACTTTGTGTTGGATCATTTGCAGTTGTGTAGAGGTGATAGTTATGAGCATCACTGCAATCTTACTTGATGTTCTTAAACCCAGATTTCTTTTGTAAGCTCAGGCATTTTGCATTTTCTAAACGTCATACTTGTGTTTGGAGTAAGTGGAAAAAATTAATCAATATGAAGCAATGTAGCTACCATCATAAATTATAGATTTGTGCAGTGCTTCACTAGCACCACTTGGCACCAGTTGAGAAATATCAATTTGTTGCCCAAAAGAAAACACCTTTTATAGGAAGTTTTCCACAGAAATCATCTCCCTCTCCCAGACCAGAATATATGACTGTCTCTTTAAGACGAGGGAAGGAACAGGTTATCTCAAGAGAACTGCATTCCCATTTCTAGATCAGTTGTTGGTTGTCTTCTAAAGCAGTGTTTCCCAACCTTTTTTGAGCCGCGGCAGACTTTTAACATTAAAAAAATCTGGGGGCACACCACCAACCAAAATGACACAATATGACACTCTTAACACAGTAAAGAACGGCTGGGGGTTGGTGGCCTGCTGGGAACAGCTGCTGGGAGTGCCGAAGCCGGGGATGGGGCGGAGCCAGGCTGCGCCCTGCCCCCTACCCCCGGCTTCACCTCTCCCAGCAGCTGCTCCAGCCTCGAGGGGCAGTGCCAAGCCAGCAGTGCCAGAGCCAGCACAATGCTGGCTTGGCACTGTCCCCTCAAGGCTGGAGCAGCTGCTGGGAGTGCTGAAGCCGGGAGGGGGGCAGAGCCAGGCCGCGCCATGCCCGCCCCTCCCCCAGCTTCAGCTCTCCTACAGAGGAGGAGCATGAGTGGTGGGACGGGCTTCAGTGGGCGAGGCTCCTCTTCCACATGGCTTCAGCGAGCGAGGGGCGAGAGTCATGGCGGATTGGAGGCTGGCTGGGGAAACGGCCAAAGAAGGCGGCACCCCGGTCCCTTCTTTTTCTTCGCCACTGCCCGGCCTTTCCTCCTCCCCCAAGCAGCAGGAGTTCGGCAGGAGGGGGGGAGGAAGGGGGGCAGAGAGCTTTTCTCGCGGCACAGCAGGAGGTCCGTCACGGCACACTAGTGTGCCACGGCACACTGGTTGAGAAAGTCTGTTCTAAAGAGCACTGCCATTCTTTCCCATCTACCCAAATTAAGTAATATTTTCTTAACCACGTTCCCATCCTCTTTAATCAGACTTACAATATATAAAAGTCCTTCAGTTTTCCATGTTTGTCTGTAGTTTGCCTCAGTGCATCTTGGAGCCTCTTCAACCAAAGTCAGATGTGCACAGGGCTACAAACTACTTTGCATGCTACAGCTCACAGTATTTCCTTGTCAAGCAGTGTGCTTAAATAATTAAGTTGCAGTAAAAGCAGAAGCATGTACTAAGGTATCTATTTTTCAAACCATTCAAAGATTAATGCCATCTGCATTGTAAGTTGACAGGGACTGTCTTCTTATTGGCTATTCACAGACTTCTATACATTTCTTTTGTTTTTTGATCCATGATAAATTGTTTGTACACCCCTTGCCCTTCCTTCCATGGATATATCTGAAGTTGAGTACTAGTGATTAAGATACCTTCCCATTGCTTTGTTCTTGTAACAAATGGATATTTGTTTTGTCAAACTGTAAAATGTTGCTGGTTTTTATTTACTTAGAAAATGACCATCTAAAATGTTAGCCAGAGCTTCCAGGGACTATAAGATCATAAAATTATCTGTATTTAAAGAACTAAAAGTTAAAACCATACATCAGAACATAAAAACAATTAATAGGCCAACTTATTCTTTCTGTTAGAATGGCCAGGCCAACTGTTTGCTTGTGTTGAAATAATAGTCAGTGATGTCTCCATAGAGGAACTGCTCATCTCCTTTCTTTTGGTCAAGACCTTCTGACTTGAGATGTTGATGGAGACTCAGGTGAAGACTTTTCATGAGCACAAAACTCAGGCAAGCTCATTTGGCAGATGTTCATCCTTTAGGCATCTCAATCCCAAATCACTTATGGTTCCATAAAGAAAAAACAGCTCTTGAGTCATGCCCCAAAAGGATTGGTAATCATGAAATTGGTTTGAGAATTGGCAAGATATGATGTGTGTGGAATGCCTACGTTTTCATTAGTAGATGGAAGATATGTTGTGTTAACTAAAGTTGTCATAAAGGAGTGCCAGCAGCTGGTACACTAGGTTAACCTGCTGGAAAGCTGTGCATTCTCTAGACAAGTGTTTCTCAAACCCTGCTCCTCCAGAAGTTTTGGACTTCAGCTCCCACAATTTCTAACAGCTGGTAAGCTGGCTGGGATTTCTGGGAGCAGAAGTCCAAAATACTTAGAAGAGCAAAGGTTGAGAAACACTGTGCTAGACTCAATAGTACAAAGGCTGCTTGGGCACTAGGTGGCAATGCTTAATCCAATTACACCCAGTCTCTCAAAAAGACTGATGAGCATACAGCCAAATTCTTGCACACAGCTCTTGTGATGTTTCCCATCTGAAGGGAATGTGTGGAGTTGCATTAACTTTGTTTCTCTCTTCTGAGAGAGACAAGTGACTGGGAAGCAGGTCAGCCAAAATTGAGACTGTACACCATAACATACATCAGGCAAGGCCCACATTAGAATTGGCCTGTTCCAAGTCCTCGCTCACAGAAACCCATAATAAGCTTGAACACACCATTAATTCAGGACTCTCTACAACACTAACAGACCCACTAAGAGTTCATAAATAAAAAAGTAAACATGTTTTGGGAATACTACAAATTATGTCTTTAAAAAAATCAAGTCTTCTGTACAGAATAATCCATACTGACCAAGCAGCAAGCAGACATTTTTTTACCTTAGAAGTTGTTACATTTCCTATAAATAGTTGGCTAAGTGCTTGTGTATCATCAGAAAGTATTCTAGTTACAAGATTGCAAACATCTCGCAGGGGGGGGGGGGGGGGGGAGCTACAAAAGTGTTTTGTAATCAATACATTTTTCTCTTATTAGCAATATACACAATATGGACACACTTTCCCTATCCATCCAGTAGTTTCCTACCTGTTCTTTGATGTGAAAAGTTTCCAACAAGCAAGATAATGGAAAATCTGCTTCCTGCATTATTAGTGCTTTCTTTTTCATCCACAGAAATTTGTTGGACATATTCTAGGTGCACTTTCACTTCTCTTAATCTGACAACTACAATTACTCAACCTGGGAAAATTGCTACAGAGTTCAAAGAGATAAAGAATAGTCTCTCTTGACTGATAGAAGCTGGGGATGGAAGGTTCTAGGTTTTCTCAAATACTATAAGGAGTCATAAGAACACAGAGATTAAACTTTTAAAAGACTTAACACAGGCATGGGTTAGTCAACTCCAATCTCTTATTAGACTGATGATCGGGATCTGTTTTATGATTTTTGACAACAACAAAAAGCAAAAAAAAAACAAAGAGAGACCAATTCTGTACCTTATTTTTCTGGTCATGTTAGAGGCTCTTGATACTACCAACCATAGATTTCTGTATTAGTTTAACACAGAGGGAAATGAAGGATAAAAGCAATCAAGTGCTAACAGAGAATGCCTCCAGGCATTACAGTGTTCCCTCACTACTTTGTGGTTCGCTTATTGTGGACTCGCTGTTTTGCGGATTTCAAAAAATATAATTTAAAATATATATCATGGTCTTTTTGCTGTTTTGTGGGGTTTTGCTGCTGCCGCTCTCCAAGGTGCTTTCCCTCCTCAGTCCTCCCTCCCTCCAGCTTTGAAGGGCCTTTCCTTCCTTTCCTTCACTTTATTTTAAGTTTATAAAGACTTAAAATGGTGTATAACTACTAAAATAATGTATAAATATTAAAATAAATAGAGCATCCCTACATCACGGTTTTTCACTTATTGTGGGAGATCCTGGAACCTAACCCCAGCAATAAGCGAGGCAACACTGTACCTCTATGCAGATACCCTCACTGATTGACTAATTCAAGCTTGATAGTTGCCACATTCACACTTGCTTCAAACAGACAAGAGTTCTTTCTCCCACCCTGGACATTATACAGGTATATACACTCCACTTGCTTCACTACCAACAGAACCTCTGAAGATGCGAGCCACCGATGCTACTGGAACATGCCATAAAGCCCAAAAAACTCACAGCAACCCATTGATTCCGGCCATGAAAGCCTTTGACAATAAAATGAAGGATATATATTTCAGTGATTCTATCCCTAACTGAAAAGCCAGTTCTGGGTATCTGTGCTAGATTACCATTCTAAACCATGACATAATAAACAACAACAACCTTTATTTATATCCTGCCCCCTCTCCACAATGACTCATGGCGGCTGACAACAAAATCAAGACACAATACATACATAAGCAAAAACCAAAAAGACAAGACATAATATATAACCAATAAACATAAACAGAAGTTTAAAAAACAATATCACAATATATAAATACATAGGTTAAAATTGTACTGGGTTAAAAATATATTGCACTGCGGAGGCAAAACCAGTTTAAAACCAATATTATTGTTTATTCATTCAGTAGCGTCCAACACTTTGTGACCTCATGGACCCAGACCATGGCAGAGCTCCCTGTTGGCCATGGCCAGCCCCAGATCCTTCAAAGTCAAGCCAGTCACTTCAAGGATACTATACATCTATCTTGCCCTTGGTTTGCCCCTCTTACCTTTTTCCTGCCACTTTCCCCAGCATCATTGCTTCTCCAAGCTTTCCTGTCATCTCATGTCGCCAAAGTACGTCATTCGCATTTTAGGGTGAAGTGAGATAACTACATTCACAATATCCAATTCTACTTTTCATTTAATTCAGGTGTAGCAGGAGATGTTCAAAACCAGTATCTGTGATCACAATTATCTAGAACACAATCAAGATAAGATAAATGTTCTTGTTGGTAAATGGTGTATCTGACCATAGGGTTCATCATGTTTTGGATGTGGCTGTATGCTCATCAGTGGAGGCAATTACTCCAATATACCAGTACAAGGAGCTTTGTCCCCTTCCTTCTAAAACTGCTACACTGAAGTATTGGTAGAGTTGGTGCTTTCAGTTATGGAGGTGATATTTTCATTGCCTTTCCATTTCAATCATATAAAGCACAAGACATCTTTTGAACACAACTGGATTATTGTTTGAAAAAAACCTGACCATTCTAGTTCATTTTTTCTATTTTGGGCCATTCCTCTACTTTGGCTTTGAGTTATATGTACTTTCTTCCTTCCAGTGACTGATCCTTCGTTTCCTTTATGTGTTCCTTGAGGTTTATTTTGTCTACCAGCACCACCTGTTCCATTCTCACTGTGTTACTCCAATGAACCTCACAGAATACCAGTGCAAGCTGAGCTGCTTAGGACATTTCTGCTTAGATCCTTAACACAGCCATTTTTATTTAAGTATCCTTTATTTCTGGATGGATGTTTCAGTAAATGAGGTCTTCAGTGTGGTTTGGGATTTCTTCTATACTGAAAAAGTAAGGCAGCAAAAAAGCATGACTTAGCTTTGCAGCTCCTACTTGTAAAGCATAACATGTAACAGTTATTGGAGGTAATGCTGAAGATGCCATTTTACTGGCATTTTATGAAAGATATGGTGGTTTAAGGGCTTCTTCCTGATCCATATCTGTCTTGCTTTTGTGACTCAAGCAGATAATTGGCTCCCAATTGAATATCTCATCCCACCAGTCAAGAGCTAAACCTCCTGGTCATCCCAAATGTGCGGGCTTTCTCTGTTGCAGCCCCTACCATGTGGAACGCACTGCATCCGTGCCACCCAGGGCCTCCTCAACATTGCAGATAATCAATTTGTTCTAATTGTAATTCCATAAACAATCAAATCAAGACAAATGTGAAATAATAAATAAATAATAAATAAATAATCAATTTTCCCATAAACAATCAAATCAAGGCTAAATTTCCTTACTGAATTTAGTTGGCTGCATAAGCCTTTAAAATGTTCTCACTAGAGATTATAGCAACATATCACTCACTTTACAAAGAAGCCATTATGAACCCTAAAAACTAAAAAAGATTTCTGGATTACTGTTCTGTTGTTGGAAGCTTTGTTCCCTGAATAAGGTGGACCAATTATTTCTCCCTTCGCATGTCCTTTCACCTAAACATCCCTATTTTTCTTACCATACAAGTATACATATATAGGCATATGTACACATATAGATGTACAATTCTATTTTAGTAATTGCTAACCACTGTACAAAAAATCTCGACCCTGTGGTCTTAATTTGATAGACACAATACAAAAGCAAGGGGGGACCTATGAAAAATTATAGTCCAGTTATAATAATTATAGACTGTCTGACTGAATGGAAAAAGAATGTTGGAAAATTGTAGCATTCATTTGTAGAAGTCTGAGAATATGCAAGTAAAGATGTTTTGTAGATGAATTTTTTAAATCTTGGCCATGATTGTCTACTTGGTGGAGGGTTGAAAAGACTTCAAAGAGAGATAAGTCTCTTCTCCTTTTTTTTCTTTTTGGAATTGGGGATCTTTGATTATTTGAGACAAGCACCCTACCATTGTAGGAAAGCAGTAATGAGAATTATGCAGTCTTTTAGATATTGTTGGACTGGAACTTCTAGTAGCCTTAGTCAGCATAGCTGGGAAAATTGCAGTTGGAAACATTTGAGGGACTTTTCACCCTCTCAAATCCATTAAATGTTCTTATCCTAATTGAAAAAAAAGTTTTTAAATTTCTGCAGCTTCTATAAATGTTTAATCAAAGAGTGAACTAATTACACACATGGAAATCATGCCTCACTAGTCTTTCGAGTAACAGAACTGCTGGGTTCAAGAGAGACTTGTGTATTTATGACGTCCATTCATAAATGTGTCTGGCAGCAAGGTGTCCGATAGAATGGCACCATTACAAAGGCACTTCCTTTTTGGATCTTGCTTTAAAATTGTCATTCACACACATATACAAGGAGCCTCTGGTAGCACAATGGGTTAATGTGCCGGCAGGTCTGCTGACCGGAAGGTTGGCAGTTCAAATTGGGGGAGCGGGATGAGCTCCCATCTGTCCGCTCCAACTTCCCATGTAGGGACATGAGAGAAGCCTCCTATAGGATGGTAAAAAATCCGGGTGTCCTCTGGACAATGTTAGTGAGATGGCCAGTTCTCTCACACCAGAAGCAACTTGCATGCATACATACATATTTCACATTTTACTAGGATTGAGGGCTGTGGTGAGTTCTGGATGTTATGCACCTCTAGTTTATGGTTTAAGCTTTATTTTTAATTTCTAGAAAATGGCAGTAGTGCATCTGGAATGGGGCTCTGTCATTTGTCGTGTTCCTGGAGGAGTTTATATTTGTTCATTACTGTTCTCTCTCTGCCCTTGCTCATAGTCTTGTAGCTAATTGCTGTACTGCTTTATCACAGCCCTGCAAATGCATAGGAGATGGATTATTTGCACTTTGTGTGTTAAACCTTTTTTGAATAGCTAAGGGCACTGAAAGGGGTAATGATTTCCTGTCTTTGGTCTATGTTACAGTAACTCTGTTCATGAAAATTGCAATTGGTCCATTCCATCTTGAGGAAACAACCATGTAGTTGTTACAAAATACTCCCTGGAGGTCAAAAGGGAGCCATGATGTAATAAAGTTGCTGAGCAATGTGCCCTTGAGAACGTGGACCGTGATTAATATGTCTGCTTAGCTCTATTATGTATGCCTCTTCACTGCTTAGTTTCATTGGAATTCAGTAAAGCTTAGTGTTATACTGGGTTGTCATTGTGACAGAGGAAAGGTTGTTTTAAGGGCAAAAAAGGAAACAACTTGGCCCAGTCTATATTTGTGAAAGTCTCAGAGTTTTAGAAAGTCATCTGTTTCTTAAATGTGAATAAAAATAATTAAGCTACTACTTGTTTAGAATAGGAGGCAATATACAAGCCCCTAGTTTGGGAAGAATAGGTCACAATATGCAACCCACTGTTTGGCAAGATTGGGGGGAGTTACTATGTACTCCTTGTAGTGTGTTGTGTTTTTAGGGACATGATTTAGAATAGTCGAATTATTTGCGGTTGTATTCATAGGCTTGTTTTTGACCTAAATTAGTGCTCACAAATTATCAGTATGATATCCCAGTCTGTCTGCTAGACTTGAAATTTTATTCTTGATTTTTATTTATTTATTGGAACTTGTAAAAACCTTAACAAAAGTCCTACAATTATCTGTCCCCCTTGCTAGCTATATTCTTTTAGCAGACATGTTTTTAAACAGAGGCGGGCTGGCCGTCTGTTGGGGGTACTCTGAATGCAATTTTCCTGCTTCTTGGCAGGGGGTTGGACTGGATGGTCCACGAGGTATCTTCCAACTCTGATTCTGTGTGTGGTATTGGATGAATTCATTGATAAGCAAGGGCAGAGAGATAGCATAGTGTAGTGTTTCCCAACCAGTGTGCCGGGGCACACTAGTGTGCCGTGTGCGATCATCAGGTGTGCCGTGGGAAATTGGAACCTCCAGGAGGGGAGGGGGGAGAGTCTAGTGTGTTGAAGTATAAAAACCCTAAGAAACCTACCTCGATAAAGGCACAAAATTACAAACACCCCCCTCCCCACCCGTTGTCTACTTGGTCTCTCCCTCTCCATGCATTGGGAAGGCCCGCCTCCCTTTCCCCAAGTAGAGACCTCCTCTTGCCCCCCTCCCCCCGGGCCTAATGCCGGATGGTTCAGTCCAGCACCTCTTTGACAGATGCAAAATGAATTGCTGCAATGGATGTATCGCTTCATGTTTTGGACTTCAGATAATTTCTCACTATTAGCTGCGATAACTCATTGCAATATAGGGTCAGCATATGGAGGGCCACATGTTCCCCATTCCTGTTTTGAAGTCAGAACTTTGTCATTTCTGTTTGGAAGGAGATCGTATTTAGATTCTCAGAAGTAACCCCCCCCACAACCCTTCCCCCACAAAAACAAAAACACATACGACATATTCCAGATTCTTAGGAATAGATAAATGCAGTTCCCAAGTTATAAATAAGGTAGGATATGTCGGTTTGTTCTTAAGTTGAATTTGTGCCTCTGTTCAGAAGATTTTGCCTCACTTTCTGTCTCTGTGATAATTGGATTTTGAAAAATTTGGTGTGTTCTGAAAACAAGAATTGGTGACAAAGCTTTAGTGGGAACGCTTTCCCCCCATGACTCTTTCAGGAGAGAATTTCCCTTCCTAGGGGTAAATTTCTCTCTTTTTTTCTGTTGTGTCATCCTTGTTCTTAACTATGAGTCATTTGTAAGTCGAATGTTTGTAACCTGAAGACTGCCTGTAGTAAATATACACCTCCATGCCCATCCATCACCATCCTTCTATCAGGCAGGCAAAGAATATGAGATTAGTGCATACTGGTATGAAGGGCATATGCATATCACTTCTTTCCTGTTATGGGCTGGTACACTGAGTGCTCATGAACATTTGCCAAGGAACAAGATGTCGAGAGGAAGATCAAGTCACTTGTACATTGTGACAATGACTTTCCCTCTGGCACTATAGTGCAGGTATGGACAACTCTTAGTGACCTAGCTGACTACATTGCTCCCCAAGGAGACTTTCAAAAGCCTGTGCCACCACCCCAGTGCCATGCCCACCAAGCTTTTGAATTTTTTTTACAACTTTGTTAAATAGGTCACTTTCCATTTTTTATAAAGGTCTTCCTTGCCCAGGAGTCCAAAACTACAATAGACGTTTGCCATTTTTTCTCTCTTAGAGAGACTTAAAGATGTGAAGAGGGTAAACACAGTACAATATACAATTTAAAACCTAAAGACTATAAATATTAGAGCAAAATTAAACGTAGTAGACCTTGGGGAGCACTTTTCCTCTCCCTGCATTATAGCCACATGGAAAATGATTCCAATCTGCCAGGCTATTTTGAATCTCAATGTTTGTATTGTTTTTTGTACTAAAAGGTACTAATTGGCAGATCCGCACAGGAAGAGGATATTAGATCCGCTGTCCTTTAGTGTGTGATGTATTTTTGGATACTTTTTGGAGTGTACAACATTTGGCAACAAAGGGAGCCAAAAGTTTCAAGGGCACTCTAAATGTTTGGTCATGAACAGTGACATTATCACAGTCTCACTTTGCTTTCTCAGCATTTAGATAGTGTGTTTCTATTTGAGTGGCATTGGTATCTGCCAGAAAATATTAATTTTGAGTAGGAAATTAATTTTGAGAAGTTAATGTTATAGTAATTTTGTGTGTAACCTTAGTTGAAATCTCATGAGGTTTTATGTTAAACTTCCACATTGAAAAGTCAGCATAACACATAAAATGAATTGTCAGAGTTAAGTGCTTGCTCTAAAATGCAATATAGCTTATTTGTATGAAATTATACTATCACTTCACTTTTAAATGCTTATTTTTATATTATGAAACTGACTATTTAAGCAAATAAAAATCACAAAATATACATTGATTTTTCCTCATACAAATGTGAAATCATCAGTTCCCAGAACATTTATATAAACATTAATCTTTTATCTTGGTGTAATTGCTGGATTATGTATTTCTGAAAGTATATAGCTAAAGAGAATAGCCTTCCCCAACCTGAGCCCCTCGAGATATTTTATCCTACGTCCTTCAACGGCCCTTGCAGGCCTGGTCAATGATTATGATAGTCATGAACAAAGCTACCAGGCATAATCTGATAGAGGAAGACTGGATTAGAGTTTGCATATAAAGTACATCACTTCACAAGTCTGCACACCAGACTTGAAAATAATGTCTTATTTAATAGGTGTTTATATCTGGCATAATTCTGCCCTATACAATGTCACTGAAGTGCCAGAGCTGACTGTGGCAGAAATACAAATTGTGTGAAGCCGGAATTGGTGTATAGCGTATGACCTAATGCCTATCTCAAGAAACCAGGCAGATATTTGAACAACTACTATCTTACATAGAGAAAGGTTCTCTCTTGTTGTTTTGGTATTTGCTTATCTAATAATCCTAATAGAAATATTTCTGGTTTCAATGTTATTTTGTCTTTTAATATAGTTTCCATTTCATTATGAATTTTTATCCAAAACTCTTTGGGCAGGTTTACCACATGTGGTAAAAAGCACCTTTCTTCGGTTTACATTTCCAACATAAGTCTGATCTTTTCTTTATCTTCACAAGTTTTTCTGCAGTTATGTACCATTGATACATCACTTTATTAAAATTCTCTTTTACAGTATAGCTTTCTGTAAATTGTAGTCATTTCTTCCAGAGCTGTTCCAATTCTTATTGGTTTATTGCTCATCCTATATTTTTAGACCATTGAATCATGGGCTCCTTTACTTGCTCATCAGTTGTATAGTCTTTCAAAAGAAATTGATATATTTTCCCAATTTGTTAATTTTTTCCCATTATTTTATTTATTCTATTGATACTCTGGTTCTTGTATCCCCCCCTTTTTTTTTGTCTAATCACCATCTCTGTTGTAGTTGATTGAAGTGGAACCAATTAATTGTTGAATCTTCTTTTTGCAACTCTTGTGATGTTCTTAGTTTCTGGACTGTTCCTCCACAAAATGCCCTAAGACAGAATTCTGGGATCCCCTAGCAAAATCTTTTATTATCTTTTGGGAGAGGATGATGTACCAAGAATATATGTTGGCCATTCATTGATTTGAGTTGACTGATATACACACTTAACACTGAATTACCACCACTGGCAGTTATTTTACAATATTCTTTCAACTTCCAAAGAATGGGTGTGGAGCAGTCACCTTCTCTGAAACAGATGTTTTACAATTAGTATCCAATTATAGCAGATTCTTATAGATCAGCTTAAAGGAATCTTGGCTAAAGCTTTGTTAATGTGCATGCATAATGCATTGGATAGGGAAAGTGGTTTTTCTAATGAACAATTTCCTTAAAAGATAGGCAGAATTCAGTGTCCTCCACTAAAATACTTATTCCCTGTACACTGTGATAACCCATGCATTATTAATATGTTAAAGCACTTGCTAGTAGTGGGGGATGGAAGTAAGATATTCCATTGAATTCCACAAAGCGTGTCAGATTACTTTGAGGCTGCTTCTTCATGGGAAACCTTGATAGCAGATGTCTTTGGGGTACAATGTTAACAAAGACAAAATTTTGGCATTCCTGGGATTCAGATGTTATGCAGCCCAGAAGCCAGACTTCCTTTTCGTATTGTCCTTTGTCTGAAGGTTTTTTAAACAGACAAGAAAGTGGTTGACGTCTGGGGAGTGTTTTGCCATTGGAAGTGAAAACCTCTTTGAGTTAAGCAGTGTGTGTTCCACAGAAGTCCGGGGGAGAGGGAAGGAGAGATATTTGGGTTGTGCTCCTCCCTGCTGCTTATCAAGCTATAGGTTTGAATCTTGATACCTATAAAGAATGATGGAATTGTAGATGAGGAAGTGATTGTTTTGGTGCTTTCTTCTTTGTGTGGCCCAGTTGTATCTCACAAAGATCCGCACACACACTCATCCATATCTTAGAGACCTGAGAATCAAGTCGGCACAATAAATTGTAGGCCGAATAACAAAATAAATCATTCTAACTGGCTGAGACCTCTATTTGACTGAAGATTAATCAAAAGTATAGCTCAATTTGTATGAGAGAAACTTGTATTTTGCCTTGTGTTTGCCAATAAATTACACTTGATTTTGACTCATTACTCTGAAAACAAAATATTGTACTTGAATGCCCTGTTCTAGGTGGAGCAAACCACTCAGTACTGCAGTGTGTATCTCTGGCTCTCATTTTATCACTTATTAAACACTTAGAACTAAATCTAGTGGCTGGTTCCAGTCTTGCATAGCCAGTGGAATGCATATAATTTACCAGGTTCCCATTGATTGAGTGGTTCTGCTGTAGGTGGAATGTACTATAGGATTTAGATATTGTCTGCTATGGTAATGCATGATGTTCATGTGTTCTGTATGTTTCTTAGTTGAGAAACTGGACAGTTGAAGAACTTCAAAGGAGACTTGGAGCACTTGATCCCATGATGGAACGGGAGATAGAAGAGGTTCGACAGAGATACCAGTCAAAACGGCAGCCAATTCTCGATGCCATCGAAGCAAAGAAAAGACGACAGCAGAATTTCTGAGGAAAGCTTGGCAGTAGAATAGATTTCCATCATCCCTAACAATAAACTGTGGTTCTACATTTCTGTGTAGACAGGTATCTGTTTTGAATGTGTTAGCAAAGCAGGGTGGTGCCTGCTCCTTCCATTTACTGTAGCACCTTTTCAAACTCAGGAATGCTATTGTACGGAGTCAACATGAACAGATAACACTGTGGAGGCTTTTGTTTGGTGTGAAAAGTGTTTTAAATAGATTGCATGTGGCTTCAGAGGAATACTGTTAGTACTTGACATAGTATTAGTTTTTATGATTCTGAGGAGCCATTGGAAATTGACTGAAGAATGTTGTAACTCAAGATGTTGCTACTTTCTTTCTGACCATATGAAGTTCTTTTGTGCTGTAATGTTTAGTAGGTCTAAGCTGCTTCCTTTCTTCATGAAGAAAACAAAGTAGGTGAAATGTTATCTCTTGCTGGATTAACCTTGGTTCATGTGCAAGGATTTTTTCATTTGTTATGTGCCTTCCAAGTTGATTCTGAGGTTACTTTATCATAGCATTTTCTTGGCAAGATTTGTTCAGAGATTTACTATTGCCCAAAGTCATCCAGGGGTTTCCATGGCTGAGTAGAGATTCAAACCATACTCTCATGAAGTCTTATTTTTCCATTAAACTCCTTCCAGAAAACTTGCACTTATCTATTCATCTAGTTTGGCCCAGTAAAATATGCATTGATTAACTTGTTTCATATCTACTTTGTGTGGCAACCCACCTCCTCTCATTTTTGCCATATTGATATTTAATAGTGCTCTAGAAAGCATTTTAAAAAGAAAAGTGGATCACTGGCAAGAATATGCAACCTGCTCTTACATTTGATCAGGAATATAAACTTTTCATTTTATCACCTCTAAAAGCCTCATGCCTTACACTGCCCTTTTCAAAGCATTGTATTTCAAGCCTGTATTCCTTTCCTTTATGCTGTGTGTTTTGAGTGAATGCTGATAACTTCTTTGCAAATTTCTTGTATTGTATATATATTTCTAATATGAATCCATCACTCAAAGAAACGTGAATCATCATCCTCTATATATTTTTCAGAATTCCTTGCAGCAAAGGAATGTCAAAGTACTTGCAACTCAGGAAATTAGAAACTCTCTTGAGATAAGAAGAGGTTTAAAATATTTAAGGAATTGTAAATGTTTATGGAGTGCTATTTTGAGCTTCATTTGTTTGGGGGTTGCAGGATTAGTTTTAAATTTGAACTGGTGTACATTGTTTCATTTTATTTAGAAAGGTTAAAGACATCCGTTAAAACTTAAAATAAAGAACCCATTCACTCAAAATATTTTTAAATGCCCTTTTGGGAAACATATATGTCAAGTTTAATAAAGCAATTGCCATTGATGGCAGCAGGAACCTAGCTGAAATAAAGGGGAAGTGTACAAGATCTCACCTCCTATCTTACACAGCTCTCACTTTTTACACAAGGGACTTCCATCACAAGTTCTGTATTGGGATATACTTGTGTCTAATTGGAGCAACCTGAGGTTTCACAATCATTCACAAAATCCCTCCACCATGCCATTTATAAAAACAATGTAAGCCAAGTTTGGGAGAGGTATATGCAAAGTGGTACAACTTATAAATAAGCAGATTGTTTGTTCCTGAAATTATTCCCAAAGTGTCTCATGACCTCAGAGGAGACCATAGGAAAGGGAGTAAGAGGTAGCGGAAAGTCACCATTGTCTTTGCACCTTGGCTACAATATACAATTAGATCTTGGCTGTGGTGTATAATTATTCATACTGTGACTAGATACATTTATACCACAATAAGGAAGTGTGCAAATACACTACACTTCTGTTGCTTAAACCTGAAGAGATTTGCAAACACTGAACTGTAACTTGTTTTACATTTATTATGGCTGATTTAAACCAACTAGCATTTTATATGTATTAGTCTTTTGGGGCAGAAGGAGAAGAGATCCCAATCTAGCTTACAACCATCCCTGCAACACTGTGGGGGTTATAGAGATAATGATGTGACAAGTTTAATAAAGCAATTGCAATCATTGACAGCAGGAACCTTGCTGAAATAAATGAGAAATGCACAAGATCGTGTCTGTTTTCTTGTGTAACTAACATCATATGCCAATACTTTAAAATACTGTCATGTTTTGATGTTAGAAATGTTCCATAATGACTAGACTAAACCTGTCTAGAAAGCTGTTCATTTGCAGGGTAACATTCAGTTTATTATTCAGTTTATTATTACTTTAACATGCTAAAGTGGGGGTGGGCAAAGCATGCTCCTAGAGATGTTGGACTGCAACTCACATAACCTCTAGTCAATATAGCCATTGGTTGAAATACTGAAAGTTACAGTTCAATTATATTTGGAGGACTACACATTGTCCATGAGATATTATTGGCCAAACAACTTTTTGCATCGCGTTTATTGTTGATATACCCCTGGAGTCTGTTCCCTTACATTAAATGCCATTGTGGCCTGTACAAAAAAGGTGCGAAGAGCATTTAGTTATGCTCTAGTTATGAAGACCGGGATATAAAAGTTTTAAATAAATAATAAATGTGTGAAGCAAAAGGATGTTAAAATTGGCATGTCTGCAATTATGTACAACGTCGCCTGGGTATTCATTAGGGCATGCAAACAGCTTCAGTGTAAACAAGAGGGTCCTTTAGGAAGGAATATCTGCCTTCACTATTTTGCATGTTCAGGTGGTTCTCTCACTTTTAATAGCAGCAAAAGACCCATGTTTAATATGTCTTGTCTCAAACTGTTTCCTCTATCAGATTTCTAATTAAATGAAACAGCATCTCAGTCCCATACCAGAATCTGTAACCAACCCTTCCCCTCTTAAAAATGAGATACAATCTAAGATTTCTGCCATTATAGCCCAGCATGAACAAGCCAGTATTATTCATTTCTGTTACCTCAATCAAATGATAACTCCAGCTCTCATTTCAGATTCTTTACAAGAATGTATAATCTTTTTTGTCATTCAGACTGTAATTTCAGGAGACTTCTCCTGAAGGAATGTTCAATACAAACAGTATTAGAGGGAAATATTCCTCCAGCTGGGAAATAAAATTCACATGGTTAATGGGTCCATATTTGCAGCTTCCAGTTTTCCAAATAAGCTGCCACCTTTTCTTTTTGCAGCCTTAAATCAGATGTCTGGTGTCAGTTCAATGAGAGACTTAATGTGAATTTAATAGCTTTATTGTTTTATAATATAAGTAGCAGATAATACCAATGTAACTTGAAATTCTCTTTTCTAGAGATCTGACTGTTTTGTATATAATAGTATGATCTTGGTTTGTATATACAGTATGATGAATGTAACTTCGTTACATACCCTTTTTCAGTTTGATACTAAATTTGCTTTTTTTTGCTTTGTATTTTAATGTTGTACATTATTTGTTTAACAGTAACAAATAAATTGTTCTGACAATTAAAATCATTGGTTTTTATTTCAAAAGTTGTTTAAATGTTGAAAACTCCTGTGCAATGTGCATTGCTACTAGGTTGTGTGTGTATTTAGTGATACTGAAATCCAGTGGTTTAGTCCAGGCATGGGTAAACTTTGGCCATCCAGTGTTTTGGACTTCAACTTCCACAATTCCTAACAGCCAATAGGCTGTTAGGAATCATGGGAACTGAAGTCCAAAACACCTGGAGGGCCAAAGTTTGTCCATGCCTGGTTTAGTCCCCAGTACTACTTTTCAGTACTAGCCTTATTCTTGAGAGGAACTGTGAATGCTTGTCAGTTTGACTAGTGCTTATCACACAAACCTTCACTAGAAATTTAGGATTTATGAGGAAATCCAAATGATTCATTTCAATTTCTCTTTATGAATAAACGTATACACTTGTTCCCTTCAAAACAAAGGAATGCCTAATAGGTAGGTAAAGGTTCCCCTTGACATTAAGTCTAGTTGTTTTCAACTCTGGGGGGTGGTGCTCACTTCAATTTCTAAGCCGAAGATCCATGAAAATAGGCTGCTTTTGAGAACAGGAAGCCACTGATTGCACATGAGAAAACCCAAATTCTCATGTCATTTGCACATGAGAAAACCCAAATCTGCAGAAAAACTCAATTCAACTTTATTGGAAAGCTGCTAAACTGATGTGATCTTTGGGTCACTGTTTATTTGATTCACAATTTAAAACCTATCCTCCCCTCCCTCTTGTAGAAAGAAAGCTTTATGAAGTAAATGGCTGAAGATTTTTATTAGATTTTAAAATCATTCACCATCCCAAGCTGTTAAGAAAACAAACGGTTGCTACTATTTCAATCACACATAAGGATGAATTTATGTCTACGCAAAAGTATCTGAAACATCCTCAATAATATCTGGCAATGTTAGCCAAAGCAGTGGTGTAAGTGGATTGATGAATCATCCCGTACTCTTTAATGGTTGTTAAAATGTAAAGCTTAAATTATTTCAACATATTGCCTTAGGGGGATAACTCTTAATTCATAGACCTTATCCTTTATTTCCCAAAGAAGTGTTAGCTGGATAATGTCCTTTACTTTCTTTGAGCCAAGTTGGTCTTTATTCAGCCCAGTTTCCAAGGAGAGAGAAAAACCAGGAAATGCTGTCTCATGGAAAAGGAGCATGAAACTACCTTTTAATCCATTCTCACAGAGGAGGGAGAGAGCAAGAAAATTCAATTGGTCAGGTAGAAATCAAGTGGTATCATATCGTGTCTTGCTGTCTCTTTCTCTTTGAAAAGGTAGGTTGGCTTCTGTAACAACAACTTTATTCCGCCTCCATCTCCTTGAAGGGACTCGGGGCGGCTCATATGGGGACCAAGCCTAATAGAAACAAAGCTTACAAAGTAACATAATTAAAAACATATAACAATCAACTATATTAAAAGAATAAAATCAATAAACTGTAAGACATCATAAAACAAACCAAGCAACAAACAACCAATCGCAGAGAAAAGTGAGCATGTGGAAATTTGAGATTAATAAGACAGGAACAGGACTAGTGCAAACAAACTGTAGGGCTAGGGCTGGGAATAAAGTTCTGGACATCCTACCAAAAATATGAGAGCCAGACAGATTTGAACAGTAGCTGTATGCTTTTGTGTATGCTTTTATGTGCCATCACATAAACAACTCCATAAATTATAGCAACTCCATAAATTCCATAGAGTTTTCTTAGGCAAACAATTCTTGGAGGTGGCTTTGTCAGTTCCATCCTCTGAAATATAGCATATATTCATTCATTCATAATATTCATTGGCAGCCTCATATTTAAGTATTAACCAGGACTGCCTGCTTTGCTTCCAGGTTCAGTTGGGATCTAACACATTATTTTATTTATTTATTATTTATTTATTTGGGGATTTATTAATCGCCCATCCCAGATGGCTCTGGGCGATTTACAGTAAAGGACATAGCTAGTACCGGAAACATCCAAAGTATCTAACATCTAAAATATCTAAAAACAATTAACATCTAAAAACAATTAACAATCTAACAGTTCTCAGCCGAACGCCCTCTCAAACAGCCACGTTTTACAAGCCGTGCGAAAGTCTTAGATAACGGGTGGCTCTGATGTAAGGAGGGAGGGTGTTCCAGAGTGATGGGGCGATCACCGAAAAAGCTCTACGCTGGGTTGATGTCAGATGGGCTTTCCTAGGGTCTGGGACCTGTAATAGATTCTGATGGTCTGAGCGAGGTGATCTCCAGGGTCGACATGGAGAGAGGCATTCCCGTATGTATGCCAGCCCTTGGCCAAGCAAGGCCTTAAAGATTAGTACCAGCACCTTGTGAGTAATACCTAACTTGACCGGAAGCCAGTGCAGTCGGTATAGAGCAGGTGTTATATCATTCCTCATGGGGGTTTCCGTGAGGAGTCTGGCGGCCGCATTCTGTACATTAGGGTATTTTAGTAAAAAACAATCCTGGGATCCACTTCAGAAGGGACCCAGGCAATGTCTTTAATTACTCAGATTTCCATGTAATCCCTAAACAAAAACACAAGGAACAGACATAATGTGGGAGTTCCATATGAGGCTGGTTTGTTCATCTTCCTTTATGTAATTTTTGCTGGTATTTATTTACTTGTGGTCTCAAGTGCATAGAGGTGATAATTTTCATTTTCAAGTAATCTATCGAGTGCTATGAGTTAATTATGCCACTTCTTTGCCGTTTCTTAAGGCTAAACAGCAATTGTTTCATCAACTATTTATTCAGCATGGTCAGTAATCTTTGTGACAACACAACTGGAGGTATGTTTAATAGATCTCTCTTAATTTAAGCATGCCATTTTAGGAAGGCTTGATCAGGAAATTTGTTCAACACATTTTTGAGTTTATTGAAATATTAGGTCATTCAGAAAAGAGATGCTCTTTAAATATTTTGTACTATTTGAAACAACAGCCAATGATCAACAATGTGAATCCTAGTTGAAAACATTTTGAGAATCTGGAGAAGATTAGTATAAACCAGTTTTTCCTCAACCTTTGGTCTCTCAGACTCTTTGTACTTAAAAGTCCAAAAAGTCCCAATCAGCAAAGCCAATGGTCTGCGATTCTGGGAGCCAAAAACCAAAATATCCGAGGGACCAAAGACTGAGAACCATTGTTGTAGACATTATATATTGTATGGCTGAGGTGGGGCTTTAACTCAAGCCCTGAAGACCAGAATCAATTTCGATAAAGGCTCTAGACCAGGGGTGGGCAGTTACCGGCCCTCCAGGTGTTTTGGACTTCAACTCCCAGAAATCCTAGCCAGTTTACCAGCTGTTTGGATTTCTGGGAGTTGAAGTCCAAAACACCCGGAGGGCCGGTAATTGCCCACCCCTGCTCTAGACCCCTCTCTTTTCTAAGATCTACTTGCTCTCTGAGAGGTTCCCCTGTTGTTCTCCAGTCACTGAGTTAAAAACATCCAAAAGAGAGAAAGCAGTATGTAAACTATCAGCACTCACCTGGCATTTGTGGGTACCAATTGAGTCCCAATTGACATCCAAAATCAGTTGAGAGCACTTTCCTCCATCTGCATGTTTCTCATTCAGGGGAGGGACAGAGAACATGACTGAATACTTAGGTAAAGCAGAGATTGCAAAAAGTTGTGCTCTACTCTGATTTACAGACCTCCCCCTGATTTCCCCACAAGTTCATAGGTGATAGATTTCCAGTCTCTCCAAAGGCCCACCTGAAGGTCCTTCAGAGTATAAAGCAGTATATCACGTTGTGGTGTGCCTTCACATTACATCATACAAAACTAAAATATAATGAAATTATAAATAGAACTCAAAGTATGGTCATTAAAAGTCAGAGCAACACACACAATCTGCAAGATGCTATCATTTGAAAGGAAATTATACCTATCTGGAAATGCACAGATCTTTTGGATCATAACCAATATATTGCACTCACTCCACGGAATTAATTATCCACAAGAATATGCTGGATGTTATCACTCTTTTCATTCGCAAATTGGCTTTCAATCTCTGCTTATAAATGAGGCTTTTGGCTGTTATTGTTTTAAGGGTTGATTTGGGAATTTCCTAGAAATGGAATGTCATTTTATCACATCCATTTTATCAATGGTTCATGGCTTTGGGTATTGTTTAACAGAAAAGTAACTCAGCTTGCTGGTGTTAGAAAGGACTGAATAGCTTGTAGCTTTTGATTCATCGGAGCTTTAAACATTCTTTTATCACAGAGACTATATCTGGAACCAGCCTAGATTTTTCCCAAAATGCGTGACTGAGCTTCAGGGACTTTCCATTAACCTACCTTGAACAATTAGCATAAACAATAAGTACATAAATAATCTCACCTCCCAATAGCAGGAGGCTTGTAATCATTCAGCACCCCCTCCCCCAGTTTACTGGTTATATTACCTTATCTGTTGTGCTAAAATAAATGCATACTCTTTCTCCAACTATTTTTGTCCTTTTCTTCATCTTCCAGTCATAGGAAGCTTAGGACACCCCTTTGAAGGGCAACAGTTGTCTTTAGAAAGGGGAACTACAAGCGTAAATTAGGTATGAAGTCAGAGGGCAAAATGCAAAAACAAAACAAAAAACCCAACTTCAATCCCCAATCATGGCACAAAACCAAAATATGCAATTGACAATTGGTTGGTTACTGATGGTAGTAAGACAAATATTATACCCAAAATAGGAATATAGAGGCAATAAGCCTCCAAAGAAGTACCAACCAGTGAAATATCACTATATAACAAGAACAAAGCACATGCCACGGATACACTGAATGCAATAAGAGATATAAGAAGCTCCCTCAATTATACAGCGCAACGTTCTAGAATCCCATACCACTTATTAGTAAAATCCTGGTCGTCTTTGTAAATTCCAGGGGGGATCTGGGCTCTCAATCCCCTAGGGGTTATCTCATGTCTGATATAATCTGCCAATGAGGACGCATTCATTTGGATACGCACCAGTCTAAGTTCCTTATCAGATAAATGTTTGATGGATGAAGTGATAGTAAGGGAGGGCTCCTCTATCTCCTCCCCATCCTGGTTCAACAATCCCAAATCAACTATAAGATTATCCACATCAGTCTTTTCAAATGAATACACTGAGTAAGAAGCCATAATCTGCTACTAGTAGTGTAAGAACCACAAGGCTCCACACAGTAATACACAAAACACACAAAACAAATGAGGCTATGGTGCCTGAGTTGCAGCCTAACACAATAGGAAGAAGAGTACCCCGAGTAAATACCCCAAGTACTCAGTGCAATGCAAAACCAATACAGGTCATAAGCAAAAATACATATATCATTTATTATACCCAAAATAGGAATATAGAGGCAATAAGCCTCCAAAGAAGTACCAACCAGTGAAATATCACTATATAACAAGAACAAAGCACATGCCACTGATACACTGAATGCAATAAGAGATATAAGAAGCTCCCTCAATTATACAGGCATAAACATAAACATTAGTACAAGCAATAGATAAAGGAGCTCCTAAAGTGAAGATAAACTCTCGGCAGGTGGAGAGGAATGCCCCTGGAATATCAAAACATGAGGTTGGAGCCCCAGAGTATCCAAACGCCGGTCTGAGGTGAAAAGAGCAACCAATGCTCAGACCCGCCTGTGGATGAGGCCGCCGCCGTGCGGGTGCCTCAGTGCGGCTGCAGAGGCTCCCCTGACCCAAATGGGTGAAGGAGGGAGAGTGGGAGACCCCAAATCAGGGCGTCCCCGCATAGGAGGCCAATGCCCCCAGGAGTAATGCAACCGAAGCCCCCCCCAGATGATAGAGGTTCCTGGCAGCACAGATGAAGCGTCGAGTCAGGAAGCAGCCTGTATGCAATACGCAGGCGCGGCGTTCCCCAGTGGTGTGATGCCAAATGGGGGAAGGACGGGGTCGTCAAGGAAGAAGTGTAGGAAAACGCTGATGCACTGGGTAGTAGGGAAGAATCCAAGGAGGGGGGCAATCCAACGCCGGAGAGTGATTCAGTGGAGTGGAGGCTTGTTCAAACCCAAATGGGAAGCATCAGCATACCATCCATATGGACATAGAAAGATTCATAACTCTACGGAACTCTATAGGCATTTTCTGCAAACGAATCATTCTCCTGAGTCTTTTCAGTTTCTGGGCCTGGAAAGGGTTAAGACACGTCCCTATGGTAACATACAGGACGCCTTGCTAAGAGCTGAATCATGGTGGATTTCCATGGTCGCCTGCGAGCACCCTAGTGGCCTAAACGACAATCGCACCATAAATGAGCTCCTTAGGTAAACCTCTCCCCCCCTCTCCCCAGCTGACGTTAATGATGATACTACAATGAGTGATTTGTGACATAAATAGGGCTAGGTGCTTTTTTACTCCTTACCTTTGGGTCCATACTTCCCTTATCTGCGATGACGCTGTTATGATTGTCTATGGTATGTATTATTATATGTGGCTATATTGCTTACCATACTGCTAAAATCTATGTGTGCTTTTGGAAGTGTATACTGATGTGCTTCTGATGTTTGTACTTGTAGTACTATAATTCTGTGGATATCGCTCCCTGTGGTTCGCCGCTGTGAACAAGCCGACGCTTACAGGCGAAACGGACGTGGCCAATTACTTGAGTGCCGTCCGCGGCTAGAACCTCCTTATCATGGGTCTTCCCCCATGAATCTTTCTATGTCCATATGGATGGTATGCTGATGCTTCCCATTTGGGTTTGAACAAGCCTCCACTCCACTGAATCACTCTCCGGCGTTGGATTGCCCCCCACCCAGGATTCTTCCCTACTACCCAGTGCATCAGCGTTTTCCTACACTTCTTCCTTGACGACCCCGTCCTTCCCCCATTTGGCATCACACCACTGGGGAACGCCGCGCCTGCGTATTGCATACAGGCTGCTTCCTGACTCGACCTTCATCTGTGCTGCCAGGAACCTCTATCATCTGGGGGGCTTCGGATTGCATTACTCCTGGGGGCATTGGCCTCCTTTGCGGGACGCCCTGATTTGGGGTCTCCCACTCTCCCCTCCTTCACCCATTTGGGTCAGGGAGCCTCTGCAGCCGCACTGAGGCACCCGACGGGCGGCCTCATCCACAGGCGGGTCTGAGCATTGGTTGCTCTTTTCACCTCCAGACCGGCGTTTGGATACTCTGGGGCTCCAACCTCATGTTTTGATATTCCAGGGGCATTCCTCTCCACCCGCCGAGAGTTTATCTTCACTTGAGGAGCTCCTTTATCTATTGCTTGTACTTCTGTTTATGTTTATGCCTGTATAATTGAGGGAGCTTCTTATATCTCTTATTGCATTCAGTGTATTCGTGGCATGTGCTTTGTTCTTGTTATATAGTGATATTTCACTGGTTGGTACTTCTTTGGAGGCTTATTGCCTCTATATTCCTATTTTGGGTATAATAAATGATATATGTATTTTTGCTTATGACCTGTATTGGTTTTGCATTGCACTGAGTACTTGGGGTATTTACTCGGGGTACTCTTCTTCCTATTGTGTTAGGCTGCAACTCAGGCACCATAGCCTCATTTGTTTTGTGTGTTTTGAGTAAGACAAATATGGCATTTATTAGCGAATGAAGACACAAATTGGTAAGAAACCACCTGCATTCCTTTGCTATGTTTAGAAATAGTCCTCTTTTGTTCCAGAAAGATGGATTCAAAGATTTCAAACAGCATACAATACTTGGTTATTGCATGGCGCAGTTCAAGGACACACAGGCAGCAGCTAAAATCTGAGAAGAAAAACTGGGAAGCAAGAAAAGAGAGGAGCTGGGGAGGGAGAAGAGCAGGCAGAAAGAGAGTATGAAAGAAACATGCTAAACCTAATATTGTGACTAGTAACCTCTTGTAGGAATGTTTGGCATTTATAGTAAAAATAAGTCAGCCTAGTACAGTATGATGAACATGTTATAGAAACAGGAAAAATGACCAGTTGATCTTGTAAGGTAAAAGAATAACTAACAGTTGTCATCTCAGGAAATCATCTTAGGAGAGTAAAGAAAATAGATAAAAGAAGTTGACCTATTCTTGGTTAGAAGATCCCTTAAAACAATGACTCCCAGCCTTTTTTTGACCAGGGACCACTTTGACTAGGGACCACTCTTCAACATTAGTACCAAAAGAGCTATGAATCAGTTTTTGTCCAACTTTAGATTTGGTTTGGCTATTTGGGGTGCTGGTTCAGAAAATAGCACTGGATAGATCACATCAGCTCTAGTTTCCGATACAGAACATATGCCATCCAGTAGTCATCATCTGCTTGTCCACAGAAAACCATATTTAACAAGCCTCGGCACTATAAGAGGGTTTTGCAAGATCTGTCGTTCTTGTTGCAATGGGGTAGTAACGGTGAGGCCTCAGACCATATTTTAGTTCTTGTGGACCACTAGTGGTCCATAGACCACAGGTTGAGAACCACTGCCCTAAAACCTGCATTTCATGTAAGATTGTAAGCTAGCAACTATTGTTGGGATTGAAGCATCATGAATACTCCTTCCATAGAAAAGATAACCAAGAGACTAACTTCTTGACAGAAAGGGGGGGGGGGGGTAGTGACATATGCAGGGAAGAAATAAGCTAAGGCTTGAGACCAAAGAAAGAGACTGAAGTGAAATAAAAGGCAGCCATTGTCTGTACTCTTTCACTAATTAATGTATACAAGTGTTGATGCCTCTCTGCTTCCAACATTACAACTACATAGTACATGTGTAGAGGCTAAAGATAGTTCCCTGTAAAGTGTATTAAGGTCATGGCCCCCAAATACAGAAAGAGTATATACAAACAGTCCCAAGCATAGCCCAATAGCTTACAAAGATGCCAAACACTCAAAGAAATGTGCAATATGCAAGATGGAAATTCAAATGTCCATCCAGGTCAAGAGCCAATTACCACTAATTTCAAAGATGCAAGATTGAGTCCATAACTCCAAAGTTGATGTCCAAGGATTGTTCAGGCTTCAGAGAACATTAGAGATGAAGGGTCTTGACTCAAGTACTGACCTTTCAGTCACCAATCAGGAAAACAAACTCCAGTCTCTTAAATCCTTCTTTCACAGGTGTTACCTGTTGCTGTCTCTCTTCTCAGCTAGCCTCAACCATCTTTGCAGCTGGGCCACAAATACAGGAACAATTAACTCCTCAGCCTGTTCAGCAGAAGTCACTTGCATTTGGTCAGCAGGTTGAGTAGTTGCTCCTTTTACAGATGTTCCTTCAGGACATGGGACTTGCTGTTCATTGCTAGGCTCCAGTTCTACTGCTGAGCCTTCTATCAGAATCCCTCATTCAAGCTCTCCACACTGACCATGTTAGGATGGGCTCTGATGAGGCTATAAGGTTGATGTTAGCAGCAGCCACTAGTGATGTCATTGAGGATAACCACAGTTGCACAAAGTACACCATTAGGGTGGCCAGTTCAGAATCATCTCAGGCACTGAGGTGTCTATAGGCCAAAACCTGAAACTTAGGGAGAGCCCTGAGTGATGTCATTAAGTGCTACACATCAAGCACCAACTGCAGTTACTCTTAATTTGTCATTGACTGATCTTTCAGAGAGAGAGAGGGAGAAGGAACATATTGTTCTACTTCGAAATTAAAACGGAAATCCAACTGAAAGTGGTGTTCCCGGATGAAGGTGAATTTTGGGCATTATTCCATCTCACCCAGGCATGTAGCCAGGGGGGGGCTAAGGGGGCTTCAGCCCCCCCCCCCCCCCAAATTCTCAGGGTGGTCCGCGAAAAGGCCTTACTGGTACATTATTTAAACTGTTATGTTTATTCATATCATGATCTGATCACCATGCTCATTATATCCCACATTAATGGGGTTATTGGGATAACAATACAAAAGATTTGCTAGGGTAGACCCTCTTCCACCCAGTCTCAGCCCCGAACCAAACTCAGCCCCCTCCAAAACAAAATCCTGGCTACGGCCCTGATCGCACCTATTTAGGGATACATGATAAGGAACAATTAATATACTCTAGCCAGTGCGGAGCAGAGCGTATATCTTGGTGCTATAACAACGGTGAGGAAAGGCGGAAGCTAATTAAGTAAATGCATAGATCTTATGAAGAGTCTCTGCGAGTTATGGCGAAAAATTTAATTTATCTTTGGAAATTGTAGCACACTGCTGTACCAGCTGAGCTGGAGATTTTCATGCATTGCTTTCTTCTTGCCTGGAGATGAGCAAGAAAACATGGAGTCTCAGACAACCCAATATATCATGCATTGTTTTTTTAGAATAGACAGAAAAATAAGTATACACACACTTCTGTAGACAGTGCTTTTACCCTGAGATTCTTTGCTCTTGCCATGAAAATTGGAGAAGAATGTCTACAACAGGCATGGCCCTCAATTCATGTGCCCAGAACTTGGAAAAGTTATTTCTCCAGGCGACAGCACCCATAACTCCATAGCAAGCATAGTCATTCCTTTGCTATTATGGAAAGATGTCTTCTGGCAAACAGTATGAGCTTGGAAGAAACAGATAATCTCAGAAGATCAGCTATGGTAGCTTCAACGTTTAATGAGCACCAAAGAAAATAAGAGAAGATTTCTATCTTTAGGAAGTCAGTAGCTCTGACAACCAGAGGCATTTTTTTCCTGTTCCTTTGATAGTTTCTTGATATAAAGTTACTTGTATCCTACTTTGCAGAGTCCCTTTGGGGGATGAGGAATAGACTGCCATTGCTTACTGAATCTTCTTGTCAAATTAGAATCTCCTGGACCTAGATTTTAATTCCCACAATGCCCCAAGGCATCTGTTTTTAATAAGAGCAAAGGAACCAGTGCTAGAAGAGATATATTTCTTATTTGTGTTTATTAGTATTGAGACTTTCATGACAGATGCTGAAATTTCACTCTAATATCAAAAGAAGGAACACCCTGTGACTTTGAGGGAGCACCTTGCTTGAAGGTGAGTAGCACACAAAACTCAATTGTTTCCCTATTACAAATTTCCCTACAGGGTAGACAGCCTCCATTATATTTACGTCTGCAAAAGTCATTTCAACAGGCCATATTTCTAACACTGCTTGCATCTGGCTTGTTTTTCAAAGTGTCTCAGCAACAAGGTGGGGGCAAAGCTCATCTTCATTCTAAGCAATGCTTTCCCTGCTAATTTCTTCAAATCAAGGGCATTATTTGAAGAAATCATAGAGGCACAGCTGCAATGGCAATTCATGAGCTGATGAGATATATTGCTCACTCTTTTATGTCTTCAGACTCATGACTGCTGTAGTTCATCTGGTGCCAAGATATCTTTTAGGCCAGCATTTCTCAACTTGGGGGTGGGACCCCTGGGGTGGTTGTGAGGGGGTGTCAGAGGGATTGCCAAAGGCTATCAGAAAACACATATTTTCTGTTGATGATGGGGGCTCTGTGTGGGAAGTTTGGCCCAATTGTATCATTAGTGGGATCCAGAATTCTTTTTGATTGTAGGTAAACTATAAATCCCAGCAACTACAACCCCCAAATGTCAAGGTCTGTTTTACTCAAATTCCACCAGTATTCACATTTGGGCATATTGAGTATTTGTGCCAAGTTTGGTCCAGATCCATCATTGTTTGAGTCCACAGTGCTCTCTGGATGTAGGTGAATGACAACTCCAAAACGCAAGGTCAAGTCCCACCAAACCCTTCCAGTACGTATTTTCTGTTGGTCATGGGAGTTCTGTGTGCCAAGTTTGGTTCAATTCCATCACTGGTGGAGTTCAGAATGCTCTTTGATTGTAAGTGAACTATAAATCACAGCTACTATAATTCCCAAATGACAAAATCAATCCCCCAAACCCTATCAGTATCCAAATGTGGGCATATTGGATATTTGTGCCACATTTGGTCCAGTGAATGAAAATACAGCCTGCATATCATATATTTACATTACGATTCACAACAGTAGCAACATTACAGTTATGAAGTAGCAACAAAAATAATTTTATGGTTGGGGGTCACCACAACATGAAGGATTGTATTAAGGGCTTGTGGCATTAGGAAGGTTGAAAACCACTGTATTAGGCCATAACTTCTACTGAAGCAATATTTGGATAGAAGCATGTAGTCTTCTATCTTATAATTTTTTCAGGTTAAGCACTTGCACATGATCCAAAAAGGATGGTGGAGGGGATCTTCTATTATGTCGATTTTTAGCCACAGAATGGACAGAGACTCTTGGAACAGGTATTATTTAAATCAGGGGGAGGAAGAAACCTCTAGTCTCTAAACTTAATCAAATTTAGTGGGAAGAAACTCCTAGCCTCTAAGATTAATTTGGTGCATATGTATTTGCAAAAGGTCCTTAAACAATTTAGAGGTGCCCTTTTCTTCAGCAACCCTACCTTTGGGGATCTTTGACTGCTCATATGCCAATAAATTAGTTCTGAGAGCAGGAGAAAAGGGAATTTCTGATCTCAGTGATGCATTTGAAAAAAAAAAAAAGGTTTGTTTCCACAAAAGGTCACATGAAATAAAAACAAGTTAGTCTTAAAGGTGCTGCATGCTTGTCTTTGTCTTCCCCCTGCCTTCATCCTTTTTATATTGCAAGACTAACATAGCTAATCTCTAAAGTATTTTATATTGAGAGGAATCAGTGATCCCCTCCTCAAATATTGTTTTCAGTGAGAGATAGTGAGAGTTGTAAACCAGCAACATCTGTGGAGGATCACAAGTTATTCACCTTTACTTTATTTTCATGGCAGTAAGAGCTTTGCTCTGTAAAGTTTTTGACTGACAGGTAGAGACAGAGAAACAGAGAATGGGGTCTTTTGTGGGTTTTTTTTAAAAAAGAGCAATGATAACACTTGCCTCAGTCCATAAAGTAGGAAGAAAAGCCATAGATGTTGCTTTGATCTCATGAGAGTTAAGATGGGACATAGATGAAAACAATAACAACAGGACAGGAGAAACTATTCCAATCTTCTACTAAAACCTTAATGTGATCATCTGGTTGCCAGTGGAATGCAGACATGATGCCCATGATCTTAGAATCCCATATCTAAGTGACCAGATGTTCTTCTATCCTTGATTTACAGGCTTAGATCAAGGATGGAGAAACATATGACCACCCAGATTTTACTGGATTGCAACTAACAATTCGTTCTAGACAGTATCTAGAGAGTAAATGATTTGGGGAAAAATATGTACCAGTTTTAAAACTAGGAGGTCCATTTAGAAATTCCTGCTTTACATTCTTGCTAAACTGAATATATCTTGCTTTGCATTCCTTTGGCTAATATACACAATCCATGATTTTTGCAAACTTTGGCTACATCCACACTGAATAGTGTAAATGCTGGCATGTGCAGATGGATTTTAATTGATCTATACTTGTGTTGAATGGCAGTGTGTAACCAAACAGAGCAACTGCATGCTGATTGGCATCACTGGCACAATTTGCTTTACAATCTTTTAAAGTATTTTTAGAACTGACTGGAAGAGCTAGCGATACAACCAATCAACTGGATTTTAGACAGAAAATATAAATATATTATAAACATAGAATATCTAATAATAGATATGTGTAGAATTGCCTTTAGTGTCCGGTGGCACAGTGGGTTAAACCGCGCTGAGGTGCTGAGTTGTTGACCGAAGGTCGCAGGTTTGAATCCGGGACGATGGCGTGAGCTTCAGCTTTCAGCTCAGCTTCTGCCAACCTAGCAATTTGAAAACAGTAAATGTGAGGTAGATCAAAGTACCACTCCGGCGGGAAGGTAATAGTGCTCCATGTAGTCATGCCCTTGGAGGTGTCTATGGACAGCGCGGGAGGCTAGCCCCCCCTGCGGGCTGTTATATACTCGGGGGGGGGAGGGGTGGGGCTAGTCTTTTTTATGTTAGAAGTTTCCGAACTGTTCTGCTGGCGCAGGGATATTATTCAGATGTGTGAATCCACAGGTGACTACTCAGAGAACTACGGTTACAGGTAAGCAACCCATAATTATTCCATCTCACCCAGGCATGTAGCCAGGGGGGCTAAGGGGCTTCAGCCCCGAAATTCTCAGGGTGGTCCGCGAAAAGGCCTTACTGGTACATTATTTAAACTGTTATGTTTATTCATATCATGATCTGATCACCATGCTCATTATATCCCACATTAATGGGGTTATTGGGATAACAATACAAAAGATTTGCTAGGGTAGACCCTCTTCCACCCCGTCTCCCCCCCTGAACCAAACTCAGCCCCCTCCGAAACAAAATCCTGGCTACGGCCCTGATCTCACCTATTTAGGGATACATGATAAGGAACAATTAATTTACTCTAGCCAGTGCGGAGCAGAGCGTATATCTTGGTGCTATAACAACGGTGAGGAAAGGCGGAAGCTAATTAAGTAAATGCATAGATCTTATGAAGAGTCTCTGCGAGTTATGGTGAAAAATTTAATTTATCTTTGGAAATTGTAGCACACTGCTGTACCAGCTGAGCTGGAGATTTTCATGCATTGCTTTCTTCTTGCCTGGAGGTGAGCAAGAAAACATGGAGTCTCAGACAACCCAATATATCCTGCATTGTTTTTTTAGAATAGACAGAAAAATAAGTATACACACACTTCTGTAGACAGTGCTTTTACCCTGAGATTCTTTGCTCTTGCAATGAACATGGAAGAAGAATGTCTACAACAGGCATGGCCCTCCAGGTGTTTTGGACTTCTGCAACAGAAGCTGCCTCTCAATTCATGTGCCCAGAACTTGGAAAAGTTATTTCTCCAGGCAACAGCACCCATAACTCCATAGCAAGCATAGTCATTCCTTTGCTATTATGGAAAGATGTCTTCTGGCAAACAGTATGAGCTTGGAAGAAACAGATAATCTCAGAAGATCAGCTATGGTAGCTTCAACGTTTAATGAGCACCAAAGAAAATAAGAGAAGATTTCTATCTTTAGGAAGTCAGTAGCTCTGACAACCAGAGGCATTTTTCCTGTTCCTTTGATAGTTTCTTGATATAAAGTTACTTGTATCCTACTTTGCAGAGTCCCTTTGGGGTATGAGGAATAGACTGCCATTGCTTACTGAATCTTCTTGTCAAATTAGAATCTCCTGGACCTAGATTTTAATTCCCACAATGCCCCAAGGCATCTGTTTTTAATAAGAGCAAAGGAACCAGTGCTAGAAGAGATATATTTCTTATTTGTGTTTATTAGTATTGAGACTTTCATGACAGATGCTGAAATTTCACTCTAATATCAAAAGAAGGAACACCCTGTGACTTTGAGGGAGCACCTTGCTTGAAGGTGAGTAGCACACAAAACTCAATTGTTTCCCTATTACAAATTTCCCTACAGGGTAGACAGCCTCCATTATATTTACGTCTGCAAAAGTCATTTCAACAGGCCATATTTCTAACACTGCTTGCATCTGGCTTGTTTTTCAAAGTGTCTCAGCAACAAGGTGGGGGCAAAGCTCATCTTCATTCTAAGCAATGCTTTCCCTGCTAATTTCGTCAAATCAAGGGCATTATTTGAAGAAATCATAGAGGCACAGCTGCAACGGCAATTCATGAGCTGATGAGATATATTGCTCACTATTTTATGTCTTCAGACTCATGACTGCTGTAGTTCATCTGGTGCCAAGACATCTTTTAGGCCAGCATTTCTCAACTTGGGGGTGGGACCCCTGGGGTAGTTGTGAGGGGGTGTCAGAGGGATTGCCAAAGGCTATCAGAAAACACGTATTTTCTGTTGATGATGGGGGCTCTGTGTGGGAAGTTTGGCCCAATTGTATCATTAGTGGGATCCAGAATTCTTTTTGATTGTAGGTAAACTATAAATCCCAGCAACTACAACCCCCAAATGTCAAGGTCTGTTTTACTCAAATTCTACCAGTATTCACATTTGGGCATATTGAGTATTTGTGCCAAGTTTGGTCCAGATCCATCATTGTTTGAGTCCACAGTGCTCTCTGGATGCAGGTGAATGACAACTCCGAAACGCAAGGTCAAGTCCCACCAAACCCTTCCAGTACGTATTTTCTGTTGGTCATGGGAGTTCTGTGTGCCAAGTTTGGTTCAATTCCATCACTGGTGGAGTTCAGAATGCTCTTTGATTGTAAGTGAACTATAAATCACACCTACTATAATTCCCAAATGACAAAATCAATCCCCCAAACCCTATCAGTATCCAAATGTGGGCATATTGGATATTTGTGCCACATTTGGTCCAGTGAATGAAAATACAGCCTGCATATCATATATTTACATTACGATTCACAACAGTAGCAACATTACAGTTATGAAGTAGCAACGAAAATAATTTTATGGTTGGGGATCACCACAACATGAAGGATTGTATTAAGGGGTTGTGGCATTAGGAAGGTTGAAAACCACTGTATTAGACCATAACTTCTACTGAAGCAATATTTGGATAGAAGCATGTAGTCTTCTATCTTATAATTTTTTCATCTTCTTGAAGGCAAGGTTAAGCACTTGCACATGATCCAAAAAGGATGGTGGAGGGGATCTTCTATTATGTCAATTTTTAGCCACAGAATGGACAGCGACTCTTGGAACAGGCATTATTTAAATCAGGGGGAGGAAGAAACCTCTAGTCTCTAAACTTAATCAAATTTAGTGGGAAGAAACTCCTAGCCTCTAAGATTAATTTGGTGCATATGTATTTGCAAAAGGTCCTTAAACAATTTAGAGGTGCCCCTTTTCTTCAGCAACCCTACCTTTGGGGATCTTTGACTGCTCATATTGCCAATAAATTAGTTCTGAGAGCAGGAGAAAAGGGAATTTCTGATCTCAGTGATGCATTTGAAAAAAAAGGTTTGTTTCCACAAAAGGTCACATGAAAATAAAAACAAGTTAGTCTTAAAGGTGCTGCATGCTTGTCTTTGTCTTCCCCCTGCCTTCATCCTTTTTATATTGCAAGACTAACATAGCTAATCTCTAAAGTATTTTATATTGAGAGGGAATCAAGTGATCCCCTCCTCAAATATTGTTTTCAGTGAGAGATAGTGAGAGTTGTAAACCAGCAACATCTGTGGAGGATCACAAGTTATTCACCTTTACTTTATTTTCATGGCAGTAAGAGCTTTGCTCTGTAAAGTTTTGACTGACAGGTAGAGAGACAGAGAAACAGAGAATGGGGTCTTTTGTGGGTTTTTTTTAAAAAGAGCAATGATAACACTTGCCTCAGTCCATAAAGTAGGAAGAAAAGCCATAGATGTTGCTTTGATCTCATGAGAGTTAAGATGGGACATAGATGAAAACAATAACAACAGGACAGGAGAAACTATTCCAATCTTCTACTAAAACCTTAATGTGATCATCTGGTTGCCAGTGGAAGGCAGCCATGATGCCCATGATCTTAGAATCCATATCTAAGTGACCAGATGTTCTTCTATCCTTGATTTAAGGCTTAGATCAAGGATGGAGAAACATATGACCACCCAGATTTTACTGGATTGCAACTAACAATTCGTTCTAGACAGTATCGCCAAAGGAGAAAAACAAAATGAGTTGGTGCCCAAGCACTCCCTTCCTCATGCCTTCCCTCCCTTCAATAGTTTTAGAGCAGGCATCCTCAAATTGCAGCCCTCCAGCTGTTTGGGTTTCCAATTCCCAAAATTCCTGACCTTTGAAAAGCTGGCTAGGGCTTCTGGGAGATGGAGGTTGAAACAGCTGGAGGGCCACAATTTGAGGATGCTTGGTGATGATGATTCATAGTTAGTTCACTGGCAAAACATATTCCATTATGTCTCCTCCATTTCTCTAAATAAAGTATTTATTTCTCCCCCAGCACTTTTGAAAACAGTTGCAAGGAACTTGTTTAACTTCTCTCTAAATTCTCCTGGGAAATTTATGACAATATAGCATCACAGACAGATACAGGAGAAATAAGTCATCAACTGTGTTCAACCTGCCTCTGTATTCCTCTTTAACAAAAACATGGAGACTCTAGCAGGTAAAGTATTTATGTGGTGGGAGGTCTCAAAACACCACTTTAAATGGCAAGGGATGTAGGTGGGTGGGTGAGAAAATGTAATTGCACTGGAGGAACAGGGCTGAGAGTAAATGATTTGGGGAAAAATATGTACCAGTTTTAAAACTAGGAGGTCCATTTAGAAATTCCTGCTTTACATTCTTGCTAAACTGAATATATCTTGCTTTGCATTCCTTTGGCTAATGTACACAATCCATGATTTTTGCAAACTTTGGCTACATCCACACTGAATAGTGTAAATGCCGGCATGTGCAGATGGATTTTAATTGATCTATACTTTGTGTTGAATGGCAATAGTGTGTAACCAAACAGAGCAACTGCATGCACAGTGGCATCACTGGCACAATTTAACTTTTACAATCTTTTAAGAAGTATTTTTAAGAACTGACTGGAAGAGCTAGCGATACAACCAATCAACTGGATTTTAGACAGAAAATATAAATATATTATAAACATAGAATATCTAATAATAGATATGTATGTAGAATTGCCTTTGGTGGCGCAGTGGGTTAAACCGCTGAGGTGCTGAGTTGTTGACCGAAAGGTCGCAGGTTTGAATCCGGGGAGCGGCGTGAGCTTCCGCTTTCAGCTCCAGCTTCTGCCAACCTAGCAATTTGAAAACATGCAAATGTGAGTAGATCAAAAAGTACCACTCCGGCGGGAAGGTAATAGTGCTCCATGTAGTCATGCCCTTGGAGGTGTCTATGGACAGCGCCAGCTCTTCGGCTTAAAAATGGAGATGAGCACCAACCCTCTGTAGCACAGCAGTTCTCGTTCGTGCCTGGAGGGCAGGGAATAGGTCCTGGGGTTCCATTAGCTTTAGGGCCTGCAGCAGCAGAGGTGGATTCAGAGGATGAGCTAGATGACTGGGGTGAAGCACAGGGCCCTTCGGATGGGCCTCGTTCGCCTGCAGAGAGCTTGGCATGGGATGAGATGATGTTTGGGCCCAGCATAGATTCCGATCACCAGGTGGAGATGGGAAGCAGCGAAGGGAGTTATGAACACCCCGGGGGGAGGAATTCCCAAGAGTTTGAAAGTGTAAACATGGACGAAGCCGAATGGGAAAGTTCTAGGGAGGAAAGTTCTCAGGAAGATAGCGACACAGCTGCTGAGAGGCAAGGTCGCTCCTTCGATAGGAGACGGGACATTGAGTCTACCAGGAGGGCTTGGTCTAGGGTCCTAGACCGACCGAGGTCCATGAGCAGAGATTGGAGACGGAGAAGCCTAGAGCGTCGCGGACCTCGGCCGAAGGATTAAGTATAGGGTCCGTGGGAACGCATCCTCAGTTCTCCGGCCACGTCTTTCCTGAATAGGCGTGAAGCGGAGTGGGACCACAAGCTAAGCCGTGGTCATCAAGCCTTGCCTTGCATTTGCCTTGCCTTGTCTCTTGATCCGCATTGGATTGCGGAGCCCTGCCTCGTTTCCTGAACCGCATTGGATTGCGGAGCCTTGCCAAGCTTCTAGTCTATTTGCTACGATACTTTGGACAAACTTGCTTCTTACCTTTTGGACTATTGCTTATTATTGGACTATATATTCTTTGGAACTGTTTTTATACTCAATAAAGTAGTTAGCCTTCAGTACGTCTCTGTGTGTGTGATTAAGGGGCCCGCTAAGTCCGTGATCGTGACACCCTCAGAGTCGGACACAACTGGACTTAATGTTAGGGGAAAACCTTTACCTTTACCTATTGTGTAGAGTTGTAGATCTGAGACTACTTTGTGATTTATATATTCATGATTGTGGCACTACTGCCATAATCATAAATTTCTTCAAATTTCTTCAAACTGAGTCAAGGTTAGATAATACTAACAACAATAGTTCAACACAAAATATGCATATCAAAGGTTCATTTTATATATTCAAAACACAAAAAATGTTATTTTCCAGTCAAATCCTTCGCCACCTGCGCTTCGTCCGGAATCGTGTACGCGATTTCTTGCGCCTGCACTAGAACCTACGTGGGGATGTCTACCAGAAAACTTAAACAAAGATTTATTGAGCACAGAAGCAAAATAAATAATGGAAGCACTGAAATTCCTTTTTATCAACATTGCATCAACAGCAATCACTCCCCTGCGTCTTTAAAACTAATGGTGTTAGAAAAGCCTTTCGTTCCCCCACACGGAAACCTCTCCCAGGTGCTCCGTAAGCTTGAAGTTTCATGGACAATCAAATTAAATTCAGAATTACCTTTTGGCCTTAATGAGCCGGTCAATTTGCATTCCCTCCTAATTTAGGATAATGTATTTAATGTGTATGTATTCTGTGGTATATCACCTTAACTGGTCACCGCACTAGATGTAATGCGGTTGGATTCTCCTTTACTTTGGTATGTATAGCGATTTCGCTTATATTATGATTTCTTCAGGTTATGTATTGTTCCCACTATGCTATATATTATGTATATATTGTAATCTTCCAGGACTGGAACCATATTGATGGATATCTAGCCTTTGAAAAAGACCACGAAACGGAATTCAGCAGCCCCGATTGTGTGTGGATATTCTTCCGTCGGCTTGCTTTATTTTCATTTCCAGGAGCCTTGGATTGACTGGCTCCGGTTCATTGCGGTCTATGGTTTTGGATTACTTCCACGCATCCCTTTACCTGTGTTATGCTCGTATTGAGCTTTGGACGATTGACCCCAAGGTGCACGGACTGGACTCAGTGAGATTTACTCCTTACAGACATTATGTTGTCCTAGCTGTACCCTGGACACGGTATTGTGATGGATGCTTATAGTTATAGAATATGATTGTCACTGTTATATGATGTTTTGAATATATAAAATGAACCTTTGATATGCATATTTTGTGTTGAACTATTGTTGTTATAATCATAAATTTCACCCACCCTCAACACAACTATCAGCAGCCACACTGAGTGATGGAAGTCCATTCAACTAACAATGTGGGTGTAAAATGATGGAAATTCCAACCTCCTCTCACTAGCTAGTGAGGCAACAAGTTCAGTTTTAATCTTGGTCTTTGGGAGACGAAGGAAGCAAGAAAAATGTTGTCTAATGCGGAGTAGCTAGCCATATGAATGGCAGATGGCATGGTAGTGTAGTCTGATGTTGGCTGGGAACCAGAAAGGAGATGCGATAAACTGGCCAAGAGAGACCCCATGAGACGGGGCTGTTAACTAGTGTTCTAATATGTGTAGTGTGCCAGGAAACTACTGTCTCTGTTCAAGCCACAACCAATGGGTTGGCATTTGTTAATATATTCCAATTCTTCTCCCCCCCCCCCCAAATTCCTTTGTAATTTTTCTTTGCTTAGGGGCAGCTGTTCTGAGGTCAGAGGTGGAATGTCCAGGCAGACTGAGATGCTCGGCAACTGTTTTTTGTATATCCCCATTTCTAATGTTGGATTAATGTTCATTTAACATCTGGCACCAAAAGCTAATCTCTACCAACATTACCAGCCTGCTCCTACAAGATTACTTAGATGCATTTGTAACTGTGTAGGCAATGTAGATTTATAAATAATTTGATTGATAAGGCATGATTGTATTTGACATATTGCTATGATATTTTATTTTGGGCAGCAACAATCGATTTTAAAAAAACCTTCAGCAGAACTTAGACATTGTTCATTGGACAAAAATGTCCATTTGCTCCTGTATGACAATTTATGCATATGTAAATTCATGGGGTGAATCAACAAGTGGCTTGATGGCATGCACACATGTATGCACATGTGTGCAAACACACATAAGGTGCAAACAGGATTTCCACCTTTGCCTTCACCATCACTTCTATTTCCTTCCTCCATTGCTGCTGCTGAATTACCTTGGGATAATATTGTCTAGTTCAGTGTTTCTCAACCTTCCTAATGCCACAACCCCTTAATACATTTCTTCATGTTGTGGTGACCCCCAGCCATAAAATTATTTTCGTTGCTACTTCATAACTGTAATTTTGCTACTGTTATGAATTGCCCAAATTTGGATACTGGAGGGGTTGGAGAAGGGGGACTGATTTTCTCATTTGAAAGTTGTAGTTACTGGGATTTATAGTTCACTTACAATCAAAGATCATTCTGAACTCCACCAATGATGGAATTGAACCAATCTTGGTATACAGAACTCCCATGACCAACAGAAAGTACTGGAAGGGCTTGGTGGGCATGGACCTTGAGTTTTGAAGTTGTAGTGCACCTACATCCAGTGTACCCAAACAATGTGTACCCAAACAATGATGGATCTGGACCAAACTTGGCACAAATACTTAATATGCCCAAATGTGATCACTAGTGGAGTTTGCAGAAAATAGTCCTTGGCATTTGGGAATTGCAGTTGCTGGGATTTATAGTTCACCTAAAATCAAAGAGCATTCTGAACCCTACCAACGATAGAATTGGGCCAAACCTCCCACACAGAACCCCTATGACCAACATAAAATATGTTTTCTGTTTTTCTGATGGTCTTTGGTGACACCTCTGCCCCCCCTCATGACCCCCCAGGGGTCCCAACCCCCAGGTTGAGAAACACTGTTCTAGTTCCTATTTTAACTGTACATGTTTGTAGACCTTTCCTGGTATCTGTTCCTATGGCTTTCATTTCTAAATGTTTCTCTACACCAGGGTTAAGCTCTACACCTTGAAAAGCTGAAACTGATTTTCTACAAGTCAAATAGCTGCTTTAAAGACCAAGAATATGCCTGATTGCGTCCTTTCTGGGCTCGTACCAGTTCCACGTAGAGTCCATGGTATTTCTTAATATATCTGAGAACACATTTGCAAGGAGTCATAACTCAGAGTCAGAAACATGGCCTGTACACAGAAGGTCACAGGTTTCATTCTAAACATCTCATGTTGAATGGAAATTATATAGAAAGTGAGAATAGAGCCTTGCTTTAAAGAAGTGATTCCTAACATATTGGCTTTCAGGTATTTTGGACTTCAACTCCCAGAAATCCCAGCCAGCTTACCAACTGTTAGGAACTGTGGGAGCTGAAGTCCAAAACACCCGGAGGCCCAAAGTTTGGGAACCACTGCTTTAAAACCTAGTGAGTGGATGCTATTCTGAGCAGACATTACTGAGCTAGATTGGCCATTGGTCTAAAGCAGTGAAAGACAAATTCTTACATTCCTACAGAATTGAATAATTCATTTATAATCAAAAGATTGCTTGGCTCCACAAACAAGCACATTTAATAGATTGAGACAGATTTGGCCCATGAATTGAAAGTCTTTCTATTATTAGCAAATGCAATATGGTTATTTGGTTGTTTAACTGGCTAAAATTCAATCATGGTCAGCTGCTCTGGCATTTTTTTTGATGTTGCCTTAAATTAAGCATTTCTATTTTTAGATCAGGACAGTTCCCACAGGCTAGAATCAAATGTAATTGGTTAAGTTACTTATAGAAGAAAATAGCGCTGAGAACCACAAAGTATTGGATTATTTTTCTTCATTCTTCCAGCTGTTGAAAGCTCCACAATGCATAACCTTTTAAAAAAAAATTAGAAAGGAAGAAAAACAAGAGACAAGAATATCCTTTGTCTGTAAAGCTTGTGACTGGGTACTTTTGAGTTAAAGGAAGTTATCAGAATTCAGCAGGCTCATTTATTTTATGTTTCAAAAATGTGGAGTTTTAATGACTCTCCAGAGTTTATCTGAAAGGTTCCTCACACCTTTGTGAAATGCCAGAACACCCCAAGGAACATTTGTTGTGTTTTCAGTGCACATTATTGCTCATCCATTGTTATATGCTTTATAGCAATGTTTCTCAACATTCCTAATGCTTCGACCCCTTAATACAGTTTCCTCATGTTGTAGTGACCCCCAACCATAAAAATATTTTTGCTGCTACTTCATAATTGTAATTTTGCTACTCTTATGCAGGATGTATGCAGGACCAAATTTGGCACAAATCTGAATACTGGTGGGGTGGGGAGGGGGATTGATTATGTCACTTGAGAGTTGTAGTTACTGGGATTTAAAGAGCCTTCTGAAGTCCACAACAATGGAATTGAACCAAACTTGGCATACAGAACTCCCATGACCAACACAAAATACTAGAAGGGTTTGGTGAGTAATGACCTTGAATTTGGGAGTTGTAGTTCACCTACATCCAGAGAGCACTGTGAACTCAAACAATGATGGATTTGAACCTAACTTGGCATGAGTACTCACTATGCCCAAATTTGAACCCTGGTGGAGTTTGGGGAAAATAGACCTTGACATTTGGAAGTTGTAGTTGCTGGAATTTATATTTCACCTACCATTAAAGAGCATTCTGAATCCCACCAATGAGAGAACTTCACATACAGAACCCCCATGACCAACAGAAGAATACTGTGTTTTCTGATGCTCTTTGGTGAACCCTCTGACACACCCTTATAACCCCCCTGTGACCTCCCTCAGGTCCTGACCCTTAGGTTGAGAAACACTGCTTTATAGTCATTTAGGTAGCAATCCTGTAAACATTTTCCTGAGATAAAGTCCCAATGATCCCAATAGAACTTACCTCTGAATAGAAATGTCTGAGCCTCCAGCCAACTGTAACATATAGTTGTTGTGGGTGTTTGCATTCAGGAAGACGTGGTACCAGTGAGATTGGTTGTACTTTAAGATGACCTGAATGATGTGATAGAAACATGCTACACTTTTCTAATGGTTTGAGTTTCTGTATCGGACTTTGGGAGACTAGGTTTTGGATCCCTGCTTTGCCATAAAAACCCAGTGCATGGCCTTGGACAGTACAATTTAAAACAGTACAGTTTGGAATAATGCTGCACTCTCTAAATGCTCTTTCCTTTTACTAAAAGCCTGCATAAATTTAAAAAACAAAAAAACCACTGGCTGCGAAAGAACAGCAAGAAAGGAGTTGCTTTTAGTCTCCTTGGGAAGGGAGATTCAAAGTGTAAGGGC
Source organism: Anolis apletophallus (assembly GCA_030556195.1). Lineage (NCBI taxonomy): Eukaryota > Metazoa > Chordata > Lepidosauria > Squamata > Anolidae > Anolis > Anolis apletophallus. Next base: position 36,771,355 of record JARBWK010000005.1, read on the forward strand.
TGCCATCACTTTTTACCAGATAGATAGGACTGAACCATACAGGGCTCTATAGATCACAACCAGCCATTTATAAACAGACTGACAGCCAGGGGAGATGTTGGAGGAGGGCACTCTAACCAGACCCAGTTAACATAGGGGGTGAAACTGGAGGACTAGGAAGGATATTCTCCCTGCCCTTGCCCGATACCTTTTCAGTCAACCTGAAAGTTATTCTGCTAAATTTAAGAGAAGCAAAGAACGTTTGCCTACAGGCAAAATCTCTATAAGTCAGGCAAATATTTTAGTCATCCAGCTGACAAAAATGTCACAAAAAGACAGCAAACCTTTGAGTTCTCCAGAGTATTTCATCAGACTGGATATTAAGGAAAATAGGATGAGCAGAAAGCTTTAGCTTCATGTTAGAACCGCAAAGTCTTCTTTCAGCCACAGCGTTTTTGTTCATGCAGTTGCCTCTCCTGATGTCAACATGGGACTTCCTATGACGGTCAGGAGCTCAAGGAGGTTTGCAGCCAACTGGAGGTGGTGATGATGTTAATACAGCCATGCCCCAAACCTGTGGCATTCTTTGGAGTTCCAAGCCCCTTAAGTACAACAAAGCAAAATTAACTTGGTCTAACCCATGATACTCACTGAAACACAGTGGAGACAGCCAGAAGCCAGGATGAGACTGAGTTTTAATGCCTATATAGATGTGCCCCCAGTCTTCTCCAAGCTAAACATACTTAGGTCCATTTTTTAAAAAAATTATCATATGGGTTCTTGTTGGTTTTTCGGGCTATATGGCCATGTTCTAGAAGAATTCCCTCCTGATGTTTCGCCTGCATCTGTTGCAAGCATCCTCAGGGGGTGTGAGGTCTGAAAAACCTACGAGAACCCAGTGATTCCAGCCATGAAAGCCTTCGACTATATATTTTATCATAGTTCAATACATTTGTTATACATTTTTAATTTAACAGCAGATTCATATTATTCAATACATCCTATCATACTTTAACTTTTGGCATTTACTGTCATTTTTCTGCTTATACATATTATCTATCTCTCAGTATTGTCCCCCCGAAGCCACAGCTTTTACATATCATCTGTCCAAAATTTCAGTTCTTCTTGTAGAGGTAACTTTCCTTCTTTCTTTTGAAATTTTTTTTCAATAAATTTTCTCCATACTTCATCAAAATCACTTTGTTTCCATATACATCTTTTAACTTTTAATATATACTGTATATATCAGATTATCATTTATTTTCAATTTCCATACTTCCTTGTACCACTCCTCTATTTGTATATTTATTTCTCTTTTCCAATTCCTTGCTATAAGCAGTCTTGCTATTGTTATTCCATCATTTAAGTCATTTATGAAGGTGTTAAATAACACTAGACCCAGTGGCATGCTTTGGAGTTCCAAACCCCCGAAGGACAACAAAGCAGGACAGAAACCTGAGGTAGCCTTTTTGAAGGAGATGGTAAGAATGCTCTCTCCTTTGAAAGAGATACAAAAAACCTTTGCTTTTGCTTGTAGCAGCTTGTTTGATAAAATCCCATGAATGTAAAGATGATCTTTATTACTGTATAGTGATGAAGATACAGTTTATAGCCATTATGGGAAAGTGTCTTATTTTATTGAGTAGAGAACAGGTTAAGCCAGGAGCAGATGCCTTAGTGTTGCAGATAAATGCAGGATGGAATGACCAAAACAAGTGTGATGTGGAAGGGTGAGATTAATTTGGAGATACTGTGTTGATTTATCTGTAATATAATTGACTCTATTATTACAGATTATGATTGATACAGAAGTGGGAGGTTTGGTAAAGAACTAATGTTACTCAACTATTTTTTTCTCTTCTTCATTATTGTATTAGTGGTTGAGAGGGGAGGAAATACGTGAAGAGGTATTGTTGTTTTTGTATGGTGTAATGTTTTAATTTCATACATAAACTTGTTTTTAAAGTTTGCTCATTCTTTTATGGCCTTCTACTTGCCTAGTTGTGCAGTGGGTTAAACCGCTGAGCTGCTGAAATTGCTGATCGAATGGTTGTGGATTCGAATCCAGGGAGCAGGGTGAGCTCCTGCTGTCAGTCCCAGCTTCTGCCAACTTAGCAGTTCAAAAACATGCAAATGTGAGTAGATCTAGGTACCGGGCTGGCAGGAAGATAACAGGGCTCCATGCAGTCATGCCGGCCACATCACCTTGGGGATGTCTACAGATAATGGTGGCTCTTCGGCCTAGAAATGAAGATGAGCACCCCCCAACCCCAGAATCGGACTTGACTAGAATTAATGTCAAGGGGAAACCTTTACCTTTTTAAAAAAATTGCCTGGGTTCTACTTTTTTCCACATACCAGATGCAAAATTGACAAGAACAAACAGTCTCCATTGTGGATTACTTCAATCTTTAATAAAATATATCATATGCGTCCCATGCATAAATATAAAATTATTTGTCATACATGCTTTTGATTATGTTTGCATAACAGTTTCTCTTAGCATATTTACCTTGCATTTAATATCAGGAACTATTTGCTACCAGGATATATTAAGGAGTGAAAAGTTACTCCCGTATTCAAGTATCTGTAGCAAACTTCTCCAGCAATTGCTTTTTACAACTATGAGTCGTGCCTGTACCATGAATGAATCCATCTACTTAAAAATGGAAGACAATGGACCCAATGTTAATGGATAACATTTGACCTCTATCATTACATTCCTCTGGGAGCCAACGTGGAATACTCTATATTGCACTTTAGTTTCTAAGTATCAGATGACTGAAATAGAAGAGCAGTTTTCTGAAGTGTTTAGTAGTCAAAATGTAATAACAAGAAAGATGGCTTAACACATGCTTAGATTATTTGAGGGTCCAGATTCCTTGAATACATATAGCTGGTGTTTCTGGTTACACAAGAATAGCAGTTTGCACATACATTAAATACATTTTTCACAATCTTCCATATACCATAGACTTTAAAAAACCAAGGAAGCTTGAGCCTAAGTTACTGACTTTTCACAGTGCATAGTCGGCCATCAAATAAAGATCATTATGAAGACTTAAGTGGGCAAGGAAGAAGAATCTGATCCTTTCGTATAGACCTGAAGAAAGTTCTTCACCTGAAGCTGCTATTTGCATTTCACAGAACACTCTCTGCTTTGGAGGCATAATGTTCACCGAATAAGAAAAGAGTTAACCCTGATTTCCTCATCTACAACAAAAGCACACAAAAGGCTGTTGCGTGCTGGTTGAATCCAAAGCTGCTTTTATCTATCTAGTTTGATCCTTAACTCATGATAAAGGGCAGTGAGTTTCCGATTCTTGATCCTTCAAAAGTTTTGAACTTCCATTCCCAGAAGTCTTACCATCAATTATACTGGCTGGTGTTTTGGAGAGTTAAAGTCCAGTCCAGAACACCCAAAGAGCCAAAGTATGGCTTTAAGACAGAGTTATACACAAACATTCATTATTATGCAAGGACAAGAAATGACTCATGTGTTTGGAACAGCGATTAGCAACGAATACAGATCAAACTCCATACAGAAAACCTTTATAACACTTCACAATCACATTACGAAACTCAGGAAACACTAAAAAGAAAGATGGCACTTTTACTTGTTTTTTTTAACCTTCTAAACCATATCCTTCAACAAACTCAAAAGTACCTGGTTTATTGGAAAATACAGTTTATATAAGTCAGTTGGAAGTCTGTGAGATACCCATGAAGAAATAATTGAATACGGTAGTTAAGTGATGCACACACCTGTGATTTTGGGTTACTTTCTCATCCCCACTTTTTACACAGGATGCCAGTTTAACAAAATGAAGGGAGGAGTCATGGACAGATAACAAAACATATTACATGGCCATTTTACTATCATTAGGTGGAGGGGAGAAGCTACCACTGGAAGCAAGAAGGGGTTGAGGCACCAAAAAATATAGCTGTGTGTATCACACAGTCTGCCTTATTTTCCTAAGCTATCCTGCTGCCCTAGAAACATAGAATCATAGAATTGGAAGAGACCTCATGGGCCATCCAATTCAACACCCTGCCAAGAAACAGGAAAATCGCATTCAAAGTACTCCCGACAGATGGCCATCCAGCCTCTGCTTAAAAGCCTCCAAAAGCCTCCACAGTCCGGGGCAGAGAGTTCCACTGCTGAACAGCTCTCACAGTCAGGAAGTTCAGGTTGAATCTCCTTTCTTGTAGTTCGAAGCCATTGTTCCATTGCGTCCTAGTCTCCAGGGCAGCAGAAAACAAGCTTGCTCCTTCCTCCCTGTGACTTCCCCTCACAGATTTGTACATACCCACCATGTCTCTCAGCCTTCTCTTCTGAAGGCAAAACATACCCAGCTCTTTAAGCCGCTCCCCATAGGGCTTGTTCTCCAGACCCTTGATCATTTTGGTCGCCCTCCTCTGGACACATTCCAGCTTGTCAACTTCTCCCTTCAATTGTGGTGCCCAGAATTTGACACAGTATTCCAAGTGTGGTCTAACCAAGGCAGAATAAAGGGGTAGCATGACTTCCCTGGATGTAGACATTATACTCCTATTGATGCAGGCCAAAATCCCATTGGCTTTTTTTTTTTGCCACCACATCCTGCATCACAAATATTAGAGTTCCATTGAAACATGCCAATCTTGTTGCTGGAGACTGAACTAGCAGTCTGTTCAGCTTGTTCTGTGAATGGTAGCATATAGCCTTATCCTTCATCTCAGGTGGCAAAATTACCTGGGGTTAGTCCTGGCTGAAGGGAAGGGGAAAGGAAAAAAAACAATCTTAAATTCATTAAAAATGTTCATCCCAACAAAATTAAAGCCAGAAGGCATATTTTGATTCAGAATATCTTCTCCGGAAACTCTCCAGATACAACTTTCTCTGGCATGATGATGAAACACATTGGATTCTTTTTGCTTCATGTTGCTTTCCAAACTTTGCCCAGGACTGCCACCTGATACCTGGCAGCGATTCTCAGTCACCTTAGATAATTGTTTAACCAGTCTTACTTTTAATCTAGAGATAATTAAATGGAAGTGCCAGGGACTGAAAGTATCACCTTCTGTATGCAAAGTATGTTTTCTGCCCTTTCTCCACATATGTTTTACGCAGATCTTTTTTTGGTAGATACATCCAGTTGTGTCAGTAAGGTCTAGATAGTAACCTAGGGAGATATATCACAACAAGCAGGTAATTTTACAAATAAGTGATTAGTGGTATATTTCTGGATGTCTGTCGAGTGATGACTCAGACATGAGATGGAAAATCCATGAGAGAATTCTGGTTCAAAAATTCTGGGATGAGTCAAATGTACATAAAATTAACATCTGCCATAATTAGCAAAGTGCTAAAGGCCTCTTCCAGTCTCAGATTAGAAACACACGTTCTGTCTATGAAATCAGCCTGGAAAGTTAAAATCCTTACTTTGGGGAGGGGGAGTGCTTAAGCTGCTGGAAAACTATGAATTGTTTTAGCAATGTGGATTATTTAGCATGCTCTCTAATTGTTTAGCTTGTTCTGGAGAAGAAGCCTTGTGAGGAGCGGCTTAAAGACCTGGGCATGTTTAGCCTGCCGAAGAGAAGGCTCAGAGGAGACATGATGGCCATGTATAAATATGTGAAAGGCTGACACAAGGAAGAGGGAGAAGTCTTGTTTTCTGCTGCTCTGGAGACTAAGACGCAGAATAATGGTTTCAAACTATAGGAAAGGAGATTCCACCTGAACATTAGGAAGAACTTCCTGACTGTGAGAGCTGTTCAGCAGTGGAACTCTCTGCTCCAGAGTGTGGTGGAGGCTCCTTCTTTTGAGGGTTGTAAGCAGAGGCTAGATGGCCATCTGTCAAGGGTGCTTTGAATGCAATTTTCCTGCTTCTTGGCAGGCGGTTGGATTGGATAGCCCTTGAGGTCTCGCCCGACTCTAGGAATCTATGATTTTAAATGTGTTAAAGGTTTGATGGCCCAACCACCCCAGAGCCTCCAAAAAACATTTTCATCACATTCAGTGGCTATAGGCACAGCTGACCAACAAACAAGTACTTTGTTACGGGAAAGAACACTTCTAATTAAAAGGAAAGGCACTTTATAACCAAAGTGTGTGGAGAAAATTTAAGTATTCTGTGTGAGAATGTCAATTAAATGTGAAATAGAGCAAAACATGTGTTGTCCATTATTTCCTGCTACTGTCTATTCTAGGATTCTAGGGGGAAAGGCCAAAGGTAATTTTTCCAAAATCTGGACAACAGGAAAGCAACCTGTGGTATCTGTTCATGCGACAGTAGCCTTGAAGATTAAATTCCTTACACTTCAGTTGAGAAACTGAAACATTTTGCTTATCATCATGAAGACAAAGTAAGGCTGAACTTGAGTGTTCACCCTGATTGATTCCAATTCAATTCCTTTGGTTTGATATGATTTTGGGAGCATTAGCTCTGCCAACTTAATACAGTTTATGGCCACTCAGTTTAAATTCCTTTTGACTTTTCTCACCTCCTACCTTTTCGTAGAGTTCAAGGCAGTTGCAGATACATTAGTTGCTTGCACAAGATGCCTGCTAATGTAAAGGGGAAAATGCTGATTGGAATCTACTATGATTCCCTGTGTCTGCTTTTAAATTATTAGTCTAACTTTCAATATGCATTTTAATGTCTCCTGGGTAGTCAAAAGCACATCTAAAGGCATGTCTATGACTAGGTTTCTTTTGTGTAGCTGATAAAACTAAATGGGCAAATCAGGAAAGAACATCAAGGATGATCGAGCTAGTATGGATTTCAACTGCAGTAGCCCCCTTCTGAAATTGAAGGTTTTGAAATACATCTTAAAACCAAGACTTTGAGGGCAAAAGAATACAGTCAGTGTTACACAATGTGGTAACTCATGCCAGCACTCCCATGGATCTCCTCCTATACCAGACCAGACCAGACCCAGTCTTTAGTAATCTATTTTTTGTATAAGGTCATTTATAAATCATAATTCCCATATACAGGCAGTCCTCAAGTTACAACCATCCAACTTACAAATGACTCATAGTTACAAACGGGGGTGAAACAACAGGAAGTGAGAGGAATCTATCTCTAGGAAAGGAAATTCACTCCTGCAAGTTATCATGGGGAAAAGGTGTCCCTACTGAAGCTTTATCACCAATCTTTGTTGCCACAACAAGCCAATTTTTTCAAAAAATTAATTATCATAAGGACAGAAATTCAATTATCATATGGGGCTACGGTGGCGCAGTGGGTTAAATCACTAAGTTACAAAACTTGTTGACCAGAAGGTCAGTAGTTCGAATCCGCAGAAAGGGATGAGCTCTTGTCATTAGCCCCAGCTTCTGCCAGCCTAGCAGTTTGAAAATATGCAAATGTGAATAAATCAATAGGTACTGTTTCATTGGGAAAGTAACAGCGCTCCATGCAGTCATGCCAGCCACATGACATAGGAGGCGTCTACGCTCTTGGGCTTAGAAATGGAGATGAGCACCACCTCCCAGAGTCGGACTCAACTAAACTTTACCTTTACCTTTAGAGACAGAAAGTGAGGTGAAATCTTCTGAACAGGGGCACAGACTGCAAAACAAACATCACAGGGGTTTTAACCCTTTCCTATGGTATCCAAAGCTTGTGTGTCTGTGTCTCTCTCTCTCTCTGTGTGCATATATATATATATATATATATATATATATATATATAAATATATATATATATCTGTCTGTCTGTGTGTGTGTGTGTGTGTGTGTGTGTGTGTGTGTGTATGGCTGGAGTTACACTTTTAAAAGTGCCTGCTCTGACTTACACACAAATTCAGCTTAAGAACAAACCTACAGAACCCATCTTGTACGTAACTTGGGGATTGCCTGTATTACATATTCCCAGAATATAATGACAAAATCAGTGATTATAAAAGACCAACAATGAAAAGAACAGCATGTGCTTGCAGTGTATGTTCAGACAAAACCACTTATTTCAAAGCATCATTGTAATTGGGTGATAATCACAGCTCTGACTGGCGCGCGCACACATTAGAATGTTCAAAAAGTAAATTTGCATAGGGTTTTAGCCTTGTGGCTATGTTGATACAGTGCATATAAAATGGGAAGATGAAAATGTTTTTTGTTGTTATATCCAATGTTATATACAATGTGCTGTAATTTTTTTGCAAGTATCCTGAGTCCCAATTTTTTTGGGAAAATGCAAGATGGAAATGAATAAACAACAACAATAATAGCCATCTCCTTTTCCCAGTACTGAGAAAAAGTGCAAAGTGAAAATCAAATGCATGCCAATGTATTGTCGAAAGCTTTCACGGCTGGAATCACTGGGTTGTTGTAGGTTTTTTGGGCTATATGGCCATGTTCTAAAAGCATTCTCTCCTGACGTTTCGCCTGCCTCCATTGCAAGCATCCTCAGAGGTTGTGAGGTCATAGACAATATAAGTACATGCGATTTATATTGTCCATGTCCATAATTTATCCAGAAAACTAAGTGCATTTGAACTCATTCATTTGAATTCATGGAATTCAGTCAAAGGTTGATTTCAGTCTTTCCCCCCCCTTTCTTTTAAAAAAAGATTAAACCAACTTTTTTCAAGGTTACAGATGCATCTTTGCCTGGTTGCCTGGAAACAATTTTTAATTTCTATGGGAAACAAGGCAAATGGCTGTTCTAACAGTCTGCTTTTGTGCAGTTAGTGGGGGAGACTGATAAAGCATAAACTTCTTCCCGACTGTGTATCTCTATCACAGAATGGAAATGTATGGCATATGATTCTAATTAGATCACTTTCTCTTCATCATTCTAAGTCACACTCAGAGCCATACACTTTTTGGTTCTGAAAGGCAAATGATTCCAGTGAGGTTGCAAGGGGGTTGTTTACATAATTTCAAAAACAATCAACACTAAGAAGAGCTCTGGTGGCACTAAGGAAAACATAGATGCTTTTAAAAAGAAATGTTGAGGAGCATGCCGGATAGAAGAGGAAAATGAGAAGCGACATGATAGTCATGCTTAAATATCTAAAGAGATGTTATGTGGAAGATGGAGCGAGTTTGTTTTTTCTTGCTTTGCAGAGTAGAGTGAGAACTAATGGATTCAAATTGCAAGAGAAGAGATTCCACTTAAACATTGTGAAGAATGTCTTTATTGTAAGAGCTGTTAAGACAGCAGAATGGACTGCCTTTGAAAGAGATGGACTCTTCTTCTTTGGAAGATGGATCGGCATCTTTCAGGAGAGCTGTAACTATGCATTTCTGCGTGACCAGAGGTTGTACTACACATTCCTTCTGGTCCCATTCAACTTAACATTTTATGGTTCTATCATGTACCCTAAGGAATGAAGACAATGCTTGTGCTACCTCTACCCAGTCCGATTGGGGTGCTAGTATAATTGACGCCCAAAACAAACATTCATTTGTGTTGAGAACTCTACTTATTTCACCCATATCTGCCCTGTTCCATCTAATACACCTGTGGATTTGGGGCTCTATGTGCTTCGTTAGCCAACCTGCTACAGATTGCAAGATATCTGTAAGACGTGTCCGCTACTGCAGTTCCCAGCATTTCTTCCCACTAACATGGCTGGCTAGGGCTGCTGACAGATGCAATCCAACATCTCAAGGGCTGAAAAATTCCTTACAGGTATCTTTCTCATGTGTGTGTGTTAATTTCTTTTTGGAAAACCAGGAGAAAATAGTATTATCTCAATGAAAAAAATACAAGAGTAAATGCAACTTTATGGTTTTATTTATGTAATAGAGAAATGTTCATGCACAGGACCTCTGAGTTTGTGCATTTGTGCACTTGCATAGGTTTTACAAAGCATGTTGTACTTAAAATTGTTTGAAAGATATAGCATGTTAGATTAATGATCCATCAACAAAGATTTCAGATATGAATATTTCTCAGCCATACTTGGAGACACCAAGGATTCAGCATGGGAATCCATCAAACTACAGATGTTCCCTCAAGGACGGTTCGGTCTTCCAGTGTACAAAGAGTCTTTGATGTGTATTTATAAATATGGTACTTGTATATTTCCCTTGAGACTCATATAGAGAAACCATCAAGGGAGCATTTGTTTTATCAGTGCAATAGCAATGACTCATATGCAATGCTGTCCTTTCTGTTCTCATGGGGTATGTTTTGGTAGGCCAAGTTCATGATATGTTTCTTGGCCAAGTTGAGAAGAGGCCTGTCTTCTCAAGGATTAAGAGAGTAGTTTATGGCCAGACCAACACTGAAATAAAGTTCCTTCAGTTTTTTTAACAGAGTGGGAGACATACTATTAGTCATCCATAGAGAGTTTAGTTGTGTTGAATCAGCACTCCCAAGTGTGCTTTGAAATGTTTTACTTTCTGTCGCCTGGAGGATGCCTTGAGTTCGCAGTCTGTTAATCCCATAATAGCTATTTTTCATTAGCATCACATGTCCATGCCAGCAGAAATATCTCCACCGGTTTGGTGCAAAGGGAAACACTACTGAATAAATGTTTACCAGGCAAAATACTTAAAAGGCTCCAGTTCAAAACCAGATGAAGCAGACAGAAAGGACCCTAGTGCCTTTGGGTAGAGGTCTACATGAAAACATGAAAATGACCTTTGTATATTGTTAATAAGAACAATGCTGGGTTACATCAAAGAATTACTTAGTTCGGCATTCTGCTTTCACAGTGGCCAACCACAAATAAGGACAACAGTACATTCCACATTCACACACTTTAGCAACTGACAGAGGCAATATATAGGATAAGAATATATAGACACGATAAGAGTCAGCATGGCATGTGGTTTAAGCATTGGACTAGGGTTACAGAGGTCAAGGTTCAATTCCCTACTTGGCCATGGTTTGATTCCCTGGTTGCCCATTGGGTGATTTTGGATGAGTCACATACTTTTAGCCCCAGAAAAGACATGATAGGTTCATTTTAAGGTACCCAGTAGCAGCAACAGAAATTATGACCAACTGATATGAACATGCCTGAGCCTTGGCTTGGGAAAAAGCTGGGTTAAAAATAAAGATAATAATGAAGAAAAACAGCAACTGCAACAAAGATGACAGTGATAAAGATAAATAATCTCAGTACATAAAAAGATTTTATTCCCAGAAATATAATAGTGTTTCGGCCAAAAATATTTGAATGGTCTTAAAATAATGAACCTCCAAATTTAGCAAATAACAACCGACAGTATAAAACAGGTATGATTATTTCATGAAATAAAACCTTTTAAAAATAGCCCATCTTGTTCACATCAGGTTTTAGGAAATGTTTTCCATTTCTTCAATTTTCTTTTCCACCATGGGAAAGGGGCCAATTTTATCCTCTGGGCATTTGTCCAATCTCCATTTCAAGCTATTGAAGCTGATGACTATCATTAATCTTGCAGTAGCTATTTTACATTTCAACGTGTTTGTGTAAAGTCGTAAATTCTTTCATTTGCCCAAATTTCTTGCCATCAAATTTTAGTGGATGAACCTGTATCGGCCTCGTCAGATTGTCACCTTACCATCCTTCTCACCATTGCCATCAGCCGAGGTGCTTCTATGGCTAGGAGGAAGGAGTGAGGCTCTCATGAGTTACTTGCTTCTTCCTCCTAATCACAGACTTCTATGGCTCTTTCTGGAACCAAGATCACAAAGTGCATCTAAAACCTCCAACCCATATCTCCAGTGTTCTGCCTTGTTTTGGACACATACTGGGAGCCACAATTTGCATTGTGACCTTTATTTTCATCCCTACTGATAACATCTAGGGTGAGCCAAACACTCCAAGTAAGCATTCAATCATGGTGATATCCTGTTTTCTGGGGGTTTCCCCTCCCATCCTCTTTTCTTTTAAAGGGGCAGAAATCATGAGCTGGGGATCCTTCATTCAAATAAAAGAGAGCTCACTCTTCTATTGCAACAGCAAGTTGTGGCACTACTCTGATGAGAATGAATATGATTACTGTGACTCTAACACTAATCAGTTCTGATCAAATCATGAGCAAGATAATTACAAACATGGTTTTAAATTTCAGAAACATGCCCCTTCCAGTAAACACATCTTTTCCATGTACTCAAAGAAGAAACTTTCCCTCACAACTCAAACACCTTACAATGGCTCCAGACACATTTAAAATATGAATGCAGTAAGAAGTGTTTGCATGTAAGTAGCATGACGCAGTAAGGAGATGTAAGTAGCATGACTAGATCATTGATATGTGACTCTTTGGCTGTTCCTATTTAGACTTGACAAGAAAACATGCCACTTAGTTATTCAAATGTACTACTGTGCCCATATCTACCAATGCCATACAGAGGCAGACTGTATGGCATTGTCTTAGTTCATCAAGCAGCACACAAAAAAAGAAACAGGAGATACACAATAAGCAGAGAATGATCTAATATGGAAACTAGATGAAATAGAACTCACCCACCAATGGACTGTCTTCCCATTCATTTCCTTGTGTATTTGCCTTATCTTGGGCTCAGAGAGTTATCTTTGATGAAGAAGGTATACCCAAATATTTATGGCTGTGCAGTTATCTTTGACCATGAAGCATCTTGTAGGAAATCTTATTAGCTGCTGAAACGCAACATCAAGCTAATATTACAAACACAGCCTACCCTGCAATAATCCTGGCTTTCATCAACAGTATTGTCCTTGCAGCTCAAGGACTGCAGCAATAAAATAAACAATGTTTGCTGTTGTGTTGCATACCAGATTCCATCATGAAATTCTTCTTTCTTTAGGTCTCCAAATAGATAAGACTTTCCTCAACAGAAGTTCTCCTGGTGTGCCTACAAATTAGTTAAGAACATAAGAACATAAGAAGAGCCATGCTGAATCGGACCTCAGCCCATCTAGTCCAGCATTCTGTTCCAGTTGTACACGGGGATCTCGAGCAGAAGGGAGGGCAAAACCCTAACTTGCTCCCGACCCCCCACAACCAGTACCCAGGGAAATCCTGCCTACCTCAACCACTCCGAGGTGGCACTTGAATGTCCTTTTCAGTAACTACCGATACACTTGGTATCCATGAATCTGTCTAATCCTGCCTTGAAGTTGTTCAGGCTGACAGCTGTCACAACCTCTTCTGGAAGTAAATTCCATAACCCAATGACCCTCTGGGTGAAGAAATATTTCCCTTTATTAGTCCTAATTTTCCTATCTTGGAGCTTCAGGGAGTGCCCTCTAGTCCTAGTGTTTTGTGACAAAGAAAATAATTTTTCTTTATTCACCTTTTCTATCCCATGCATGATTTTATACACTTCGATCAAGTCACCTCTTAGACGCCATCTTTCAAGGCTGAAAAGACCAAGGCGTTGCAACCTGATTTCATAAGGGAGCCGCTCCATCCCTTGGATCATTCTTGTTGCCCTTTTCTGTACCTTTTCCAGTTCCGTTATATCCTTCTTAAGGTGCGGAGACCAGTTGTCATGGTGTGAAAAAGAGTTCATCAACTTTGTCATCTGGGAAACTGTAAGATGTACCAGCTAAATGAGAAAAACAAGCAATCCCCACTTAATTTATGTTAGTGATTGAAGGCCTTTCTCTGAACAAATCTTGCCAAGAAAACCATGTGATAGGGATGCCTTAGGGTTTCCAAAAGTCAGAAGCAACTTGAAGGCATATAACAACTACTACTAATGGCAAAAACAAGACAACAGCCCATAATGGTCATAAATGCAACCTTTCACTACCTTGGGGGGGGGGGGGTTGTCACATTTTGAAGTCTGAATGGCTCACTTGGTCCTCACATTGCTCTTTGTCCACCCCTATTATACTATATGGCAGGAGGATTTTCAATGACAAGCCACACTAGTACCTGCTAGTAGTGATTTAATTTCTTTTGTGCAAATGAAAGTGGAATACACTCGTGTGAAGACCAACTGCATTTCATAGTATCATATCTACTATACCTTCATTATCAAACATCAGCCCTATTCAGGAGTTTTGTTTTTGTTGTTGTTAGGCTCTGCATATCCATGCAAAGTCCAGAAATATACCCCATCCCACCCCCAGCCACTGGATGCAAGGATTGTACTATATTCAGTATTTCCTTCCCATAAACACACATTCGTATTTATTTGCAGAAAAAAATATCCACCTTGAGGAAAAATGTGTTCTCCTCAAAAATTTTGCTTGGTTTACCATGCTGTAACATTTAATCTGATGTCTTAATGATGACATGCTGCCACTTGATCCTACTGTGTGATCCATGATGAGAAAATCACTGCAACACGCTGTATTTGCAAGCATCTTGGGTTGAAATTTTTCCCTCTCCCAAAATTGGTCTTCAGGTAAATATATGTGGCAACATTAAAAACATCTTCAAGGATAACTGTGTATATTTTTTGGAAGGACAAGCAAAAGTGGTGAACTGGCATTTTGGATATTTTGTCTTACAACCTCCACCAGCCCAAGCCACCTTAATCAACACTGAAGAATTTTGGGAGCAGAAGTACCAAAAACATTTGATGGGGCCCACCACTGATGATCTTAGTAGCTGGAGCATATGTTGCTACCACTTTAGAGAGATGACAAGAAACGTAAAAGAAACCGATAACCTGTGGCCTTGTATATGTGCCCATATCTCCTATCCTCCCTAAAAGCTGGTCTTAATGACCTGAGAATGACGGTAACTGGAGTCCATTATCCTGAGGACAAAATGCTCTCCACCGCTTCCAATAAGATAAAGTATGATGGTTATCATACACAGGGTCTTCATATAATTACCAGTAGCTGCCAGGAATATGATTCATGGATTCTCTCCCATTGTGGTGGCAATCCAAAGAGCCAGACACACCCAAGAAGCTCAAACGCTGTGTCCAAAGATATGCAACTGCTATGCAGGGGTGTACTAGCCCTGGATGTGGAAACTCAATTTATCCCTCGTGGATATTGGCAAACCACACCCTCTACAAAACTGTCCCTTTAAAGCTTTCTTAGTGGTTACCAAGACATCTTGAGTTAGGAAATTATAAAAATTAATTATGCATTCTTTGAAGAAGTACAGTTAGCTATTCACATTTGTAGATGTGATTATTCACAGATTTGATTAAAATGCTATGCCTGGGAATTTCCAGGCTTTCCAGTATAATTCTATGGCCAGCTTCAAGAGATAGTTGTCCACAGAGTCATCCTGGAGGATGGAGAGAATCCCAAAAATGTAGTCTCTTCCACACAGGTTCTGTGCCCCTAGAATGTGCCATACTGGCTTTGTTTGAGTTCAAACCCAAACTAGTATCCATCATTTTCATTGGCTTTTAGAACCAATGTTGAGAAAGAAAGGGGAGAAACCTATATTCCTCACTCAAATTCATTACCTTGCATAGTTTTTTTTTTAAAAAACAAAACAAAACAAAACAATCCATTTCATTTCAATCATTGAGAGGTTGTGGATGAGGGTAGAGACTTGATAATGGGGAATTAAATCATATTTATAACCACTCATCCTTAATGATTAGAACATGTGCTTGAAACCTCATTCAGCATACTCAAGCATCACAATACACAAACACATATCCTGGTCCATTTTTCTTCATCAGATTTGAATCTATTTAGACTCTTTCTGGGCCCTGCCAAGTTACTGCTAGCCTGTACAACTCTCTGTCAAACAGACATCTTATAAGGCAAGTCAGGAGATTATTTCTTCAACAAATCTCCACTCTCTGGAAGTCATAAACAACAATATGTCACAGCACTAAGGATAATCTTCAGAATGAATGTCCAGTCTCTTTGGCAACAGATGAAAATCAATAATAAATCATGGCACAGAAATAAGCCAGAACAGAAATAATGCCAAGCATCAGCATTTTGGGGAACAGTGAAAGGGTATTTCAGCATGTTCATGGACAATGGAAGAGCATTTAGTTTAAGTGAATTGCAGAATATTTGTCCAAGAGAATGTGTGTAACTACTAGAAGGGAACTGAAGGGAGGGAAAGGTCATATGGCTGCATAATTTCCTATCTGTTAGACTCTGATCTTGCAGTCCTGTTACTTGATACTTGCCAAATCTGAAGGAAGCTACTATTGTCTTTCCCTCCCAGTAAGGAACAGGCATAATTAGAAAGTGCTTATAATGGAGAAGCTACCCTCTTTTACTGCTTTGGAGGGCTGTGATCAAGAAACATGGTATCACGGGCTCTGGATCCAAATGTTCACGATGGATGAATGGATTAGTCACAGTGTGCATGTCCAGGTGAGACACTGGAAGTCCAGATGTGTAAGGTCAACAGGAATTCTATACTGGCTCAAAGTCAGATGTTGCCTCACCAACATTTCTGGAACAGGTCCATGCCAGTTGAGAGAATGCTCTTGCTAACATCTTTCTAGCAACTTGCCCGCTAAAATGCCAGAACACACCAAGTTCCCAACCATCACTCCATTCAATGGACTGGGAGGATATTTCTGGTGAGATCATCATCTCTCTGGTAAACTTCACTTAAAATCTCAGACTCTTGACTTGGGTAATTCTCAGAGTCCTCTGGCTCCTTGCCACTGTTTCGCACAGCAGCCTCAAGGGCCTTCTGCCTGCGGTAGAAGTGAGAGAACTTGTTGAAGATGATAGTGATAGGCAGTGCCACCACCAAAATCCCACCGAGGATACAACCAGAAGCCGCCAGCTTGCCAGCAACAGTCACTGGCACAACATCTCCATAGCCTACAGTCGTCATGCTAACTGTCCCCCACCACCAGCAGGCTGGGATGGTGTCAAAGCCAACACGTTCCTCCTTTTCTGCAGTGTAGGCCACTCCAGAGAAGACAGACACCCCAACAGCCAAGTACAGCAGAAGAATCCCCACTTCTCTGTAGCTGTGCTGAAAAGGAAAACAGAGAAAAACATCATGGATGTGGCCATAAAGCCTCAAAACCAATAACCAATAGATATTTCATGTGAAGGAAAGTGGCAGTTCCATCTTAGTTTCTTTTCTTTTTTTCAACTCCATTGAGCAGAGCTTCAAATAGTTATTTGTTAGAATTATAACTCATGGCTAAACTTAGGATAGGGGAAAGTTCTCAGGAACGCATTTCAAAATAGTTATATTTCCCAACTCTGCATGTAGTTACTACTTTTGGACACATTTCAAATTAAATCTTACATTTATTAACACAGAAAGCTGCCTTATGCAAGTGAGAAAACTGGGCCACCTAGCTGAGTATTGTAAACACCAGTACTCCCCAATGGGGGTTGCAGTACAAATGAATTGGGTTACAACTCCCATTAACTCCAGCCAGTGTGACTATTGATTACAACTGCTATTCAACACATCTAGGGAAAGCTGGTCCGCACTAGCTGACAGGTGCAATGTAGAAATCCTATCCTTTTCCTCCCAACCCTACCTGGAAGTGCACCTAAGGTCTTCCTTATTTAGGCACATGCTTGAATGAGGAAGCAACACTCGTTACTCCAATGTGGAAATAGAAAAGGATACAGAAGTGGTGTTTAGCCCATCTTGAGCTCACCAATTCCCCCTTGCAAATTCTCCTTTGTGGCAGTCCCCCGTCTCCTGTACAGGTTTATTGCTCAGTTGGGATCAAGAGTGCACCAACATGGTCAAATCTGTGGACAGGGTAGGTATTAACTTGCCCTCCTACTAATTTTGGGTTGCATAAATGTCTCCCTGTGTGACTCTCCACCCCTAGGTTAAGCCTCCATTGGTGCAAGTTTGGAAGTAATCACTTTCTGGGGGATGTGCAGAGTAAGCCATTTATTAGCTTAATGATTACTGAGTATTCTTGATGAGAAGTAGATTTTATGCCACAACCATTCTTCTGCTTTCAGCCCCGAAGAGCTTATAACACAGACATCCAGTCGCATGAGTTCACATAAAACCCAATCTGCAACCTTTTCATATTTTACAGCTGCAACATTTGAAACTGCTTGCTGCAGAGTTTTGTTTTGTTTTGGATTTGGCTGCAGGGTTGCATAGCTCAAAAACCAGCATAATAGAGTAATAGATCCAGACTTCTCTCCTCCCGCTTAATTGTGGGGTGGGAGTGGCAATCTGTATTGCAGAAAAGCCTGTGTGAATGATTTCTGCTTTCATTCAGACTGTCTGCAGAATTGTGCCTCACAGGCTACAATCCTACAGGTGGCAATCTGGCTGAAGTCTGAAATCCTATTCTAATTTGTCATGAAGTGTATCCCACAAGACTGTGAACCTAACTTCTAAAAGCATGTGTATAGGATTGTTCAATGACCCTTGATGAGTTCCATGAGACTCATATAACCAAGTTGCATATAGGGTTGCAGTCTTGGGTCAGATGCTAACCTCCACTCACCATCTCATCATTTGCTTGTCTATGGTTCCAGGCGCCTTTCCAGATCAATACATTACTTAGCAGCTTTCAGAACAAGATTTAAAAAGCTCTGCTGGCAATTACCCATCTGACTAACAGGAATGAGTCTCAAGCATCAGACAGCTATCTACTTCTCCAACACCCATTTCTGAATAGAAAGAATATTCACATGCTCCTAAATAAGAAAGGGACTTTCAATGTACATTGTGATTTTTTTATTTTTTGCTCCTGAATGAGAGGAAAAAGATTGGTAGTTTTTCATGTTTCTTGAAGTTTGGTCAAAAAGTTGTATTTTATGCACAAAAAACATGCTGCTCCTGAGTTTTTACAAAAACTGTTTGCAAATGCGACCGCCAAAGGTTGTGCAAAACCTTCTACAATTTCACCATGTCTCTGTGAAATTTTTCATTCACACGTGCAAGAAGAAGAAAAAAAGATTGACACCCCTACCCACAATGTGATTTCTGTGAAAGGCAAAGATGAGAAACCAGCAATAAGCTGCCTGGCACTTCCAAACTGCTTTTTAGGAGCAAGCTGCTGTTTGATACCGGATTGGCACTGCTGCCAGCCAAACGCTGGGGCAGACCTCTATTTGCATTCAGCCAAGACACACATTGGTCTAGTGTCTGCAACAGTTTGGCAGGGATGAGACTGATTTCCTAGTGGCAAATAAATATCTGTCACCCTCCTTCTTTTCACGGATTGCAAAGCAGACACTTGGAAAATAAAGAGGAAGAGGGCCACATATTGCTTAAAGCCATCTGCTGCATGGGTGATGCCAATACCATCATGGGAAAGACCAAGGAGCTTGCCAGTGCAAGGAACTTGAGGACAATGGGCCAATACTATTTTGTAGCAGAGAGTGACAAAATTCTGTAAAAGGAGAAACCATGTCTGTAAAAACTGAACAAACAAAAGGCCATAACAAAAGACATTTTTTGAACAGAATGTAGCAATTCTACCATGGGGACCTTGTCAAAAGCCCTTTAAATAAGGTCTTAGAAAAATCCCCCATAATATTCTTGCAAAGAAGCTAGAAAATCTGGTCTACATGATGGCAGTGTTAGGTGCATTGGGAATTGATTGCCTGGCTGAACCCAAAGGGTGCTTACCAATGGAGGCTCCTCCTCGTTCTGGAGTGACGTGGCCAGAGAAGTCCCATGGGGGTCTGGTCTGGGCCCAGTGCTATTTAACATCTTTATCAATTACTTGGATGATGGAGTAGAGGGCATACTTATGAAATCTGAAGATGCCACCAAATTAGAAGTGGTAGCTCATTTCCCAGAAGACAGAATCAGAATCTAAAGTGCCCTTAACAGATTAGAAAGCTGAGCCAAAACTACAAAATGAATTTCAACAGCGAGAAATGGAAGGTTACTCAAGAAAAAATCAAATGCAGAGATAGGACAAACTTCCTGATGATAAAAGCTGTTCGACAGTAGAACTCACTGCCTCGGAATGTATTGGAGGCTCCTTCTTTGGAGGCTTTTTCTAAACAGAGGCTGGATGGCCATTGTGGTCTCTTCAAAATCTATGATTCTATGGTGATGATAGCCCTAAGGGTTAGGAACATATCCAATGCTGATTCTTAGGACAAGGAGTCAAGATGAAATATTTATAGTTCTGGGACCAAAAAGGATACAGTTATAGTAACCTTCTCCAGAGTAGGGAAGATGATTTGGTGGTGTACCTTCTATTTTCCCTTCATCCAAAACCAGTGTAAGAAAGAGAGGCACTTCTAAAGTATGTGTCTGAGACATGAGAACTGGTAGCATTCAGCTGTGGAGGCAAATGGAGTTCCAGCTGTAAATGCAGCTGGTGAACCAATCCTACAGCACCCTCAATTTCACTACACATTTGCAATGCCATCTTTTGAATATGTGTGGACATCCTCTCTGACTTTAATAAAAAAATACAATATTCATGAACTACTAAAACTGCTAACTGCACAATATTTAATGTATTATTTCACAAATGTTTGTCACCAACCTAGAAGACAGAATAGATAGAAGGACAGGTGAGGAAACAGACTGAGAAAGGAGGTTGTAACCATAATGAGAACTGTATCAGGAATTTCCTGGTTGCAATGCACACTATAAGCTGCCAGGCCAAACTGGCTCTTTATTCAGAAACACAATTGATAAATACATGCAATTGCATGTAATATGTGTAAACAGATCCTTGTTCAAGCTGGTTAAAAGCTTGGTCCAACAGAGCTTATCCCTAAGTAAGGACAGATCTTGGGAAATTACCTTTTTTGGAATCCCCCAACCAGCATGGCCATAACTCAGCGACAGAGCAAGTGTTTGGAATATAGAAAGCTTGGCTTAGTACCCAAGATCTCAAGATAGGTTGGGAACCCCATCTGAAACTGTGAAGTGCCACTGACAGTAAATGTATACAATACAGTGAAATGATGCACTGATTTTGTATAAGGCAGCTTCCAGTGCTCTTGTAAGTACAAATAATGGCAGATTTAAAATGCTTCCAATGAACTACAACAATTATTTCTGTCTGTCTTCACAGTTCCCAAGTTGTACCTTTAAAAACCCAAATGAATTTCTAACAGATTTGTGCATACTGTAGCAAACCTAGATAAAGTTACTTTTTTGGTCTACATATCTCAGAATTTGGGAGCCCACAATGACCATGTAGCTGTTCAAAAATAATACTTTTCCAAGCAGTGGTATAGTCTTTTTAGTTTGGCAAGTTCTTTGAAAACATCCCTACAAAGATGCTCAATTGAGAATTCTGCTCAGTAGCTGCTCTATGGCACATCAAAAGATCCAGAAGAAACTAGCTGTCAGTAGTTCATCACTCAATGTCATAGGCACATGTTTTGCTTGGACATGTCAAAAATGCGGAGGGGGATAAAATCCCCCGCCATCACCAAGTGACAGAAATCGTGGGAAGGACCAAAAAAGATGGTTATTTATAGGCAGAGCATGACTGACAGATAAGCACAGACAATAGAATAGTGACAATAAAGAAAATGAAACAAAGTTGTCAAACAAAAAGAGATAGATACAAATTACGCAGAAGTACAACCCCACAGCCATAAATGTGGACCAGTCCCAAATGGAATTTTAAAAATATTCCAGGCACAATGTTACTGAGAAAAGAATGGTTATGGACCAGAGCTTAGAAAAGTATTTTGGGATGAAAATTCCCAGAGTCCCCCCTCCCTGGTAGCCTGGCCATGTTGGCTCAAGGATTCTGGGAACTGTCATCCAAAATGTAGAAAGAATGATACAAGAAAGGATGCCATAAGGAAGAGGGAGAAGGCTAGTTTTCTGCTGCCCTGGAAACTAGGATTTGGAGCAATAGGTTCAAATTATAGGAAAGGAGATTCCACTTGAACATTAGGAATAAGCTCACCTCTGAAGATGCTTGCCATTGTTGCAGGTGAAACGTCAGGAGAGAATGCCTCTAGAACATGGCAATATAGCTTGAAAAAACCTACAACACATTAGGAATAACTTCCTGAATGTAACTGCTGTTCAACAGTGGAACTCACTGCCACCAAGTGTAGTGGAAGTTCCTTCTTTTGAGGTTTTTAAACAGAGACTGGGTGGCTTTGTGCTTTTCCTGCATGTGGTCTCTTCCAACTCTATGATTCTAAAAAAGAGAAACTTATTAGCAACCAGAGATTATAAAAGTTATTTTTGAGGGATGAAATTCCTCTGGCTCGGAAGCTCTAGAAACGTTCAGCAAAAATAGTAACTTTCCCAAGCTTTTAAAAGTAACTAATAATCCTAGAGCTATCAATGAGGAGATGAGATGGTGCACACCAAGCAACAACTAGACAAAGATGTCCAGAGTGCAGCTTACACTTGCAAACAATGGCTCCCAAGCTCCTGGATCAATAACACATTTTCATCTTTTTATAGCAGCCATTACTTTTACTTTCAGCTTCTCACACCATTGACTCCATGAAAGTGGACAGGGAGCAATAAAACAAAGCATGCTTACAACAGAAGGAAATAAATAAAAATGAATTTCCAAACATGGGTGTTTTGAAGTCCTCCTCCACCACCTGCTTCCAGTCTTCATTGTTGCCATGTGTCTTCAAATAATTTCTGACGTTTGGCAACTCTATCACAGTGTTTTATTGATAGTTTGACCCCAGTATCCAATGAAGGAGGTGTTGTTGTTGTGGGCCTTCAAGCTATTTCCCACTCACAACAACTCTAAGGTAAATCTATCATGGTGTTTTCTTGGCAAGATTTGATCAGAGGGGGTTGCCTTGACCTTTTCCTTCCTCTGAGGCTGTCAATGCACAGGCATTTCTAATGCTGACATTTAGTTTTGCCATAATTTTCAATTGGTGTCAAAAAGGTACAGATCCTGCCATCTGATTCTCATGGGAAAGTGCAAAGAGCACACTTACAAAGTATATTTCTTTTTCATTGCCTCAGCTGGTTTGTCATATAAGAGCTGAGCAGGTCATGACAGATTCTGTATTCACAGTTGCATCTCAACCTAGTGGGGAGGCTAAATTTAACAAATTAGAGCCCATAAAAAAATCCAGAAAACATGCTGAGGAATGGAGGGAATTAAAAGTGTTTGTGTGTTTAAAAATGTGTACACTTGTAATCCGCCCTTTTAGGGCCATTTTACCATTTTAGATAAGGGGCACTATTTTACTATGCTATTGTATTGAATGAGATTGGAGTATCCATAGATTTTGGTATACACAGGGGTCCTGGAACCAAACTCCAGTAGATACCAACAGCCCACGGTACTGCTTTCCCCTGGAATTCCCACTGTACATTTTCCCCTTTCATCTCTCTTTTTTCACCTTGTGACTTCACACCTTCTCCTCTTGTTCTGCAGCTGCACCTCTCTCCCTTCCTTGCCTTTCTACACTTTCCCCAGTTGTGTCTTCCACTTTAATACATGTACCATCCCCTCTTGCCTCATCGTAGGCCACTATTCCTACCTTGCACCTTGTACATACCAACTACACTACTCACCTTGATTAACTCCTTTTCTCTCCCATGCCTCAGTCCCTTGCTTTTTGCATTCCATCACTTGCATGTGTTAACTTCTCACTTCCCTTCCAGTTTGTGCTGCCATTCTTCCCTTATCTTTCACTTTGCACCTATTTGTTGTACTTTTCCTTCAGTTCTATTATTTTTCTTTCTCTTGCCACTGTAGTTTGGCCTCCAGCCCTCTTTTCCTTCATCCATTCCACTTGATGTGTGCCTGCTCACATGCTAAAGAAACAGGTGCTTAAAAAAAAAAACAGGGAAGGAAAGCAAATATGTAAAGCTAGAGGGGTTGCCTTCTGAAAGATAAGGATCAGCAGAAAGGGAAAATAAGGTAAGGAAGTTGAAAGTAGGAGAGATGGGGAGAATGTGCCTTGGAAAGGATAAAACCCAGAATGGAATGGATGCCTAAAACATTGGGATATATTGGAAATGCTTGAGGACAATATTTTAGAATAGAAACATTTAACATTTTGTGCTCTCATTAACCTCCAAAATCCCTGAAACAGAATGAAATGATCTGAAATGACCTAACTTCTGAGTAGGATATGCCCATCAAAATAATGAGTTGTAACAACAACAACAGGTCTTGTTTCACTAAAAGGTAGTCAAAAGATATCTCCTTTTTTACTTTAGAAAAGAGCTTGTCATTACCTGATGAGTGGTATGTCAGAGACTGTGCTATTTAAATGCAATTTAATTGTATTTATTAATATTTAACCTAAATCTACACATTATGATTTAATTTTTAATTTTTGTATTTGCTTTGTTTTAAACTGTGACCAAAGTGTGTGATTGTTAACTGCCTTGAGTTCCCATGGGGAGAAAGATAAATAAAGAAATAAAATATGCTTCTCATAGAAAGAATGTAGCTACACAATAACACATATTTTATATTAATGCTTATCCAATTTTACCAGCATTACCAGAATCTAAATCCACATGACAACTAAAAAGAATTTTGGGAACATACTGCTGTTGCCATCAGGGATGTTTGCAAAAAGGCGAGCTCATTTGTACTGAGATGGAGACCAGGCCTGAAAGAACCAGCTTACTATTATAATAAATGTAGAATCATAGCCTTGAAAGAGACCACAAAGGCCATCCAATCCAAACTCTTTCTGCCATGCAGGAATACACAATCAAAGCAATTCTTAGAGATGGCCATCCAGCCAAACTGTCTTTTCCCAAACCAGGCTGGCATCTGGCCAGTGACCTATGTGTGTGAATATCTGTTTATGTGCAGATAAGTCCCCTTTTCGATTCAGCACAGGGGTAACCTTCTTGTCTCTGTGCTCTGTCCAAAACCTCCCATGCCAAGGAGCTTGGTGGGGTTCCTAGTGGGTTTTCTTACTAGAAGGGGCATAATTCACACCCCGAAGAATTGGCTGCTCTGGGCTTCTAGAGCAGGGCTGTCCAACAGGCGGCCCTGGGGCCGTACACGGCCCCCGAGCCCCTTCCCTGCGGCCCCCTAACTTGTTTTAATAAAATACAAATTTTTAAAAATACAAAAAAAACCCTACTTCCGGGTTTAGGCAAGCATCGCGAGACTCCGCCAGCCACAGACGAGATTTCGAGGGAGGTCGAAATCCCGTCTGTGGCTGCGTAGTCTCGCGCTAGCTGCCGAAAATCTCGGGTCCTGCGGGATTTGCGGCCTGGGCGCGTGCCTCCTCCTCCCTCGCGGCTGCTTCCAGGCCAGCCCCCATTCCCTCAGAGGAGGGAGGAGGGGAGTTAGGCAGGGAAAGCCCCTCCTGGCTCCGTCCTCTTCCTGTGGAGGGCCCTCGCTTCCCGCCCCACGGATGGGAGAGCCGCCGCGCCCGGCCTGAGCCTGGCCTCGGCTCCAGCGGGGCGCTTCGGGGATGGCGGCGGTGTTGGCGCTTCAGCCCTGTGGCGGGGCTCCCGCAGTATGGGTAAGGGCCTGGCTCGAGTGAAAGCGAGACGGTGGGTGAGTGGGGGGGGAGGGGTCCCTCAGCAGCGGTTTCCTTGACGACGCTTCCTTCCCCTCCTCCGCGCCCCTCCCCTTGTGCTGCCTTCCCCCGCGTGCAGGGCGCAACGTGGCTTCCTTTGCGCCTGCCCCGCGGCTTGTTTTCCCTTCAGGGAGGGAAGGAGCTCTTTGGGCCTCTTCCACCCGCCTCTGGGAAAGGAGGCCCCATCAAGCCCTGCGACGGCATTGAGGTGTTTGGGTTTTTTTTTGGTGTGTCCCAATTTGAGTGTGGACTCAAATATCTCAAAGGTATTAGGAAACATTCCCCCAAATCCACCAGTGTTCCCATTTGGGTATATTGAGTATTCATGCCAAGTTTGGTCCAGATCCATCATTATTTGAGTCCACAGTGCTCTCTGGATGGAGGTGAACAACAACTCCACAACTCAAGGTCAATTGTAAGTAAATTGGAGCCGGGAGGGAGCGGAGCCGGGGAGGGGGTGTAGCTGGGGCAGGGGCGGAGCCGGGGAGGGGGCGGGGGCGGAGGCAGACCCTTCGGCCCCCCCAAGTGATCAGTGACTGGAATTTCGGCCCTTGGGCCCATAGAAGTTGGACAGCCCTGTTCTAGAGAAAGGAAAATAATAATAATAATTATTATTATTTATATCCCGCTTTTCTCCCTAGGTGGAACTCAAAGCGGCAACATTATATAAAAGACCATACAAAACAATATGCATATATAAAACAACAGCCTATAAAAACAAATTTACAATAAAAGGCGGATGCACTCCATTTGGGAGTACACCTCATCTCTCTCTTTCACACACACATACTCACACATTCACACCTCACCCCACACAAAAGTAATATTGCTGGGCTGAAAATCCCATAAAACACAACCAGTAGTAATCCTGGCAGAGATTGATGGGATTCACAGCCTGACAACATCTGGAAGACTACAGGCTGCCCACCCCTTAGTTATATTAATGGAAGAGGCTCTCTGCTCCAGTATTACTTTGCATTAAAAATCCAAAGGAGACATGAGTCAAGTTAATGGCTTGCTGTTGCATTGCATGGCTGTCTCATGCTCCACTGGTTCTGCACTTTCCAAAGCTTGCCTTCCTTTCAGGTCTTTTAAAAAAGCACATTTCCTAACAAACACTCTGTCAGACATCCTACACATTAAGAAGTACCAAACATAAGTTGTATTTTGCTCTTTGTTTGAATCCTATGTCAGCATCTCTCTAGAAGTCAGCAGTTCTGACCTATGGAAGAGCCATGATTCACTTCTGAATCTGCCTTAGTTCAGTAAGAAAAGTTGTCTAATCAAACTTTTCATTTCCACTGTTTTATCAGACTTATTTGGTTAAAAGTAATACTTATGAAACATTTTTTCTAGACCGACACTAATACTCAAAGGTCTCAAAAAGCTTTCATCGTGTTTACAGTTATGAATTCACATGCAAATACCCTATCTCCAACAGACATGGGATGGTGACTCTACTCTGGGTTTTCCTCTAACCTTTGAAAAAGCTAGCCAATGGCCTGAACTCAGTCTAGCGATAGAGT
Organism: Anolis apletophallus; assembly: GCA_030556195.1. Lineage (NCBI taxonomy): Eukaryota > Metazoa > Chordata > Lepidosauria > Squamata > Anolidae > Anolis > Anolis apletophallus. The sequence goes on from JARBWK010000005.1 coordinate 36,798,093, forward strand.
TGAGCACATTGGATAGCTCCTTTAAAATTCAAAGGAAAAACTGGAGCAGATTCATACCTGCCATCACCAACCAATGATTCACCCCAACATTTTTCAGGTGCTCATCTATCAATTTCCTGACTGTGCTCAAGCCAAATCCTACCAACCAATCTACTCATTCACTAGTAGACACAACTGCTGGCTTTCCCCCTTCCCTTTGTTGCGGCTTCAGACTATTGTTGCTCCAAGAAAAGGGTCTGTTTTCAAAAGAAGTATTTATATTAATGTTAATGTACATAGTAATTACAAAAAACCAACAAGAACGCAGCTGGAACAGACAAGCTCCTCTGCCACTTTGTCAGTTTCACCTTCAACCAATGAGAGCGTGAAGAAAATGCATAAGGGACAGGGCATGCAGGGAGATACCACATATGGTGTTGCTATTTGTTGACAAGTTGACTTTGACTTGTGGTAATCCTATGAATAAAAAACCTCCAAAGTAAATTGGCATCAATTGCCTTGCTTAGGTCTTGCAAACTCAGGGCTGTGGTTTCCTTGATTGAATCAATCCAATTATAATGCCGTCTCTTTCTTTTCCTACTGCTTCTATTTTACCAAGAATTATAATCTTTTCCAGTGAGCCATGTCATCTCATGATATGCCCAAACTGTGATCACCTCAATTGAGTCATACTTCTAGTGAAAGTTCAGCCATGATTTCCTCTATGACATGTTCACTTTTTAACAGACTCCAGTATCCATAAAACTCCCCCCCCCCGGCACATTTTCAATGAGTTGGTTTTCCTCTTGTCAGCTTTCTTGATTAGTCAATCGGCCAATAACATCAAAAACCAGACTGCCAAACCATGTGAGAGTAGTTCATAATTCAAAGCATTATGGCGCAAAAGCTTATGTCTTTAAAAGTCTATAAAAATACAGTTATAAAGCATTCAATGACACATGACAACTGGAATGAAAATGGGTGAATACAGCAATCTAGGACAAATGTTAAATTGATTCTTGAGAATGAAAAGCCAAGTGGTTCTCAAAGACTAGCTGGGGAAAATCTGTAAGTTGGCATGTCCTCTTGTGTATTAGAATACATGGAAATTACAAAGGAGTTAATCTCCTCCTCTTCCTCTTCTTCGTCCTCCTCCTACTTTTTGGTGTCCTTTTGGCATAACTCAAGCATTAGCCAAATTCTATATAGAATTGAGCAGGACAAGGCAGGGGAATCTATGGCTCTCCATTGATTCTGCAATTCCTATCACCCCCTCCACTGGCATACTAATTAGAGACACAGTCCAAACACATGCAGTTGGTAACCGTATTACCCAGTTGAGAATTGCCAGAGGTATGTTTGCGAGAATCCTTAATATTAGCCACAACATCCCCCTATGTTGCCTGGTTTATACTCACACTAGAGTCTTTATGAATTATTTCTCCAATAGAGCTGTAAGTTCACCCAGTGGGAGGCAAATTACGGTGAGCACTGCTCTGCAATTTGCACACATGGCACATTAGAAGTCTAAATCTGAAGCAGCAGAGGCAGCAAGCAGATGTTCTCAAGTGAGATTCTGCCTTCATCAAATTTTCAGCGCTATGCTGAAAGCATCTTAGCTGGATGGCAGACAGAAGTTGCTCGCTGGTACAACCAGGGCTCAAGACATTCCTGAGTTATTTTCTTCCACTTCTCAATACTTTTACCCATGCATTAGATGCTTATAGACAGATCCAGGGAATCCCTTTTGCATCCATCCATCACAGTCTTCATGGTGTGGTAAATTCACTGATCTTAAATACCCTTCACAATCCCTTAGTAACTGCTTGGAAGGACCCCTGTCTTCGCGCCCTGGAAGGCTGCAGCTGGCTAATTCAACCACAGCTCATGCAGATTCTGCATCTTTGTGAGGCTCATTCCTCCCTATAAATACCAGGCTTTTTAAGAACAAGAAGAGCAGCACAGACTTAAGTCCACAAATATCATTTGCATTACAGATTCCCTTTCTGTGCTCATGATTAGGATACTGTCTATAGTGCTTTTTCCTCTCTCAAAAATCTATATTATCTTTTGGAAACATAAGCCCAAATGTAAAGCTGGGAGAGGGAGATGAATTTTTAATAGAATTTAGCTTCAAGAGAGTCGCACTGAAGGTACCCATGAAGGGCTCCATCTGTGAATCATCACAGGGCTCATGCAAGATACAGAAGTCCATCCTATGCATACATTGTAGTTAAATCAGCCCTCAGATTTCCTACCGAGGTAGATGGGATTCTGTGGCAAGAAACAGATTCTACAATGTTTTCAATTCTATATATTGTGGCTGAGCATAAATTGTGTACCCTGGATCATAATTGTGTGGTCCCTGAAGTCCACACCAATTCCCCAAAGCTCCCCACATTAAAAAGTTATATAATTTGGGAGCAATTTTTGCCCTACAAATCATGCAGAAAGCTACTCAAGTATGTGCAAATACATAAAAGTAACCTCATTTCCCTAAAACGTCACAGGACCCTGCATTACCCCCATATGCCTCTTTTTTTCTTGACAGTCTCTTTCAAAATGGAGACAAGTGGTGATGCCACTTTCTCTCACCATTTTGAAAAGAACTTCAGATTTAGGCTTGTTATGTATGTGTGTGGATTGTGTGTGTGAGGAAACTGGCAAATGGCCCTGCACAGTGGATCAGATATTTAGCCAATAATAAATCCTATTTGACACAATGGGACTTACTTCTGAGTAAGCAAGAATAGGATTGTACCACTGACTCTGCAAAACAACTTGTTGGAGATTAGACTAACATGAAGGCTATTAATTCACAACCCTTCCACAGAGACGAACAGAGGCTGGAAATCTCTGTTGCTACTGCATAACTTTATGCATGCTTGGCTAAGTAAACACAGGCACTAAAGTTAGTGAATTGTGAAGATGTGTAAAATGACTTCAGCAAAGGTTTATTGATGTACATTGGTCTCTAAAAATGAGCATTGGCTTCCCTAGTCCATTTCCGGTAAGATTAATCTCATTGTGCTTTGGTCTTTATGCACAATGTTACTTTGCTGGCCCCCATATCTAGTGCCTTACTGAAAACAACCATTGAGAAACTGTTTTATTCCTCTTCCTACAGATGCAAGTCTACTAATTAAGATGCAAGTTCTGTCTATAATTATTTATCCTTTTCTTTCAGTGAACTCTTTCCTTGAGAACCAATACTTTAATGGAGTGGGGTGGGCTGGAGTGTGACTCACCAGCATTCCTTACCATTCGTCTTGTGGGCTACGGCTGATGGTAGTCCTAACCCAGTAACATATGGTGGACAAAACTTTGTCTGCCTGTCTGCTAGAAAGAAAAAGGCCAAAGTAGGAAAATGGAGTGACGAGGATACATGTGTGCTATCATACTGACAGGAACAAAGTACATGGCAGCATTATCAGAGAGAGGTATCTACTTTGTGCAGGAGGTTGGATATCTAGCTAATTGGAGTTTTACATCCCTGTATTAGAATAATCTAACTCCAAAAAGCACAAAATGAATGAATAATTGCCAGTACACAAAACCAGGCTGAATTTTTGAAGCGTGCACCTAGATAGAATTATCTTTATTTTACTTTCCAGAGACCACAAAAAAGTAACTTTTTGGTACATTTTAAGTTACTTTTTGTTACTATTTTTTACAGCGACTGACCAGTGACCTTGTTTTTGGTTCGTTCTGGGTTTGCAGTTCAAAAATAACTTTTCTAAGCTCTGTTCCTGGCTTCTGCTTCAACCTGGATTTCCAGATTGAACACACAAACATGTTAAACCTGAGATATACAAGAAAAAGGAAATGTCACTTATTCCAGATTTACCTTCAGTGTGGCTCCTAAGGACCTCAGGCCTGTTGAATGCCTGGCCAACTTCAGCACCCGAAATATCCTCATGAGGCGAAAGACTTGCACAACCTTGCCCAGATTCCCTAGCTCTGAGTCACTTCCCATGGTGACATCCACCAAAAGAGTGAAGTAGAAAGGCAAGACTGAGACAATATCAATCAGGTTCAAGGGATGCTTGAAAAACTTCCTCTGATTTGGAGCCAACAGCAAGCGGGCAGTCACTTCAAAAGTGAACCAGGAGATGCAAAAGTACTCCACATTTTGCAACACAGAGTCATCCTTCACATTGTCCTCTTCATCTGGCTGTTGGTACTCTGGCATGCTGTGGATGCACATGGTTGCTATGGAAGCCACCACAACACTAATGGAGACAAAGCTGAAGAGTTTGCTTGGGATGGAGTAGCCTGGGTTTTCCATAGTCAGCCACAGGCGTTTGCGCAGATTGCCACAGCGCAGCGTGTTGTAATGAAGCAGGTCATGATTGAAGTCCAAGATCTCATCTGGGGAGGTGTCCACACTACTGACCTCACTTTCTTCATCCCAGCTGTGATGCCCACTCTCAAGTTTCCGTTCATGGTAGCGGTAGCTACAACAAGAGTCCAGAAAAAATTCATTAATACCCCAGTATTCTATCTCCTGGCAAAAGGAGAAGACACATAGCTCCTCCATAACATGCAGCTTGCCGGTCTGGTAGAAATGGAGCACATAGAGGAAGAAGCCAGGGTTGCGGTCAAAGTAGAATTCCCTGGCACCCACATCATAGTCATCACAGAGCTGCAGGATGGACTCCTCTGAGTCACAGGAGAGCAAGCGCCCAAGACGAGTGTCAGGGAACTTGGAGAGGGCGCTTGAGCTAAGCCTTCTTTTCAGGCCCCCAACGTTGATGTTGATGACCTCATCCTCAAAACTGGGGTCCCAGTAGTTTAATATCTTGTTGACCATGATCAGTAGAGCTGGGGATATGTTGGCCTGAAGATAAGATCGAGAGAGAGAGAGAGAGAGAGAGAGAGAGAGAGAGAGAGAGAGAGAGAGAGGATTTAAGATTCTCAAAGAAAAGAAATCAACAATCCAAACAATGTGGGTGTCACATTGGTGATTTGAATACCTAACTAATTCTTAGAACCATTTGTCAACTGATGTATCCCTTCAGCTATGAATAGCTGTGAACTACCACCCACAGGCTTGAGAAAGAACTTCTTACATGTTATCTATATAGTGTTTTAATACAGATCTCAGTCGCATATTACAATACAAGGGTTTGCAGACAAACCTGAGCAGCTGGACTTTCTAGTCAAAAGTAGTTTCAGGGGATGATTTCAGAGGTGAAGAGTAGTGTTGCACTACCACCCAGTCTGCCTGCTCCTTTATTTCCCCTGCTTTGTTTGTGAAAGAATCAGCACTATCTAATTCATACAAGGAAAAGTATTTGTATAAAATTTAAAAGCAAACATGGCGGGTAGTTGAAGCATTACATATACCTTCGCCTAAAGTATGCAAGTGGCTAAGATCCAAAGAGCTGCTCACTCCAGGCTCATATGTTTCAGCTTAATTATATCTGATCATTTTTCCCAGCTGAGACACCATTGCAAGGCAAATCAAACTGCTTTGGAAACTACCTTGCAATTTTAAAGGACAAATTGTTTTCACAGATGCATGGGAGAAGAGAGCACAGAACTTTAAGACAAGTCCAAAGCTCTTTTGAGATTGTGGAAATAATTTCAGGATTCTTTAGAATGCACGACTTCTGGATATTGGTGGACTACAAATCGCATCACCCCAACTAGTACATCTGGTGAAGAATTATGGGAGTTGCAGAACATTAACACCCAGAAGACCACATAGCCAAAGTCCACCAATCCTCTTCAATCACGTTGTTGTTGTTGTTGTTGTTGTTGTTGTGTGCCTTCAAATTATTTCTGACTTATGGCAACCTTAAGGCAAACCCATTGCAGGGTTTACTGTGGCTGAGAGGCTATGATTCATCCCAGGTCATCCAGTAGGTTTTCATGCTGAATGAGGGATAAAATATTGGTCTCCATGGGCTAACCACTACAACAGAGATAAATCACTAAGCAAATCCTTCCCAAGAAAGGAAGGCTAAGGAAAGGCATAATAATTATTTTGAAACAAGATGCCTTTATGATTTGAGGATGGAATAGAAACAGAAGCTATTAATCTAACTGCTATTCCCAACTAGAGTAAACCCACTGAATCAATGGGCTTTACATGGTCTTTAACTTATTATTCTGCAATTGAGTCAATGAATCAGCTATAGCTGAAAGTAGCAAGTGGATTCATGCCAGAGTTGTAGCTCATATTAATCAAGCATGCTATTTTCATCATTGGACAAGATCCAATGAAACTGATCCAAATAGACAGGTCAAACCTGATCTTTGTGTCCTTCAAACGCTATCTTTGTAGGCAAAACAGCAGCTCCTAGACTGAGCAAAATATCAGCAAAATAGGTGGCAAATTTCCCCACAGCAGGCAAAAGATGACTCACCCCCTGTGTAAGTGGCAACGGAGAGCCACAGTCCCATTTACTGCTCTGAACAAATCCCTCCAGATGGTACTTAACAGAGTAGACAGTAACAGGGATGAAACATTACCTTCTGTGATGCCACCCTCGTTTTACAGTCTGTTGAAAAACATTTTCTGTGATGTCATCCTCCCTGCATAGTCTCATATATTGATCATACTCAGCACAAGATTAATATCTTCTATATAATTATTCGCCAACCTATTTTGGGTTAGTTTCCTAGAATGATGTTTACAAAAATGGCCATGATGATCTTTGAGTCTTTTGCAGATGAAGGAAGGGCAAGCTGATGATATAGCTACCCATCTTCATACTAATGACCAGTCCAATTTATCAAAGCAGGAAAAAACCCCAGCTGAAACATAAGAAAAAATCTCAAATCCATGGTCAGGCAATGCCTTTATAAAGATTAGCCAAATAGGCACAAAGTGGCGGCAAGGTGTAAAGCTGACCCAATTTCAAGCTAGTAGAGAAAACAAGCTGGGTGGTGGGGCAAGTGTGTGGGGGGCAGAGAAGTAATGAAGTCTGAGAGAAGGGAAGAACAATCACAGACTTAAATAAATGTCTCGCTCCCGCCATCCTCGCAGATATGCTTGGCGGGGACGAGAGACAGGGCCTTCTCAGCGGTGGCCCCTCGACTGTGGAACACCTTGCCTAGAGATATAAGATCGGCCCCCTCCCTATTGACTTTTCGAAGAAAGGTGAAAACCTGACTTTTTGAGCAGGCTTTCCCAAGTACAGCATAGCTATACGAACTCATGGAACAACTTGATGTTGAAATTGAATAATGACTTGACATGGAGACGCTCGATAATGTTTTAAGGCTTTGTACGGTTTTTTAAAAAATGTTTAATATTTTAATACTTTATACTGTATGTTAAATGTTTTAACACTATTTTGTGCTTGTTTTAACTTGTTATAATTGATGTGGCATCGAATTGTTATCAATAGTGAACTGCCCTGAGTCGCCCCTGGGCAGAGAAAGGCGGTATATAAATGTCGTAAATAAATAAATAAATAAATAAATAAATAAATAAATAATATTAGGCTCTATTTCAGATTACAGCTAGGCAGCAGGAAGTGGGAGGAGAAGAGACAGAGTTATAAGGCCTGGTTCCCTCACAAGTCAAATATGTCATCAGAAATTGGAATGGTGCCAAATACAGTCCAGTATGTAAGTCTGTTGCAACTTCTTTTCTACTCTGCTCTAAGACTCTGATGATTCAGATTTTATGACTTGGAGTGTCTACCCTTTCCCCCGCTGCTTCACCAATGTGACTTTTACAAGATTTTACCTGATGAAGAAATAGGGAGATCTCAAAACATGTTCATGACTTTGTGCACATTTCGTTGGTCCTGTGGCACAGTCATTTGAATGCCACTAGAACTTTGAGATGCCTGGATTCAAATGCTACGCAGCCTTGGAAACCCATTGAGTGGCCCTGAGCAAGTCACATTCTCTAAACCTAAGAGGAGAATAATGAATTGGTTCCATAAGTTGGAGCTGTCTTTAAGGCACACAAAGACAACAAATCAAGATAATGTCAAACCATGGATTTTGACATGATTAATTACAAGGTCAAATAAAACAAGAAAAGGGGAGAAAGGGTAGTGTGCCTTCAAGTTGTCTGTTGACATATTGTTAACTTATGGATTTCATAGGATTTTCCTGGACAAGAATATTCAGAGATGGTTTCATCCGTTCCTTTCTCTGAAATATAGCCTACAGTACCGGATAATGGCTGGCCATCTCCCATCCAAGTATCAACCAAGGTTGAGCCCGGATACCTTTTTCAGGTTTCTTTGTGCAGGAGGTATTTAAACCACTTTGCAAAGTGTGGAGACTTATCAACAATAGGCAGCAATATCACAAAATACATTAGAGAGTAACAATTGAATAAAGCCAGCCTGCAAAATCTAAGAAAGGTCCGATATATCCCTCTGAATGTCAGGTTTATAAAGGAGAAGGCAGCCTAATAGATCCCACAGATTCTCCCAGCCGTTATGTCAAATAGTAGAGGAAGCAACTATATTAGCTCTTCATCATATATATTTGTAAGCCACTGTTTATGTTTACCCAAAAGTGCAATCCTTAAAGCTCATGTGCCAGAAAAGCAATTTGGTCTATATAGAGGCAATTACAAAGTGATCTTTCAGCTCCTGGACAGAAGAGTGTATGTGAAAGAATAAAAAGCTAAACACAAAATGCAACATAAATCAATAAAGCACTGCTGGCTGTTCCAATTAATTGCAGGAGAAAAAAGGCTCTGGATATTGGGATTGCCCACAGTTCTATACACGGCACTTGCTTATTTCTAGCTTGGTTTTATTCTGTAGTCACAATTCACTGCAACATTCCAAGTTTTGCAAAAGGATTGCTCACTAGTCTCAGCCCCATGAAACAGTGCTTTTTCAGCAGCCAGCAGCTATCCTGTTTCCAAGCAATGTGGCCTCACGGTCACTTAACTTGAGAAAGATCACTTTTTGGCTTTTGATTTCCCAACTGTTATGGTACCATTTTGTGGCGACAAATAATATTAATCTTATTTTGTTATTTCTCAGTGGTAGGTTTGGAATTATTAAATTAAAGTTTTTGTTTTACGGTCCCCAGGCTTTTTCCTGAGCCACCAATACCGCCTTTGTGTTTCTGAGTTTAGACCCTCTTTGAGCTGTATTTTTGGCATTCGTCACCTGTGTTTGCTATTGGAGGGAATTATTATTAAATGCACAGTGAAAATGCAGCACAGCTGTGGCAAAGAGATAGCTGGAAACAATTTATCATACAGGTACACTTGGTCAACAGCTGAGACTGGCTGTGGCTCCCTGATGAGTACACAGTTGGTAATAAATGCAAATTCATTGGTGTAAATGGCTTTTTAAAAGCAAGAACTTTTTGTGTCAGGAGTGACTTGAGAAACTGCAAGTTGCTTCTGGTGTCAGAGAATTGGCTGTTTGCATGGATATTGCCCAGGGGACGCCAGGATGTTTTATCATACTGTGGGAGACTTCTCTCATGTTGCCATATGAGAAGCTGGAGCTGACAGATGGGGTTCACCCTGCTCCCTGGATTTGATCCACTGACCTTTTGATCAGCAGTCCTGCTGGCACAAGGGTTTAACCCATTGTACCACGGGGGCTCCGAGAGAGAGAGAGTGTGTGAATACATGGTTATGGCTGGGCAAAAATAGGTGGGTATTTGTTTACTGTTCCCAAAGCTACCGTACTAATGCAGAAAAAATGGACATACATAATAGCATAGAATTATGTTTAAAATACAGACCCTGTTAACTAAGGTACCTATCACAGGCATACCTAAGTTAATAAAGCCTCAGAGAGTAAAACAACTATTTACATTCATCTGGCCATCTATAATCCTATTTTATTAACTGAGGTATGCCTATATTTCCTGCATGGTGGGGAGCTGGACTGAATGGCCCATGTGGTCTCTTTTAACTCTATATTCTATGAGTCCATGATTCTAAATATGACTACATCCTATTTTAGATTTTGAAATGTTATGAAACATTTTCCAGAGTCAAACACAGACACACACATTGCCCCAAATGCCTTTCCTTGTTTGGCCCACTACAGAGCTTTCTGCTGCAGACTTCAAGCTGAATCAATGGTGCCCTTGAAACCAAAGATGAGCAGGAGCTCAGATCTGAGAGTTCGTTAACCATGGGATCTTTCCCCCTGCTCTAAAATTCCTTCACAAAAATCAAATTTAATATTGTAGAGTTTGGTGGCTTCAAAGCTTCGCGGCTGATGCTGTGTGGTTTGCATTAACTACTACTGTCCCATCCGCCCACCATTTCTGTATGAAGCGTACTGAGTGAGATCAAATAATATCTGTTAATTATTAAAGATCTGAGCTGAGCCTCTATCTGACACATAGAAAGACACAGCTGGATAATTGTGATTGCCTTGCTATTGAATTTTAACACACTGGTACTGCATGTGGCTACCCACCAAGTTACACAACAAGCAACATCCCTAAGGCACGAGCCTGTCAGAACAGAAGGGGGAAAGCTCCAAATGTTAAGATTCACAACCGGTTTGATGGTCTGTGGGCACAGCACATACATAACTGGGTTACCTTTGCAAATTTGCTGTAGATATTTTTAATTATTTATTTATTTGGAGTATTTATACGCTGCTCTTCAGCCACAAAGATTCTCAGAGTGGCTTACAAATCATTAATTGGCCCCCAGGCTTATAATCTAATATGTAACATTACATAATATGGCATTCCACTGCTTCTTGCTTATATGTATGAAGAAGTAAACCATTACTGCATAAACAAGGGGTAATTTTTCTCCATTATCTAAGCAGGCGTGCTTCCTTAGTGATTTCACGGGCTTCTACAAATGCTGCAATCTTATATATTATTATGTTTAGCTAAGAAAAAGGGCAGAATGGAGAGACATAGTGGATTAGGGTAAAATTAGAAATGAGGTGGAGAATGTGAATAGACAGCCATTTCTCCCTCTGTTATAATGCTTAAACCAAAGGCCGTCCACTAAAAAGAAGGGGGGATGGATAAAATGAAATATTTATTTACACAGTGCATAATAAAATAGTGGAATTAGTGCCACAAGATTTGGAAACCAAGCTCTATGAAGAATGGGTTAGAAATAGGGTAAGTTTAGCTTGGAGAAAAGCAGGCTGAGAGGGAACATGATAGCCATGTTTAAGTATTTGGAAGGATGTCACATTGAGGAGGGAGTAAGTTTGTTTTCTGCTGCTCTGGGGAGTAGGACACGGAGCAATGAATTCAAACTGCAGAAAGAAAGATTCAACCTGAACATTAGGAAGAACTTCCTAATGGTGACAGCTGTTTGGCAGTGAAATATGTTGCCTCACAGGGTGGTGGAAGCTCCTTCTTTGGAGGCTTCTAAACAGATGCTGGATGGCCATCCGTCTAGGGTGCTTTGATTGCATTTCCTGCAAGGCAGGGGGATGGACTGGATGGCCCTTGTGACCTCTTTCAACTCTATGATTCTATAGTCCATGATAGTGGTTCCCAACTTGTGGTCCGAGGATCACCAGTAGTCTGCAAGAACAAAAATATAGTCTGCAGCCTCACCATTACAACACCATTGCAAGGAGATTGACTGGTCTCGTGAAACCCTCTTATAGTGCCAAGGCTTATTAAATATGTTTTTCTGTGGGTGAGCACATAGCAACTACTGGAAGGCATATGTTTTGTATCAGAAACTAGGGCTGATGTGGTCTATCCAATGCAATTTTCTGAATCACCTCTCCATTGACGCCCCCTTGCAATGGGGGAGAGGCTTGCATACCCTAATGAAGTTGTGAGCTATGCTGGCAATGGCATAATAGCAACTGGTAGAGCCTCCCATGCCAGACAGATCACAACCAAAGGGTCTGACAAAGAGCGTCAAAGGGCAGGATGGGCTCTCTAGCCTTTTGGCAACCATCCTAAGAGAAGGAAAACTCTAAATTCAAACCCGGGCAGATGGTGCTCGTCTAACCCTGTAAGGTCAACCATCTAAGAGAAGGAAACTCGAACCAAACCTACGACCTGAGGACCTTGCTGCCACCGTCCTAAGCTTGCTAGGCCCCGGCAGACGAACCTTTGGTTTAAAGGGTGAGGCCAGTTCTGTGCACGCTGCACTCCACCAGAAAAATCCATTGCACAGACCCGAAGGACACATCCAACTTTTCTGAATCAGCACCCCAAATAACCAATCTGAATCTAAAGTTGACCAAAAATGGATTCGTAACTCTTTTAGTACTAATGTTGAAGAGTGGTCCCTAATCAAAGTGATCCATGGTCAAAAAAAAAAAAGGTTGGGAACCACTGGTCTATGATAATGAACAGGCTATTGTGGTTGCGAACTTGGGCAGCTTTGAAAGATGATTTGATACATTTAGGGAGGTTAGATTCAAGCCTTATGAGGAATGACTTGGAGTCAGTTTGGAGTAGAGAAGACCCAGAAGTGACATGAAATACACCTTTCAATAGTTCTACTTCTCCAGTCTACTGGATTCAAATTACAAGAAAAGATATTCCACCTAAATATTAGGAAGAACTTTTTTTGACTGGAAAAAATTGTTCACAGTGAAATAAGGTGTCTTGGAAGTTGGTGGTCTCTCCATCTTTGTAGGTGTTCAAATAGAGGTTGAATAAGCATTTTTAAAAGGGTTTTAGGTGTGTATCCCTGCATTGCAGCATGTTGTCCTTATGGTCCCTTTCAGCACCAAGGTTCTATGACTCCTTCAGTAGCCATATATTGCCCCCAAATTACCAGAGGCATCTGTATATGTATTATTTTAGTTATTTAAATACTGAGCTGGAATCCTGTAAGCAGCGTAAATGTGTTTTATGTGAGGGTTATATTCTTTGCTGAATGGGGACCAAGATGCTATTCGCTAATGAGTCTGCATCTCATTCAAACTCACAAAAAAACAGTTGCCAAGTTCCATGGAGTGGCTGCTATGGTGGTGGGGCGCACTGGGAAATGGGGATAGCTCCTCTCTCTTCCCCTTGCAAATTGTTGCAAAGAAGGGGCAGATGAACAAGAATACTAGCATTCCTCTGCTACTCAACAAACTGCAGATGAACCAGAAGCAATTTTGCTCCCTAGTCACCCCCCTCTGCTCCCCGCGCGATGCCTGTTTAATGGGGTTTGGTTACTGCCTGAGGGGCAGCCACAGAGCTCTCTTTCATGCTTCTCCCTGATCTTCACATGGTAATTTTTGATTAGAAACCAGATATAAATTATTACTGATTGAAAGATACAAGGAAAGGGCACACAAACACATACAAATGGGGGAAGACATGGAGGGAAAGAGAGACAGAATATGCCACCGTTCTGCAAATTATTCAGTTTAAGGGATGAAGATTAAAGAACTACTGGCACAGTGAAAACTTATGTTTAACAAACACAACAGAAAGAGAACATCAGCAGTGATTTTAATTCAAGTTCCATATATACTCCAGTATAACCCGAGTTTTTCAGCCCTTTTTTAAGGCAGAAAAAGCCCCACTTGGCTTATACTTAAGTCCAAATTATTTATGATTTTATTCTGTTATTGGGTTTAGACACTGAGCTGCTGAACTTACTGACCGAAAGGTTGCTGGTTCAAATCCAGGGAGCGGGGTGAGCTCCCACTGTTAGCCACAGCTTCTGCCAACCTAGCAGCTCAAAAACATGCAAATGTGAGTAGATCAATAGGTACTGCTCCAGCGGTAAGGTAACAGTACTCCAAGCAGTCATGCTGGCCACATGACCATGGAGGGGTCTACGGACAACACAGGCTCTTTGGCTTAGAAATGGAGATGAGCACCAAACTCCAGCCAGAGTCGGACGCAACTGGACTTATTGTTTTGGGAAAACGTTTACCTTTTTATTATTATTTTTATTAAATTTATTAGTTTACTCTATTATTATTATTCTTACATTTATATTATTTACTCTATTATTATCACTGGGACTGTGGCACAGCTGGCTGGGAGTCAGCTGCATTAAGATCACTACTGACCAAAAGGTCATGATTTCGAAGCCAGCCCTGGTTGGAGTGAGCTTCCGACCATTTGTGTAACTTGCAGTTGACCTTTGCAGCCCGAAAGACAATTGAATCTGTCAAGTAGGAAATGTAGGTATCACTTATGCAGGGAGGCTAATTTAACTAATTTACGATGCCATAAAATCTCCAGCAAGCGTGCAAAGAATGAGGAAGTACTCCATCAGTGTCACAAATGGGACGGTGAAGTGACAGCTCCCCCGGTGGCCAGCATACCCTCATGAAGCTGTATTGTTAAATGGCCTCATCTTGTCTGTCTATATATGTGTCTATGGCATTGAACATTTGCCATGTATATGCACATTGTAATCCACCCTGAGTCCCCTGTGGGGTGAGAAGGGCAGAATATAAATACTGTAAGTATATAAATATTTTTATTTTATTACATTTATTATTTTACTCTATTATTGTTATTATTATTCAGTCAGTCAGTAGCCTTTATTTCGGTCAACAAACCATCGGCTAAGTCACGTGAAAGTAGAACAATGGAATATAGCATTTAAGAAATTAATAACATCACATTTGGGTTATGATTAATAAAATCAAGTGTCACAATTCGCTATCGGTTGAATGATTATTTTACTTTCTGTTATTATTGGAAGGATACGTAAGCACATTTACACTGAAGGGAGTTAGAATAATGGTTTAATCAGAGTAGGACAGTCTTATCTTAAATGTTATATACATATTCAAAAACATTTAACCTACTGATACCTCAATTCATGTAATTTTATTGGTATCTATTTTTATTTTGAAATTTACCCAAAAGCACTTCAAAACTCTGAATGGAGGGGAAGTTCTAATACTACATTTTCACTGTGGACACACTTTTACATTTCTATCTTGCTTTTAGAGTTTGGGGACAGCAAGAGTTCTGTCATTTCTACTGCACACAAATTTTCAAGGCAGTCATAATTATTACAAGACCCAGAGCAATGGTCATTAAAAGGAATAAAGCTCTGTCCACATAATAGGAGTTACACCCACAGCATTACATCAAGGAAGTATTGATTGTATCTAAATAGTGGCAAAAGCTTCCACAGAGATTTCAATATGAGCTCTTTGGTTAAAGCACATGAAATAAATATAGAGCCTACATCTTGGAAAAGTGCCAGATGCTGTTTGATCTTGGAAGCTAAGTAGAGTCAGTCCTGGCTAAAACTTGGATATCAGACTGACCTATTGCAGGATATATTTCAGAAGAATGAATGGAGAAAACCACCTCTGAGTATTCCTAAGAAAACCATGTGAAATTCATGAGGTCGTCACAACTAGACAGGCAACTTGAAAACACATATACATAAATAACTTAATCATTTAATAATAATAATAATAATATATAAAATGTGTCAAACTCCCTGGTGGCTCAGTGGGTTAAACCGCTGAGCTGCTGAACTTGCTGACCAAAAGGTTGGTGGTTCGAATCCAGGGAGTGGGGTGAGCTCCTGTTCATAGGCCCAGCTTCTGCCAACCTAGCAGTTTGAAGACATGCAAATGTGAGCAGAGCAATAGGCACCTTCTTGGCAGGAAGGTAATGGAACTCATGCAGTCATGCTGGCCACATGACCTTGGAGGTGTCTATGGACAAAGCTGGCTCTTCAGATTAGAAATGGAGATGAGCACCACCTCCCAGAGTCAGACACAACTAGACTTAATGTAGGGAAAGTGTGTGTGTGTGTGTGTGTGTATATATATCTCACCATTCAAAACCACCTTTTACATCTTGCATGCTTGGCTTCTCCACTTACCTCAAATATACCAGGCTTGAATATCAATTCCCTCTTACCTTTTTTAGAGGTCTTGTTGGAGGATCCAGTGCCAATTTTTTGCTCTGGGGTCCTCCAAGAATAATACAAATTGTCAAAATTGCTCTGATCATCTAGAAGTTATCAAAAGTCAGCTACTAGGTTTTTTTTTGGGGGGGGGAGGTTTCAACAATGGCTTGTGTTGGGGACCTCAGCAACCTATTTAACAGATAAATATTTACTACTATAGATTTTTATTTTGTCCATAAGCATGGAAGGAAGAGAGGATACAAAAACAGCCTTGGAGACAGCATGAGTCCCCTGGACTGCATTTTGTCCACTCCAGTTCAATCCTTCTTACCTCATATCACATTTGATTGACAAAATTATATTAAAGATTAGAAGTAGCAAGACACAAACCTGTCAGATGAACCATGCAATGTCCAAATCTCCTTCTGTATAGATGAAGGCCACTGCAATGTATTCCACACTTGTTCCTGTAGCTTACAGGGCCTTAGCTAATTATATACTAAAAACTCTTTACTTTACAATCCTTGACACCTGAAGTAATTGTTTAAACAGAGTGCAGAAGGGCCTTGTCAAGAGCACTCATCCCTTCTGCTTGAGCCCTCCTTTCCCAAGCCTAAACCCAAAATGTGTCTACCTCTTGTTCAATAATTCTGTGTACTATGTGTGCCATGTGCTGTATCACAGTGATCTCCCTCCTGCCACTGAAACCTGTTGAGGACCCCAGGGTTTTCCAATCAACACATTTTATCTAGAATGATCAGCCTGCACTGGGGGAGGTCAGGAGGAAAGGGAGCATGGAGACTATGTTTCTCGCATTTTAATTTCCTTCCCGAAGTCAGAAGAGTAAATCTGCTACCAGACACTCTCTGATGGTCTGGAGATCTTGACATAACAAACCGTTACATCCACTGCAGATGCAGCTATTGTCTGGATGTCTGAAGTGCAGAACTAACTGTGCCACATTTTCTTATCATTTTTACTTTTCAGAAAGGCATAGACACATACAGGATTTGACAAGCGCATCTTGCTATGCATCATGGCATGCTGCTTTTTACCTGTGACATGTCAGACGTTTCTATTCCCCCACAAGAGAAAAAGATACAGTAGCCAAGGGAAAAAAAGAATCTATCTGCATACTGAAGAAAGCAACTGTGTCACAATAAGTATCAAAAACAAATATATGATGCATGCATTATGCAATGTTCCTTTAGCTTTTTCCTACCTCTTCATACCACAGATGAACTGCCCAATTCACCATACATCTTACCATATTCTGTGATCCATATATTATTTGCCAGGAGACATTAGTACATCTACAGCAACATGTTTGCATAATCTCCAAGAGTACTTTGAAACCATGATCTCATCTGAATCTCAGGGCAAACCCTTTGATGAAGGTTGGACCAATAGCACAGGATGTTCCCATATTCGAATACATGAACTGTGTATGGAAATGGATACCTGGGGAAAGAAATGCATGAGATTTGTTGCACATTCTTCTCCTGCCTGGTTGTTGTTTATTATTATTATTATTACTTTCTGAAACACAACAAGATTAGTCCATAGCAAACAAGATCACTATGCTGGTTGTTGTATTGGATCGCACATTGGACACTTCCCAAGTGTCTAGGATTGTGTGATGTATTGGCGAATACTGCGTGCAGATCAGAGTAGAGTGGCCTTTTGCAGCTGACAGATGGTAATTCTGTCAGCGCCGATTGTGTTTAAGTGCAGGCCAAGGTCTTTAGGCACTGCACCCAGTGTGCCGATCACCACTGCGACCACATTGACTGGCTTGTGCCAGATACACTAAGTATGTTATTGTTATTTTTGAAACATCAGACGTATTACTGTTGCCTACATCATAGCTTGTACCAAAGTCAATTATTATTGTTGTTACCTACATCATGGCTTATACAATTATTATTATTGTTGTTATTATTATCATCTTTATTTCTATCGCACCTTTCTCCCCCATAGGGAGTCAATTTTGATAATAATAACATGCACAAGTCTATACAAATTTTAAACAAGGCAAATACAAACATTAACAAACAAAGACATATTTGTATCATGGATGGATATACTGTAAGGTAAAATACAGTTAAAATAAAATAGAAATTACATTGCATTGGTTTGTGCTGATTTTACCAAAGCCATAATCTACTGTACAATAATCACTACAGGAATTTCTGCCGGTTGCTCAAGTGCCTATGAGATCCAGACTGACTGGATCAAAATTTGAGGGTTCTCAAAGCATCACATGTATCACTAATTGTCTTCATTAGTCCTAAGCCCTCATCAGAAAAGACCAGAGTTGAGCATGGGCTCAAATTATCATTCTTGACAGCTACATAATACTTCTCTACTGTAATGATTCCATAGTACTTCCTTGCAGAGAGTGATTTCCCCTGTAATGAATTCCATGTTGGTATCTAGCAGACATTGATCAAGGGGGCTGGGTGGGAGAAATAATTATCTATATAAGAAATATATACTTCTTTCTGAGAGCACCCACATGATCAAAATAGTCCTCCTTGCTCATTCAACAACACTGGATTCAAGCCCCCCGAAACCCAAAACTGTTAGGGTTCTATGTATTGTCAAAGATTTTCATGGCTGGAATCACTGGGTTGTTGTAGGTTTTTCGGGCTATATGGCCATGTTCTAGAAGCATTCTCTCCTGATGTTTCTCCTGCATCTATGGCAAGCATCCTCAGAGGTTGTGACCTCACAACCTCTGAGGATGCTTGCCATAGATGCAGGCGAAATGTCAGGAGAGAATGCTTCTAGAGCATGGCCATGTTAGGGTTCTATTATTAGATGTCGATCTTTCTCCATAGGATCTCAAAGCATAAATATGGTCTTACACACACACAGACACACACACACACACACACACACACACTTTATATTCACAGGTGAGGCAGTTTAAGACAACAAGTCCAAGGTAACACACAGAGTTTCCCGGTCAAGTAAAGATTTGAATCTGGGCATCTCTTTTCCTAGGTCAACACTCTAACGTCTACACCTCAGCTGCTTGGTTCTGCTTTTCCTAGCTGTCACCGTCAGAATATGATGGTTTTGGACTTCATCAGCCAGCATGGCTGTAGGTTGTTAACTCACCGCACCTACCCCACTCCCAAAGTAACTTTTCCAAACTCTGCACTGCACCAATACCTCTTTATGGCTAGTTAATGCCCAGGATGGACTACAGCATTGTGTGGGAGAATACCAGAAGAAAGCAGTGCCAGACTTTGTCTCTGACAGCTTGTGAATTACTTCTTGGTCAAAGCTCTGCCCATTCTTGGACACATTTATGCACCTGCCAACTGACTTCCTTGGTTGCTTGGACTCAGTCCCACGGCAGGGCTATTCCTCATCTCATTTGCCTTCATAACCTCCAGTCTGAGGGACAGTGATACTCTTTGTCCACAGTGCTGGGAAACTTTGCTTCAGCTCCCAGGAGAAAGGGATAAGAAAACATGGGATGGAGGTACACCACATGCACACATGAGAGAGATTAATCTAAGAATATGGTATACTAAGAATATATTGAATTTTGCCAAAGTGTAAGCTGTTCTGAGTCCCCCTTGGGGTGAGAGAAAGCGGGATAGAAATGTAGTAAATAAATAAATACTTCCAAAATCATATCTGAACAAATAAAATCTGAACTGTGTTCAACACTGCTTGAAATTTCTGCCACTGTTATGTCAGCTAGCATCTGTGTTGAAAAGTGCTCTGGACATGGTTAGTGGAACAATTACTCTTTTCATTTGCAGGTTATCTCTTCTTCCTTCTTACTGCGATGACTTTGGTATCTAAAAATGGGTTAACTAATCTATATCATATTAGCTAACTAATTTCTAAATACTGAAGTCATGGCAGTAAGTAGTTAGAGTGCTTGAGCATTGTGCTAGGACCCTGGAGACCAGGTTTCCAATGCTGACTTGGCCATAGAAACCCAGTGAGTGACCCTGGGCAAGTCACACTGTCTCACCCTCAGAGAAAGGCAAATTTTGCAAACCTTCTCACCCCCTAACAACAAACCTTGCTAGGAAGCCCCTGTGACAGGGTTGCCGGATGTATCTACACTGGAGAACTGATGCTGTTTGACATTTTGACTGCCATTGCAGTTAGTCTTCAGCTATCTCTGCCAAAATGTGCAGGTACCTCACCAAACTATAACTTCTCGGATTCTATAGCATTGCGCCATGGCAGTTCGGTGGTGTCAAAAGGCATTAGTTCCTCAGTATACATCAGGCATGGGCAAACTTGGGTCCTCCAGGTGTTTTGGGCTTCAACTCCCACCATTCCTAACAGCCTCAGGCTTAAGCGGCTGAGGGGGAAAGGGAAGGGGTCTGAAGCTGTTAGGAATGGTGGGGGTTGAAGCCCAAAACACCTGGAGGACCCAAGTTTGCCCATGCCTGGCCTAGATGCAGCTTTTAAGATAGGAAAGTAGCTTTGAGGCAATGCACTGCCGGAGTGCCACCTGCTGTAAATCAAATCTTGGATTTCAAGATATGATCTCCATATCTTGAGATGGAGAGAAAGGGCAAACACCCTCCTTCCACACATGCAACTCACCTAAGTCCCTTGTCACTTGACAACTTTCCTCATCATTACTTTTTCCCCCTCTATCAGGACCGACTCGAGAATCTGCAAGACGCTTCTGTTGTGAGAGAAAATTGGCTGTCTACAAGGACGGTGCCCAGAAGATGCCCGAAGGTTTGACCATCCCGTGGGAGGCTTCATGGGGAGCTGGAGCTGGCAGACAGGAGCTCACCCCACTCCCCGGATTACTGTACTCCCTCGTCGTCACTGTGACTTCAGATTGTCCCAAAGCCTGGGAGAGGGAGACCAGCTCAGTCCTGCAAGCCCAGCCTAGACTCCACATGGAGAAGGCTTCCCTCTAGAGGAAGCTGAGCAGGAGCTGCCTGGAGGTGTCTAGATCCAGGGAAGTAATGCAACCCCTCTATTCTGCCTTGGTCAGACCACACCTGGAATACTGTGTCCAATCCTGGGCACCACAATTGAAGGGAGTTGTTGACTCTAAGCTGGAATGTGTCCAGAGGAGGACGACTAAAATGATCAAGGGTCTGGAGAACAAGCCCTATGAGGAGCGGCTTAAAGAGCTGGGCATGTTTATCCTTCAGAAGAGAAGGCTGAGAGGAGACATTATGAGGGCAATGTATAAATAAATAAGGGGAAGTCATAGGGAAGAGGGGGGAGCAAGCTTGTTTTCTGCTGCCCTGGAGACTAGGACGTGGAATAATGGCTTCAAACTACAGGAAAGGAGATTCCACCTGAACATTCCAGCAGTTCCAGTGAACATGAGGGAAGAAGGCTTGGCCATATGTCGAGGGTGCATTGCAGTTCTGCTTCTTGACAGAATGGAGTTTGACTGGTGGAACTCTATGATTCTGCATATATCTATATTGTTGGTGGAGGCTTCATTTATTCCGCAAACTCAAGGCAGGGGTTTGAATCAGAGGCTGGTGGGGTCTCTCCTTTGGAGGCTGGATGGCCATCTGTCGGGGGTGCTTTGCATTTCCCTGCTTCTTGGCAGGGGGTTGGACTGGATGGCCCACGAGAGAGATCTCTTCCAACTCTAGGATTCTAGGGGAAAGGGGACTCCCGACCTACCTCTCAGGCTCCTCCGGAGAGCGGGCTTCCTTCCTCCTTCTTCCCCGGCGGCTGTTCGGGGCTCATCCTCCGAGTCCCACCGCCAACTTAGCAGCGCCTTCCCTCTGGAGCCCGAGGGCGCCTCTTGCCGCTCCGGGGCGCGCCTCCTCCGCGCAGGTGCCTGGCTTTCCTCCCGGCCGCGCCTCCGCCCAGCCAAGCCATCCTCTCGGCCTCTCTCTTGCGGGCTGGGTCGCACCGCCACAGACGTCCCCGACTTGCCTGCCTGCCTCCCACTAGGCACCGTCTCCAAATGCCAAAGTCGGGAGGAGCAGCTCAGCCTTTCTTCAGCTTCCGTTCCTTTTCCTCCTCCTGTTTTCTCTCTCCAGATCCAGGGAAGGAAGCCTGTTGCCCTTCGGTGTTTTGTGGAAAGGGAAGCTGTTGGTGGGAGGCCGGCACAGGCAGGAGGGGCAGCAGTGGAGCGCATCGGCGGGAGAGAGAGAGAGGGAGAGGGAGAGGGAGAGAGAGGGCAAGGGAGGCGCCTCTCGCGCTCCAAATGCGCCTCTCTCTGTCCCTCACGCGCGTCGCGTTTCCGCCCAGGTCCTTTGCAAAGCAATACAGTCCTCCCTCGCTACTTCGCGGTTCGCTTATTGCGGACTCGCTGTTTCGCGGATTTCAAAAATATTAATGAATTTATATTTATGCGGGCTACTTATAAAACAAATAAGCGAGAGCCATATAATATATTTTAAGACTGAATTCAACTAAATGTGAGCATAATAAGCCCCTGAATTTATTAATAATAGTAATAATGATGGTGATAATATTCGTTCAGCATCTGCTAATAATAATAATAATAGTAACAACAACAATAGATTGCTAGAGTAGAAGGAGACCACCAAGGGCCATCCAGTCCAACCTCCTTCTGCCATAAGGGAAAACACAATCAAAGCATTCCTCATAGATGGCCATTCAGCCTCTGATAATAATAATAGCAACAACAATGGGTTCGTAGAATAGGAGGAGACCTCCAAGGGCCGTGCAGTCCAACTTCTTTCTGCACCTGGGCGGCATCAGGACCCTGCGGGGCGGGACTGAGCCTTCCTCCCACCCTGCCTGCGATCTACCAGAACGCCCTACACAATCTACCAGTAGAGCACCCCTGATTTATATTCTGCCCTTCTCACCCCGCAGGGGACTCAGGGCGGATCCAGGGCCGGCCTTCCCCATTAAGCGACCTACGCGGTCGTGTAGGCCGACGTTCCCGGAGAGGGGAAGAGGGGATTCCACGGGCGGGCTCATGGACCCGAGGAGCAGGAGGAGGAGGGGAGGCCACAGGGCGGCCCCCATGGAGATTTCCTGGGCAGCAGGCCAGCAGCAGGGCCCCGGAAGGGCCCGGAGCCAGAGGCGCATCTTCGTGACGTCACATCGTTGCGCCTCTGCCGAGGAGGAAGGGGAGGAAGGCCTCACCGGCCGCGCGCTGTAAGGACGCCCGAAAGGAGAGACGCCGGAGGGAGGGGGGAAGGAGGAAGCGGCCTCCGCGCCGCCGCAGGGCTCCCTCCCTCCGGCGTCTCCTTCTGGGCGTCCCCTACAGTGTGTGGCCGGCAGGCCTTCCTCCCCCCTTCCTCCTCGGCAGAGGCGCGACGGTGATCGCCACGAAGATGCGCCTCTGGCTCCGGGCTCTTCTGGGGCGCTGCTGCTGCTGCAGCTGCGTCTCCATGGGGGCCTCCTCGTGGCCTCCCCCCTCCTCCTGCTCCTCCTCGGGTCCGGGAGTCCGCCCCGTGAGCCCCCCTCCCACCGTTCCTCCGCGCCGGCGCTCGGAGTCTGCGCATGCGCTGGCGCTGCCAGGAGCCGCCGGAGCCGCCGGGGGAATAAAGTTCGCGTACTCCCCCAGAGAGCTCGGGCCGCCCCTGGGCGGATCACAATGCACATATACAGACAGACACAGAAGCAATTTAACATTCCAGCTTTTCTGGCCACCAGGAGGAGCTGTCACATTCCTTCACTCCTTTTGTGAGTATTTCCTGGATATTTTTATGGCCTCATAAATCAGTTAAATTAAGGCTCCCCACTCAAGTGGTACCTAAATTTCCTACTTGACAGATGCAACTGTCTTTCGGGTTGCAAAGGTCAACAACGAGCTACACAATTGGTTGAGCGCTCACCCCGACCCAGGCAGGCCTCGAACTCATGATCTTCTGGTCAGTAGAGATCTTATGCAGCTGACACCCAGCCAGCTGCGCCACATTCCCACCACATATATCATGGCATTTTCGCTGTTTCGTGGGGTTTTGCCACCACTGCTCTCCAAGGCCCTCCCCCCCCCCTCAGTCCTCCCTCCCTTCCTCCAGCCTTGAAGGGCCTTTCCTTCCTTAACTTCATTTTAAGTTTGTTTATTTATTTATTTCAAATATTTATAACCCGCCCTTCTCTACCCCCGGAGGCAGACTCAGGGCGGCTCACAACTGGCAGCGATTCGATGCTCACATATACAATCATCGTATGTCAACTCCACTGGTCCATTTCCAAGCACAATTTAAAGTGCTGGTCTTGGCCTATAAAGCCCTATACGACTCAAGCCCAGCTTACTTGTCTGAACGTATCTCCTTCTACGTCCTGCCTCGTAGCTTAAGATCCGCCGGGGAGGCCTTGCTCTTGGTCCCACCAGCTTTGCAAACACAGCTGGTAGGGATGAGGGACAGGGCCTTCTTGGTGGTGACCTATGGAATTTGCTCCCTAGCAAAATCAGATCGGCATCCTCCCTGCTTTCTTTCAGAAAGAAACTAAAGACATGGCTGTGGAACCAGGCGTTTGGTCAAGAATATAATGTTACTGAACACTGAAACTGATCTTGTGATCGTTGAATTGGAAAAGGCTTTTTAGATTGTGCAGATAATGTTATTTAACTAATGTTGTTTTAAATTGTGATATGTGTATGCTTTTATCTTTTATTATACTGTATTTTATAACGGCATCGAATTGCTGCTATGTTAGCTGCTCTGAGTCCCCCTGCGGGGGTGAGAAGAATGGGGTAGAAATGACGTAAATAATAATAATAATACTTTGGAATCAGTATCTTAAAGAGACCCTTCTAAACCTGCCAAGGTCGTTTCTTACCTTCATATCTTCATGAAACCCACAGGCTGGCATTCTGTTCAACAATTACGGTACAAGATTGTAAACTGGATTTACAATCTCATCTTTGTTGAGGATTTGTGGTCATCAACTGCACAGTCCAACCAAAAAAAAAATAATCTGATTCAGAAAATTGTGTTGGATAGACCACATTAGTTCCAGTTTCTTTGACATGGTTATCATGAATTTCTATGGGTGAGTAGATGAAGACTGGTATACAACATGTTCTGTATCTCAAAAACTAGTGCTGTTAGGGGAAACTGGTGCCGGTTTTGGAATCAGCAGGTTAAATATACTCAGAAACAGGTCTAACATTTGAAGCACCAGAATGTGTGTTGGCCAGTGTATTCAACATAACATCAAAGTCCCATCTTTACAGCCTGGCAGCAGGCTGACAAAAGTGTTTCCAAGGTGCTGTGGATCAAGCACTGAGGAATGACATCTGCAGTACCCTCCCTGTTACAGCCAAGGTATATTCAGTTTTCAACTTCTCAGCCTGCTCATATAACTATAAAGAACAGCGTTAATCTTAGTATAGACTAGGAATGTAAAATAAATCTCATATGAACTCATATGAACTAATACAAGTGAGTATTTCAGTGAGAGTGTGCACCTATATCAGTCAGGATCTTGAAGGAACTGGTTGGTTACAGCCTGGGATAAGTGCCAGATGCTCTAGAATGCAAATAAAGATTAGAAATGCCTCCATAGCTGAGTGCAAGAGAGGAAGACCATCACGAGCCTGACCTGGGAATGAGCCTCCTCACTGTTGCACCGAGGCAAGTAGGATATAAGATAAGAGATGTAGTAAACCTTTTCAGGCTGCTTTCAGCATTCTTCCAATGCAAAAGACAATGTGATTAAACATCACTGCTGTTTCAGAAAGGCCTTTCTAACATGCTATCCTAAAATGCTGATTTATGCAGATAAGATGGACATCTAGGCTAAACTAACAATAGATATACATATGTTTACTGAATGCTGTTGGTAGGAATCCTCAGTGGTGCAATGGGTTAAACCCTTGTGCTGGCAGAACTGCTGACTGAAAAGTCAGCGGTTCGAATCCAGGTGTGGGGTAAGCTCCCATCTGTCAGCTCCAGCTTCCCATGCGGGGACATGAAAGAAGCCTCCCACATGATGGTAAAACATCCGGGCGTCCCCTGGGTAACGTCCTTACAGATGGCCAATTCTCTCACACCAGAAATGACTTGCAGTTTCTCAAGTCACTCCTGACACAAAAAAACCCCTGAATGCTGTAAAGATTCAATAAGGAGACTAATATTTGAAAGCTAGTATAGTTTCAGATGCCTTTTAAAGAGATGTATAATTTTTCAAATAAGTGAGAATGTAAATCTGATTGGCTTCTATTATTAAGAAGGTTAAGGATGATAAAAGGGAGAGAACCCCTGTAAATGTACATGTAAAAATGATGTGTAACATGTCTGTATAATGCCTCAGCAGATACTATGAGAAATATGAAATTATGGAAGAACCTAACCTTGTTGGAGAAAAGGCTATGTTAAATGGTTTAACGGATGATCAGGCCTGTTAAAGAACTACCAATAGATCAAGATCCAATCCTTATGAACACTGATTATTTTGATAGTCATGCAATGATACAAACAATGTCCTGCATGCAATGTAATGTAATAATAAAGCTAGGAGTTCCAACATCACCATCTCTATGCTTCCCCCTAAGAGAAATGTATATACCTGTGTGTGTATATAAATGAACAGAATAAATAGCTTGGGAAAAAAATACCAAAAGAGCCTGCCCATTGCCCCTATGAATATCCTGGAATTCCCATACTTAAGAATGTCGAGTGGAATGTTGATGTTAACTCAATCCGTCTGGTTTCACTACGATGATGAATTGAGTATTTAAGTGTCCAGAAGGTGATGGAGGTGACCTCAGACATAATCTGACATGTGCCGAGAATTCTCAATCATTCAGTCTAAGTGATAGGGGTGGGATACCATGTCTGTTTCATCCCAGGTATGGGGCACTTTGGGAAAAGGACTTATTGTAAGACCCTAAGGGTTCTTTCCAGCTGCCTGTTCTTGTTGTTCTCCTTGTATGACCAGGAGAACCCTGGTGGGACACAGAGTAGGGCCTCTCCTACAGACTTCAAACAGACATAGGACTTCATTACATTGGGGGAAAGTTTCGTCTTAGGATACTGCTGTAATGCAAGGCTACTTCTGGTGAGGCTCCGTCCTGCTTTTGTGCACACTACATCTTGGCAGTATGTTAACAGGCAGCCTTTAGAAAAAGGGTGACTACTCATGTTCTTATAGATCAGTGTTTCTCAACCTTCCTAATGCCACAACCCCTTAATACAGTTCCTCATGTTGTGGTAACCCCCAACCATAAAAGTTTTTTCATTGCTACTTCATGACTGTAATTTTGCTACTGTTATGAATTGCAGTATGTATTATTATTTACTGGACCGAATTTGGCACAAATACCCAATATGCCTAAATTTGAATACTGGTGGGGGATTGATTTTGTCATTTGGGAGTTGTAGTTGCTGGGATTTATAGTTAACCTACAATCAAAGAGCATCCTGAGCTCCACCAACGATGGAATTGAACCAAACTTGGCACACAGATCTCCCATACCAAGATAAAATACTGAAAGGGTTTGATGGGCATTGACCTTGAGTTTGGGAGTTGTAGTTCACCTACATCCAGAGAGTACTGTGGACTCAAACAATGATGATCTGGACCAAACTTGGCACGAATCCTCAATATGCCCAAATGTGAACACTGGCCGAGTTTGGGGAAAATAGAGCTTGACATTTTGGAGTTGAAGTTGCTGGGATTTATAATTCATCTACAATCAAAGAGCATTCTGAACTGCACCAATGATAGAATTGGGCCAAACTTCCCACACAGAACCCCCATGCCTTAAAGGGACTCACTGGCGTGAGCCTCCCTCCAGCCTTGCACACTCTCCCCTGCTCGCACCTGTGTCGAGCACGCCTGTTCTCCCCTTCCCCCTTGGAATCTCTTTTTGTCAAATGCTGTCTTGACTTTACACCCTCTCCATAAACTGAGATGATTTTGCAATGAATCGCAGTGGTGTTCATGTCCTTTAGCATTTAGGTAGCATATTACAGCATGAACTTCAGACTTGGAGGGAAATGGAATGAGGACGCTCATCTCTAACCTTCACCACAATGTCAGTCTATGAGCTACTGCTTACTGGCATTGCTCATTCGCTTCCACTGGCTTCCCACTACATGGCAGTGATATTAACTTCTCCTGAGAAAATTCCCCACAAGAGCTACGTGCCTGGTAACCTTACTTTCCGGATAACCCTCATAATACTGGGAGCTGTAGTTTGGTAAAGCACCAGTACACTTTGGTAGAGAAGGCTAGAAATCTTCTTAAAGTACAACTCTCAGGATTGAGCCATGGTAGTTAATGTGGTGTCAAATTGCATTCCTTCTACAGTGTAGATGTACCACAGTCTGCCCGTTGATGCAAAAATGTTGCTAACTGGGACTGAATGATTCTAACTTGAGGCACTAAGGAGTTCTCAATTGATTGGCTAGGAAATGTATCTGTGAATAACTCAAATGGAAGACATAAACTCAAGATAGAACAGCATTTTTTCTTGAAAAAATAAACTTCTAAGGTAGGGATTATCTGGTAAGGCTTGGGGGAAGGATAGCCAATATTCCTTAAAATAAAGTGAGTGCTTTGTACAGTTCTGGCCAATTTATTTAGAGAATGTCATGGTAGATGTGGAAACGGTGCAGAGAGGGGCAACTAAACTATCTTCCCCATGGTGGGGCCCTCCAGATATGTTGGACTATAATTCCTACTATACCCAGTTGGAACCTTACAAGGAAATACAAAATGTGTTCACAAATGCTTGAAAAACAAATAAGGGAAAGCACATAGAAGTTTATAAAATATTCATGGCATTTGCAGCAGCTGGTGGCTCCCTTGTCAGTGGGAGAAAAGAAGGTGGAGAGCATAATTCAGCATGAACATGGTAGAACACAGTGGAATTCAGAGCCAGGCTTTCAAGTGTTACGTGCTCAAGCTTTGGATGGACAAACCTGTCAGTTTCAGTTTCTTCTTCATTCAATCAAAGCCCCTTACCAAGCCTGAAGTTCTTTCCAATGAAGAAATTAAAACATTGTGCATGTCTATCAAAAACAAGGTAAAATAAAATACCCATTCCACCTCAGTGCTCTGAAGAGAAACAGTAGCTACAGGGATGAAGTTATTGCCACTCTAAATGAGAATTCTGCTTTCCTTCAACATGATTATTTTCCTCCATTTTCCATATTGCTACAATTGCAGGGAGGGATGATTCCATAGCATTGGACACTGGCAGTCAACATCAAACTGCATAATTCAGCAGTGGAAATGCACCCTATAAAACTAAGCAGATTTAGCCCTGGTTAGTACTTAGACGAGAGACCAATGAATATTTATTTATTTATTTCCGGCATTTTACCCCGCTCTTCTCAACCCCCTGTGTGTAAGTCGCCCGGAGCACTAACATGGAGGGCGACTCAGAAATAATAAAGTCAGTTCAGTTCAGTTCAGAGGGGGGACTCAGAGCGGCTTCCAAAAAGGCACAATTCAATGCCAACATAGTAAAACACATAAAACACAGTATAAAACCCCCCAAAACATTACACATTACACATTAAAATACAATTACATCAACATATCATACACATTCATTTAAGTTTTAAAAAAAACACAAACAAACAAACAAAAACCACAGTGTTCCGTCCATAAAAGTATTGAGCCCTATTCATCAAACTTTCCATTAAAATCCAGTCTAAAATCCCGCCTTGTGCTAGTGTGCAAACGCCTGGTCCCATAGCCAGGCTTTTACTTTTTTCCTGAATGTCAGGAGGGATGGAATTGATCGTATGTCACTAGGAAGTGCATTCCACAGATGCTGTGGGTTATATTTCAGAGGAAGGACCTACAAAACCCCATCTGGCCATTCCTTGCTTAAGAGAACCCTATGTAATTCATGGGGTCATCATAAATGGACAGGTGCCAAGAAGATACGTATTACATCCATGTAGCTATTGGAGGGATAGAATGACAGCAGTAGAGGGAACTGTACAACTCTCCGAATGTTGAAGGTTGTTGGCTCCCAACACTTTGTACTCTTGGTTTAGGTTGGCTACGGTTGCGGGGACTTGCATTTCAACATTTGGGAGGCCATGGTATTTGCACTCAGATAGCAAACTGGTATTGCCCTTAACATCAGGTATCCTGTTGGCATAAGATGTTAGATAACAGACCTCGGCAGCTAAATTTCCTGGTCGCTGGCCATCCCAGTACCTTAAAGCCAATTAGAAATTGTCAGTATGATGCATTTACAAATGGGCATGTGGAAAAACAAAATGTACATTGTGAAAAATAATTCATAGTGCTTAAATGTCAGGCCTGTGACATTATCCCTACTGTCTTCTGATCTAATTGGAAGGCTTTGAAGATTGAATCAGTCAAGCACAATGTCAAGCTTGTTTCCTTTCCCCCCTGGTAGCATAGCATTGAGGGATGGGGAGGGTGGGGGTGCACCTCGGAAGAAGAGGAAGATTCCTTTCTGCTGTGAAATGAAGCGAAAGCTATTTATTTTTATGGTAATTAGAAATGGATGGATCAGCAGCCTAGAGGCGAAGAAGGAAATGCATGTGAATTCATCTGAGCGGCTGTCTTACATGGGACTAATTATGAGCACAGACATCAGGATTTCTTTGCCCTGCGGGATCTGAGGAGCTGGATTTAAATGTGTTTTAGTCAGTGTTGTAAAAAAAAACTTGTGTGGATTTGCCTAGTTATCTGGATTTTATCCCCAGGCAGTCATTTTATCGGAAGAAGATTTGCCATGAGAGGAACTGCTGAAAAAGCATTTAAAGGAATCCTCCCAGATGAGGCCTTTTTGTTTTAGTTCCTAGGAGACTCTTTTGTGACAAGTTGTGATCATGCACTTGTGTGCAGAGAGAAAAGAAGAGAAATTTCAATGATACAGAACATATGCTTATAGATTTCAATGGCTTTTCTGTGTAGTCTGACATAATAGTTGTTGGAGTGGTCCAGCATTTCTGTGTTCTCAAATAGTATGCTGTGCCCAGGTTGGTTCATCCAGTGCTCTGCTATGGCTGACTTCTCTGGTTGAAGTAGTCTGCAGTACCTTTCATGTTCCTTGAGTTGTGTTTGGGCAATGCTGCGTTTGCTGGTCCCTATGTAGACTTGTCCACAGCTGCATGGTATACTATGGTAGACTCCTGCAGAAGTGAGATAATCACTTTTGTCCTTTGCTGAATGTAGCATTTGTTGGATTTTCTTAGTGGGTCTGTAGATAGTTTGTAGGTTGTGTTTTCTCATCAGCTTCCCTATTTGGTCATTGGTTCCGTTGATGTATGGTAAGAACACTTTTCCTCTGGGTGGATCTTTGTCTTTACTCTCATGGCTTGTTCTCGGTCTTGCATCTCTTCTGATGTCTGAGGTGGAGTATCCATTGGCCTGTAAAGCCCAGTTTAGGTGGTTCAGCCCAGTCTGTGGTTTGCTCTTCACACTCGCATGTCATGAACTCCACTTTGTGGCCCCATTTCTTAAGGTTGGCTCTGCACTTCATGATGCCAGAATGCAGTCTGTTCAGCGCCTTCCAAATTGCCCAGTCTTCTGTGTGCCCAGGAGGGAGTCTCATTTGGTATCAGCCATAGATACTACTGTCATGGATTTAATTGATATGTTAATGTTTTTAATTGTTTTACATGTTTTATGATGTTCTTGGCATTGAATTGTTTCCTTGTGAACTGCCCCAAGTTGCCTTCGGGCTGAAAGGGACAATATACAAATATACCAAATAAATAAATAAATAAATAAATAAATAAATAAATAAATAAACAAACAAACAAACAAATAAATAAATAAATAAATAAATAAATAAATTGAGGTGCCGGGTTTTAGCCTGCCACTTTTGAACTCTTGCTTGCTGTGGTGTTCCTGCGAGTATCTCTGTAGATCTTAGAAAACTATTTCTTGATTTAAGGCATTAGCTTGCTGGCTGATATCCAAACAGGGGATGGGCCAGAGACGTCATTGCCTTGCTCCTTTCATTATTGGATACTACTTCCTGGCAGATATTAGGTGGCGTGATACCGGCTAAACAGTTTAATTTCTCCAGTGGTGTAGGACACATAAATCCTGTGATAATATGGTGCCAAGTAAAAGGCTGGATGACCATGGGCCAATCATTGTTTCCCAGTCTGATCTATCTGATATATACTTCCAAGGATAATGGTGGGAGGAGTCCAGTGTGTCAGTTTGGCTATAAAAGAGGAAAAGAGGACTTTCAATGTAACGAAGAAAGGAGAAGAAAGAAATATAATTTAATAAGAGCAAGTCTATACTAAATTATACCTAATTTTGCTAGACATAAGCATTTTCCTCTACAAATCTTAGTTTAAGTGTATCAAAAGGAAAGAAAGTGCAGATGTGTGCAATTCACTTGGAAAGAAGCAGCCAAAATAATATATGATGAAGGGAAATGTGATTCAGAGATGAAAGGGGTTGTCAGTGGGTCAAAGCATCACAGAGAAAAAATCCAGACTTTGAAGGTCACAGTAAAAAGAGGGGACAGAGTGTACATGCAAAGCAGGCATGTTCTCTGTTACTTCAAGACCCTGCATTCTTCTTACTCAGTTACTTCCGATGCCACTACACATTCTGGAAAGGAACATGGTTATGTATATTGAACATGACGCCTGAACTAACTCACAATGATGTAGAGATAAAAACAAGTATGAAAGCAGGTCAGCTGAAAATATCTTGCCATTTCTTCATCTCAGTCCTCTCTACCTCCTCTGCCTGGCTCATCGTATACTCAGGTGAGTCTCTCCTCCCTTCTCTCAATGCCCAGTGGAGATTTTACAGGCAAACTGCATTAGCTGGTAAATTCCCTGCATATGGATGAGAAATGAAGCCTCCTCCTGCCATTTTTTCTGTGTCCCAGCAGTCATGCGGAGGTAGACAGAAGCAAGCATGTTCTTGCAAAACATGAATTGAGTCACCCCGGTACATCTTGCGTTTGCTCACTCCATTACACCTTGATAGTTAGCGCAGAGATGCAAAAGGTGCCCCTAATCAATTCACAGCATCTGAACAACTTTGTATTACAAAGGGATCCACATGGAAACACCCCCCCCCCCTAAAAAAACCCATACCTATAAGGGCTCCTTACAAAGACTAGCACAGGAACAACCATAGGGATGTCAAGAAAGCACATGAAGAGACAGCTTTGTTGGGGTAGGTCAGTGTTTCCCAACCAGTGTGCCAGGGCACACTAGTGTGCCGTGAGCGATCATCAGATGTGCCGTGGGAAATTGGAACCTCCAATACCCTTACTTATTAAAGGAGCGCCGCTACGTCACAGTACAAAATGCACAATTAATCATACATAATCATACGCAAAAAACACATTCAAAGTACCCAATCCTGCTGGAGAAAATCAAAAGTCTTACATAAGGTAGTTTGGCGTGGTCGCCACAGAGAGTGGAGGAGTTGCGAACCAGGAAGTAGTGAGTTCACGGAGTGCTCCTCTACGGAAAACTCACAATATTTGATGAAATCACGGAACTGAGTGCAAAAAACAAAGTGTATCCTCACGATGTTATCCAATGTCAGTTCCGGGATCTGCACAATAACACAGTTTGCGGACAATTTAAAGAAGCAACACCATAATCATAGCGACAAGGTAGAAAATCATGTAGATAATCACATATATTCAAACCGCCAGAGACTGAAGATAGATGTGACGATGTGACTTGGACCTTCCAGGTGTTTTGGACTCTAACTCCCACCATTCCTAGCAACCTCAGGCCCTTTTCCTTTTTTCCCCTCAGACACTTAAGCAGGAAAGGGCCCCAGGCTGTTAGGAATGGTGGGAGTTGAAGTCCAAAGCACCCAGAGAGCCGAAGTTTTCCCATGACTGACAACTGTTGAGCAAGACCTTCCTGTGTGTCTTTCTGCCATTCCTGCCAGGATATCTATGTTGTGTTCATCGAAACAGGCCCAGGTTTCACACTGAGTGTATAAATACATTTTAAAACATATTAACTATATATATTACTGTGTTAGAGTGTCATTTTGTGTCATTTTGGTTGGTGGTGTGCCCCAGGATTTTGTAAATGTAGAAAGTGTGCCGCGGCTCAAAAAGGTTGAAAAACACTGGGGTAGGTAAACAGCACAGACTTGCAACTTGGGGAGAAAATGGATAATCAGCTTTTATATACAGGCAGTAAGAGATGCTGTAAAACTGGATTTACAAGTAGGCTACTACATTTAATGGCTAGGTTTTAAAGCATCTCCTTCCAATAAAATAGCTGTTGCCTAAATCACCTTTTGTTGCCAAAGTCTGGCTTTTACAGGTATAGAACCAAGGCCTTTCATACCCAGAGGCAAAAGCTGTAAGCCTGTCTGCTGAGCTGAACAACATAAAAATAACATATTGGTATATTTTTAAACCTTTTGTTATGAGCCAAGTCTTGACTGATGGGCTGCTTCAGATGATGTCATGTCTCATGTCTGTCCTTGGCATTTCTTGGATGACTAGGCAGGAGTGTTGAGTGGACCTTGCTTGGATGATTTCTTTTCAGCACCTTGTTTCCTGCTGCTCTCATCTTGATGCAAGTGAACTCTTGAAATGTTGACCTCACCTCTCTGAAACGTATCAGGACCTGCATGATTTTCAGTGGATTTAGAACAAACTCCATTGCTGATATTGAACAGGGAAGCCATGGAGGCATTCTCCTTGTTGCTCGAATAAATCTTGATGTGTGCTATTTCCAAGTCCCTGATCAGCCATGGCTTTGAGAAAAAAAGTCTAAAATAGGAAGCGCTGTATCGTATTTCAGATATACCTTCTTCAAGTCATTGTTTTGGGCTCAAGCTCCCTGAATCTCCCATGCAACATAGCTAGTAAATGTGTGTGTCAATCAGGGCCAGCTAACACCTCCCAATAAAGAATTCCCACAGGCAGCAACCAGCCAGCCCTGGAAACTGCAGGCCATTAAATGCTAATTAAGGTGGCAAATTGCAACATTCATACATACCTCCAGCAAGCAAGAGTTCTTTCTCCCACCCTGGACATTCCACAGCTATATAAACCTCACTTACCATACTTAGTTTCCAACAGACCTCTCAACCTCTGAGGATGCCTGCCATAGATGTGGGCAAAACTTCAGGAGAGAATGCTTCTGGAACATGGCCACACAGCCTGGAAAGCTCATAGCAACCCACTTTTACCATGTTTTCCTGAGCAAACACCTCCCCCTTTACAACCTCCCTTTACTTTATAATGGCTGCAAAGAGATGTGTAGGACATTTCTACTCCTTTTATTTATTATTTCAACTTGTATACCACCCTTCACAATAGGCTCAGGGGGGTTCACAACACAAGCATTTAGTCCCAGGAGTGGCCTCTCTTGTTACAGGAAGTGAAGGGGAAGTAACTTTTCCTATTATAAATACCCCAAAAGTCAGAATACCTCCATGTCCTTTAGAGAGTATTTGGGGGCAGGGCACATTACGAAAATTTAAAAATTGTCAGAGTTGATGTAGACATAATGACTCCTGGGAGGTTAATGTAGCTTCCCAGACTCCCACAGCTAGCATACAACTTTTAAAAAGATAATTTAGTGGAAGAATGGGAGAAATGTAAAAAAAACCCAGCAAAAACAAAGAGGTCAGAGTGACATACACCAAATACACAAAGTCGCAATGATAAAATTAAACTGGACTTTCAAATGGTTTAGAAAACAAAAACAAAAATCTTTTAACTGAGATTTAAAACAAAGAACTGAAGGAGTTGTCTACAGATGTCCAGAGAGATGATTCCAAGAATACAGAACAGCAAGAGAAAGAATGAAGCTGAGCTAGCAAGTAGAAAAATATGGGTAGGATAAGAATCCTGGAACTGAAGGAATGAAGAAAGATAATGAGGAGTAAAGACAGCAGGGAACTAAAGCATTTAGGATGTAAAAGTTAGAATAAGATGACTTTACTGGATTCTTTAAAAGATAGGCAGCCATTAAATGGACATCAAAAGTTGGTGACATGATCAAATATGTGGTCCAAACAGATAATTGTAGCAGCAGAATGGATATATATTTTTGTGCATTTTTATGGTTCCTTTGTTATGACTATAAAGTCCAGTGATGTCTGTGGTGGAGTATCCATGGAGTAACCACCTAAACTGGGCTCTACAGGCCAATGGAGACTGCACCACAGACATCAGAAGAGGTGCAAGACCAAGAATAAGCCACAAGAGTATAGACAAAGATCCACCCAGAGAAAAAGTGTTCTTACCATACATCAAGGGAACCAGTGACTAAATAGGGAAGCTGATGAAGAAACACAACCTGCAAACTATCTACAGACCCACTAAGAAAATCCAGCAAATGCTACATTCAGCAAAGGACAAGAGTGACCCTCTCACCTCTGCAGGAGTTTACCATATAGCATGCAGCTTTGTAGAAGGCCCCATCCAGACAGCCCCTTTAACACGGGAGTTATTGCAGTTAAAAGGGGGGCTGTACAGATGACCTCCCTGAGAAACAACTACGGTAATTCACCACAAACCAGGAAAAGCCTGGTTTGTGGCATATTAATTTGTTAGTAGGTTTCTTCCATGCCTTCTACTGTCTGGACTGCTCCCTCAAAAGTCTGGGCTTCTGAGGGGGCAGTCTAGACTGTAGTCCCACGGTTTTGGGCTAAATTAGCCCAAAAAACCTGTGAGAACACAAACCCCCTCCCCAAAAGCCCTATAAAAAATAAAAGAGGAAAATCACTCCCCTCCCCCTCACTCCTACGTGCCAGGAGAGCTCCTGCACCACGCAAATGGAGGCCAGGTAAGTTCTTTTATTTTTAAAAGGGCTTTTGGGGAGGGGATTAGATGTTCCAGAAGAACATCTGGACACCTACCCCAACATGCACGTGTTTTCTGGGGTGTGTGTAGATAGGGACTCAGGACACATTCACTTAAAAAAAAATACAAATATCCCCGAGACAAAGAGCTGTCTGGAAGCGCCACAAGTCTACATAGGGCAGCCTTAGTACAGCACTTGATGAACCAACCTGGACACAGCAAGTCAAAGATTAAAATGTTTATCTATGTAAATTTGTTTTGTGGACACTCTTGTATATGTTCGCAAGTTTTGACAACATCGTTTTATTAAAAAGTTACTGTTTCGGAACAAAAAAAGACATCCCCCCTCACCCCCTTTTTTTCAAAGAAAGGGGGAAAAGATGCAACTACTATGCGATGAAATACGGTAAAATTATTACTAATAAAAAGAAAAACTATGCAATCAGTCTCTTCTCCACTCCCCTTTCATCCCCTAACAAATAATTTTGATTTAATTAACTCCTGACCAATTGAACTGGCTCCTCACCAGGGCCAGCTCAAGACATGTTTCTGCCTGAGGCAGACTAAAAAATGGAAATGTTGCCTTTTCAACTCAAGACACATAGTACATGACCAGTTATTTTGGCACCTGAGGCGCAATAATCTTGCAAGTGCTCCTTCCCCTCCTCAGCAGTAAAAATACAATTATAAGAAGTTAAATAACAATGGGTTATACTAAAAACCTGCTACTTCAGGCTATGCTTCATTATAGAGCTTGACCTCTTCCTTCCAAAACGGTCCACATAACATTTTATAACTTGGGCAAACCAGCAAAACAATATCCTACATCTCTTAGTATATAATGTGGGTCAATTCTTAAAAAGTTAAGTATTTCCCAGACTTTTAAATGAATCTATTAAGACACCGAAGCTGAGTCTTTAGGGTTCAGGTTTTTTGTTATTAGTATTCTTGTTGCCATTAATAGATTCTTATCCTTCGCTCCAGTATCTTCTAAATTAATTGATTCACAGTTTTATTTATTTTTTACTGATGGTTGTAAGTCCATTTATCACCTGCTTCTATGTTTCAAAGCTGTATAAAAGTAACCATAATATATCTACCATACTTGCTTTGCCAACCTTACAGTTTTGATGCTGCCTGGAGTCAAATCCCTCCTTGACAAAATTTTTACATGAATCCTCTACTGTGTGCCAAGATTCTAATACTCCTCTTCCAGTTATAATTCTATAAATCAGTAGGTACATCCTTATCCAAATGTCTGTTCCAAGCTTCATGGTAAATGACTGTCAATTAGGAACGTCTAATATGTATTGGCAAATCCAGACAGGATCTCGCCAGTGCATTTAATAATTTCTTCTAATTATGTTACGGTCTAAAGATACTTGTGAGAAAATCAGTCCCTTTATAGCTATTCCAATTTATGTTTATGTTAATAGGATTGGATGGAAGCTAACACGATCTAGTTGTTTGATAACTCTAGGAAACCAGGATTTGAATCCCTGCTCTACCATTGAAGCCAACTGGGTGACCCAGGGCAAATCATACTGTCTCAGCTTTAGAGGAAGGCAATGACAAATACCCTCTGACACATGTTGTCAAGAAAAACCCATGATAAGTCAGAAATGAATTGAAGGTATATAATAACAAATAGAATTGGACTTTAGGAGTTGACTTTCAATCTCTTTCTTATAATTGCTGAATATATTCTGATGGTGCAATGGGTCAACCCCTTGTGCTGCTGTACTGCTGACCTGAAAGTTGGCAGTTTGAATCCATGGGATGGGGTGAGGTCCTGTTCCTGCCAACCTAGCAGCTCAAAAACATGCAAATGTGAGTACATAAATAGTTACCGCTTCAGCGGGAAAGGAATAAAACGCTCCAAGCAATCATGCCAGTCACACGACCAGGAGGTGACAATGCAGGATCCTTAGCTTGGAAATGGAGAAAAAGCACCTTTTGCAGAGCCAGAAATTAGCACTGCCTTCAAAGCCGGAAATTAAATGAGAAGCCTCTGTCTTTGTTTGTGTTTGTGTGTTCCACTGTATTGTTACAAAACATTGAATGTTTGTCGGTATCACATTGTAATCTGCTCTGAGTCCCCACGAGAAGAAGGGTGGAATATAAATAAAGCATTATTATTATTATTATTATATATTCAAAGATAATGATATGTTAGCCATTTTAGCATAAAAACTGTATGAAGGAATCCTGCAGAACATTTGAGATTGAGAAAAAGACATTTCTAGTGTAAGCTTTCATGTAGTCTTTGGTAAATCTTGCCATGGAAGACCTGCTTCAGGCACTCTATAGCAGCTTATATTAGAAGTATTTTTTCTCAGTCTGAAAAACATATTGGAGACCTTTTGGACCATAAGTTAAACACGAGCCAACAATGTGATGTGGTGGCAAAAAAACCCAATGGGATTTTGGCCTGCATAAATAGGAGTATAGTGTCTAGATCCAGGAAAATCATGAAACCCCTCTATCCTGCCTTGGTTAGACTACACCTGGAATACTGTGTCCAATTCTGGGCACCACAACTGACGAGAGATGGAATTTGTCCAGAGGAGGGTGACTAAAATGATCAAGGGTCTGGAAAACAAGCCATATGAGGAGCAGCTTAAAGAGCTAGGCATGTTTAGCCTGAAGAAGAGAAGGCTGAGAGAAAACATGATAACCATGTATAAATATGTGAGAGGAAGTCATAGGGAAGAGGGAGCAAACTTGTTTTCTGCTGCCCTGGAGACTAGGACGCAGAACAATGGCATCAAACTACAGGAAAGGAGATTCCATCTGAACATTAGGAAGGTCTTCCTGACTGTGAGAGCTGTTCAGCAGTGGAACTCTCTGCCCCGGAGTGTGGTGGAAGTTCCATCTTTGGAGGCTTTTAAACTGAGGCTGCATGGCCATCTGGCGGGGGTGCTTTCAATGCTATTTTCCTGCTTCTTGGCAGGGGGTTGGACTGGATGGCCCACGGGGTCTCTTCCAACTCTATGATTCTATTCTCCACCGGCCACTATTATATCTGCAAATAAAGCAATCAGTTATGCTTGTCTATATTCAATGTCTTACCAAGTATTTTTTGTATGATTTTGCTTTGCTTCTATTTCTCGATGTTCATCAACATACTAATTATCATTCCCATTCCTTCCTATTCACTATAGGGTTGTTTTTCTTTTTCATTTCCTTAGTAGTTTTTTGTGCGGTTTAATATCCTCTTTCAGATATTTCACTGTAGTCGAGTTTTGGGTTGTTCTCTTATCAGTCAATCTTCCTTTCACACTTCTCTTCATCTTTACTAATTGTACTTTCCTTCCAAAACAATCTTGAACATGATTAAACCTCTTACTAAGTGACTGATTCTAAGTTGTCACCTTCCACATTTGCTTCTCTAACACCTCTGTTTGTTGTTACAAGGCACTTTTTGGAGGTGAAGTCATTTATGGTGCTGCTTTGGAAGAAGGTGGGGGGCCTTCTGTGAATGCCAAAGTAGGTTGCTTCCCTCTTCTTCCATCTTTACCATGAAGGTGAGCTCTGTTTTAACAATGAGCATTATGAAGGACTGGTATAAGGATTCCAAAGTAGGCAACTCTGCTCTAAAAACAGCTTGATGAGGGAGTTGTATACAATAAGCCTCCTCATTTGCAAGTTTGACTTTTGCAGATTGGATTATTTGTGGATTTGATTGATATTTTCTTTCTAGGAAATATCTGGGTCTTCTAGTGGTCTATGGTCAACCTCTGCTGGAGTTCCTTGTTTCCACAACATTCACTGGATTCTGGAGCAGCGGTTCTCAACCTTCTTAATGCTGTGACCCCTTAGTTCCTCATGTTGTGGTGACCCCCAACCCTATTTTTTTTTGTTGCTACTTCATAACTGTAATTTTGCTACGGTTATGACTTTGGAGCAGGATGTATTTTCATTCACTGGACCAAATTTGGCACAAATACATGATACACCCACATTTGAATATTGGTGAGGTTGGGAGGGATTGCTTTTGTCATTTGGGAGTTGTAGTTGCTGCGATTTATAGTTAACCTACAATCAAAGAGCATTCTGAACTCCACCAACGATGGAATTGAACCAGACTTGGCACAAGAACTCCCATGACCAACAGAAAATACTGGAAGGGTATGGTGGGCACTGGCCTTGAGTTTGGGAGTTGTAGTTTACCTACATCCAGAGAGCACGGTGTTCTCAAACAATGATGAATCTGGATAAAACTTGGCACGAATACTCAATATATCCAAATGTGAACACTGGTGGAGTTTGGGGAAAATAGACCTTGACATTTTGGAGTTGTGGTTGCAGGGATTTATAGTTCACCTACAATCAAAGAGCATTCTGAACCCCAACAACAATAGAATTGGGCCAAACTTCCCACACAGAGTCCCCATGACCAATAGAAAATACTGAGTTTTTAAATGATCTTTGGCGACCCCTTTGAAACCCCCTCACAAACCCCACCCCCAGGGGTCCCGACTCCCAGTTTGAGAAACACTGCTCTGGAGCAACCTTCGGTTTCAAGGCAGCCTGGACCGTGGGATAAGGTCCAACTCAGACTACCTGCTGTTCATAAGCACTCTTTCCCTGCACTTTTCAGTGCAGAATAAAGGAATGGATTGTGCCCACCTCGCCAGAAGTGAATTAGTGCTGAGTAAGGGTTTTCTTGCCCATGTAGGCATACCTTAATTCCGTAAGAGGCTGTGATTAAAATGTCAGGCTATGAATGGGAGACTCAGGCTTACATTCACATTTAACATCAAGTCATTACTTGGAGACTTTGGAGCAGCCTGATCTTTGCCACTTTTTGGGAAAGGTAAAATGGAAGTATGAGCTATGAAGACAGAAGGGTCCAAGGCTGAATGTATAGATGGTTGCCTTTTACATATTAAAAAATGAAACTGTAACCCCAGCTTCTAATTTTTGGGTGGGTTTTCCCTGCATCACAGAACTAAGGTTGACAAGTGTTCTTTATTATAAGGGATATTCCTTATTTGAAGACCAGAAAATTTGTTTCTTAAAGGTCTCAGAGATGTTACTTATTATAAATGGCATCTCCTATTTGAGGACTGGAAAGTATTTTTTAAAATACAGACCAAACCAGTCACCCCCAAAACTCCAGTATTTGGGGATATGGGCCCATCATAAAAACATAAATATATGCATTATGTAACTTGTGAATATGGGTAACAGATTAATTTTACAGGCAGGGATAGTAAAGGTAAAGGTTTCCATTGACATTATGCCTAGTCATGTCGGACTCTGGAGGGTGGTGCTCATCTCCATTTCTAAGCCAAAGAGCCAGTGTTGTCTGTAGACACCTCCTAGGTCAGGGGTGCTCATTAGGTAGCTCGGGAGCTACTAGTAGATCTTTGGCCCTCTTCCAGGTGATCTTTGGGCCTCACCAGTCAGATGGGGCGCTCCTGCCATGCGCGTGCACACCCTGCGCGCACGCGCGCTCCTGCTGCTGGCTTCCACTCTTGCGGTGCTTCTTTCACCTGCGGGGAATTGCAGGAAGAAGGAAGCACGAGGCGGCCTCTGGAGGAGCGCCCTGCCTCTCTCTTGTCCAGAAGCAGCTGTGCAGCCTCAGTTGCCAGCGAGACAGGCAGGGCGGAGCGCTCCCTCTGGATGCCCCGCATCGTGCTTTCTCCTTCCTGCAATGCCCCGCAGGCGGAAGAAGTGCTGTGCGGATGGAAAACAGCAGCAAGAGCACGCGCGGCGACGGGAGCGCGCGGCGGCAGGGGCAGGTAGATCTTTTGGACTTGGTTGCTTTAAGAGTAGCTCGCATGCTGAAAAAGTGTGAGCACCCCTGTCCTAGGTCATGTGGCTAACATGACTGCATGGAGCACTGTTACCTTCCTGCCAAAGTGGTATACCTATTGATCTCACATTTGCATGTTTTAGAACTGCTAGGTTGGCAGAAGCTGGGGCTAACAACGGGAGCTCACCCTGCTCCCTGGATTCGAACCGCTGACCTTTTGGTCATCAAGTTCAGCAGCTCAGTGGTTTAACCTGCTGCACCACCAGGGGGTCCAAACAGGCATGGATAGATTAACTAAAATCAATACTTTCATTTGGTATTTTGGTAGAATGTAAATTCATTAATAGCTGTTTTCTGATTAACCTTGCATGTTATGAATTTTGACTCTCTCTAATTACTATTTTGAAACCTAGCCCAGAACATATGACTACTCCCATATTCCTGTTTTTGCCTGTGACTGGCAAATATCAATTGCTTTTAGAATTAAACTGCCCAAGCATTAGAAGACTAGCTTTTCCTTTTCTGTCATCGTCTGGAAATTACAAGAGAGAATACGAACAGTGGGTTGACTCCATTTTTTTGCAATAAGCTCTAGTCTCGACTTGCAAGTTTGCCTTCAATTAACTTTGTGCTTGATGGTGTGTTTTGAATGCCGAATCAATTACAGTCTGAGTATTTATGGCTTCACAAAGTAGGTCTGTGGGAGAGAAAAGACATCCTAAGAAGAAAAACATATTGTTTCAGTGGTGCTCCTTTAGCATGCTAACAATGAGTATTAATTAATTGAGAAATTGAAAGGGGTGGGAATGTGACATTCACTCCTACTTCCCTTTAATTGGGAAAGACTCATAACATGCTCGAGCTTTGATTGCAATAACAATGTAATATGGCCAGTGAAGGTGAAATGGTTTTAATTTGTGAAGTCAGCTACCAAAAAGCTGAAGTTAGGGAAGCAGAAATTGGGAAACAAAGAGCAAAGATATGCTGCTAGGGGAGGAATGAGCAATATAGCACTCACACATTGCTCTGAGCTTTGGTTCGAACAGGCCCTAGTGTTATCAGAAGCACAGTTTAGAATTTTACTTCTTGGTTTATGAAGAGTTTTCATGAATTGCATGGTTCTACACATCTAGGCTGATTGGGAGAGGGCCTTTTTGGTATTTATTTACTTTTGTCAATTTTTGCATTTGAATTTTTTTTAAAACAAGGCATGTGGTGGTTAGCCATCTTGAGTCCCCATAGGGAGACAGGCAGGGTATAAATAAATAAAATAATAATAATAAAATAATTGTTGTATATCTTTCCTCAACAAGAAGGACATACAGACTGGAGTTTTGTTTGGGCAAAGCTAGTCTTTCATTGCCCTGGTTTATCTTTCCTTTTGGCTCAGTCTCTTTTTCAATCCCTTCAGCTCTGACTCTTAGTTTCCATGCTTCAGCTCTGACCAACACACTACATAAATTACTCTATAGCTAGGCCTGTAGCGAGGTGGGTGGTGGGGTGGGTGGTGGGTTAAGGGTTCAACCCCAAAATGTTTCAGGTTAAAAAAAACCCTAATGAACTTCAACGAGTTAACCAATTCATGAATAAGCCCGTTTTTTAAAATACCTGAAACATTTGGGGTGGGGGTTGAACCCTTAACCACCACCCCTCCGGCTACAGGCCTGACTACAACCATTACACTGAGTATACACACTTCACAATTATAGCAATATGATTCTACTTTAATCACCATGGAGACATTTTATGGAATCATAGTTAGGCAGAGCATGAGATCTCTGTGGTTATCATTTACCTAAATTTGAAATCCTAGGATCCCATAGGATGTTTCCTAGCCATTTCAGGTTGTTGCCATGGCATTTAGGGCTGGCTTTAGCACAGCAGGTTAATCACCAGCTGCAGCTGAGGTAAACTTGTCAACCAAAAGGTTGACAGTTCGAAGCCAGGTCAGGGTGAGGTCTTGACCTTCAGCCCAGCTCCCCGCCCACCTAGCGGATTGAAAACAGCAATGTTCGTGTTTCTGGAGAACAAGTCTGCTTCATATCACCCTTATCCTTTTTCACCCAATAGGACTTTTTTGAGCCCTCGGTGGCACAATG
Organism: Anolis apletophallus; assembly: GCA_030556195.1. Lineage (NCBI taxonomy): Eukaryota > Metazoa > Chordata > Lepidosauria > Squamata > Anolidae > Anolis > Anolis apletophallus. The sequence goes on from JARBWK010000005.1 coordinate 36,842,345, forward strand.
GGTTAAACCCTTCAGCTGGCAGGACTGAAGACCGACAGGTTGGAGGTTCAAATCCGGATGAGCTCCCTCTATCAGCTCCAGCTCCCCATGCAGGGTCATGAGACAAGCCTTCCTCAAGGATGGCAAAAACAGCTGGGTGTCCCCTGGCCAATGTCCTTGAGGATGGCCAATTCTCTCACACCAGAAGCGTCTTGCAGTTTCTCAAGTTGCTCCTGACACGAAAAAAAAACCTCAATAGAATAACAGACCAGGAGGGGTGTGTTGATTGGATAAAATGTGCTGTTGCCTAAAGCTTCTTTCCTTTCCTCTTCTGCAATGTGAACATTTGGATTAGGACTCTTCTAAGGCTAGGGCTTTGTTTCCCACTCAGGCATCAAAACCCACTGGGTGACCTTGGGTGACCTTTCACTTTCAATTGATATTAGTTTAAATGTGGAAATTTGGCATTGTGGGTCTTTGTGTTGCATCTGATTTGGGCATTGGTGACTACTTGTTTTCATGTACCTTATCACCATCTCAAACAGCAGACAAGGGTATCTGGTTAGAGAGCACAGGTGGGTGTGTTGGCTGATTGCCTCTTCCCAAATTCCAGCATACAGCATACAATAACCAGTATGATGTTGTGATATTGGTATTGGGTTAAGACTCTGGACTCCCAGAAATCCTAACAGCTGGTAAACTGGCTGGGATGCCTGGGAGTTGTAGGCCAAAACACGTGGGGAGACCTACAGGTTGAGAACTACTGCTCTAAGTAAATGTTCCTAAGAAACCTCATGATTTGGAGTTCATAAGTTGGAATTGACTTGAAGATGAGTAACTACAACAACAGGAAAATCTCACGAACATACGATTAGGTTCCATGTATGAAAATAATGGAATCAGTTTGAGTTGCTTTTAAATCCTGAGCACTAAGTCAGGACAAGAATTTGTTTGAGTTTCATACTCTGTATGGTTTTGTTCCACCTACCTAAAGTTTCGGGATAGTGTCTGCAATAATTCTGAATAATGAATACATGAATTAAAATATTCCTCTATAATATTCCAGAAATGATGGCATGAATCTGGAAATGCAAATTAATTCAAGTACATTACAGAGAAAATGAAGTCTCCTTGGCAAATTCATCTATTTTATAAAAGGTATTGAAATGCTGAATCCCAATCCCCTAAAGATCTTGAGCACTTTGGATAGGTCTTTCTTTTAAAGTTTTAATTAAAACCCAGAACAGATCCACCTTCTCATTGATATAGGAACTACCAGCTACTTGACCTTAGTTTTCCTCCCGATAATAACTGCACTATTTGCAACTATTTTTGGGGCCATGCTACTAAAGAAGCATTTAATTGAAAAGAAAACTAAATGTTTTCTGTTTGGTTTGTGCTATTTCAAGTTACTCGTTTAAATTTGTTATTCATGCTCTTTAAAACCATGTGTCCTCACTTCTCCTTGTCCAGCAAGCTCAGTTGCTTTGAGTGTATGCCATTTTCATTTTTTGCAAGCTATCTAGTTACCTTTCATTGTTACATGCTTTACTACACCATGTTCATTATTGTATCCCGGTAATCCTTAATGAGCTAGGCTTGTTGGCTTGAAAGAGAGAAGAACTCTTTCATTTTAATCTCATTTTGTGCCCTGCTGTGTATTGTGTTGCTGAATCGTGAATGCAGGAAGAAACCAGAAAGATACATTCGCAGGAATCCCTACTGGCTTCTCCATTGCTGAGGAAAGATCAGTAACTCAGGGAAGGTTCATATGCTATCTCGAGATTCAATTGCTGGTATCTTCAGGTAGCAGTGGGAAATACACCTTTTGGAAATACAATAACATTTCTGTTAAACGTTGCACACCAGGATATGCTTACACAACACAGTAACAGCAGTGGCTGCATCCTATGGAATCCTGGGAGTTGTAGTTTGGTGGGTGTTATATGTCAGCTTGTTCAGCCTGTGATTGTGTCTGATTGTTGCCGAACTACGTTTAGGGGGCCTTCCCTTAAGGGGACAGAGCCCAGGCCACCCCTAAAAGCGAGGATCGAGGCCCAAATCTGGATGATCTTCCCAGAACTACAAATCCCAAAGAAACCCAGATCAATGCTCACCCAGACGGAAGAACGCCACTACCGAGAGAAGAATCTAATTCAGCTGAATAGGATGCATGCCACGCCAAGGTTCCAAAGGCAAAAACATAGTCTTTTAATGGTAAAGCAGTCCAATATATAGAAAAGCAGTCAAAAGCAGTCATTTACATTTGAATTGGGCGCCTTCCCCTTCCACGAGTAGCTTCAGCTGATTGGCCTGGCTGTCAAAGTCAGCTGGGCCAGGAGGAGACCGGCGCGCTTTGGCCAATAGGAGAAGGCGCGCCAAGATTTGAACTGGCCTATCCTGGCCGGCTGCGCAGGGCGGGAAAGGACACAAAGAGAAAAACGGCTGGGTGGAGGAAGTAACTGGTGGCTGAAATACCTTGCGGCCGGAGGGCCCTCGATGTGAAAGCCCACCTTCCTGTTTATTGTTTGTCCTGGCTGCCTTAATGGGAGTCTTTTGTCCTGGCTGAACCTCCTTTGTCTGGGAGTTTCAGTCTAGCGGGAAGCATGATTTCTCAGTTAAAAATGGCCAAAGCATAACTTATTGCAGCCGGCAAGCGGGGTTCCGAAGCCCACTCAGGTCCAGCTATGGGGTGGCTGTGTGACTTGGGGTTTGCCAGAGCCCATGATCCCTTGGGGGTCCAGCTCCGAGGCCAAGGGGGGACACGAGCGGGGGGGGATCCAGGCTCATAATGGCGGAATCTATGTTCCACAGAACACCTGACCTCCCTCCCATATTGGTGAAAAAAAGCATCATATGGCCAGAAAATGTATTATTTGTTCACCAGGGTAACTCTCCGCAAAGAGAGCCCTGGCTGAGTTTGGAAGCATGGTTGCTTAGCTTAGAATGGTCCTGAGAGATAGTTATTAGGGCTGACTGCGGGGGTCCGAAGCCCGCATGAATCAACCATGTTTTGGGGTTTGACTAGATGACCTTACATATTCCCTTTCCATTGGCCAAGCTCCGAAGATGATAGGGATATATGCGGGGGAGTCTTGGGCATAGAGTGGGCTTTGATCCCACGAAGAAACCCAACGTCCCTCCCCAGATTATTATTTGTGCAAGGCAAAATGGGTAGGAGAATGAGTTATTGTGTTTCGTTACTCCTTGGAACTCTCTGCTTGAGGGCATTATCTTAGAAGTTACATTGATACAAAAGGGGAACACATCAGGGGTACAGAGTAGACAGGACAAATACAGAGATCCCCAGCAATCATCCCAAACACATTCCCATACAGCTCTTGCTCCAAGAGGAAATGATCTTTAAAACAGGCAACACAATGCTGCTTTCTTTCTGGGAGTTGTAGTCCTCCTGTGCTTGGGGAAACTGTAGAGCCTTTGGGGCTTGGGGTGCAAAACAGAGGCAAAGTCATTGAGGGTCCTTGGTGTGAAGGGGAAAAGCAGGAAATATTCAGCTGGGAAGTGTCCTTGGCGAACTGCTTCTCCCAAAGCCCAAAAGACCTGGGTTCCCTTAGAATCCCCCTGCAATCTGGGCAAAACCCCTCCGGAAAACATCGGACACGGCTTACCCAGAAAGGGGTCTCTGTGGGTTCATGATCTATGAGGTGTAGCAAGGCTCTTGCTGGAATCAGCTGTGAAGAGCAGTCCAGGAATAATCCGGGGAAATGTAGCATGAAGAAAGGCAAAAGGTGCCAGTGTACTTGGGGAAACTTCAGGTCCCTTCTGGGGTGCCTTTCCCCCCTTCAGGATCCCTTCAGCCCAAAACCGTTGACCCGCTGCCGGTTTTGGATTCGCTATTGCTGCTAGAGGCTATGGAACTTAATGCGAAAAAAAGGTGGGGGCCGATTGTCCTCGGGTGAACTGAGCGCTCAGCTGAGAGCCAGGCCGCTGATTGCAAGCGGCCGCTTTTCCGGGCTTCCCCCAGGCATGGGAGGGAGAACGGGGAGAAGAAAGAAGCAGAGACAAGATGGGGGAAGAGGCAGAGTGCTTCGGGGACAACAGCGGGGCAAATCGGGGACACTTCCAAAGAGTGGATACTGAATCCACTCTTCCTATGGCGATCTCACTTATCCGCGGATCGCTCCGCTCCTTGCCCCCCACCCTCAGCAATGGCCCCCACTTTTCCAAGATGGCGTTTGGGGCGGGCGAGTCTGCGGAGGTGCGTCTCGCCCGCGCGGCCCCCCTAGAGGCCAGAAGGGTCGGACCGGTCGGAGAAGGATGGAAAACAAGGTAGGAAAAGGGGAAGGGTCTTGTTTATTGTTTTGTTTGTTTTTGAAGTGTCTGGGTTGTTTTGGGGTTTTTTTTCTTGTTAGCGGTTGAGGCAGGGACGGGCGTTTTGGCCCTAGTGGTGGGTGGTGGTACTGCAGCGGCCTTGCACAGGCCTGGGGGCAGATTAGCCAGGCTGTTGTGGCTTGGCAGGAGGTTTGAGAGTTTGTTGTTTTTGAACAGGAGTTGGCTTCTGGAATTGTGTGGGTTATGGCAATGCGTGGGATTGTGCGGGCGCTGGGGGAAATGTTCTATTCTATTGTTTATGCAATGTTATGTGAAGTATTTCTGATGTATGCATTGGTGCTCTGTGGACAGAAGGGAGGGAAAATGTATTTGGCTTTTTGTCTTGCCGTGGGCTGTTTATGGGGTCCAATGTGATGTTGGTCTTTCATGTGCTATTGGCTGTACAAATGTTGTGTAGGTGGGGCAATGGGAGGCAATGGTGGCTGGGTGTACTGGGAGGGACGAAGTTGGTGCAGTGTGATGTATGGGACTGAGTGGGGCAGAAGTGGGAGAAAAAAAGGTCTGGTACTGGTGCAACTTAGGCCATGGGCCAAGAGGAATACTGGGGACTCTCTGCTGTTAGATCTCCTGGATTTGGGGCTTCCTGGTTCGGCCATATGATGATCATGCGGATTTGGATGATGGGAATGGGAATGATGTTCATGTACAAGTTGACTTTCATGAGGTCCATGTAGATGTTCCTGAAGGGAATGGAGATGTTGATTCGGTTTCTGGGTCAGCATCTAGAGATGAGGCCAGGGAGGCCTGAGTTGCTGCAAGGGCCAGAATGGAGTTTAAAAGACAGGTCACAGAGACCTGAGTTGCTGCAAGAGGATTCTCAAGATCTCAAGCTTGGGAAAGGCTTTGCACCACAGTTCTCGGATCAGTTATCTAGGAATGAAGCTGATGTCGAGCTACCAGTGTAAAATGAGGGGAGTGAGGCTTTGAACAGGAAAAGATGTTTCAGTTAACAAAGACGGTCAGTAGACTCCAACAGAAGTTGGAAGTGAAACCAAAATTAAGAAAGAATCCATTCCCTGTTTAGGAATTAGGGCAGGGTTTTTAAGCGACTAAAGATAAATATTGTTTCTATTGAAGCAATGTTGGATTCACGTCAAGGTCTACCTGTTTCTTGGTTATTCTATGGATTATGCCTTTGTTCTGTTCATGGATTCAAGTACCTTTGCTTTTGTTTTGTTTCTGAATTCAAATGCCTAGTTTCATGGATATCTCAATTGGATTACTTTTTACTGTGGATTATTTTCTATTGCTTTGAACTTTTTATATTCTCAATAAACCGCTTGCTAATTTTACCCAGCTGGTTTTTAAGATCAGAAGTAATTCTGCTCTGGAGTACAATAGTGGGGCACTGGAATCTTCTGGCAGAGATTTCTAAATGCTTCTTCTAAAACTGGAAATCCAAGGATTCCATAGGATTGGAACAATTCAAGTTAATGACAAAAAGCACCCTCGGAACAACAGACACCAAAGATGCTAAACAGAAACCATAATTATACTCCAAGAATTCCATAGGATTGGAACCATTCAAGTTAATGTGGAATAGTAATGCTCTAACTGTATTGTGTGAATGGGCTCCAGGAATATACAATTCTGTCCTATGTGGAAATATGAGAGGGTGGCAATAAAAATATAGCTCTACTAAAGGAAAAATATCCACAATTCATTTTAGAAGTTACAGAATTTTTAAGTTCTCAAGGAAAAGTAAACTAAGCAGTTATAGACCATTTTGATCCTAGTGGCAAATAACTGCTGCTAATAGCAATAACAATCTTAAGTGTAAAGGGAAGGTTAATCATGGATATGTTTTTCTTGGCACTTGCTTAGTAATTTTCCATTATGGCTTAACAGCTATTTTGAAATGATCAGTTAAAACATATTCCAGAACCGACCTCTGATTATTGTATGTTGTTGCAGGACAGATTGCTATAAACAGTGAGGTGTATTTTGATTCCATGCCAGATGATCAGCCAGAACACCTACCTTCTGTCCCAATAAATCCCTATCTTCCTTCCACCATGCAGATTTTACTTATTGGCTTGAAAACTTCTCGAAGTCTGATTATATCCAGAAACTTCGGGAGGGCTGCCGTTGCCCATCCCTGATTAATAGATTAATAACCTGAATGTTTAGGACCTGAAGTATCAATGCTAAACCACACTTTAAAATCCACTTCTTATTTTAATTAACCATATAATTGTAGAATGTAGAGCTTCCAGATTTCAATTTCCACAATCCCCAGGCTTTTTGATTGGGGGTGATGGTATTACCGGATTTGTGGTCCTGATTATCACATTTCCAAATTCTTTTAGTCCATGTGCTGCTTGATGCAATACTATTTGAACTTTCAACCGCCAGCTGAAAACAAAAGGAAAAATGTGTTTGTGTGATTTGATTACCCAATATATATATGTAAGCATGAGTTTGACATGTTCCAGAAAAATCACAAGGCATCCTTATTGGGGCAGGAAGTAGTTGTAGGAGGTTGGTCCCATAATGCATTGTCAATATCTGATAATCACTGATTGGTTAATTACCAGAGCATCCTCCCATTGATGTCAAGCTTACATTGTAGCTCAGTAGTCCATTTAGTCTTTGGAAAGGTGCAGCCCCATGGCATGGTGAAGCAGCTGGGTTCAGTGACTGCACTGACTGACATTTCAATTAGATTTGTTTTGGGGGTTTTCTTGTGCTGGAACTCATGGCTGTGTTTCAGCTGTTGCCAGATTTATACAAACTGTCAGGTTCAATCTATTCTAGCATCTTTTTCAGTTCAGTCACTTCCTATGGGGGAAAAAAACCCAACAATGTTGATTTGATTGTTGGGGAGCTGGAAAGATGAAACCAGAGCTTATAATTGAAGTATTTCAGCCATGATGTGGCCGTCCTTGCATGCAGTCCAGGTATATATATTTGCATCATTTCCACCTACCTGCTGCTTGGAATATTATTGGACTCTATATTGACAGTTCAACCCACCTTCTTTTCAATATTATCTTTTTTTCTGTTCAAAGTGACATGTTCTTGACTAGGACTCTCTGCTCACTTTTTAGGTCTCTCTCTTTGTGAAGATTGTTTTTAGCAGTACCTTCCCTTTGGGTGCTTTTTAGTGTTTCTCACTAGGACGCTCATTTAATTATTTAAAGTGTTTTCATTTGTCCTCAGTTATCTTGTGTGATGCTGTCACAAAACCCAATGATGAAGAATCTGTGGTCCCCATCACTTCTGGCTAAGACTGGCAATTGAGTCACCCTGGAGTACCTAGAGATTTCTAGAGATAACATATTAATGAAATCCACAAATAATCCAACAAATGTTGAGGGCTGAATATACACATAAGAACATAAGAACATAAGAAGAGCCATGCTGAATCGGGCCTCAGCCCATCTAGTCCAGCATTCTGTGTCACACAGTGGCCCACTAGTTGTACACAGGGATCTCTAGCAGAAAGGAGGGCAGAACCCTGACCTGCTCCCGCCCCCCCACAACCAGTACCCGGGGAAATCCTGCCTGCCTCCATCAACACAGAGGTGGCACTTGGATGTCCATTTCAGTAGCTACTGATTCCCTTGGTATCCATGAATCTGTCTAATCCTGCCTTGAAGCTGTCCAGGCTGACCGCTGTCACAACCTCCTCTGGAAGTGAGTTCCATAACCCAATGACCCTCTGGGTGAAGAAATATTTCCCTTTATTAGTCCTAACTTTCCTACCTTGGAGTTTTAGGGAGTGCCCCCTAGTCCTAGTGTTGTGTGACAGAGAAAATATTTTTCTCTATTCACCTTTTCTATCCCATGCATGATTTTATACACTTCGATCAAGTCACCTCTTAAACACCGCCTTTCAAGGCTGAAAAGACCAAGGCGTTGCAACCTGGTTTCATAAGGGAGCTGCTCCATCCCTTGGATCATTCTTGTTGCCCTTCTTTGTACCTTTTCCAGTTCCGTTATATCCTTCTTGAGGTGCGGTGACCAGAATTGTACACAGTACTCCAGATGTGGCCTCACCATAGATTTGTAGAGAGGCAATACAACATTTGACGACCTATTTTCGATCCCCTTCCTGATCATGCCAAGCATAGAATTTGCTTTTTTTATTGCTGCTGCACACTGGGTTGACATCTTCATTGAGCTGTGCACCAAAACCCCAAGATCCCTTTCCTGGTTTGTCTCGGAAAGCTTTGACCCCATCAATTGGTAGGTGTAGTTGGGGTTCTTTGCCCCGATGTGCATGACTTTACACTTGTTTAGGTTAAAATGCATTTGCCACTTTGTTGCCCATTCACTCAATTTTGAGAGATCTTTCTGGAGCTCTTTACAATCAGTTTCATTTTTAACTACCCTGAACAATTTAGTGTCGTCTGCAAACTTTGCTACCTCAGAATTTACTCCTACATCCAGGTCATTAATGAATAAATTAAAAAGTAACGGACCCAAAACTGAACCTTGGGGTACGCCACTTCTCACCTCTTTCCACCCAGAGAAATGCCCGTTTATTACCACCCTTTGTTTCCTACAGTTTAGCCAGGTTCCAATCTAGGACAAGACCTGTCCTCTGATTCCATGGCTGAAGAGCTTATTTAGGAGCCTTTGGTGAGGGACTTTGTCAAAAGCCTTTTGAAAGTCAAGGTAAACAATATCGACTGGGTCCCCTTTATCTATGTGTTTATTTACACCCTCAAAGAATTCTAACAAGTTAGTAAGACATGATTTGCCTTTGCAGAAACCATGTTGATTTTCCTTCAGCAATGCCTGTTCTTCTATGTGCTTAGTAATTTTTTCTTTAATAATGGTTTCCATCACTTTGCCTGGAACTGAGGTTAGACTAACTGGGCTATAATTTCCTGGATCACCCCTGATCCTTTCTTGAAGATCGGAGTTACATTTGCCTCCCTCCAGTCCTCGGGTACAGTGCCTGATCTTAGAGAAAGGTTATATATTTTGGCTAGAATTTCAGCAATTTCACACTTGAGTTCCTTAAGAACTCTGGGGTGGATGCCATCTGGCCCTGGTGATTTGTTGACATTTAGTTTAGTAAGGCATGTGAGAACATCTTCCTTGTTTATCTCTATCTGGTTTAATTCATTAAATTCCCTCCCTGAAAAAACTGACTCAGCTGCAGGCATATGTTGTCTGTCCTCCTGTGTGAAAACGGAGGCAAAGAAGTCATTTAGCCGCTCGGCAATCTCCTTGTCTTCACTTATTGTCCCTTTCTTACCATTTTCGTCAAGTGGCCCAACTGCTTTTCTAGTTGGGTTTCTACTCTGATGTACTTAAAGAAGTTTTTGCTATTTTTTTAAATATTCTTAGCTATATGTGCCTCAAAATCTCTCTTGGCTTTCCTGACGGTTGCTTTGCATTTAGTTTGCCAGAGCTTGTGTTCCTTTCTGTTCTCCTCAGTAGGAAGAGCCTTCCATTTCTTAAATGAGTTTTTCTTCTTTCCAATCACATCTTTTACTTCATTTGTAAGCCATGCCGATGTCCTCTTGGACTTTCCCGGCCTCTTTCTTATTTTAGGAATGCATTTTAGTTCGGCTTGTTTTAAAGTATTTTTAAACAATTTCCAAGCATTTTGGAGGGATTTGATTTTTTTTACTGTTCCTTTTAGTTTGTTCTTTACTATTTTTCTCATTTTGGTGAAATTCCCTTTTGAAAATTTAAGGTCTCTGTGTTAGTTTTCACTGACAGTTTGCTATCCAAACTTAAGTTGAAGGTTATTGTGTTGTGGTCACTGGTACCTATGGGCTCAGTTACAAGGACATCTTGAACGAGATCTTGTTCATTAGTTAGCACCAAGTCCAGGATCCCCTTTCCCTGGTTGGTTCCATGACCATCTGCTCAAGGGAATAATCAGCTAGCATGTCGAGGAACCTTGTCTCTCTTTCATACGTAGAACAAGAATTTAGCCAATCTATTCAGGGATAGTTGAAGTCCCCCATTATGACTAATTTATTGCTTTTTGAGGCCTGTTTAATTTCATTTTCCAGATAGCAGTCTGCCTCTGGAGTTTGGTTGGGAGAGCGATAGCAGATCCCTAATGCTAGATTAGTGTTTTGTCCTGGGATTTTTACCCACAATGTTTCTGTCGGTGAGTTTGAATTTTCTTGAAATTCTAATTCATGAGATTCTAGCTCTTCATTTATGTACAAGGCCACACCGCCACCGTTTTTCCCTCTCCTGTCTTTCCTGTACAGTTTATAACCTGGAATTTTTGTGTCCCAATTGTTTTCCTCTGTCCACCAGGTTTCTGTTATGCCAATAATATCAATATTTTTTTCTTTTGCCGAACATTCCAACTCTCCTATTTTTGTTCGAAGGCTTCTAGCGTTTGCGTACAGACATTTATATTTATTGCTCTGATGCCCTTTCAACTTTGGCTGTTTATGAGAATTTGTAGAAGGCCTACCATGTCCTACCTCTTGACTACTTTCTATCTTTTCTGTTGACTCGGCCATTTGTGCGTAAATTTCATCCTCCATACTTGGCGTTTCACCCTCTCGAACCGGAAGCTGCCCAGCTCCTGTCGACTTTCCCCTAGGAATCAGTTTAAAAGCTGCTCTGAAGCCTTTTTAATATTAATTGCCAGCAGTCTGGTTCCATTTTCGTTCAGGTGTAACCCGTCCCTTTTGTAAAGGTTTGGCTTTCCCAAAAATGTCCCCCAGTTCCTAACAAATCTAAAACCTTCCTCTCGACACCACTACCTCATCCACGCATTGAAGCTCCGGAGCTCTGCTTGTCTGGCTGTCCCTGCGCGTGGAACCGGTAGAATTTCCGAGAATGCTACCTTTGAGGTCCTGGACCTTAATCTTCTACCTAGCAACCTAAATTTGGCTTCCAGGACCATCCGTTTGGCCTTCCCAATGTCATTGGTACCGACGTGTACCACGACTGCTGGCTCCACCCCGGCACTATCTACCAGCCTATCTAGATGCCTCGTGATGTCCGCAACCTTTGCACCTGGCAGGCAATTTACCATGCGGTCATCACATCCATCACAAACCCAGCTTTCTATGTTCCTGACAATCGAATCGCCCACTACAAGAAGCCCCCCTCCTACCACCCGTTGAGAAGTATCCTCGGTGCAAGAGGATATGGGCACATCCTCCGAGGAAGGGGTCCCAACTAAGGGAGCGGGTCCCTCTTCCTCAGACAGATGTCCTCCCTGCCCAAGACCCCCATTTTCCAAAGCAGCTGGAGGGCTGCTCAGAACGGAGTGGGATGCTCCTATTTCATCCGAAATAAAGCAAACTAACTGAGAAAATGATATTGGCAGATTTTATAGGGCATGTCTGCATGGGAAAATTAATCTGGGGATTTGTGCCCTGAAGTTGTCCCCAATTGATCACATATCTGCTGAATCCAAGGCCAAGTGCCCAGATGGTCCAGCCTGTCCCCTTGCTGCCCATCTTCTTGTTTGCATGTCATTGTTCTTGCTCCTTGTGGTCTATGGAGTTCCTGGCAAATGCCTGACCATCACCTGTTGTATCTGTTGGCATCAGAAAGGGATGATGCCAACGGTTACAATCAGCAAAGAGCAGGGTAGTTCCAGTCAGGCATGGTTTTCATTTAAAAAATCTTTTTGTGCTGGCAGTTTGAATCCAGAGAGTGGGGTGAGCTCCTGTCTGCCAGCTCCAGCTTCTCATGCAGGGACATAAGAGAAGCCTCCCAAAGGATGGTAAAATGTCCTTGGAGACAGCCAATTCTCTCACACCAGAAGCAATTTGCAGTTTCTCAAGTAGCTTTTGATGTTGAAAAAAACCCCAATTACAGACCAATCCTTTCAAACCCAGAACATTTCCTTACACAATTGAAATTTATTTTCACTGTCTCTTAAACCTGAGACATTTGTCTGTGGGCTAACTGACAAATAAATAGGAATTACCACCCCCCCCCCATGACAAATTTGTCTTCCTTCTTGGTGGCTGAACATTTATGGTGATGGATACTGGACTTTCAAGAAAGCTAAGTTATTTATTTTCTGTGCTAACTAAGGCACAATAAGGTCACATCACAATGGTAACATAACAAGTAATAACATTGCTTCTTTTATCATGTAACTGATATTAATTTTAAGGGGTTGTGATTCAATTACTTGGGTATGTTAATTTGAACCATAAATGAACATACCCAAGAGGCTTGTAGCATTCACACGTGTTCTCTCCCTCCCTCCCTCCCTCTCTCTCTTACACACCCCTACCTTATTAAAAAGCTTAGTTAAATAATGAAGAATAACTGTATTTAAAGAAATTGTGTCTGGCTATAATGGCAACAAAACAATTTCTTTGGGCCTTTGTAACTAATTATTGTTCAATCAGGTACTATTTCAAACAGATGTAACATAGAAACCGAACTATAGAGCTCTTCAGAATGAACTTGTACAAAAGGCTCAAATACAGAAATCAATCTGGGTAGCAGTTAACTGGTGATTATGGAAGAGTCCAGTCAGTGGGAAAGTATTTTTCTTACCCGAATGACATCTTTAGATGAACATCTTAATGGCTGAGACCCTACATCACCAGCATACTCATCAGACATCCCCCCCCCCCTCCTAAGATTTGCAACCTGGAAGCAGGAGATTTCCAAAGTGGTAGAGAGCAGGACTTTGGGAAATGACATCTGCAGTTTCTCCAAAATATAGGCACATTGTAAATAGGTTGTTAGAGAGACCCTTTGAATCCTGACGCTACCCTTGGCTCAAATGGCCTGCAACTGGCAAAGCATTGCAGATGGCATTTTTCAGTGCCCTAGTCTTCCAACAGCTTGGAAATATGTTGATTATGATATCATAAATCCATTTTGAAAGCATTTGAGTAATATACTGTACATACTCAAAAATCTGCAAAGTAGTTGAATAACATCTCCTGTAGAAAATTTTATTTAAATTAGCGAAACATATACAATTAATTATGCCAACTAAAACTAATGTTGAGATTGGATTGCTCAGATAAAGAAATGCGTGTGTGAGAGGATTTATTTTGGTGAGCATACTGCTATTTATAAGCAGCTTCTTAGATACAGCAAACATGACTTAACTCTAATCAAGAAACCACAATGCAATATCAGGCAGAAGTCTTAGAAGGGAGCTACTTGGAATTGCCACATAATTTCATCTAAAGTTATTATTTATTATTATTTAAAAATTTTATACCCGACCTTTTCACCTCTATAGAGAGACTCAGACCGGCTTACAGTAAAATTCAATGCTATACAAATTTTAAACCTGTTACAACAACATATTAAAAACATAAAACACCAAATTACATACATACAAGTCACATTGCCATTTAAAACAGATTTAACTCGGTCTGTAAACGTGTTCACTCATTTCAAACTATAATCAATCTCAGCCTATTCTGGGAAAGCTTTGTTCCACATCCAAATCTTTACCTGCCTCCTGAAGGACAACAGGCAGGGGGCAGATCTAACATCGCTTGGGAGAGAGTTCCACAGCCGAAGGGCCACCACAAAGAAGGCCCTGTCCCTCGTCCCCACCAGACGCGCTTGCAAAGATGGTGGGACCGAGAGCAGGGCCCCTCCGGAGGATCTTAATGTCCTTGAAGGCTCATAGGGGAGAATCCGTTCGGACAGGTAAACAGGGCTGGAACCGTATGGGGTTTTGTAGGTTAAAACCAACACTTTGAATTGTGCTTGGAAGCTAATTGGCAGACAGTGGAGCTGGTGTAACAAGGCTGTTGTATGCTCCCTGTACCCCGCTCCTGTTAATAATCTGGCTGCCGAGCATTAGAATAATTGCAGCTTCCGAGCAGTCTTCAGAGGCAACCCTACGTAGAGAGCGTTACAGTAGTCTATTCAGGATGTAACCAGAGCATGGACTACCGTGGTCAAGTCAGACTTCCCAAGGTACGGGCGCAGCTGGCGCACAAGCTTTAACTGTGCAAAAGCTTTCCCAGCCACCGCTGAGACCTGGGGCTCCAGTCTCAGCGATGAGTCCAGGCTCACTCCCAAACTGCGAACCTGCGTTTTCAGGGGGAGTGTAACCCCATCAAGCACAGGCTGTAACCCTATGTCCTGTTCGGCCTTATGACGGACCAGGAGTACCTCTGTCTTGTCTGGATTTAGTTTCAATTTGTTCACCCTCATCTAGTCCGGTACAGCTGCCAAGCATCGGTTCAGAACTTGAACAGCCTCCTTAGTAGCAGGTGGGAAGGAGTGACAGAGTTGGACACCATCTGCGTACAGATGACACCGCACCACGAAACTCCGGATGATCTCCCCCAATGGCTTCATGTATATGTTAAATAACATAGGAGACAGTATTGAGCACTGCGGGACCCCACAGTACAATGGCTGTTTGGTCGAGCAGGAGTCCCCTAGCAACACCTTCTGGGAACGATGCTCGAGGAAGGACTGGAGCCATTGCAAAGCAGTATCTCATAGGCCCATTCCTGTGAGGCGTCCCAGAAGGATACCCTGGTTGACGGTAAGGAAGGCCGATGAGAGGTCCAGCAGAACCAACAGGGACACACTCCTCCTGTCAAGCTCATCCACTAAGGTGACCAAGGCTGTCTCAGTACCATGTCTAGGCCTAAAGCCAGACTGCAAATTTGTAAGTTTCAAACAAAACTTCTAAAGAATTTTGAGTGAAGGAAAAATGAGTTTCAATTAGTTGAATGATATTTATTTCGTGTCAAAAGCATTGCATAAATAACTAAATAAATATAAAACTGTTAAAATAAAGGGAGCCCAAGCAGCTAAATAATATTAGACCAAAAACGAGCAATAGCAACCACATTGTCTGCTGCTTCAAACACTTCCTCCTCTGTGCACGAGGCAGGGCATTGCGGGCAAGCAAACAACAACTCAGTATCTGGGCCCACACAACTTGAAGTTGCCAATGGCTTTTACCTAAAGGTGAGATGGAGAGCCTTTCTCCAACCCTACTGAGAGCCCTGCAATAGTGTTTTGTGCATTAGGCAGGTACTCCAAACCATTCCCTTTGGTAGTAAGTATCATATTATTCACCACAAGGTGTAATTGGAAAGGCAAAAATAGAGTAGTTAAGTCACTGAAGGCATACTTCCATTGCACATACAGTTAATAAAAAACTCTTCACCTTAATAGTTTTCTGAGTTCTTAATGAAAGGTATTCACATGTATGAATGACACCAAAGATGGGTGTCATCCATATACCTTCCTCATACATTCACTCATGTACACATATCAGTTGTGTTGTAGCAATGATGGAAATAAGTACACCCAGGAACTGCTCTGCCAGGTGTTTCAGATGTATTGAGGTGTCAGCTCATGATTGATGCAGCTTTATGCAGATTCAATTAGCAGTCAGCACCTCAGGGCACTTAGAAAACCTTGAAGCCAAATCCCAAAGTCTCACTGTTATTGATTCCCTCCTATATGACTCACTCCAAGAAAGTACCCTTTCTTTTTTGTGATTTTGGCTGCTCCCGTTTTCAGTTAGTCACTGCCAGCCTAGAATGACAATCACTGAGATGATAGGCAGTAGAGATGTCCTGTCCTTATCATTGGGCAGGGCATGACAATAAAATCAACAGTTCTGTAGTTTCAGATTTTAAAAAATCAATAAATGAATATAGTTCAGCCACAACATTCAAAAGCAACAAGAAGAGCCCCCTCCCCCTGCCAATGATTAAATTAGGTAATTACATTAGCTAAGATCCTAAATCAGCTAGTCAGTTAAGTATATTCAATTAAGAAGCATCTTCTGGATCAAGGCTTCCCTATCCTGTTCTAATGACAGCAGCCACTGTGAGCAACAGAGGTCTTTCCTCCTGTCAGATGGGATGCATCAAAATGATATTCCCACCTCCTTCCTCCAGCTGTCTTTGATGTGACAATCAGAAGCAGGGTCCCTGTTGCAATTTATCTTTGCACAGGAGATGAGTGGCAGAAGGGATGGAAACATCAGGAAGCTGTGCTCTGATTAAAAGAAGAACGGACCTCCATTGCTCACAGCAGCAGAAGCTTAGTAAAGGATGACTAGGAGGACTTTTAGGATTGTGGCAATTGTGCCACTATTATTAATTCTTCCACATTTGCAAGTTCAGAATTTGTGGATTAGATTATTTGCAGATTTTTTATTTGCCACTCTACGTATTCTACAACATATATTCTACATCTACAATAACAAAACAAAACAGGTTATATGTCATTATATGTCATTTCCAACTTGCCAGATTTCAGTTATAGATATTTTTCTCCTCTACAATTTATCAAAAAAGAAACATTTATCATACTAATTCATATTTCACTTCTAGTAATACTCATACATATACGCATTGCTACTTATTTTAACCAAAATATAAAGTTAATTCTGGGGCCTATTTTTCTCGGTCTACTCAAACACTAGATTACATTCTTCTTAAAGATTTTCTGTAGCTTTTATCTTCAAAACATTGTTAGCTTAATAATCTCCGCATAGTCCGGAAGTTTCATCATTCAGTCCATCCGCATTGGTATCAGGTTTTAAAAAAAATCTACACCAAAGACCATCTTATTTTGCATGTGTATAACACTACTTCTTCAGTAATCTTCTAACTGGCATAGTGCTGACTCCCATATCACTGCGGTGATGAAACTGCTCTCAGTTTTAGTCTGAATTTTAAAGGAGTTTTTCAAAAGGTTGGAATTCTTTGAGGAATCGAGATTAGCACGAGTCACTGCTTCACTGACAGGGAAACCATTAAACTTTCTAGAATGGAACAGACGGAGACCTCCTTAACATCAACACTCTAATGGCTTCACATGTCATCAGAACATTTTCTGGTGGGAGGAAACCTGACACATAACTTTCAAAACTAAAACTAATGGATAATAAATTTGCTGTTGTGCCCTACACTATTAATCTGAATAACTCCTCACTGCAGAGACAGTACAATACATCTTTTGGGTATATTCAGTAAGATAACACCAGCTGCCCCTTCTTTATTAATGGATTTGAGGCTCTGATACTATTGAAGAGAAATTTGGCTGATGAGACTACATGGTCTGCACAGAGCTGAGTTGGCCTCTTTCTGATTGCTGGTTGTCTAGGTCTGCCTACAAAACTGATTTGTTTTCATGTTCCTCATGAAAATGTCAGATTTAACAAAACTGTATTATGCTGAGTACAGAGAGGCTAATTATACCACCAATTAACCTACAACAAGTTTGGGAATTTAAATGATTAAAAACCTCATAGTCCTTCTCCTGTTTTTCCCCCTCCTCCTGACATATTAGTCTGGAGAGGAGCAGTTACAGAAGAGGTTTGGTGGGAGCTCTGGATAGCTGTTAGCCCACTCCATACCCCTGATTAAAAGTGTTGGAGAATCCAAGGCTTGACTATTTTCTGGCCTTTTATTTAGTTCCTATAAATATATTATTCAGTTTGCATACCAGCCCGGCTATCTTTGTTTATTTTTTAAATCCTAAAAGTAGTCACAAGCACATTTTTAAAATAGCAGATATAAAAATATACTTTAAAAAACCCCAAAATATTAAAAGAATTACAAAATATCCATAACAACTCTAAAACATAACACAGCTCCCAAGTCTCCCTGGGGAGAGTGAACAACTGAACAAGACAAACAGGTCCACTGTTACCAAAGCTGAAGAGTACCAAGCATATATTTCACAGCTTGTACAAGATACAATAAACAAAACTCTACAATAAACGTAAGTATGTTGTGTTCACAATACTGATTGTAGTCTTTTGAATAAAAATGATATCAAATGACAAGAGTTTCTGTTTCCTATTTGAGATCTTCTACCCTTGTAGGAGAGAGTTTGCAATACAGGTTCTTTGAGGCAGATTCCTTCTTTAAAGTAACAGTTTCATTTACTTTCTTATGAGAGATAATTTATACAGTCAAGTTCCTGAGTGCAGATATTCCTCACCACAACTGGTTTGTCTAGTTGGTCTCAGGGAACCCAGGGCCGTAGCCAGGATTTTGATTCGCCGGGGGTGGGAGGGTGGTGAGTCTGAGTGAGAGAGGATCTACCCTAGCAAACCTTTTGTATCATTATCCCAATACCCCCATGCATATGGAATATATTGAGCATAGTGATCAGATCATGATATGAATAAACATAACAGTTTAAATAATATACCAGTAAGGCCTTCTTGTGGACCACCCTGAGAATTTCGGGGCGGGGGGGCATTTCCTCATCATGCCTGGATGAGGAAATGGCAGTGGTGGCTGTTAAGGATTGCTGAGTTTCCTTCTCTGCAAAATGACTCTCGATTTATCCATGGGTCATGTCATAATCCATAATTTTGACCCCTAAATCTGTCCGCAACATGAAACTGGCTTACACATGTCAAACAAGGGAAAGAACACAAAAACACAAAATGTCATGTTGAAAGATAACTAGATAAATCACAATAGAATTAAAGGGCATTTAAAAGCACCTCAATAAAATAAAACATCCAAAACATGAGGAAAGTTCAAAGCAGCTCATGGAGATGGTTTAAGACTACTCTTATTTCTGACCCATTCTGAGTTTCACAATCTTTTCTTCTGCTCTTTGCCTGGGTTGTTCATCAGTCTTTCTCCTACTGGACTGGTGGGTGTACAGATGCCTGCTTGCCACCTTTCCTGACAGGGGTAACTCAGTATTACTTTTTAATATCGGTTTGCATACATTCATCTATTTTACACATTCCTCAGCCCGAATCACAAGTTATGGGTTTTGCTTGACTTCTAACTGACCCATGTTTCCTTTTGCATTTTTTGAACATTTCATTAAAGATGATACATGATGTGAAGTGACTGTGAGGAGCATATTCCCTTCCCTGAAAGCAAGTGAAATTGTTGGGTGGGTCAATGTGGGAGCAAGTCCATCCATTAGAAGAAACTGAGTTGGAAGACAGAGCATGGAAGCTTTGCGTTTACTATTTCTCCAAGAAACCTCCAGCCAGTATGGACAATGAGGATTCTGGGAACTGTAGTCCAAATGAAGCTTTGGGGATTACAGGGCTGGAATCCTGATTATCCATGTTTGTCTAATCCCAGGTCATGAAATTATTTCTGGTGAATGTCACACAATAAGAAATACAATTCCTTCTTATGGATCCTGGCTAGGAGGAAGACAGCTTTTCAGTATTGGAATATAGTGTTACAAGCATAAGTGCTCAGTGTAGATATGTCCATGGTTCCCAAAAGTAACACTCCAAGATCTGTTTTTCATGCTGCAGAGCACATCTGTATAAGATCAAAACAGTTATTTTGAAGGGTGCTGTCACTTTTACTAAAATGATGAAATGGATTTGTGGGACTCACTTGAGTAATGCACATCAAAAGCAAGTTTGGGATCTCAAATTTTTAAAAGATCCAAAGCTGGCTCTGTGTATGGTGACTACTACACAGGGTAGTTCAGAGGGTGTCTGAGTTCAGGAAACGGGATGTCAGTGGAGACAGTATTGTCCAGTTTTATTTAGAAACTGCCCCAACTGTTCCCACAGGTCAAAAGTTGGGGGATAGTCTGAATTCTGTTCAAGAATTTCAACTTTTCCCTGTGGTTTTAGATATCTATTTGTATATTGTTCTTTTATTTATATGTATGTATTTATATTGTGTTTGTTGTTGATGTTTTGATTTTTGTATTATTGTAATTTGTTGTTTGGGCTTGGCCTCATGTGAGCTGCCCCGAGTCCCCAATGGGGAGATGGTGGCAGGGAATAAATAAAGTTTATTATTATATTATATTATATTGCTAATGCAAGGCAAGGTTGTGTTAAGGTAGACCTGCTCTGCATTATCCTGGATCAGCCTTATGTGGTGTTTGGCTGTCACAGGACTGATCCAGCTTTACCTATCTAAATGGCCAGTGTAGATGTGGTCACAGAAAAACAAATCTCAGGGTCTATGCTCTACTGAAAAACTATGTACCTGGCCACTCATCAGTTAAACAGAACTACAGCCTAGTAGGAGGACATTCCGAATCCTACATTCCAAATTTTTCAGTGCTGTGAGGGCTCTAAACTGTTGAATTAATTCAGTTTGACACCACTTTAACTACCATTTTCAATGCTATGAATTCACAAGAATTGTCATTTTAAAGGTCTTTAGCCTTCTCTGCCAAAGAGTGCTGGTGCCTCATCAGACTGCAAATCCCAGGATACTATAGCATTGAGCTATGGAAGATAAAGTGGTGCCAAACTACATTAATTCAATGCTGCAGATCAGTGGTTCCCACCCCTTTTTTGACCAGGGACCACTTGACTAGAGACCACTCTCCAATATTAGTACCAAAAGGATTACAAATCAGTTTTTGGTCACTTTTAGGTTCGGCTTGGTTATTTGGGGTGCTGATTCGGAAAATTGCATAGGATAGACCACATCAGCTCTAGAACATATGCCATCCAGGTGTCGCCACGTGCTCACCCACAGAAAACCATATTTAATAAGCCTCAGCACTATAAGAGGGTTTTGCGAGGCCAGCCACTCTTGTTGCAATGGTGTAGTAATGGTGAGGCTGTGGACAGGATTTTAGTTCTTACAGATCATAGGTGATCCATGGACCATAGGTTGGGAACCACTGCTGTAGATGAACCCTGACTCTGCTTACTCTTGATATGATGGTTCCAATTGCTCCTTTGAATACAACTGTTTATGCAGCATCTAACCACAATGCCAATGTGCTTGAACCCTCCAACATTTCACAGATGAAAAATTAGTCTGACTGGCCCAGCAATAGCAATGTGTGGTCAAGATAGTAAAAATATTAATAAGGAAGAACAGACAGCAAAGAAAGATTGAATCAATTGGCCTTTCCCCGAGCTTTCTGGGAAGTTCAAGATTCTGGCCTCTCTTCTCCCTTCTGCTGGATTGTAAATGACTTTGAACTCAGATTTCAGCAACTGAACCTTGGATGGGAGAAAAAAGAAAAACTGGGGCATTTTAAAGCAGTTCAAAAAATGGGTCAAGAGAGAATTAATTATCCTATATGCTCATGCATACGTTTAGAAAGTTCAGTTCAAAATCAAGCCAAAAAACCCTAGATCTCTTTAACCATGGCTCAATGTAGTATATCTTAGCTCTTACAAAAAAACAAAGTATTCCCTTCTCTGAGTAGAGTGGCCAAAGGCAAGGGCTTAGTTCTTCCCAGGAGAACCTAAAAGGAGCACTGGCCTCCTCTCCGTTGTGGCATCGCTGCCGGCCTTTGTGTAAATTGTATGTCCAGAGTGAAGGGGTGGAGGGTGGGAGTGGGGTAAACAATATTATAATAATAATAATAATAATACCTGCCGGCCTTTTTGAATGCCAGGGTGGGGAAATGGCCTTTTTGAATGCTTTAGTAGGAAAATGGAAGCAGCAGTCAAGAGTAGATGCCCTCTAAAGTAACAGTGGTGCTCTCTCGTCTCTGGAATGCCTCTCAACTTATCCATGAATCATATCAAAATTCATAACTCCACGGGCACTCTACTGCAGTCCATACAGGCTTGAGCGACCTGCTTTAGTCATAAGCTGTGAATGTGATGAGTTTTAGATCTGCAATGTTTAATATTCTATTTTAATGGTATTTTAGGTTATATGTGCTGTGTTATATATGTGATTTTATCTGTATTACTTGTATTCTAGTGTTGTAAGTCGCCCCAAGCCACACAGGAGTGGCGACAGACAAGTTGAAACAAATAAATAAAATAAATAATTTTGGCCCAAATATTCTCCTTAATTTATACATGATATCAAATTATACATGAACATATACAATATGATTGTCCCTGCCAAATTGGGACCATTGGTGTGTATGCACACTTGCCTATCTGGGCTTACTTGTGCCATACATTTCTGCACCAGGTGTATATTTTAGAAATAAAGCCTTTGTGAATCGGAGACCTGTTTAAATCTGGCTTTGTATGAGAGAACAATATTCAGAATCTGTGTCTGTGGTTTAACACTGTAGGAGACATGCATGGATTCTGAGCAACTCTCCCCACAAAAATATTTTCTAATTGTTCAGAGTTTCAGTATTCCAAGATAAAATGTTATAATATCTCACTTGGCAACGGCTACTTTTTCTGGGCTCATTTTAGTAATTTACTTATTATAGGCACACTTTCAGCGATTTTTCTTTCTTTCTAGATGCAATATATGCTTTTCCCTGCCAAATACAACAAAGGTCTCAAAGGGATTGGAAAGCCTAGCTGCGATGCATGAATGCTTAAATAGCTGCTTACGGATATGTGCCTAACATTAGTCTTTTCCTAGCTTAGCTAATGGGCTCATGTCCTCTACCAGATGGCAAGATGCTGCTGGAAAACGCACAACAATACAGAACTGAACGAAGCTATATTTTTCTAACTGGTCACTGTTTTGTGACTTTGGGCAATTTCATTTCCATCTCAGAACTCTCATTACACTGATACAAAGCCAGAAGTGCTCAGAACTACTGGAATGACAATAGAATTATACAGTATTGAAAGAATGTGGCTGAGAAAAACTAGAAGAGAGATTACAATGCTATTTAGAGCATGTCTATATTAGCCCTGAGACCCAAAGATGACCAGAAGTCAGTTCTTGCTGTCCAAACGATGTTCAGGGACTTCTGGTCCTTCAGTTTAGCTCCCCAGTAAGAAAAGTTGAGGAATCCTCCAGAATTTCACTGAAAATCCAGAACATTCATGGTCTGCATGGGTGGGGGCTGCCATCCCCTTGTCTCTGTACTGATGAAAAGGGCATGGATTGACTGTGTGTCTCTCTCAAACATATACACACACCCTTGCTGTGGCAAATAGCCATGGAGTTCTGGAGCATTCCTGGTTGCGGTGGCTGACTTTGGTGATGTCAGTAAGGCACCTGGCAATACCAGTAGCTTTTCTGGACCTCTGTGACCATTTGACAGCAGTGACAGTAACAAGAAAGGTGAAGTCACAGTTCCGTAGGACCAAGCCACTTTTGGCCTCATTGGACCATTTGGACCCTGTGCCATTTTCATTGCAAGATGGACTTAAAGTTGGGGTCCAAAAAGTAACATCCTCAAGTCTGGAACACTCTGACACATACCTAAGCTGATTTCCAGCCAGTACAATCTGTCCAAACTGCAGAATGATCTACAACATGCCAAGATAAATTTTGTGTGGACTCACTCTAACCCCAAAGGAGTTTTAAAAATTCATCCGATCAACCCAGCCAAATGTGGAAAGAAATGCATGGCAAAACCAGCCTCACTTAGAAGTGGCTATCTGCTGTTTTCCTGATTCTGATCTTTGTTTACTTTTTTCTATGTTTTTGTTCCGCTGTTGAGAAAAGAACTGAACAGATTTTTTTTGTTTACTTTTTTCTTTGTGTGTGGATACGGTGATAGAGTGCATATTTTGTGTGAAGAAATTCCCAGGCTTAATTCCTGAAAATTCCAAGAAGGTCTGAGAAATGCCTGTGAAACACTGGAGATTTTATGCAGTCAAAGTGGACAATATTGATCTCAGTGGGATAATATTAATCTAGCAATAAAGCTGGATTTTATATAGAAATCCTGCAACTTCCTCCCACTTACTGATGAAATATGGATTTGCCCCTTGAAACCAGATTTTCTGGCATGTCAGGCAGACATTGACCAAGAACATTATGAGCATACTAAACTTTTCATTGCCAAGAATGGTCAGGATGTCTTGTTTCATATTGGAGAGAGATGAAGCTTTGAGTTGTTGGTATTTCTTGGAGGGAATACCAACTTTTATTGAATGACATGCAAGCCCTCTCTTCCCATAGCATTTTCAGCTACTGCCAATTGTGGAATAACATAATTTTTATTGGAGAAGATACATCACTCAGCTTCGAGGGTTGTATTTAATCAAGCCAATTAGCAATTTAATCTTGTTAAAAGCCATGATAATTGCATCATTATCAAATCAAATGGCAATATGAAGATGTCAGCTTAATAGCTGTTAATAACCCTCTTGATACTATCCAACTTCGGGATGAACTACCCAACCTCTGGATGGCTGTATTTACCTTCTGCTCATCCATCTGGTTTCTTTATCATATGACTATTTCCCTTTAATTCCACACACACACACATACTTGCAGCAAAAATGATCAGAGGCAATACAGTCAGGTATAGACAACAAATTTTTCAGGTGAATATGAAAACATGTCCTAGAAGATTGGATAAGCATCAAGGACATTCCTCCTTGATCCATATGAGAGATGAAGAGCTTGGTATGAATATGGTTTCTTTTGAGCAGGATGATATTACAGTTCCTATTGGCCTCTGGACAATGTGTTCCATTGTCAAGAGCTGGGGAACCACAAGATGGAACTCTAATGGGCCACTTCTGGATGTTATTACATATACAATGCCTTTCTTATTCTATGCGCAAAAGCCAACTGGATTGGTATTTGAGTCTGTTTTAAGCATATAAATCCTTGTTTATATTGACATCACTTGTAAGAATACATTTCTATAGTTTACCCAAACTTCAAAAAATATGAAGATTCTTATACAGTACTAGCTGTACCCGCCACATGTAGCTATGGCCAATCTTCCCTGCCTCCTTTTCTCTATTCTTTCTCTCCTTCCCTCAATTTTTCTTTCTTTCTCTCCTTCCTTCTCTTTTTTCCTTCCTTCCCCTCCCTTTTTCTTTACCTTCTTTCTCTCCTTTCTTCCTTCTCTACCTCTTTCTTTCCTTCCTTCCATACAGTCATATAACCCAGAATATCAAGGCAGAAAATCCCACAATATGCGCTTTGAGCTGGGTTCTCTGAGTGGGATTACAAAGTGGGATTATCTGCCTTGATTAAACTGGGTTATCAGAGGGCTGAGTGGAAGGGCCCTCTGATAACTCAGTTTAAAGTAGATATTGTGGATTATTGTGCCTTGGTATTCTGGGTTATATTGCTGTGTGGAAGGGCCGTGACCTATCTGAGTCTATACTGCCATATATTCCACGTGAAAGCTGGTAATGTTGGATTTTATTCAGATGTGAGGAAGGGGCCTTAGATACAAATGCAACTGAATAGAAAATCTATCTTCTTTGTTACTGGAAGACTGTGTAATTCTACAGGAGTGACTCTTCCTTAGCCTTCCTAAAAGGCCTCAAGGGCTATAAAACTGCCCCCAGCAACACGCACCACTCTCCTGAGACACTCTGTCAATCCTCATGGTGGCCTTGACCCATCCTGGCTCATCCTCCTCCTTGAAGCACAACCAAAGCACTTCTCACAGATGGCCATTCAAACGCCGATGGGAAGAGAAGGGAGGGAGGGAAGGGATCTCCAATAGCCATCCAGTCCAGCCCCTTCTGCCATAAGGGAGAAGCAAAACCAAAGCACTCCTCACAGATGGCCATTCAGACAGGAAAGGGAAGGGAAAGGAAGGGAAGGGAAGAGGGGGAAAGAAGAGACCTCCAAGGGCCATCCAGTCCTCCTTCTGCCATAAGGGAGAAGCACCACCAAAGCACTCCTCACAGATGGCCATTTCTATCTCCATTGGGAAGGGAAAGAAGGGAACGAAGAGACCTCCAAGGACCATCCAGTCCAGCTCTTTCTGCCATAAGGGAGCACCACCACCAAAGCACTCCTAACAAGTGGCCATTTAGACTCTGGTGGAAAGGAAGAGAGGGAGGGAAGAGACCTCCAAGGCCATGCAGTCCAGCCCCTTTTGCCATAAGGGGGGAGGAAAGGGAGAGAAAAGACCTCCAAGGGCCATCCAATCCAGCCCCTTCTCTCATATGGCCATTCAGACTCCAATGGAAAGGGAAGAGAGGGAGGGAAGAGACCTCCAAGGGCCATCCAATCCAGCCCCTTCTGCCATAAGGGAGAAGCACCACCAAAGCACTTCTCTCATATGGCCATTCAGACTCCAATGGAAAGGGAAGAGAGGGAGGGAAGAGACCTCCAAGGGCCATCCAATCCAGCCCCTTCTGCCATAAGGGAGAAGCACCACCAAAGCACTTCTCTCATATGGCCATTCAGACTCCAATGGAAAGGGAAGAGAGGGAGGAAGAGACCTCCAAGGGCCATCCAATCCAGCCCCTTCTGCCATAAGGGAGAAGCACCACCAAAGCACTTCTCTCATATGGCCATTCAGACTCCAATGGAAAGGGAAGAGAGGGAGGGAAGAGACCTCCAAGGGCCATCCAATCCAGCCCCTTCTGCCATAAGGGGCAGAACCACAAGCAACACTGTTGGAGTTTGGGGAAGACCTTGACATTTGGGAGTTGCTTGGCTGTATAAAGCAGTCTGAGGGGTTGGGGGGGGGATGGTGGAGGGAGGGGAGTGCATGAGTGAGGGAGGAGGGATGGCAGGAAAGATGGCAGCGGCAGCAGAACAAGCAGCCTGGTCGCCTCTTTCAGGCTCCTGTTTCTGCCACTGGTCTACCCTCCATGTCTCACTCACTCACTGGGCCAGGTCCTGGTGGCAAAGGCAGTGGCAGCAGAAGGAAGGAAGGAAGATAGGCAGGCAAGATGGAAGGAGGGCTGGAGAGTAGTGAGGAGATGGGGCCAGGAGTCTTGTCCATCCATGTGCTGTTATCCTCTCCTTTCAAATGATTGTAAAGTTCTTTTTGCTGTTTGTGTGTGTGTGGGGGGGGGGAGGGGGGTAGTTGTTCGTCACACCTTGGGTTGTGAGGCCTTTTCTGGCCAAAGTTGTTCTCATTTGGCCCACTGGTTTTGTAGTTTTTAACATACTTACAACAATCAGAAGCTTTATATATAGATATAGATGGATAGATTTATCTCTGCCAGTCTTTCTCAACCAGTGTGCCATGGCACACTAGTGTGCCGTGAGCGATCATCAGGTGTGCCGCGAGAAAAGCTCTCTGCCCCCCTTCCTTCCCCCACCTCCTGCTGAACTCCTGCTGCTTGGGGGAGGAGGAGGAAGGGCCGGGCGGCGGCAAAGAAAAAGTTTCCCCAGCCAGCCTCCAATCCGCCATGACTCCCACCAGCCTCCAATCCGCCTTGACTCCCACCATGACTCTCGCCCCTCGCTCTCTGAAGCCGCATGGAGGACGAGCCCCGCCCACTGAAGCCCATCCACCGCTCATGCTCCTCCTCTGTGGGAGAGCTGAAGCTGGGGTAGGGG